>CANXME010002327.1:1392500-2057500 GCA_948144175.1 Closterium sp. NIES-65 | reverse complement strand
TTGTTGCTCCGGTCAAGACAATCCACGTATTCGTTTTCTTCCTGCATTCACCCATTTTACTGTTCTCCACATCTACCATCTCGACCAGCGATTTACAGTATAATGGCTTAAGTGGATCTATTCCATCTACTATTGGAAGCTCGACGAAGATGACACGTCTGTAAGTCTTCTGGAAGTACAATTGACAAGTCTATGCCTTATTTGGAATTACAGTGCATTCAATAACCCCTTGTGTCATTGTTAACTTCTAATAAATGGTGCAGGTCTCTTCACAACAATTTTTTGACTGGATCCATCCCACATTCTATCGGAAACCTTGTAAACTTGAAATATCTGTAAGAGAATATTATTTTGGATTCTTTTCGCATAGTCTCCTGTTGTAATATCACAAATTCCAGAAACTTCATCGTGCTTGCCAGTGTAATGTAGTTGTTCGCTCCTTTCATCTGCTCCTTCCCACGCATAAATCATTCACCCATTTCCTTATGCCATGTGGAACCCTCACTGTTTTTTTTTGTTTTTTCCAGACATCTACACCACAATGGCCTGAATGGCACCATTCCGGACTCTATCAGAGAGCTCACCAACCTTGATGAACTGTAAGGAGACGCCTTTTCCAACGCATATTCGAATCACGAAAGACCTAAACATAGCATCTCTATTTGAGCAGATGCGAACACTTAATGGTGCCCGACACTCTTGCAAAATGAATGAAACTGCAAAAGGGAATCCCATCGACACGAGATAGCTGAAGCGCGCAGGTGTGCTTGCGTGCGCGCGCGTGTGTGTGTGTGTGTGTGTGTGTGTGTGTGTGTGTGTGTGTGTGTGTGTGTGCATGCGTGTGTGTGCACGCGTGCGTGTGCGTGTATGTGTGTGGTGAGAATGTTTCCTCATATACACATTGCATCGCGTGCTTTTATGATGATATCTATCATGTTGCTGCAGACTTATAGATCACACCAGCCTAAGTGGAGGACTCCCATCCACGCTAGGCCATATGACCCGCCTTACATACTTGTAGGTTCACTCAACACCTCAAACTTCAAATTGAATTATGTCGAACCCCATCTATTAGGAAACACCAGTAATAGTGCAGAAGGCACAGCACTAGGTTGACTCTGCTCGTTACATGTGACTAGACTTGGATACTTCGTTGATCCAGGGTCACTTTTGTATGGCGCCTAATGCTTTTCTTCTGATTTGATCAACGTTTCTGCAGCCGGTTTGACCAGACCAGCTTGAGTGGGCAGCTTCCTCCTATGTTCGGCTATCTAACCCTCCTCTCATATCTGTACGTTACTTCCCTAATTTAGACGACCCACAACCTCTCTTTTCTTTCTTTTGATATCTCTAAATTTAGCCAACATATGTATTAGCATGTAACACGATTCAGTGAATATTTGAATCGTCATAAGTGAATTTAAATGCTATATTCAGGCATTGCTATAGAATTTGCACGCGTTCCTGCGTCCTCTGGCTTCTCACACGTTTCCCTAGGGCTTGTGTTTAGAGACCTTGCACATTTTTTCTTAGAGCTTCTTCTTACCTTGTGTTCCCCAATACGCTTTATAAGAACACATTCGTTCAGATGCACACTCAACACTTATTGTAACCTTTCCAGTATCACAGCCGTTGGAGCTACTCTTGTGTGCCCTTGCAGGAATATCTCAGGAACCGCAATCACATGCCCGCCAGCCAGGACCAGTTGTGTGATTCCACAGAACACCTCAAGTGCCTTCTGTCAGACATGCCCCTCATTCTGCCGCTCTTGCATCATGCCAGAACCCTCTCCTGGACCAACCAGTCCCCAAGGTAAGAAGGCACCTTGTCTCCAAGTCAACTCATCCCGAAGGCATGCCATCTTCACGTCACCTTCATGCCATCTTCACGCCACCTTCATGCCATCTTCACGCCACCTTCATGCCATCTTCACGCCACCTTCATGCCATCTTCACGCCACCTTCATGCCATCTTCACGCCACCTTCATGCCATCTTCACGCCACCTTCATGCCATCTTTACGCCACCTTCATGCCATCTTCACGCCACCTTCATGCCATCTTCACGCCACCTTCATGCCATCTTCACGCCACCTTCATGCCATCTTCACGCCACCTTCATGCCATCTTCACGCCACCTTCATGCCATCTTCACGCCACCTTCATGCCATCTTCACGCCACCTTCATGCCATCTTCACGCCACCTTCATGCCATCTTCACGCCACCTTCATGCCATCTTCACGCCACCTTCATGCATCTTCACGCCACCTTCATGCCATCTTCACGCCACCTTCATGCCATCTTCACGCCACCTTCATGCCATCTTCACGCCACCTTCATGCCATCTTCACGCCACCTTCATGCCATCTTCACGCCACCTTCATGCCATCTTCACGCCACATTCATGCCATCTTCACGCTACCTTCACAGCACCTTCATTCCAGCAACGGCCACGGTCCGCACTAGCATATTGCTCACAGACTGACTCTTGAACACCCCTCCCTCTCAACCCCCCCAAAGCATCTCACTCCTGTCACAAATGGATGTGAACTCGCCTAATGCCACCCTCGTGCCATATTCATGCCATCCTCATGCCACAACCATCTCAGCCTCACTCCAGCCTCATTCCAGCATCTGCTACCATAAACCACGTCATTCCCATCTTCTCTCGATCCTCTCTTCCCTCTCACCTCTCTATCATAGCCCTCCCTCTCGTACTTCCCTCTCACACCTCCCTACCTCCATCCCTCCCTCCCTTTTCCCGTTCCTCACTCAATCTCACCCCTCCTTACCACCTCCCACACCTGCCCTCCCGCCACCTGCCCTCTTGCCCTTTCCCGTCTCCCTCTACCCCCAGTGCAAATCCTGCTGGATTTCCAGCAGGCGTTGGGGCAGACTTTCCCTGGGTGGGTGTCTGGAGGCAACTGCAGCACTGCAGAGCATGTGTTGTGCGATGATCAAGGCATGGTTACCAGCATGTAAGTCCCCAATGCATGGTTACCACCAGTCGTGGGTGAGCCTTTTATTGGACGTACATTCCTTGCTTATATGACTCTCATCACGAGGCCCCAGCGCTTGTCATTTATTCCCTCCAATTTTCCCAAATGCTCTCACTTCATGTTGCTTCATTTATCCTTATCACATGCTTCTTTGATCTCCCCTCCCATCCCTTCCGTTTTCCTTCATCACATTGAATAAAGCACTCTTGATTTCCTCACCCCATCTCACGGATGCAACCTTGCTTACATCTCCCATCCCATCCTTTCTGTTTGCTTTAATCTTGAAGAATCCACAGGAAAAAATTCTGATGAGTAATTGCCTTCATCAGAACTGCGTACACCTTATAATCCCTTGCATACAGCCATGAGTTGACTACATGTGGGTCAAAGAGACTCCTGTGCACCTGAAGACCCTCCAGTGGAGAGACTTGCCAGCAGGCTTCTCACCTGGCCTAACGTTTCCAAACCCGTCTCTTCACTCCGCTTCTCTCCTCATCTTTCCTCTCGTCTCCCATCCTCTAATCTCATCTCCTCTCCGCCCTTATCCATCTTTCTTGCGGAACCCGATCTGCCTCCCCCAGTGATCTGAGTGTTCATGGCTTGAATGGATCTATCCCATCTACTATTGGCAGCATGGGCAGTTTGAGACGCTTGTGAGTAATAGAGATTCTGGTATTTGGGTAAAGTCTCGGAACTTGTACAGCCAGAGTTCCCTGTGATTAATGGACAAACTGGTTCGTTACAAGTTGTCGCAGGTGTCACGTAGGGCAACAGCCACCTATTAGTCAAGTCAATTCTGATAAGAGTATAACTGTGCACAGATGGGAGGAGCTATGAGTGTGCGGCCAGTTTTTATCTGAGACCCAACTGCATCAATGCACGCAAATGAAGACCGCCACATTCATAGTCGTATGGGAATCATATGTATTCCTGTGCAATCCCCAACGAGGTCGGCTGAAGCTTCCGATTGCTGTTTTGAAGATTTCGGATGATTACTTTTGATCAAGGTTTTGGGTCATTCATTAACACCCAGCCCAAAAAAACTACTAGTAAACTAACTAAGATACACACAAATATATATATATATATATATATATGTATATAAAGTTGAGATTGAAGTCTATCTGTATGGTATTTTTCCACCCCCTGCTATACCTGGTACCTGCTTCTCCCTCATCAGGGATCTTCACTCCAACAACTTGACTGGATCAATACCAAGGCAAATATCAAGCTTGAGCAGGCTAACACGCATGTCAGTACCAATAGCACACCGATTTCCCTGTCTTCTCCCCTGGTTCTTGTCTGTTTATGTGCTACACACACTCCCGAGCACACCTGATTTTCTGTCACACACATGATTGACTGGCTGACTTGCCACTGACCGTTTTTTTAGTAAAATAAGTAATACTAATCGTAACATCTCAATCATGTCGTTTGTTTCCGAACGAATGGCCTCCAGGGATCTCTATGGGAACCACCTCAGCGGCTACATTCCCCCAACGATCGGAGCTCTCCTGGATCTTCAATACCTGTGAGCATATCAATAGTATATCAATAGCATATGAACAGCATATTAATAGTATATCAATAGCATATGAACAGCTATCAATAGTATATCAATAGCATATGAACTGCATATCCATTCTCTTTCCCGGACATGCCATTAGTTGAACTCATCGTCTTGTGTTTTGCCAACCATGCCATTGACCTTTGAACTCTGAGTATTTCAGCATGAAAATAGAGTTTGTCACATGGTCTTGGCAGATGGGAACAAATTCAAATGAAAGAAAATCCCTTAACATTGTAATCTTTCTATGCTCCCAGTTGCATGTGCTACTTATGGAGCAATAAGAATCTGGATTCGTCCCCTTATTTATTCCCCAATCTCCTTCTCCCCTTCGTGAACCAATCTACCCGTGGACAACTTTCCATGCCCCCTCAGGGATCTGGGAAGTAACAACTTAACATGGTCTATTCCATCTACCATTGGGAGCCTTCGTAGCCTCACTTTCATGTTAGTGTCAAGGCATGGGATGTTATTTTGCGTGTGCTTTATTTAATATTGATGAATATGGTGACCTTCCCACAATAGTGCTGGTAATCCAGTCTTATACATTATGGTATAACGTAAATAACAAGAAAATATGAAGTGTACCTAATCTCCTACAAGCAAGCAAGTCCGGTGTGACAATTAATTTGTTTCCCTCGATGATGTATTCCCGCTGCTAAAAATGCAGGAGTTTAGCAAGGAACGCACTCTTTCAGACCATACCAGGGTCCATTGGAAACCTGACCAACCTGAATACTCTGTAAGTGCTCATAATTCATAGTGGTACAGACTCCACAGACATTACACGCGAACAGGTAATACTACTTGTTTGACACCCAGGATAGCCCGATGTGCAACCTGAGTGTTCTCATCTTGCTGCAATTCTTCAAGGCCCTTATATTTTGACCTGCGTGGGCTGCTGCATATTCCGCTTGTGCAACATCCCAAGCCTTGTTCTTTTGTTAAGGAGCCTAAATTAACGCTCATACAACATGCCAAGCCTCGTGCTGCCTTGTGTAACTTTTTCATTGTCTCACCAGAAAACTTCACAACACCAACCTGACTGGCAGCATTCCAGAATCAATAAGCAACCTCGTCAATCTCTCAAGACTGTAGGCTTTTTTTTTTGGTTGTTTGTTTGTTTTTATTTTATTTTCTTTCTTTCTTTCTTTCTCAATTATATGCGTACTGCCTTTTTGTTAATGCTAAGTGGACATTAAACATGAGTCTGGGTTGATTTTTTTGCGTACATTGGGGTTCCAAACTAAAAGCATGTGTCAGTCACTTTCCCTTTCTGTGAAACACGGTGAATGTTTCTCTTACAGTGCCCGTCTGTCTGCGCGCGTGTATGAATGCATGCGTGTGAGTGTGCGGCATGCGTGTGTGTGTGAACGTTTGTGTGGATGTGTGTGAGTGTGTGTGAGCGTGTGTGTGTGTATGTGTGTGTGTGTGTGTGTGTGTGTGTGTGTGGGTGTGTGTGTGCATGTGTGTGCGAGTGCATGTGTGCTATGTGTTTGGATTTCAGTGATATCAGCTTAACCAGCCTCACAGGCCAGCTCCCTCCTACGTTGGGTGGCCTTACCAGCCTTGCATCACTGTATGAGAGATCAAGGCCATCCAAATTCACCACTACCACTTTCATGAGTTTGCCACTCTGCCACTCTCGGCCTAGATGCAATTGTTTCTGTTCAATGTCCCGTGTGATCCATTAAAAAGGGAAAAGGCACAACTGCTGTTTTTTTTTTTTAAAGAAAACAAAAACACCTGAGTTACGAGGTTTGTGCATGTGCAGGTACATCGATGAAAATGGAATCACATGCCCCTCCGACAACAGCAGCTGTGTGGTCCCACAAACAGCCTCAAGCGCTTTCTGCGGCGCATGCCCATCCTTTTGCTCAACCTGTATCATGCCAGCATCACCTGTGGTACCACCAACATCCCCTCAAGGTGGGTCATCCTGTAATCTCTGCGCCCTGGAATTTGATTGGCAAGCTCCTCTGGATACTCGGTACAACGCACCATTGAAACAACTCAGTAAGCAAACACTTTTGTATACTCGGTACATCACACTCAGAATAGCAAGGGAGACCACCGGCCTTCCCACACGAACCACCTATCTACACTCACTACATTACGCACGTAAACTGTTCGTTTAATTAGGTTTCACGAGGTCTTTGCAGGTTTTCCCGTCAGGAGGGTAGCAGGAGGGGGGACGAGAGTCCATGGATACCTCCTCTTGGGAATTTACCACCACACTACCACTGTTGCAGATCTTGGTGTCATCCCTTCCTGCTACCCTCCTTCCCTTCCCCCCCCATCTTAACCTTGAATCCTTCAAATACTCCCTAGCTATTCCCTCCTTCTCACCTCTTCCTCCTCCCTCGGCCGCCAGTGCAACTGTTGCTGGACTTCCAGCAGGCGTGGGGTCAGACTTTCGCTGGGTGGGTGGCTGGAGGCAACTGCAGCACTGCAGAGCATGTGTTTTGCGATGCCCAAGACATGGTTACCGGCATGTGAGTGAACTACACAATAAGCAATCCAGCTGCTTCTTACCCTTTCTGAATCACACCCTATCTCACCTAATCCCGTTTCTTGTTTTATATATCTCCTTCCACTCTCTCCCTCTCCAGCTTCATAGCTGACCATGGCTTGACCGGATCCATCCCATCTACCATCAGCGGTATCTCAAGCCTTACATACTTGTAAGAAGAAGTCACTCACTTAGGGTAACACTGTTGGCAACATGACTAGAACGTGCCATCTCAATTTCTTCTACCGCCATGATCTTATGACTAGCACCATGTTCTGGCTTTTCAGAGGGAAACACCCTCATGATACAGCAGCAAGCAGAAGAAGAAAAGAAAGCTTCGACGTTGTAGCACACAAGTCATGTTCCGTAGCAACACAATGGGCTGCATAGACCACATAAGAAAAAGAACACATGTTCTGTATAAAAGCACCAACACAAACAGGCTCCTTTGTCATTCTCCAGTCTACCGTGTTTTTTTTTTTCCCCCTCTCTCTATCTAGAGCCTAGCCTCGTTCTCTTCTTTTTTTGCTGTGCCCTGTCCTTCACGTGACCCAACAGGGATTTACACAGCAACGTTCTGACGGGATCCATCCCCCCTTCTATCGGCAGCCTGAGTAGCCTGAACACCCTGTGAGTGAGTCAATCCAGTAAGCACATTCCCGCACCCTTCATTGTAAGCACACAAGAATGAGTGCCCTCTCTCTCTCTAGAACTCAGCGTTGTTCTCTTCTTCTTACGCTGTGCCCTCTCCTTCACGTGACCCAACAGGGATTTACACGACAACGTTCTGACGGGATCCATCCCCCCTTCTATCGGCAGCCTGGGTAGCCTGAACACCCTGTGAGTGATTGCCAATCCAGTAAGAAAACTCCTGCACCCTTGGCTGTGAGCACACAAAGACGAGTGCATTAACATATGTAATGATTGGAAAAAAGGTACACATGACCAAAGATGCGCTTATTGCACAGAATTACTTGGTCTGTACCGCTGCTGTACGCACACTCTCTAGATTTCGAAGATGTGATAATTTTTCAGAGTCGCGCGGTCTTCGCCATTAACACACCAAAAACAAAACAAATCTACGCGAGTCTGCGTTTGTCCTTGTCTTAGAGTCACATGGTATTGCTTGTGAAAATGCCCCCCTTCAAAATAGGCAATGGATTACAGCAGGTGGGTCTTCTTGTCTCTCCATATCAGTGTGTTCTGTCTTGGCCTGCCACGATCTTGGATTTTCCTTGTCTCAGTTTCACATTGACTCCCTGCCACATTTCTTCTTCATTTCATTGTGTCTGTCTCTGGTGTACGACAGATATCTACACTATAACGGCTTGACGGGGTCCATTCCTTCCAGCATTGGCAGCTTGACCAGCCTAACACACCTGTCAGTACTCATGTCAAGCCATTTACACGATACAAAACATGCGTGAGTGCGCTCTCCGTTGGGATGTACAAATGTGAGCTAAAAACAGATCCCACCACGCTACCTTACTCTCACACACATTCTTGAATGGGACCACTGTCACTTCTTGTGTTGATTTAGCCCTCTTTCCTTTATTCACCTCTTCAACGATCGGCTTCCAGGGATCTCTATGGGAACAAGCTCACCGGCTCGATTCCGTCAAGCATTGGCAATCTTGTTGACCTGCGCTACCTGTGCGTATTCCAGTGTTTGTTTGTGTTTTTTTTACTTCTTCTTCTATTTTCCGTGCTGCGTAATTGAGCTGCATTTCTTGTGATTTTGATGATGGATTGTACCGGTGTGTTTAACCGCGCTGCTTGTTGTTGTGAGCGCCATTGTCTTCGCCAAATATATGAGACCACCTCTATTGTTGTCTTATTGCTTGTCAACCCCTTTGTTTCAATAATGCTAATTGCAACGTGTGGTCGTACCTGTGTCACCAACTTGCTTTTGTTTCTTCATTCCTTGTCATTCTCTCTTGAAATTATAATGCACTCCACAGAGATATGTCAAGTATAGTGTGTTTCACCATTTTGAGTCCCTTTCCCCGTTCACTCCTCCCGCTTGTTGTCCCTTTCTTGAACTACCTGGCCCATGAAAACCTCTCAATATACCACCAGAGATTTGGGTAGAAACGCGCTGACTTGGTCCATTCCATCAACCATCGGCAACTTGCAAAATCTCACGTACCTGTCAGTATCATGGCCATAAACCGAAATTCATGTTCTGCTCATAACCCGTTGTTTCCCGATATGGTTTCTATTTGGGGTACTTACCGTTGTCTGCTTGCTTCTGATGCATTGCCTAATCGGTTAGCTCCTGGTACATAAGAAGTAGGTTAACACGCAGTTCACTGCATTGCATATTGTTCCTCCTCCTTGTGGTTTCCTGTCAATAATGGATGCAGGAGTTTAGCGCACTGCTCAATCACGCAGACCCTCCCAGAATCCATTGGGAACCTCATCAGCCTGAGGGCTTTGTAAGTGCGCTTATTCAGCGAGATGTCATGAAGAGCTACACAGCACGATGATTTAAATGCTTAAGCGTTCTGAGACAACCTATATAAGTGATACTTTGAAGTATTGGTGGGTTCTATTCGCAAAGGTTTATTATTACATATGTACAAATTGTTTGTGAGCCATCGATTATGCTTTGCTTGTCCCAACAGATATCTGTACAACAGCACCTTGAGTGGAAGCATCCCTGAATCTTTGAGCAAGCTTGTGAACCTTACAAGATTGTATGATTTCATTCTTCTTCGTTCCCATGTGAACTTGACCTTCATATGGGCTTGTTCTTTTTTGGCAACTCAGATAGTAGAGAGTTAAGGAAACTCATCTGAGTCTAGAGAAGGCATGAAGAAACACATGTGAGTGCCGGTGAGACACCGACCATATTCCATGCTAAGGAAAAAAGGCACTCTTGTTGAAGTGAGGTGAATAGAGCTAAGTTGTGTGCGTATTCGTGCATGTATTCTTGTGTGTGTTTTGTGTGTACGTGTTTGTGGTTATGTGTGTAACTGTTCTTGGATGTGTGTGCAACGTGTGTGCACGGACGCGTGCGTGTGTATGTGTGTGTGTGTATGTGTGTGTGTGTGTGTGTGTGTGTGTTGCATGTGTGTATCTTTGTGTGCATGCATGCATGTGAGCATGTCCCCCCTGCAGAGAAGTCAGCCTAACCAAACTCACTGGTCACATCCCCCCAGCTTTGGGTGGCCTTTCCCTTCTCGAATCACTGTACGTCTTTTTGGAACCCCCCCGGATTCATTACCACCAATTCTGCCACCCCAGCTCACTACACCGATCCTGGGATAATAGCCATGTAGTTATGACTGCAAGAAAACAGCTTCCCTCCCTCTCTCTATATGTGCTGCACCCGCAGGAACAGAAATGGAACAGCAATCACATGCCCTCCTGACGGCAGCAGCTGTGTGGTCACACAGAGAAACTCAAGCGCTTTCTGTTTGGAATGCCCGACCTTCTGCTCCACGTGCATCAAGGCACCACCACCGCCACCCTCATCCCCTCAAGGTATGTCACCGGCCTTCCTCCCCCGCATGAACCACCTCCGTACATCTGGTGCATTACACTCAAAACAACACGCTAAGTATGTAAGGTGGAGATAAGGGGGGGAGTATATTGGGTGGATATCGCATCTCTCCCACCTCGATTGCCAAGTTATGGTGGTGGTGTGGACCAGGAGAGTGGTGCAGGATGGAACGAGAGACGGGCGTTATGCTTCAACACCAGGTTACAAAGCTGTTGGGCTAAACTGTCAAGTTGAATAAACGGGTGTGAGCACCTACAACTTCCTGAGGCAACCCTGTAACCCTTTGTAGCACCTCTGGGTGGAGCCGCTTGTGATCCCACTACAAGAGGCTTACACTGAGGAGTAAACCGCAGACCAGACCGCTCTGATACCATGTAGAAACATGAACCTGCCAACTGCTTGCCCAACTATATCCAGAGCTGACATGAAATGCATTCAAAACAACAACAAGCCATGCTGAATCGGTGTTCTGAGCTCGCCAGCCTCCCAAGGCAGACCGTGTAACCTGCTAGATGCTTTGGGGTCATCCGATCCGAATGGTCCATGTGCAACAGTGCACTGTTGACCGGAGGACGTTGGTCCAGATCTTGCACTGTCCTGCCTGCTACCATCCTTCCTATTTCCCCACCCTACCCTTGAATCCTTCTCTGGTTTCTCCCTCTTGTCCCTCTTCCCCTTTCCTCGGCCGCCAGTGCAACTCCTGTTGGACCTCCAGCAGGCGTGGGGGCAGACCTTCGCTGGGTGGGTGGCTGGAGGCAACTGCAGCACTGCAGAGCATGTGGACTGCAATGCCCAAGACATTATTATCGGCATGTGAGTGAACTACAAAAAAACATCTTTTCTTATCTTTACATTTCTTGGATCGCTCCCTAGCTCTTCATCTCACCTTCTTACTCCCCTTCTTCTTTCATGCATGACCTCCTGCTTCGTGCCTCTCCAGGTATTTATCTGACAATGGCTTAACCGGATCCATTCCATCTACCATCAGCGGCTTGGGAAGCCTAACAAAGCTGTAAGAAAAACTCACTTGTTTAATATTCTTGTAAGAATCTTTTCATTTTCTTAGCATACCTGTAAGATATTTTCAACTTCTTACGAGTAACACTCCTTGGCAACATGACTAAAGCGAACCGCCTTAATCGCGCAACAACTTATGTACTGATCGGCCGGAAGGTACATGTGATCAACTATACACCTATTTCACACAATTCTCTCAGTCAACACTACTTCTGTAGGCACAGCCTGTAAAGTTTTTTTTTTTCAAATCGACAGGGAATAAAGATATGTCAACCTGACACAGTCACTGCGTCCACATGACTTGCCTTTGTCCTTGCTTCAAATGTTCTACTTCCCACAGGCCCCCTACGCCCCTACTGGCTTGGCCCTTCTCTCACTCTCCACTCCCTCGGAATTTGTTCCCTTTCTTTCTTTGAACTTGGCCTCGTTCACTTTGTGCTTCGTTTTGCCCTCCTCTTCTCGTGACCCAACAGCGATTTAGACAGCAACGCCTTGACAGGACCCATTCCACCTTCTATAGGCAGCATGGGTAGCCTGATCGACCTGTGAGAAGCTGTCACTCTTCTATGCATATCCATGCACATCTCATTAACTTCTTCTCCTAATTGAGAAAAAGTGTAGGGAATAAAGATGTGTCGATTTGACACAGTCACTGGGTCTTCACCACTTGAAGTCAGTCACCTAAAAAATCCACGTGAGCTGCGTTTTTCCTTGTCTCAAATGGCCCTTTGTCTCTGCATCTCTCTGTATCTGCATGTCTCTGTATCTGCTTTTCATCAGGGATCTACACGGAAACAGCTTGAATGGATCCATTCCTTCCAGCATCGGCAGCTTGACCAGCCTAACACACCTGTCAGTACCCATGCCAGGTCACTCTCATCACAGCCATAGTTTTTTCTTTTTTGTTGACTAAAATGGCAAACCACTTTTATGACACCTAATATGCGTGACTGCACTCTCTGCTTTGATGTACACATGTCGCATGTGAGCTATACACAGATAACACCAAGCCTCCCTTGCTCCCACGACATTCTTAACTGGGTCCACTGGCACTTGTTTGTATTGATTCAGCTTTCTTTCTCTCCTGTATTCCCTTTCCCTACAACCGGCCTCCAGGGATCTCTATGGGAACCATCTCACTGGTTCAATTCCCTCAAGCATTGGCAATCTCGTTGACCTGCGCTACCTGTGAGTTTTTTCAGCTTTGTTTGTTTGACGTTACACACATATATATTTGTCATCCTGCCTGTCACCATCTGTACTTCAATAAGGATACTTGCAACATGCTACCGCACATGTGCCACCACCTTTCTTCTGTTCTTCCATTCTGTGTCATTCGTTTTCTCTTGGTAGAAAAAATGCACGGGGATATGCCCATTTACGAGCCAGTCCCATGTTACGCGCCGTGCCATTCTGATTCCATTTCCCTGACCCGCCCTTCCTACTCGATTTCCATGCCTCCACTTCTTTTTTGTTTTCCTAATACCTTACCCATGGAACACTCTGAATGTACCACCAGAGATTTGGGTATAAACGCCCTTACTTGGTCTATTCCATCTACCATTGGCAACTTGAGGAATCTCACCTTCCTGTTAGTATCATGGCCATACGTCGAAAGGCTTGTTCAAATGGTGAAAGTGCAGAGTGCTTTTCCTCTATCAGAAATCCTTTTATATTTTTCCGGATCCGAATCCTGGATACTTACAGTTGCTTATTTGCTGTGATTTTTGGGGTTGCTCCTTATAATGGATGCAGGAGTGTCAAGGCCAACTTAATCTCGCAGTCCATTCCAGAATCCATTGGTGATCTTCTCAACTTGAGAGACGTGTAAGTGCTCTTGGTTAGCTAAGTGTCACGACGAGGTACACCGAATCATAGCAGGTTAAAATAGGAAAATTTTAAGCCTGGTTGGGTTATATTCGCTATACTTAAGTGAAACGGTTTTTCTCTTTCTTCAAAAACCATTATCTGTGTTCCCACAGATTGCTATACAACAACAGTTTGAGTGGCAATATCCCAGACTCAATCAGCAAGCTAGTGAATCTTACAAGACTGTAAGCTCTATTCTCCATTATTCCCATAGAAAACATAACATCTTCTACTTGACCTTCATGCGTACTTGTGTTGATTTCTTAAAGGAGATGTTAGCGTTTCTGGCACTTAGAAGAAATCCCACCCACCCCCCCCCCTCCATCCATATTCAATGCTAGATAAAAATGTTTGTTGAAGTGAGGCAAGTATAACTATTCTGTGCTTTCATATGTAGTTTTCTGTATGTATGTTTTGTGTGTGCGCATCTGTGTGAGTGTCCGTATGCGTTTTGTGCTTTTGTGTGTGTGTATGTGTGTGTGTGCACGCACGCGTGCGTGCATGTGTGTGTGTGTGTGTGTGTGTGTGTGTGTGTGCGTGTGTGTGTGAGTGATTGAGTTTCCATGCACATGAACGTATGCACACACCCATTCATGCGCACACGTACACATACATGCACGCATGCACCTTCCCCCTGCAGCGATGTCAGTAACACCAACCTCACGGGTTACCTCCCCCCAACACTGGGCTCCCTTTCCTTACTTGTAGACCTGTAAATTTATTTTTAAACCTCATCATTTTACTTCACCCAGCTCTGCCTCTCTATACTCACCATGCATCCACCATGAAACGTCTCAAAACAGCATTTATATCAATCCTGCCTGTCTATACTCACCATGTAGCCACTGTTATGGAAACGTTTATTGAATGCACAGATGACAGTGTGAAAACGCTTGCTCAACGGAGCAATGTTTCTGCTCGATCTTATCATCTGTTTGGTACCTTCTTCTCTGCACCTGCAGGAACATAATGCGAACAGCAATCACATGCCCACCGGACAACAGCAGCTGTGTGATCACACAGAGAGCTTCAAGCGCTTTCTGTACGGAGTGCTACTCCTTCTGCTCCACCTGTACCGCACCTTCACCCTCTGACAGAACCTGGTCATCGCAAGGTGAGTTGAGATAGCAATTGAGGCGCGTTTCAAAGTGCAAGTGCCGTCAATCATTCTTCAAAACTGATTCGAGTTTTGAGTCGACTCGAAACTCGCCCCTTCTTCTGCTCCACCTGTACTACACCAGCATCCTCTGAACTGAAACTGCCTGGTCGTCCCAAGGTAAGTTGAGGTGACTTTTTGAGGTGCATTACGGAAAACAGCAGTACCTTGTTGATGAAAACATTCTGGCCGTATTGGATTCCTGTCTCTTGCTCGTCTCCTTCCTTACTCCTGCCTGCCTCATCGCTTGTTCTGTACTTACTCTCTCTGCCGCCAGTGCAACTACTGATGGACTTCCAGCAGGCGTGGGGGCAGACATTTGCCGGATGGGTGTCTGGGGGGGGCTGTATCGCTGCAGAGAACGTGGAGTGCAATGCCCAAGGCATGGTTACCAGCATGTGAGTGCCCAAGGCATGGTTGCCAGCATGTGAGTGCCCAAGGCATGGTTACCAGCATGTGAGTGCCCAAGGCATGGTTACCAGCATGTGAGTGCCCAAGGCATGGTTGCCAGCATGTGAGTGCCCAAGGCATGGTTGCCAGCATGTGAGTGCCCAAGGCATGGTTACCAGCATGTGAGTGCCCAAGGCATGGTTACCAGCATGTGAGTGCCCAAGGCATGGTTACCAGCACGTGAGTGCCCAAGGCATGGTTACCAGCATGTGAGTGCCCAAGGCATGGTTACCAGCATGTGAGTGCCCAAGGCATGGTTACCAGCATGTGAGTGCCCAAGGCATGGTTACCAGCATGTGAGTGCCCAAGGCATGGTTACCAGCATGTGAGTGCCCAAGGCATGGTTACCAGCACGTGAGTGCCCAAGGCATGGTTACCAGCATGTGAGTGCCCAAGGCATGGTTACCAGCACGTGAGTGCCCAAGGCATGGTTACCAGCACGTGAGTGCCCAAGGCATGGTTACCAGCATGTGAGTGCCCAAGGCATGGTTACCAGCATGTGAGTGCCCAAGGCATGGTTACCAGCACGTGAGTGCCCAACGCATGGTTACCAGCATGTGAGTGCCCAAGGCATGGTTACCAGCATGTGAGTGCCCAAGGCATGGTTACCAGCATGTGAGTGCCCAAGGCATGGTTACCAGCACGTGAGTGCCCAAGGCATGGTTACCAGCATGTGAGTGCCCAAGGCATGGTTACCAGCACGTGAGTGCCCAAGGCATGGTTACCAGCACGTGAGTGCCCAAGGCATGGTTACCAGCATGTGAGTGCCCAAGGCATGGTTACCAGCATGTGAGTGCCCAAGGCATGGTTACCAGCACGTGAGTGCCCAACGCATGGTTACCAGCATGTGAGTGCCCCCCAAGGCATGGTTAGCAGCATGTGAGTGCCCACGTATGACTACCAGCATGTGAGTGCCCAAGGCATGGTTACCAGCATGTGAGTGCCCAAGGCATGGTTACCAGCATGTGAGTGCCCAAGGCATGGTTACCAGCACGTGAGTGCCCAACGCATGGTTACTAGCATGTGAGTGCCCCCCAAGGCATGGTTACCAGCATGTGAGTGCCCACCGTATGGTTACCAGCATGTGAGTGCCTAAGGCATGGTTACTAGCATGTGATTCACCAAAGCTTGTTGCTCCTGCCAATCTTCCTCATCACTCCGCCTCTCTTATACTCACCTTCTTTCACCATTTGTTTTCCCTTAACTAATCCGTCTCCACGCCTCCCCTCAGGGATCTAGGCGACCAAGGCTTATCCGGATCCATACCTTCTACTATCAATAGCATGAGCAGCCTGGCACATCTGTGAGTAACAACCGTTCCCATATAAGCATCAGTGTTGGTAACATACGTAGGAAATATGACTGGTAGTTACAAGTTGGATCAGCCATTTGTGCATAAAAGTTATGTTCTTTACTAGGTATCACCATGATTACACGACCAGCAACAGACTACAGCTACTTATATTAAGATAATATGTGATACCACCGTTATAAATCTAGAAGGTGACACAGCTTGGCCCTTTTTCGCATGCATGCATGCATACATACATACATACATACATACATACATACATACATACATACATACATACATACATACATACATACATACATACATACATACATACATACATACATACATACATACATACATACATACATACATACATACATACATACATACATACATACATACATACATACATACATACATGCATCCATACATATATGCATCCATACATACCTACTCTAACACACTCACGCATCTGGTATGCACATACATACAAGCATTTACTGTTCTCTCTCTCAAGAAGAATATCCCTTGTTGTTGTTCGGGTCTTTGTGTGCTCATCGTCTTGCGACCATCAGAAATTTACATGACAACTTTCTGATGGGATCCATCCCACCTTCTATCGGCAACCTGGAGAGCCTAACCCGCCTGTGAGTATGAGTCAGTTTAGTTCGGATAGAATTTTGAGTGAACCCAATAGTAAACTTGAGCACACCACCTTATCTTAGAACATTAATTCCTGCACCTGGCATTCTATTCATCTCCAAATCTTACGTGATGCAGCTAGGTAATTCTGATCCCACTTCTCTTGCTGCTACACATTGTCAGGACTACAACCAAACTAAATTCAGCATACTTCTGTGTTCAATCCTTACTCTCTTCTCACTTGCTTCCCTACAATCGGCCTCCAGGGATCTCTATGGAAACGATCTCACCGGCTCTATTCCCTCAGGCATTGGCAATCTTCTTGACTTGCGCTACCTGTGAGTCTTCGAACCATGTTGTTTTACACAATGCCCTTGATATATATAAATATATATATATTTACATGTGGACAATTCAGCATTCATAATAGCAGAGACTTGTGCTTCTGGTGACCATTTTTGCATTACCATATCCTTTACCACACTATCACTGTGTGTCTGGACTCTGGATTCACTTTCAAGAGTTTTCAATGATCCTCTGCAATATTTTCTTCTTCGCTCTAGAAGGAAATGCTGTTTTTTACACAAGTGTAGAAACTGAAGTTGGCTTCAATATCATGCATGTCAGGTTTCCTTCATGCCATTGGGATGGATCACTTATGCCTCTATCCCTATCCTTATCACCTCCTTACCCTATTCTTTCTTCTCTCTTCGTGCCCCCTTTCATTCTATCTACCCCGGGAACCTCTGCACGTAACATCAGGGATCTAGGCGAAAATGCATTGAGTGGTTCTATTCCATCCACCATCAGCGGCATGACCAGCCTCACTCACTTGTTAGTGACATCAGAGCCTTCCTAACCTCCTGTCTTTTCCAGATTGGATGGTGGCTTCATTCAGTTGCTTCCATAGAATATAGTGCGTTGCTCATGATTCTAATCAGGCCGATGAATCTCACCTGTTTGGTGTATTTCTTCTGGTTGCCCTCCCTTCCTGTTGTGAGGTTCTGTTATGTTACCTTTCTTTGCATATAAAGCTTAGCTGTTATCAACAACACCCTTTTCTGGCTTGTTCCCTTTCTTCCTTGTTGTGGGTCGTTGCTAATAATGGATGTAGGAGTGTGAGGTCGAACTTTCTCTCACAGAGCATCCCAGCCTCCATTGGAAATCTTTTCAACTTACGATACATGTAAGTGCTCTTTTTCTTGCAGATTTCTACACTACATACATGAGACAAAATATAAACTCTCAAGTCATACCCCGCAACTTCTGAATTGGGATCTGAGTTGTATTTTTCCTTACAAACATACTCGACAAAAGACAAATCAAACACAATTTGGTTTTGTGCAACACCACGGTCTTTCCTTTTGACCCAATCAGATTGCTATACAACAACAGCCTTACCGGAACCATTCCAGACTCAATCAGCAAGCTCGTGAATCTCTCAAGACTGTAAGTTCTCAAACACACTATCAATGCCGTGGTTGCATACCTTCACGTTCTTTCCGAGAAGTTTTGATTCACTTAGCAGACTCGCATCTTGCATGTGTGCCATGTGACATTCATGTCGTATTGTGACTTTAACGAATACTTCGAGACCGGCATAGAAACAATGATCGCTTGTTGTGCATGTGTGTGTGCGTGTGTGTGTGTGTGTGTGTGTGTGTGTGTGTGTGTGTGTATGTGTGTATGTGTGTGTGTGTGCCTGTGTATGTGCGTGTGTGTGTGCGTGCGGGCGTACGTGCGTGCGTGTGTGCCTCTGTTTGTGCGTGTGTGTGTATGTGTGCACGCGCCTGTCTTCACTGCAGTGACATCAGCCTTACCAACCTCACTGGTTACCTCCCTCCAACAATCGGCAGCCTTACCCGTCTTGCGACCTTGTACGCCATTCCAAACATCAACTTCCCCCCAATTCCCTCCTCCCCCCACCCGCTTCCCCCTTCACCCTCTTCTAATAGCTCCCTCAACCGATCCTTGGAATGCCGATTATTGCAATCTAAAACTGGGTACAATGCTACATCAAATTTCCAATGCCATCTCTTTCATATGCACGTACAGGAACATGAATGGAACAGCAGTCACCTGCCCGCCTGACGACAGCAGCTGTGTGACCACACAGACATCCTCAACCGCTTTCTGCCAGACGTGCCCCTCCTTCTGCCTTACCTGTGACATGGGCCCAAACTCTACTGCGCCACCATCAGGTGTGTTTTGGACCGTCTCAAACCGACTTTTGAGGTGTCTCAAAGACTGGAGAAAAAGAAAATGAAGAAGAAGAAAAAAAACGTTCCTTCCTTCTGGTTCACCTCTGATATGGTTCCATCAGGTAAGTTTTCAGTCGGCTCAAAACGTGCCCCTTGTTCTGCAAGGGGACTTGTGACTTGGCCCACAATATGAACCATATGGTGCTACAAGACCACGTGGTGCTACAAACCACGTGATGCTACAAACCACGTGGTGCACCATGTGAGAGTCAAGACTCTCCTTTCCAGTCTACTCTATGTGATCTGGTTTCCTGGACAACTTGGTTTGTGAAGTCACCATGATGATAAAACTCATGGGATTATCATGTCAGGTCTGCCTTTCTTCTCCACAGTCTCGCCTATGTCTCCCCTTTACATCCCATCCCTTTCTGAGCTTGAAGTGCATTGGAACCTTCCTCCACTTCCCCACCCCTTCAAAATTGAACCACATTTCCTTCTCCCCCCCACCCCTCCACTCCCTCTCCCTTCCCCTCTTCCCTCCCCCCTGCCCCACGTACAGTGCCCCCAGTGACCCCCATTCCCCCTGAAGAATATCCGGCCGAGTCCGGAGTGAGCCTGTCTCTAGGCGCTACAGCTGGCATTGCTGCTGCTGGCGGTATGCTGGCCCTCCTCCTGCTGCTGGGGATGGTAGCGTTGCTGTATCTCATGTGCCGGAGGCACACGAAAAAGGCGGGAGGAACAGCAGAAGCAGCAGGAGGAATAGAAGCAGGAGCAGCAGCAGTCACAGCAGCAGGAGCAGGAGGAGTATCAGGAGGTTATAAAACGGATTTGGGGGAGAAAGATGTGGCACTGAGACGTGCCTTTGAATCATTTCAAAAGGATACGGCACTTGGAAGCGCCCATGAGTCTGCTCCTATGAATACAGCACAAAATATCCCGCACCAAGGTAAGAAGACAATAAGGTAAGAAAGGAAGATGTTCAGGTAGAAAAGATAATAAATTAAGGGAGACGATACGGTAAGGAAGGCTTTTGATATGCATCAACAGGTTTCTGGGATGTTTCCCAGTTCTCCTTCCTTCTTCCTTCCCCACCGTCCTAGTAATTCCCACTCTTCCTTTTTTCTCTCTTCTCCCTCTTTGTCCCTCCCATCCCCTCCCCCGCTTCTCCAATGACTATTTCTCCCTTCTCCGTTCACCTTCCACACATCCACTGTCCCGCTCCGCATCCACTACCCTCCCTTCCAACATACACACCTTCACTGTTCCGACAGTTCAACCTGAGACAGCATTCCATGTAGACCCAGAAGCAGCGGCAGCAGCAGCAGCAGCGGCGGCTGTGGCAGCAGGAGCAGCAGGCCCTTATGGCAACAATAACAACCCAGTGGCAGTGGAGGACCCAGAGGAAGCTAAGCCAATTCTATGCCAGAAGTTCACTCTAGGAGAAGTGACCAATGCAACGGGTGATTGGGCAGAGGAGAACAACATTGGCAGTGGGAGCTTCGGAGATGTGTACAAGGGCGTGTCGCCTTACGATCTTAATGAGTTTTGGGCAGTCAAGCGAGCCCGGATTCTCTCAAATGAATTTCAGACGGAAGTAAGTTACTGAAACAGTTGAAATCCTTAGTGTTGCTCTTTGTATGTCCTTGTGCAGCAAAGCTACCGTTGTTGCATTCACAGCTACTGTTGTTGCACTCACAGCTACTGTTGATACTTTCACAGCAACCTGGCGCACCTTTGGGCTACTGTGTGCAATACGGCCAACCGCCTGTGTCTCTTTCTTCCTACTTTCCCCTCTCCCGTTTTGAAGGTAAAGGCCATGGCCAGCAAGTTCCATCCCAACCTGGTGCGCCTGTTGGGCTACTGTGTGCAATACGACCGCGGCACAAGCCACGTGGAGCAAATCCTCGTGTATGAGTACATGGAGAACCGGGACCTGGAGAGCTGGATCGGACCAGGTAACTTCAATCCCATGAGAACTGACGGATTTGTATTGCATTGTCAGTGGCGCGGGCCACGTGGAGCAAATCCTCGTCTATGAGCACATGGAGAACTGGGATCTGGAGAGCTGGATCGGACCAGGTAATTTGACGTGCCTATGAACTTGCTAGATTTGTTATTTCTCCCTTCAACAGCCCTTCATTGAACCAATTTCTCGTGTATGAGTACATGGAGAACCGGGACCAGGAGAGCTGGATTGGACCAGGTGACTTCACTTAACCCTTGAACACTACTTGAATGTTCCATCCAGTATAACATCAGCTGACATTGCTTGGATAATCTGGTCAAACACTTCGCCCGTTGCAGCGTGCATGTCTTTGCCAATCTTGGCCAGATTAGCATAAACAGGAAACTCATGCCAATCGTTTTCTTTTTGTTAACCTGCCAAAATTGCTCACTCCTGGAAGCATGACTTGCATTGAAAGCCGTCTGTCAACTTCCACGTATTCCAGGTACTGCACGTCCTCTGTCGCTGTTCCAACGGCTCGACATTCTGATTGGAGTGGCCAAGGGGTTGCAATACCTCCACAGCTTCGGCATCGTGCATCGCGACATCAAGCCCGCCAACATTCTCCTGGATGGGAAAATGCAGGCAAGTATTTATCCATGGAACACCTTGATGAAACGAAATGTCTAGGGTTTTTGCACAAGTCACCTTTACATCTGTCATCATGTTGCCAGCAACACTCTATCGTGCCCTTGTTATTGTCAACCAGGCTAAGATTGCTGACTTTGGCCTTCTAAAGCTCACTGGGGGAACTACTATGGCTGCCACTCGAGTGATGGGGACACCGGGCTATGTGGACCCTGCTTACTTCGAGTCGCAAAAGCCCACTACAGCAGCAGACATGCACAGGTGAGTTGAAAAATGCAGCCCTTTCTCTTTTTGTTTGTAAATCTGAACACAACCACGTCTGCCTTTGCACTTTCCAACTTTTGAGGCGCCTCAAAGTGAGGATTCTGCGTTTGAATATGTCTCTTGGCACTCTTCCTTCCACAACCCTTGTGGTGCAACTTTTGAGGCGCCTCAAAGTGAGGATTCTGCGTTTGAATGTGTCTCTTTTGATAAATTGGTGTTGGCAGCTTTGGTGTGGTGATGCTGGTGGTGATCTCGGCTCGCAAGGCGGTGCATGTGAGCGAGACTGGCGAAACCAACCTCAAGCAGTGGGTAAGTTTCTTTTGTTATGAGTGTGCACAACCACAAAACTCCAATGCCATGGCTGCTCAAATTGCGTGGTAACACATTATTAAATGCTGTATAAATTGGATGCCTTGCATTTACGCTGGGCCTGTGTTCAAGGACCCCAACTTGGAACCACCAGATGATACATGAGTCGACTCAAATGCCTTGCATTCCCTTTCCAACACAACAGGTCGCAAATATCTTGGAGTCAAATGCAGGGCCAGTGTTCAAGGACCCCTACCTGGACGCACCAGATGACTTGGTGCTGCGCTGGGCTCGCCTTGCCCTCTCCTGCACCGCCATGCCTGCAGCCTCCCGCCCCACCATGAATCAAGTGCTGGGGGAGCTGGTGAGGTTCAAGCAGGAGGCGTTTGGAGTGCATGTGAGCAAGGCGATATCTCGCATGGACATGGAGAGTGGGGGTTCTGTTGGCAGCTCCTCTGGCTTCACTGCTGAACTGGCCCGTGCGGAGCACATGGGAATGCAGAGCGGCTCGTTGACCAGCGGTTCCTTGTCCTAGGAGTTTGAAGGATTTCCGAGCCGAATATGAGTTCATCAATAGTGTGTTCTTGAGTGATTAATAAAGCAGCTGCATGGTGTGTTTTCTTCTAGGATGGCGTTGCAAATAGCCATGATTTGACATCTGGTGTAAACTTAACCCATTGCTTTGAAAGTATTGCATCAACAGGTGTCCCAGGTGTGTAACCAGTGACTGTTGAAATCCAAAATTCGGGCTTGCGTATACTACGATAGTAGAGTCTGATTTATACTTCCATCAAATGTTTCATGTCTGCATGTATCTACATTGTTGCGACGAGGGACTTGCTCAAATGATAATGAACCCCCAAGCAACATGTGTTACATACGTCCTGGTCCTGGTAATGTATACCGTACTAATCATTCAGACAATCGGGGCTATGTCACTACTGTATTTCCTTGCTTATAATACCCGGGGGGCTTTCTATAAATCCCTAAAAAAATCATGGTAGGCATTACAACGGCAGGATTTTCTAAGAGCCTACGGACATATATTATTCCTTATCGGAGCAAGTTTATGCTGCCTATAGATGATTTTGTGAGAAGGGTGGACTTTTATTGTTGGGGATTTTTTGCAGTGCAAACGCTATAGAGAAGTGTCAATTTGCTGTCTGACGCGCTGGATGTGTCATGCATACCAGTATCTGTCAGATTTCGAGTCTGACGCGTTGGATCTGTCAGAATTCGAAAATGATCCCTTATACTCTGACGCATGAACATAACAAAAATGTGCTAGAACAGCTCAATAAACAGAAATGGGGTTCCTTAAATTATTACCCCCTAAAGGGGGGGGGTCCTCATACTTTTAACCTTTTTGGGAGAGTCCCGTGGGACTATCTTTCCAGGGGGATCCTAATACGGTGTATTTACCGCTCAGTGTAAACAAACTGACATGATACTCTAACATAGCCCTCACTGTGATACAGTTGCTTGTGCTGAGATTGTATTGCAAGGTGAGGCCAAAAAATTTGTCTAGGGGGGCACAACTGGTGCCGTATGTTGGGAACAAATAATCCTAAGCGCCTCTGTCGTGTCGAAACACCAAGACACAAGCGAAGCAGCACATATCGAGGCACCAGCGAGTCAACCCTCGGAGGTTGATGTAACCGCTGGAGGTTACGCGAAAGTCAAAGGTCAGCGACCTTTGACCTGACAAAAACAGCGCGACAGCAAGGACACACAACTGACTCGACACTGAGCAGTTGCCCGAGTCGCACTGTATCAAACCGCAACAGTAAAGTAGTTATGATTATGTCTCTTCATATTCTCTGTACTTATATATATAAATATATTCTTGTATCTCTTTGTTTTAATTAACTTACTTTGCCCTCACATACGAGCGCAAGGTGGTTCAAGTACCTTACTTAAAAACGCTTCCGCTACTACATCACTTTACTCAGAATTTAACTCTACCAAAGATCCTAAAGGGCACTCAGCCCAACATGGTATGTGAGCAGGTTAGAGTTAAATCATTTCTCCTCAATACTCAATACACCAAGAGATATGTCTACTAGAAAGGAGAGGAGCTCCTCCAACGGCTCTCCAGGTACTACTACTGCTCCACCTCCTGCCTCTGGCCTACAGACAGAGGAAGGGACAACAACGAGACCGGCAGCTGGGTCTACTGAAACACCCGCAAACCAAGGCGTGGGCTTCGATCCAAGCATGATGGAGAAATTCTTCTCCTTCATGTCCTTCTACGAGCAGCATCAGCAAGGAGGACCTGCGCAATCACACAACAGCAACAACAACGGAGCAACACCCATGAGTCTCGACGGCTCATCATATGCACGGGGAAACCAGCAACAACAGCCTACCTTTGCTCCGTACGAGCGCGGATCCATCACCTTCATGCCACAACCACAGCCGTCACCTGGACAAGAAAGACAACTGGATGCACTGCAAGTTCAGTCGCAGTTCGCACATGTTCTGAAGATGCAGACGTCAAGACCTTTCGATGGAAAAGATTTCTTCACCTGGTCACTGGAACTCCTCCTGCCTGTCCTCAAGGACGTCCGTGCCAAGCGCACACTCACCCCCGACAGACGGAGTAGAGACAGACTCAGACTTAGCGACAAGACTAGCGGCGTAGTCTAGACGACAGCGAGCAGCAAAGTCAACGAGCTCAGCAACGAGGGCAGACGCAGTAGTGGACTCAAAAGAAGGGTCAGTGACAACAGTAGCAAGGAGATGCGTGACAGTAGGACTGGCAGCACGAAGAGAGTCCGACTCCGGGTCAGCAAGAGCAGGAAGAGAGGACTCAAGAGGAGAAGGCAAAGGGGCACGCAGAGGAGCAGTGGACAGACGCAGAGACATCCGGTGCATGCCAGGGATAGGAGGAAGATGCTGACGCAAACTGCGACCACTAGTGCTAGCAGGACGGACGGGCGACGTAGGGCGAGACGCAGGCTCACGACGCTCAGCAAGACCTCCAATAGGACCAGTGTAGGGAGAGGGAGCAGGCAGTGGGGAGGCCGGCGGTAACTGTAACTGTGACGGGACAGGCTATAGACACTCTAAGGGAGGAGGAGGACCAGTAGAAGGCGGTAGACCAAGAACCTGCTGAAGGAGCGGAACGAAGTATGGCCGAGGCCGCTCAGCGACTCCAGACACAGCAGGGACAGCACCAGCACCCCCAGCGGCCGCACCAGCGCCAGCAGCACCTCTAGCTCGAGTACCTCCAGCAGCACCCGTAGCACCTACAGTAGCACCGCCTCCAGGACCGACAGCAGTAGCCTCAGCACCAACACCCTCAGCAGCTCAAGCTCCGGTCGCACCCGCCGGCCCAGCAGCTCCAGTACCTCCAGTACGAGCACCTCCGGGACCCGCGGCACCAGCACCCTCAGTTGCCGAAGACCCTCCACCTCCAACAGCACGCCTTCAGCGCCGGGCAAACCACTCGCGCAGCTCTTGTTGAGAGAGTGGCTCCCGCCGAGAGGAAGCACCCGGAGAACCTCCAGGCCCAGCATCGCCATACGCCACACGAGCAAGCCCAGCCCCCTCAGGCTCCACACCCCCAGGCTCAGCTCCCCTAGTCTCATTACCCCCAGTCTCAGCACCCCCAGTCTCAGCACCCCCAGTCTCAGCACCCCCAGGCGTAGCACCCATATGCTCAGCACCCTCAGAGTCAGCACCCCCAGGCTCAGCACCTTCAGCAGCACCAGAGTCACCAGTGACCTCGACAGGCTCGACTGCGTCTACGTGGGACAAGCCGGAAAGGGCTGGACCCTGAGGGGAAAGCGGGTCTACCGGGGGGGGACCTGGTACGAGGAAGAGCGGCGGCGGGGGGAGGGACGGAGTGCGGTAGGGGAAGAGGCGGTAGTAGGGGACCGACTCGTCAAACGTGACGTCCTGGGAGGACAGAACACGGCGAGAGGTGGGGTCGTAAAACTGCCACCCTGGCGCGTCAGGGGGTAAGCCAAGGAAGACGCAAGGAGCCGCACGAGGGGACAGCTTGTCCGTAGACAAGTCGCGGACAAACGCCCGAGATCCCCAGACACGGAACGCAGACGCATCGCCAACCTTCCCCATCCACAGCAAAGCTGAGGAGGTCTCCCGCATGGAGACCCTGGGGTGAAGGTTGATCTGATGCGCCGCGTACCGAACCGCAAACGGCCACAGAAAATGGGGGGCAGCCGCATGCATCATGGACGTACGAGCGACGTCCATGACCATGCCAATGCGGCGCTCAGCAATCCCATTTTGCTGTGGAGAGTCCGTAAGCGTGAAGGTCTGGCGTATGCCTCGTGCACGACAGTAGGCTCGCAGAAGGCCAGAGGAGAACTCTCCGCCTCTGTCCGAGTGCAGACGCAGAACAGGAAAGTCCGAGCCAAAGCTCTGCCTAAGCTAGAGACGAGCTGCGCGGATCCAGTCGATCAGCACCTCAATGACATCACCCTTGCTGCGCAAGGGGAAGACTATGGTGTAACGCGAGTAGTCGTCAACTACCAGCAGGAAGTAGCGCTCGTGACCCAGTCCAAGGACGAGGGCGGGGCCCCACACGTCCATGTGAAGCGTCTACAGCGGGGCCTCTGTCAGAGGAAACTGGGAGGAGTGAGGGGCAGCCCGCTGCCGTCCGTCGACACAGGGGATGAAGGTAGGGGCAGGCCCCGGAGGAAGGGGAGGGAGGGACCGGGGAAGACCAAAGACAAGGACACGGGAGGCCATGCCTCGGAGACGAAGCAGGGAGGGGTGACCAAGGCGGTGGTGCCAGAGGAGAGTCTCGTGAGACAGGAGGCGACACAAGCAGGGGGCAGACTTAGGACCAGACTTGGACGCTGCAGCAAAAACCTGACCCGACGCAGCTACCTGACCAGACGCAGGGATAGGAGGAGACGCTGTGGTCAGTGTGTACAGGCTTGACCCCGGCCGACGAGTAAACGTGGCCAAGTGTCAGCCTGTCCGAGCGTCCGTGCAGTGGGTCACCCGCTGGCTCGCAGGAGTGAACCGGTGAACTCCCCCATCCTATCGGTCAGCACCACTCACGAAGTTCGTAGAGAACGAGGGGAGGTAAAGATCACACAGGGCGCAAGAGGGAGCCGCGGACACGGGAGTACAGCTGAGAAGTGAGCAAGGTCAGGACCCCCAGAGGGGTCTGCCAGAGAGACTACAATTGGCCGACCAAGCGACGTGAGTGTGGTGCGGTCTCGAAAGAAGGAGCGAGAAGCCCCCGAGTCAAGGGTGAAGGTGAGGGAGGCCGAAGCCGGCTCGGTACCTAAGAGCGCAGATGCACTAGCACTTAGAGCAGCAGCCTTGCTAGCACCTAGAGCAGCAGCCTCGCTAGCACCTAGAGCAGCAGCCTCACCAGTACCTAGAGCAGTAGTCTTAATGCCCGGGTCGGGCGGGAAACACCGGTAACAGTCACCTTCATCACTAATAGTCACAGCATACATGGCAGCAAGAATAGCATCAATGTCAAGGTCAAAGATAGCTACTCCCGCCCTAGACAGCTCACCCCAGCAGGGGATCTCAGTGGCCTCCGGAAACTGGTGACGCCAAGCGTCCGTCAGGCAGCCAAAACAGCGCTAGATGGAGTGCGCACCCCCACACTGCTCACCCGCGCGGTCGCCGGTGCGTAGGACGTAGGTGCACGGACGAGTACCCCCACCCCGCTGGCGTGCAGCGTACCACTCACGGAGCTGCTGAGGGGGGGGATGTCACGAATGTGCTGCTGGTGCTGCTGCTGCTGCTGCTGCTGCTGGCGCTGACCACCACCGGAGCCGACCCTCTGCGCAGCGCCACCCCGTCCAGCTCCACCTCCTCCTCCACTGCCTCCTCCACCGCCGCCACCGCCGCCACCTCCGCTCCCACCGCCACCGCCGCCGCCTCCGCATCCACTGCCGCTACCGACACCTCCACCCCTGCCACCACCCCCACCGCCACCCCCACTCCCTCCGCCGCCTCCAACGCCGCCTCCACCGCCGCCTCCACCGCCGCCTCCACCGCCGCCTCCAACGCCCCCGCTATCTCCTCCAACGCCCCTGCCCCCCTTGCCCTTGCCAGGGCGGCGTCTCCCGCTAGGGGTAGACGTTATACCGACCGACTCAAGCCCAACGAGGTTGGCCGTAGCAGCAGAGGCAACAGAGGGCAAAAGGGGGGAGGGGGAACACCCCTCAAAGATGGGGGAGCGAGGGTCACCACGAGAGGCTCCTACAGCAACTATGCTCTTCTCCGCTGCTAAGAGGGCCTTCTCGAGGAGGTCAACGATGAGAGTGGTGGGGCAAACCGAAACGAAGTGGTCCCTTACTACGCGAAGGGAGTCAGGGAGGCGGGTGACAATGTAGTAGAGAGTGATGTACATGGGGGGGGGGGGTTCTTGGCACAGAACTCAGCAGGAAGCGCTGCGCGGTAGGGAGTGTCACTAGTGCGGAGATGCGTAATGAGGTCAGCGACTATGGGAAAGGCAGCAAGGTTAGGGAAGAGGTATGGTAGCTTGAGGCGGCTTAGTGCAGCAGTGGCAGGGGAGGAGTAGCGTGCAACTACAGCGTCGTACAAGGTCTGAACACTCTTGTACTAGCTAAAGTGCACACGCTCAGAGGTAGGCAGGTGGCGACGCACAACAAGACGGGCAGCAGCATCGCGTGTGGCCCACTGTGAGCGAACAGTGGCGTCAGCATCAGCAACAGGGGCAGGAGAGGCACCAGAGGTGAGGTCAAAGAGGGAGAGACCGTCTGCCCTATCGCACTGTAGGAAAAGCTGTAGGTCATCTACCCAGACGTCAAAGTCAATGGCCTGACCCTCAGCGTCAAAAGCGAGGACACTAGGGGTAGTCATGACAGTAGTAGACTAGTAGCGCGAACAGTGGGGTAAGGGCAGTGTAGTGACAGAGCGGCTGCTCTTACCGGATAGGGCGGCACGGGCGGCTAAGCGGCTCGGCAGGAACTGCAGCTCGGCGACTCGGCGACTCGGCGGCTCGGGCGGCTCGGGCGGCTCGGCGGCTCGGGCGGCTCGGGCGGCTCGGCGGCAACTGCGGCTCGGCGACTCGGCGGCTCGGGCGGCTCGGCGGTACGGCGGCTCGGGCGGCTCAGGTGGCGCGGCGGCTCGAGCGGGTCGGGTGGCGCTGGCGGCTCGGCAGTAGCTCGGCGGGGCCGCGTGAAGGCGGGGCCGGGGCCGGGAAGGGCGCGTTGACGGGGCCAGCAGAGGCTGGGCCGGGGCCGGGAAGGGCAGTGCCGGGGCCGAGAAGGGCGGTGTTGGGGCCGCAGAGGTAGGCGACGGGGCCAGCAGAGGCAGGGCCGGGTCGGGAAGGGCGGCGTCAGGGCCGAGAAAAGGCGGCACCGGGGCCGCTAAGGCGGCGCGAGAGGGTCGAGAGGGGGGAGCGCGACTCGGGCAAGAACTGAGCGCGCTCCGGGCAGGAAAAAAAATCGAATTGGCGGGCCCTAGGAACAGCTCCCACGAGGGAACCTGCTCGATACCATGAGAAAACTAGAACGAGAATAAATGCAATATGAAAGAGTTGGGTAAAAGTACTAACCCTAATTGGGTTGTACCCCATATGGGCTACCCCACTACAACCTGCACAAAAGCATAAGCTATAATGTTCTGACACATTGGTGGGTGGTGGCAGTGTGCAGGTGCTTGTTGGCCAGTTAAGGACTAGGCTAAGTGTCGAAGAGATAGGCCCCGCCCTCGCTTGGGCGCAGCCGATCTCGCTGTCGACGGGAAGTTCTCGACGGATTGGTAGAAAAATAAGTCTTCTGCAGTTTGACAGAAGTTGCAGTCGAGAAAAATCTGCTCGACGGTATCTGGTCGACGATCTCTTCGCGATGAGCTCTGGTCCACGATCTCTGCGCGATGAACTTCCGTCGAGGAACTCAGGTCGAGGAGTTCGAGTCGAGGAGCTCTGGTCAAGGAGTTCGCGTTGAGGAACTCTGGTCGAAGAGTTCTGGTCGAGGAGCTCTGCTCGTCGAACTCTGTTCGACCGAGCGATGGCGAGTCCTTCGACCGAAGTTGCAGAGTTCTGCGAAACTCTGCGGAGGTGTGCGAACTTTTTGTGAAAAGTTCTAAGACTTAGGAGGCATGGAAACCTTAGGTGATAAGAGGGAGGTTGAGTTCGAGTATGGAGCAAGTTGAAAAGTCGAGAGTGAAGAAGGGTTCAATAAAGAGCAAAGGTACAAAGATATAGGCAAGAACTAGTGTAATGAGGTGCACCACCAAACGGGAAACATAACTACACTAGCACTACAGACAATTATATAAATACGAATAACATATTTCGACACTTTCGCCCAGGAGATTTTGGCGAAGTTCTACATGCCGAACGGCAGAACGTGCTCGACGGTGTGCACCTAAAGAAACCGACGACACGTTTTCTACCTGGCACCTGCGCAATGTGCCTGACGGTGAAACCGCCAACCTGCAAACTTCTTGGTAGGTGCGCACATCTGCGCAGATAGACAGCCTGCGACTTCAGCTGTTTACCTGCGATTGCAGATAGTCACCTGCGACTGCAACGCTGGCAGACCGCGCGCAGTGCAACGTTGGCAGAACTCTCTGCTTCAACGTTGGCAAGCCGCTCTTCTGCTGCGCTGGCAGATTTCGCCCTTGCTAGGAGTTGAATGCCCTTCTAGTTCCTTTTGTTCTGCATGCCTCAATTGTACTACCAACTTTTCATTCCATGTTGTTCTTTTCAACTTCCTTAGTGGAAACTCTTGCAAACTTTCTCTGTGAACACAAGCAAGCAGTAAGAACGTTAGAACAACGCTACAATCACCCTCACAACTCTGTGCCCTCCACCGTAGACCACTCCCGTTGTGCTTTGAGGGGGGGAGGTGTGAGAGTACGACGGCTTATGCCAGCTATGCTTGCTTGCCTTTACTTTATTATGCTATTTCTAGCATAGGATAATTATATGCATGCATGAATTGCTTGATTTCCTAGGCTAGGTGCTTTCCTATATTTTATTATAGTTATAGCACCGAGCTAGGTTGCGTGCACCGAATTCTGGCTTTTCGGTTGCCACCGAATTGCCTTCTACCGAATTCGGTAAGGATCTGTTCGGGACGCTTTGCGACCCGCGGAACCTTCGCGTAACACCTGGTTACGGGGCCTTGTGTCGAGCCTATATATAGCCTCGTGTTGTACCCAGGTGATCATTCAATTCAATTTGAATAATCTTTTCTGAGCTCGATCCCAGATCCTCACACTTGGTAATCAGAGCGGGTTTACACGCGAGGTCTTCAACCGCTTAGTTCCGGCCTTTAAAAACCGCGGGGGCGACGACGAAAGCGCCGATACGGGTATGTAAAACCAGTTCCGCACAATTTTTCGAAGTCCCCCTCGATTCGGTTTTCGAACACCCCTCAGATTTACTGGTGGAAAGGTTGGAGTTTCGACCGTTCGATCGAGTTTCATCTCAACGGCCCAGAGAATTTCGCCCAAAAAAAGTTGGAATTTGGAGCGTCGGATCGATTTTCACCTCAACGGCCAAGATCAGACGCGAATTTCGCCTAAGGGAGATTTACGCAACCTACAAAATTCGCGCTCATCGATTCTACAGTCAATTTGACTCACAGTAAGTCGACCAGCACCTAGAATTCGATTATTTTCGACGCGCATCTTCCTGTAAATCACCAAATGGAGGGAAAAGGAGATATTTCAGTACAGAAAATCGCGGAGTTACGTGCTGAGCATAAGCAAATACGTGCAGCGCTCCCACGACTCGAAAAACTCCTTGCGAACCAGTCGGCAACCGCCTCCCTTCAGGCTACAATCTGATGCGACGGATGCTGAAGATTCCCGGCACGCGCGAGACTCTGAACGAGGATTCGCTTTCAAGCCACATCATCCAGGACGAGTTCATGCAGGAGTCTGAGCGACCTGCAGAACTGCTTTTGCAGGTCAACTACGTCGCCCTGGCGAAGCAGGGACGCCAACAGGGGCAGCATGGGAAGTCTGCCGGAGGCGGTGGTGGGAAGTCATCGAACGCAAAATCGACGGAGGGCGCCGACCGCGGGAAGTCGGCGAAAGGTGGAGATCACGGCAGCAGTGGCTCGCGTCGAGAAGGCCGCCGTTGCTACATCTAAGATGCTCCTGACCACCTCTCGTACGACTGCCCCGACCGAGATGAGTCTGACGACGACCGGGACGCCAACCGCAGAAAGGGAGATGGTGGCCGTCGTCGTCGCGACAACCATCCGCGCAGGGAGAAGCAGCCGTCGAAGACGTCTTCGACGAAGGATGCGGACTCCTCTAGCGGCAATGCTCATGGCGAGGAGGCTTCGTGCTCGATGGTCAACGTGGTAGAGCCGACGATCTTGCTGGCGCTGGAGGCTGGCGAAGATTTCAAGGCGGTCGCTGCTGCTGTGCAGGCCAATCCGACCGTCGTGTTACTCGACAGCGGCTGCTCCCACCATTTGATGGGGGCGAAGGAGGCCTTCGTCGACATGCAGCCGAGCGGAGATGTTCGTCACGTTCGCGGCTTCAACGGGGCACTTCAGAGCGTCGAAGGCAGAGGCACCGTTTCTCTGCAAGGGGAGGCCGGGAAGCAGGTCCTCGTCCCCGACGTACTCTACGTTCCGGGTGTGCACGCGAACCTCCTTTCTGCTGGCCAGCTCAAGGAGAATGGCGTGAAGCTACAGGACGAGGACGGAGAGATGCTGCTGGTGTCTTCTGCCGGCGATGTCCTTGGTCGGGCACGCTACTCCGGCAGAGTACTCTGCACCGACCTGCGCCCCTGCTCGACGAAGTCTACAATGACTTTGATGGAGGTTGTGGCTCTGCGGACGATCGCGTCTGCGACAAAGCTGACCCCGGGCATGATGCACGCACGGCTTGCGCACGTCGGCGTCGACACGATTAAGAGCTCGGCGAAACATGAGGTCGCTGCCGGTCTGGACATCACGAAGTCGACCGCAGATGATATGTCGTGTGCCTCCTGCGTCGGCGGCAAACTTGCACGGCACACCTTCCCCGATCAAGGATCGGACGCCGAGAACGCTCTTGATGTGGTGCACGTCGATATCTGCGGGCCATTTTGAGTAGCCGCCAACGATGGCAGCTTCTACTTTCTTTAGCTAAAAGATCGGAAGACTCGCTACGTGTGGGGGAGGCCGATCGCGAAGAAGAGCAACGTGTTGGTCGTCCTCAAAAAGTGGCTGAAGGAGGTAGAGCGGTAGACGTCGAAGACCGTGAAGAAGCTGCGTTCTGACCGCGGAGGGGAGTTCCTCGGTCGCGCCTTCACCGACCTCGTTGAGGACAAGGGAATCCTCCACAATCTGACGTGCCCCTACACTCCACAGCAGAATAGGATGGCTGAGCGGGAGATGCGTATGGTGGTCGAGGCCGTGCGTACGATGCTTCTGCACATGGGCGTGAAGCATCATTGGTGGCACCTCGCTCTGCGCCAAGCTGTCTGGGTGCGCAACTGCCTCGAGCGGGCCTCTCTGCCGCAGGGGACGACGCCGCACGAACTGCTCTTCGAGACAAAGCCGGATCTGACGCTGGCGCGCGTCTGGGGCTGCATGGTGCAGTTCATGGTCCCCGAGCAGCAGCGGGGCGGGAAGCTGGCGCCAAAGGCTCGATGGGGTCTCCACCTCGGCGTGTCACCAGAGAGCAAGGGCGGCCGTCGTCTGCCCCGCCGTTGGATTCCTCCTCGGAGCTGCCTCCTCTGCCCGCCGTCGTCGACAAGCATGATGATGAGGACGTCGTGGAAGTCTCGCTCCCTCCTCCCGTTGTGCCCTCGTCGGCCGCCGGTGATGAGGGGAGACTTGGTGCGTCGCCTGCGGCGCCGACCGATTGCATCGCCGGTGGCCGACGTGACGCTGAGAAGGTCAGCGATGGGAAGCTGCAGACGACAGGGGAGCGGTCGGCGTCGAAGCCGGCTGCAAAGAAGCTGCTGGCAGAGGCGCCAAAGCAGACTGCAGAGGAGCCATCAGCAGAGGCGCCAACTTTAGGGGAGCCGATGGCAGAGAAGGCGATCCTGGGGGAGCAACCGGTAGAGGAGTTGCCGACAGGGGAGCAGTTTGACGACGATTCGTCGAGCGACGGCGTTGTGGAAGTCGTCGGTGCGGCCGGTGGCGGAGAAGGGGAGCAGTCCGAAGACAACGACGTGGTAGAGGTAGCGGTCAAAAAGGAGAAACCACGCCATTCTACCCGCTCCAACTTCAGCAAGCCGCCTGAGAAGCTGAGCTACCACGCTTGTCTGCCGCCGATGGCCTACAACACTCTGCTCGACGATGCAGAGGACGACGTCGATCTGCCCGAGCTCGACCCCGACATGCACGCCGACCCAGAGCATTGCTAGGACATCGCCACCATGGCGATGAAGGAAGCGTTGGCGAGCTGGAAAGGCAAGGCGGTGAAAGCGGCCATGGACGAGGAGATCAAGAGTCTCATCTCCAACGGAACGTGGGAGCTGGTCGAGCGTCCGCGCGGTGTCAACGTGATGAAGAATCGTTGGGTACTCACGACAAAGTACCACGTCGACAACACGGTCGCCCGCAAGAAGGCGTGTCTGGTGGTGAAAGGTTTCACACATGTCTACGGCGCAGATTACGACGAGACGTACGCGCCGGTGGGGAGCTACGTAGCTCTGCGGATTTTCCTGAGTATCGTAGCAGTTCTCGACCTGCACCTGATGCAGCTGGACATGAAAAACACGTTTCTACAGAGCAAGCTGGATCGCATGAACCAGCACGACTATTTCAACGACGGAACTGGCCGAGTCTGCAAGCTGCTGAAGAGCTTGTACGGACTGAAGCCGAGTCCGCTGCTATGGTACTCGGCGCTTGACGCGGTGCTGACCGACGCCGGTTAGAGCAAGAGCCAGGTACACGAAGCGCTCTACTTCAAGGTTGGCGACGATGGATTGGCGTGCTGGGTGCTCGTCTACGTCGACGATCTGCTCGCTGCAAGCTGCAGCACTGCGATGCTGAAAGAGTTGAAGGAGCTGTTGGAGGCCGCCTTCGAGCTGCGCAAAATCAGCCCGGTCGAGAAGTATCTCGGGCTGGAAATCGTGCGCGACCATCCTGCGCGGAAGCTGTGGCTTCATCAGCAAGTCTATGTCGACAAGCTGCGCCGGCGTTTCATCGACGAGGAGCAGACCGGGCGAGTGCCGAAGACGCCGGTCTCCGTCAACGCCTACGCAGAGCTGGTGTTCGACGACGAGGAGTTTCAGTCGCGCGAGGAAGCAGAAGGTCGGTTCGCTGTAGTTCGCGGCGAACATGACGAGGCCGGACATTGCATTCGCGTGCAGCAAGCTGGGCAGCGGCCTGACAGTGCGGAGCGACAACCACTGGCGTGAGGTCCATCGCTGTCTGCACTACCTCGCTGAAACTCGTGACGCCGCTCTGGAGTTCGGCGGCGGACTAGATTTGCTGTGTCTGGTCGGCTATGCAGATGCCGACGATGCTGGCGACAAGCAGAATCGGAGTGTGAGAGTACGACGGCTTATGCCAGCTATACTTGCTTGCCTTTACTTTATTATGCTATTTCTAGCATAGGATAATTATATGCATGCATGAATTGCTTGATTTCCTAGGCTAGGTGCTTTCCTATATTTTATTATAGTTATAGCACCGAGCTAGGTTGCGTGCACCGAATTCTGGCTTTTCGGTTGCCACCGAATTGCCTTCTACCGAATTCGGTAAGGATCTGTTCGGGACGCTTCGCGACCCGCGGAACCTTCGCGTAACACTTGGTTACGGGGCCTTGTGTCGAGCCTATATATAGCCTCGTGTTGTACCCAGGTGATCATTCAATTCAATTTGAATAATCTTTTCTGAGCTCGATCCCAGATACTCACACTTGGTATCAGAGCGGGTTTACACGTGAGGTCTTCAACCGCTTAGTTCCGGCCTTTAAAAACCGCGGGGGCGACGACGAAAGCGCCGATACGGGTATGTAAAACCAGTTCCGTACAATTTTTCGAAGTTTCCCTCGATTCGGTTTTCGAACACCCCTCAGATTTACTGGTGGAAAGGTTGGAGTTTCGACCGTTCGATCGAGTTTCATCTCAACGGCTCAGAGAATTTCGCCCAAAAAAAGTTGGAATTTGGAGCGTCGGATCGATTTTCTCCTCAACGGCCAAGATCGGACGCGAATTTCGCCTAAGGGAGATTTACGCAACCTACAGAATTCACGCTCGTCAATTCTACAGTCAATTTGACTCGCAGTAAGTCGACCAGCACCTAGAATTCGATTATTTTCGTCGCGCATCTTCCTGTAAATCGCCAAATGGAGGGAAAAAAGAGATATTTCAGTACAGAAAATCGCGGAGTTACGTGCTGAGCATAAGCAAATACGTGCAGCGCTCCCACGACTCGAAAAACTCCTTACGAACCAGTCGGCAACCGCCACAGCAGCAGCGACAACAGTAGCAGCAGCAGCAGCGGCTACACCGACAATTCTACATGCGACAACGGCAGCAGCTACAGTTAGCCTCGAAGCAGTGAAGCCGAGGCTACCGGAGGCGTTCGATCCTACAGTAAAAAGGAACGACGTTCGTCGATTTGTAGCTGAACTCGAAATTTACTTTGAAGCCGTTAGATGCACGACCCTGACAAAAGACGCAATGCGCATACGGCTCGCAACAACACTGTTACGAGGCCCAGCTCTAGAGTGGATCAACAACAGAATAGTCCAAGGCGAGGGGACGTTGGCGCAGGTTCCGGCAGCACTGATCGAACAGTTTGACACGTTGAACAGTAGCTACTACGGAACACGACGCAACAAGCCAACTAGTGGCATGGGGCGATTGGCACCACCCACGACTGCTGACCCAATGGAGAACGACGAGGGCGATGTGGAGCAGCGGCTAGCAAATAATGAGACGTGCAAATTTTGCGGCGCTACAGGACATCGTATCTTGGCGTGTTGGAAAATGGAGAGAAGGTGTGCGGAGCTGAAGGACAAGAACAGTGCGGCACCCCCGAAGCAGAAAACGGACAACGTGGCAACTTCGGAGAGGGCGAAAAAAGGAGAATATGGTGGCGCAAATTTAAAACGTCACGACCAGCCGGCACCAGGGGAAATCGCCGAGACTAATGGAGGATCTGCGAAACAAGACCCTGCATCGACTGGGAAACTCCAGCCGTATACCTCGACAAGTAAGAATATTACTTCTCGTGGGTTTCAAGCCTTTATTAAGGGAGAGTCAGAAATTAAACAGGTACCGGGTATTATGGGGACCCTACTCCAGAGCGCTAATATGGGCCGAGCGTTCCGAGGAACTAATATTCTCTCCCATCAGCACTGTTTAAAGGCTCCCTGTTCCCCACAGATGAAGCCTACACAGCTGCAAAGGCTTAGTGGAAGGTTCCAGGCCCAAGAGAAGTCGAATCGGCCTCGGATAAATCCTTCTAACCTTTCTCAGTTGAAAACTGATACTGAAGCTGCATCTTTGAGCGCAGGACCTAGGGATAACATATTCGACGTACCCTATGATCATATAAGCGATACCATCTACGGATACTCGGAGCAGCAGCAACCACTAGTACTCGAGGTGATCTGCAACGGGCGTCGCCTCCAGACCCTGGTGGACAGTGGTGCGTCCCACTCGGTGTGCGACCGCGGGACGTTGGAGAAAATTGGAGAATCCTAAGAAGAAACCCAGTTTACAACAACAATGGTGGACGGTACGAAGCTTCCCATCCACGGAAAGTCAACACTGCAGCTGCAGATAGGGGCATTGAGGTGGAAGCCGACGTTGCCGATCACGAACATCAAGGGATTAGATTTTTTCTTGGGGCGAGATTTCCTGAAGCAGTTCAACCCCGAGATCGATTGGGTCAACAGCAAGGTGTGCATCTACAACAACGGGAAACGAGTGGAGCTGCAAAGCTTGACAGATACAGGGAGCGTTCCTGAAACGACACTGGCACGGTTCGAACGGACAGTGAACAAGAGTAACACGGGTTACTTAGCACTGGTTATAGCAGCAGCAGAGGAGGAGGTCTTGGAGCAGTACAAGGATATAATGCCCGACGACCTACCCACAGGCGTACCTCCAGCACGCACCCACGAGCACGAGATCGTGGAGGAACCATGTGCGAAACCCGTCTCACGTGCACCATACCGACTGAGTCCAACTGAACTGACAGACATGAAAAACAGATAGAGTATCTACTGGACAGACATCTGATCCGCCCATCCACCTCTCCCTACGGTGCACCAATTCTCTTCACTCCAAAGCCAAACGGTAGTTTATGGATGTGCATCGACTACCGCGCACTGAACAAACAGACAGCACTGACTACAGCGCCAGTACTCATCCTACCGGATCCAGACAGAGACTACATGGTGGAAGCAGACGCTAGTGACCAAGCAGTCGGAGGAGTACTGATGCAGCATCACGAACGCAGTTTGCAGCCCATCGCCTACCTCAGTAAGAAGCTATTACAGTGGAAGAAGGACTTAGCTCTAAGGAAGGGTTCAGGAAAGATTTGGGTACCGAATTACGCCCCGCTACGGCAGATCCTATTGGAGGAGTTTCACGACGTACCTTACGCGGGACATTTCGGGAGCAACAAGACGTTAGCAGGGATAGCGAAGTATTACTATTGGCCCGGGATGACAGCAGAAGTGCAGCAGTTCGTCACCTCTTGCGACACGTGCCAGCGGATGAAGAGCAGCAAGCAGAAAAACGCAGGGTTACTTCAGCCTCTACCCGTACTGGAGCAGCCATGGCAGGTCGTTAGCTTCGACTTCATCACACGACTTCCTTCGACCTCACGGAGACATGATTCCATCCTCGTGGTGATCGATAAGTTCTCCAAAATGGGTCACTTCATACCGACCAACGCCACAGCTACAGCTGAAGCAACTGCTCGACTCTTCTTCGACCGCATCATCACCATCCACGGCATCCCCGCTACACTCATCTCAGACATAGACCCCAAATTCACGAGTAAAGTTCAAGAAGGAGCTGGACCGACCGAGATGAGTCTGACGACGACCGGGACGCCAACCGCAGAAAGGGAGATGGTGGCCGTCGTCGTCGCGACAACCATCCGCGCAAGGAGAAGCAGCCGTCGAAGACGTCTTCGACGAAGGATGCGGACTCCTCTAGCGGCAATGCTCATGGCGAGGAGGCTTCGTGCTCGATGGTCAACGTGGTAGAGCCGACGATCTTGCTGGCGCTGGAGGCTGGCGAAGATTTCAAGGCGGTCGCTGCTGCTGTGCAGGCCAATCCGACCGTCGTGTTACTCGACAGGGGCTGCTCCCACCATTTGATGGGGGCGAAGGAGGCCTTCGTCGACATGCAGCCGAGCGGAGATGTTCGTCACGTTCGCGGCTTCAACGGGGCACTTCAGAGCGTCGAAGGTAGAGGCACCGTTTCTCTGCAAGGGGAGGCCGGGAAGCAGGTCCTCGTCCCCGACGTACTCTACGTTCCGGGTGTGCACGCGAACCTCCTTTCTGCTGGCCAGCTCAAGGAGAATGGCGTGAAGCTACAGGACGAGGACGGAGAGATGCTGCTGGTGTCTTCTGCCGGCGATGTCCTTGGTCGGGCACGCTACTCCGGCAGAGTACTCTGCACCGACCTGCGCCCCTGCTCGACGAAGTCTACAATGACTTTGATGGAGGTTGTGGCTCTGCGGACGATCGCGTCTGCGACAAAGCTGACCCCGGGCATGATGCACGCACGGCTTGCGCACGTCGGCGTCGACACGATTAAGAGCTCGGCGAAACATGAGGTCGCTGCCGGTCTGGACATCACGAAGTCGACCGCAGATGATATGTCGTGTGCCTCCTGCGTCGGCGGCAAACTTGCACGGCACACCTTCCCCGATCAAGGATCGGATGCCGAGAACGCTCTTGATGTGGTGCACGTCGATATCTGCGGGCCATTTTGAGTAGCCGCCAACGATGGCAGCTTCTACTTTCTTTAGCTAAAAGATCGGAAGACTCGCTACGTGTGGGGGAGGCCGATCGCAAAGAAGAGCAACGTGTTGGTCGTCCTCAAAAAGTGGCTGAAGGAGGTAGAGTGGTAGACGTCGAAGACCGTGAAGAAGCTGCGTTCTGACCGCGGAGGGGAGTTCCTCGGTCGCGCCTTCACCGACCTCGTTGAGGACAAGGGAATCCTCCACAATCTGACGTGCCCCTACACTCCGCAGCAGAATAGGATGGCTGAGCGGGAGATGCGTATGGTGGTCGAGGCCGTGCGTACGATGCTTCTGCACATGGGCGTGAAGCATCACTGGTGGTACCTCGCTCTGCGCCAAGCTGTCTGGGTGCGCAACTGCTTCGAGCGGGCCTCTCTGCCGCAGGGGACGACGCCGCACGAACTGCTCTTCGAGACAAAGCCGGATCTGACGCCGGCGCGCGTCTGGGGCTGCATGGTGCAGTTCATGGTCCCCGAGCAGCAGCGGGGCGGGAAGCTGGCGCCAAAGGCTCGATGGGGTCTCCACCTCGGCGTGTCACCAGAGAGCAAGGGCGGCCGTCGTCTGCCCCGCTGTTGGATTCCTCCTTGGAGCTGCCTCCTCTGCCCGCCGTCGTTGACGAGCATGATGATGAGGACGTCGTGGAAGTCTCGCTCCCTCCTCCCGTTGTGCCCTCGTCGGCCGCCGGCGATGAGGGGAGACTTGGTGCGTCGCCTGCGGCGCCGACCGGTTGCATCGCCGGTGGCCGACGTGACGCTGAGAAGGTCAGCGACGGGAAGCTGCAGACGACAGGGGAGCGGTCGGCGTCGAAGCCGGCTGCAAAGAAGCTACTGGCAGAGGCGCCGAAGCAGACTGCAGAGGAGCCATCAGTAGAGGCGCCAAATTTAGGGGAGCCGATGGCAGAGAAGGCGATCCCGGGGGAGCAACCGGTAGAGGAGTTGCCGACAGGGGAGCAGTTTGACGACGATTCGTCGAGCGACGGCGTTGTGGAAGTCGTCGGTGCGGCCGGTGGCGGAGAAGGGGAGCAGTCCGAAGACGACGACGTGGTAGAGGTAGCGGTCGAAAAGGAGAAACCACGCCATTCTACCCGCTCCAACTTCGGCAAGCCGCCTGAGAAGCTGAGCTACTACGCTTGTCTGCCGCCGATGGCCTACATTACTCTGCTCGACGATGCAGAGGACGACGTCGATCTGCCCGAGCTCGACCCCGACATGCACGTGGACAACGAGTCGGTGATCACTCTCGCAGAGGGCTTGGGGCTCAAGGGCAACCTCAAGCACATGGAGCGACGCTACGCCTGGCTGCAACAGATTGTGAAGCGCGGGAAAATTGCTCTGCAGTACATCCCGACCTCCGAGCAGCCGGCGGATTTTCTGACGAAGGCGCTGCATTTTCCGGCATTCAACCGGTGCTCCGTCGCAATCGGCCAAGTGAGTCTGGCCGACGTGGGCGACGGGGATGACGAGGTGCAGCAGTATGTGCCGTGTCCTTATACACGGCTGGTGCGGTGATCTACGTGCTATGTGTTGGGTGCACGTAGAAGGAATTTCTCCTTGTATTCTATCCCTCCGGGTTCTGGGTGGACCTTGTGTGTGGATGCCCAAGCGTGAGCTGGGCTGGGGAGTGTCGAAGAGAAAGGCCCCGCCCTCGCTTGGGCGCAGCCGATCTCGCTGTCGACGGGAAGTTCTCGACGGATTGGTAGAAAAAGTAGTCTTCTGCAGTTTGACGGAAGTTACAGTCGAGCAAACTCTGCTCGACGGTATCTGGTTGACGATCTCTGCGCGATGAGCTCTGGTCGAGGATCTCTGCGCGACGAACTTCCGTCGAGGAACTCTGGTTGAGGAGTTTGAGTCGAGGAACTCTTGTCGAGGAGTTCGCGTTGAGGAACTCTGGTCGAAGAGTTCTGGTCAAGGAGCTCTGCTCGTCGAACTCTGTTCGACCGAGCGATGGCGAGTCCTTCGACCGAAGTTGCAGAGTTCTGCGAAACTTTGCGGAGGTGTGCGAACTTTCGCCCAGGAGATTTTGGCAAAGTTCTACCTGCGGAACGGTAGAACGTGCTCGACGTTGTGCACCTCAAGAAACCGATGAAACGTTTTCTACCTGGCACCTGCGCAATGTGCCTGACGGTGAAACCACCAACCTGCACCTACTTGGTAGGTGCGCACATCTGCGCAGATAGACAACCTGCGACTGCAGCTGTTTACCTGCGATTGCAGATAGTCACCTGCGACTGCAACGCTGGCAGACCGCGCGCAGTGCAACGTTGGCAGAACACTCTGCTGCAACGTTGGCAAGCCGCTCTTTTGCTGCGCTAGCAGATTTCGCCTTTGCTAGGAGTTGAATGCCCTTTTAGTTGTTTTTGTTCTGCATGCCTCAATTGTACTACCAACTTTTCATTCCAAGTTGTTCTTTTCAACTTCCTTAGTGGAAACTCTCGCAAACTTTCTCTGTGAACACAAGCAAGCAGTAAGAACGTTAGAACAACGCTACGATCACCCGCACAACTCTGTGCCCTCCACCGTAGTCCACTCCCGTTGTGTAGTGACTCTCCGCACTAAGGAGGTCGGCGGTAGAGCTAGGTAGGAGGGCGGCTCACAAGCGGGGCGCACGCTGCTAGCGGAGGCTTGTGCTACCGCTAGTGCTACTGACGGCGGCCTATGCTGCTGCTGGTGCGCGATGGTGGCGGTGTGCTGGTGGTGGCAGGCGCTGGTGGCAGTGTGCTAATGCTGGCGCGCCCTGGTAGCGGGACGCGCGACAGCGGGATGGTGGGGAGGGCTGACGGGGCTGTCCCAGACTCACCAAACGCAGCCCGTGAGAGGGTGGGAAGAGGGGGTGGAGAGGCCACCTTACGAGATGGAAACGGGGCCGACGAGTGCGCAAGCGGGGCATGCAGACGAGCTGTGACGATCTTACGAGGGGCCGAAGGGGTGGGGGAGGGGAGGGAGCCACCTAGTGTGACGAAAAATGGGGCTTGCGGAGCCTGCCTAACGTGATGAAAACGGTGCCTGCAGACATGGCCTTCTGAAGCGCGACGGCAGGGCCCGCAGGGTGGCGAAATCAAAGCCCACAGAGGGGTGGGCTAGGGGGTGTGGGGGACATTATATGACGGAAAGGGGGCTGCGGGGGGGGGGGGGGGCTCTACGGGAGGCGAACCTTGCGAGGACCTCGATCTAGCGCGACGGAAGGGGGCCCTAGGGGGCCTCGCCAGGGTACACTTTGAAGAGGGGGAAGGGGGGGGGGGGGAGGGCGTTCGAGGTCGTTACTGCATGAAGTGTGCACGTTCTACTGGCGGCAAAAAGGCTGGCTGGAGGGATTGCTAGCCGGATGGCAGAATGCCTGGTCTACGGCGGGACTGCTAGGGCCTAGGAAGGAAGGTGGTGGGGGGTCTAGAACCTAGCTTGATAGGCGGTGGAATCAACCTACGATGATACCATGTCACAATACGTACAGCGGAGTGATGTGAACTAGCAAACATGAGATACAATTAGGCAACCCTAACGTGTTGTCCTTGTACTATGCACCTCACTGTAGCCTAACAATCTCATCTTGAATATGTAAATATAGGTTAACACTTCTGATCGCATTAACTTCGCACTAGGTTGTGTGAGAATGATCTCATCTTAAATATGCCACAAACTATGATATAATGTACCAACGCATGCGGCAAAGTTGCATCGTTATCCAATAGGATCCCCAGTGTTGCATCGAGCGAACACGCTTGTCAACAATATATTATTCTCAGCCTCCATGCCCATGTATGTTGCTTCGAGAGCAATAAAAAGGGAATGCTATTGAGTCAGTCCAACAAGGGCAAATGCTCAAATGCCCTGCCACCTATATCTTTTGTATGCCATCTCTAGAGGCTCTATAACTCTTAATTTGATAATTAGAGCAGGGCTCTCGCTAGGTTTTGGGGCTGTCTGACAATACCCTGAAAAATTTTTCCCCCGTCTTACGCTCGGACAATGAAATTTACATGGTCTGCTTTATAAGCTAGAATAGTTTTTCTAGTCTGATAAATAAGACGAAAAAAAAATTCCAGTTAAAAGTCAACCTACTGTAATCCTACCAGCAAGTCTAGTCATAGTACCTAACAACCTAGCTGTAGTAGCAAAGGACTTTGTCAGAGTCACTAGAGCCGTACATTGCTATCAGTATCACCCTCGCTAACAACTGACTCTGGGACAGTGGCCCTTTCTTTCCTGCTAAGCCACAGGTACTCAGCATCCATCCTTGCTGCTTCTACTGCTAGGGCCGCTTCTCAAGCAGCCGCTTCTGCTGCTGCTAGTGCTGCTGCTGCTGCTGCTGCAGCTGCAGCCGATCTTTTCTTCGCACGCTTGCTCGGTCTCTCCCCGGACGCCATCAGCACATCATTCGCAGGCCTGCGCTTCTTGGAAGCATTCCACCTCCTTAGTAACTTGGGCCACTCCATGTCGTAGTTAAGGAGCGAGACGGCCATCAGCTCTCCTAGCTTTGCGTCGCACAGGTTCCCGCGAAGCCAGCTGTTGATGATGTTCTGCCGTGAAAAGCCGCGCTCACACTCGACAGTACTGAGCGGAAGCACGGCGACGGCCATCCACAGGTGGACGAGGTTCGGGTAGCATGTCGCCCAGTCGGGGGAGGATAGCATGAGCTTCAGGCCGTCCGCAAACCCAACATCCTCCTGGTGTGAGGCCATGATTGCTGAAAAGGTGACGATCTCCCTCTGCGCTCTCGCCCAGTTGATGCCTGCAGTTGGGGTGCGCATGGGGGCAGTGAGACAGGAGATCATAAAGGGTTGAAACATGCAGCTGAAAGAGAATTCTGAAGACTATAGCAGCACATTCCTGGCATTTGACGCACCTGGTAGAGTATCAGGGTCTTCTGGCTTCTTCTTGAACATGTTGCGCAGAGACTGGAGCCATTGGCCTAGCCTTCGCTCACGCTTTGCCTGGTTCTTGAGATACGATCCCTGCTTGAACAGCTTTGCCCCGTTGGGGTGTGAAAGATCCTTGAGGCGGTAGTCGAGCCGACCAACCAAGGTCGTGATGAACTCGCGCGCCAGCCCAAAACACGCTTGGTGGTCCACACCACTTTTTCTGCCCCTTGATTTTCTCCTCGTGCAGTCGGTATTGATAGCTGACCGATGTGCCGTGGGAAGCTGTGCCAGCAACGAGGACCTCACGGAACTCCCCTGATGCGTGCTTGTCGAGGAACGGGCCCAACGCGTCTCCACCCTGGCCAAAAGTCGCGTCGTTGTAGTCGAGGTAACGTGTGCACAGCAGTAAGGTGGTGTTGTGCACCATCGGCAACACATGAGTTGCGACGACCTGTAAACAGGGTTCCAACAACAGGATGCTATTAAAAGTATGGTAGAACAACAAACAGTAAGTCGAGAAACCTGCTCACATGGCGCCGCTGAAACTTCAAGCTGAGAAGGTTGAGCTCCTTCAGGACATCAGCAAGGAAGAACAGCAGAAAATGGAATTTGTAGCTCGTTACGACTTGATACATCTTCTTATTTGTCTCGTGCAAGACCATCACCGCTGCAGGAAATACCTTCACGAGGTGCTGGATGGCGTCACCACGAGACAACCATCAGACGTCCTTGATGCCTTGGACTTCGAGGTGGGTCTCGCAAATGACCTCCTGAAGCTCTTGAAAGCGTGCGTGATTAACAGAAGAGCGACCAAGGTTCTCTACTACGGCACGGACCACCTTGTCCACGATGTTGAAGTCCGGATGCGCGGTGGCAGCATCCTTGGCTGCCAAGGCCTCCCTGCAAGACAACGGAACGTAACATTAGCACGGGTATTTTTTATTTTAAGTATGGAAAACACGAAGCAACAAACTTACCTGTGCGCGATGCAATGGGATGACACAAGATGAGGAACCTTGACTTTGAAGCGCGCTGTGACTCCGTTGTGCTGTCCAAGCATGACAGAAGCACCATCAGTGCTCATACCGGTGAGGCGCATCAGGTCAATGCCGGTACTCTCCAGATGAGTCAAGAGAACTGTAGTGAGTGACGCGGCGTCACACTGATCCACAGTGATCAAAGTGAAGAACTCATTGACGGGAGCGTTGTCATGCATGAACGTCAAATAGACGATCATGTGTTTCCCCCGCCGTCGGTCGGTGCTCTCGTCCAACTGGATGCCAAGGTACGGACTATCGCGGATGTGTTTTAGCTGGCGGGACTGACAAAGTTTGAAGAAAGAAAGAGGATTGAACTAGCAAGAATGAGGATACAAATAGCAAACCCTAGAAGGGTTGTACTCGCTATAGAGCACCCCACTACAGGCTAGAACAATAAGATAATATTCTGACAGGGACTTCAGGTAGCACACCATGGTCTCGACCAGTTGTGCGAAGCCGTATCTGAGACACGCGGGGTTAAGACTCGTTAGTATTGTAAACCCACGGAACACAAAGCAGAAGTTTTGAACGGGACACTTACTCGCTGTAGTACGTCCCGTTCTCCTTCAAGGGCAGATCGGGAGTCCCCTGCTCTACCATGAACTGAACCAAAGCCACAAATAGCACAATGGGAGCGTCAAACTTGCAAATGAATAACACGATAGCCATCAAGCGAGCAAGACGCTTGACATCATCGTCCCCCCGGTGGAAGTTAGCAATGGACCTTTGCACTTTCTTCACGCCGTCGCGCTCCTCCTTCCTCAAGACCGCGGCCTCATGTTTCAGACTGTGGTGATGCTTGCGCATCGTCTACTTCTGAATGTTGATGCCACCATCGCCGTTGCGCCCGTATTTGTAGTTGGGGTCCCCAAAGACCATGCAGACGCTGCAGCGCATGCAGGGGCGGCCGGCCTTGTTTTCGGAGATGAGAAGCCAGGGAAAATACCGCTGCCACTGCTGCTTGCACTTCAACTGAAGCTCCTCAACCGATAGCTAATTGCCTTTTGGATCTTCGAAGTCTTCATTCGCGGGTTCAGGCTCTGCGGGAGGCGGAAGAACTGACGGTGCTGGCTGAGTCAGACCGCCCGGACGTAAAACGGTGAGAACCTGCTGCTTAAACCGCTTCTTTAATGATTTGTCGGGCAAGACGGGGTTAGCACTAAGAGAGGTAGTAGTGACAGATACTGCAGGGATGCTCTTATTTGCACCGTTGTCTGGCATCCGAGAAGTTACTAGCGTAGTAGGGGTAGCAGTTGATGGCACGGAATGATCGCCATTTACCGAGATTGGAGCATCGCCTTCGGGCAAAGGGACCGCAGCAGAGTGGGGTATATATTTGTGTAGGCTATAGTGGGGTATCCCATAGGGGGTACAACCCAATCAGGGTTTCCTATATGTACTCACTTCATTCATAGTTCATTCATTCTCGTTCTAGTTTCTTTCACATGGTTTCAGAGCGGTTACGCTCTCGGCCTGTGGGTACTACTGCTACCGCTGCTACATGCTCTGTCGCACGCCCCGTGGCGTGCGACGCATTTTCAATCTCGGCGCGCGGCGATTTGCACTTTGGCGCGCGCCTCGGGGCGCGCGGACTCTTCCTTTTCTAGCGCGCCGCCCGTCCCGGCCCCTAGCCGCCCGCGCGCCGCTCGTCCCGGCCCCTAACCGTACGTGCGCCGCCCGTCCCGGCCCTTAGACGCCCGCGCGCCGCCCGTCCCTGCCCTTAGACGCCCGCGCGCCGCCCGTCCCGGCCCTTAGCCGCCCGTCCCGGCCCTTAGCCGCCCGTCCCGGCCCTTAGACGCCCGCGCGCTGCCTGTCCTGGCCCCTAGCCGCCCGCGCGCCGCCCGTCCTAGCCCCTAGCCGCCCGCGCGCCGCCCGTCCCGGCCCTTAGCCGCCCGCGCGCCGCCCGTCCCGACCGCGCGCCGCTGCTCCGCCCGTCGACGCCCGTGAGCCGCCCGTCCCGGCCCCACGCCGCCCGTGCGCCGCCCGTCCTGGCCCAAAGCCGCCCGTGCGCCGCCCGTTCCGGCACCGCGCCGCCGTCCCGGCCCCACGCCGCACGTGCACCGCACGTCCCGGCCCCACGCCGCCCGTGCACCGCCCGTCCCGGCCCCGCGCAGCTGCCCCGGCCCATCGCCTGCTGCATTGCCGAGCCGCCCCCCCCATCGAGCCGCCGAGCAGCCCAGCAGCCGAGCCGTAGCCGAGCCGCTGAGCAGCCCAGCAGCCGAGCCGCAGAGCAGCCGAGCCGCCCGAGCCGCCCGAGCCGGCCAAGCCGCCGAGCCGCCGAACCGCCCCAGTCGCCCGAGCAGCCGAGCCGCCCGGGTCGCCCGAGCCGCAGTTACTGCAGTGCCGCCGTGCCGCCGAGTTGCGAGTCGCCGAGTCGTCGAGCCTGCTCTTCCCACCACTGGTGAGCCTCTGCCTTCCTTACTGCTGCTACTCCTGCTCCTGCTTCTAATGGCGGCGGCCAGATGCAGCTCCAGCGACGCCCACGCGCGTCTCTCACGCCCCAGCAGCTTCGTGAGTGGTACACGTCTCTCAGTTCTGTTCGCTGCTCTTACGTGATTCGCACTGGTGCTCAAACTGGTCAGCCTTGTGGGACGCCTAGTCATACACTGTCCCGCTGCTTCGCCCGACTGAACGACGCCTGGCGTACCGAGTTTGGCGACGAGGCTGAGCTCCCCGACTGGATGGAGTTGCTTAGGCAGAGGGTAGATATATTTTCTCTTGACTATGATGCTATTCTAACTGCCATGTATGCATTCCCTACTAGTGCTGACCGTGCCGGTCACCTGTGCGTACCGCCTGACCCGGGTATAGAGCCTGCTGCTCTAGCTGCTGGTGCGGCTGCTGCTCTGGGTGCTAGTGTGTCTCCTGCTCCAGGTACAGGTGCGGCTGCTGCTCTAGGTGCTAGTGAGTCTGCTCTCTAGGGTACCGCGTCGGCTCCGGCCTCTCACACCTTCACCCTTGACTCGGGGGCTTCCCGCTCCTTCTTTCAAGACCGCACCACACTCACGCCGCTTGGTCGGCCAGTTGCAGTCTCTCTGGCAGACCCCTCTGGGGGCCCTGTCCTTGCTCACTTCTCCACTATCCTCCCGTGTCCGGCGGCCCCCTCTGGCACCCTGTCTGGTCTTTACCTCCCCTCGTTCTCTACGAACTTGGTGAGTGGTGCTGACTTGCAGGATGCGGGGGTTCACCAGTTCACTCCTGCGAGTCAGCGGGTGACCCACTGCACAGACGCTCAGACAGGCCGACACCTGGCCACGTTTACTCGTCGGCCGGGGTCGAGCCTGTACACACTGACCACTGCGTCTCCTCCAGTTACTGAGTCTGGTAGGGTAGCTGCGTCGGGTCAGGTGTTTGCTGCAGCGTCCAGGTCTGGTCCTGAGTTTGCCCCCTGTTCGTGTCGTCTCCTGTCTCACGAGACTCTCCTCTGGCACCACCGCCTTGGTCACCCCTCTCTGCTTCGGCTCAGAGGCATGTCCTCTCGTCTTCTTGTTTCTGGTCTCCCCCGGTCCCTCCCTCCCCTTCCTCAGGGCCCTGGCCCTTCCTGTGTCCCCTGTGTCAAGGGGCGCCAGCGTGCTGCCCCTCACTCCTCCCAGTTTCCTCCGACAGAGGCCCCGTAGCAGACGATTCACATGGACGTGTGGGGCCCAGCCCGCGTTCGTGGACAGGGTCACGAGCGCTACTTCCTGCTAGTTGTTGACGACTACTCGCGTTACACCGCAGTCTTCCCCTTGCGCAGCAAGGGTGATGTCACTGAGATGCTGATCAACTGGATCCGCGCAGCTCGTCTCCAGCTCAGGCAGAGCTTTGGCTCGGACTTTCCTGTTCAGCGTCTTCACTCGGACAGAGGCGGAGAGTTTTCCTCTGGCCTTCTGAGAGCCTACTGTCGCGCACGGAGCATCCGTCAGACCTTCACGCTTCCGGACTCTCCGCAGCAAAATGGGATTGCTGAGCGCCGCATTGGCATGGTCATGGACGTCGCTCGTACGTCTATGATGCATGCGGCTGCCCCCCATTTTCTGTGGCCGTTTGCGGTGAGGTACGCGGCGCATCAGATCAACCTTCACCCCAGGGTCTCCAGCCCGGAGACCTCCCCAGCCTTGCTGTGGACGGGGAAGGTTGGCGATGCATCGGCGTTCCGGGTCTGGGGATCTCGGGCGTTTGTCCGCGACTTGTCTGCGGAGAAACTGTCCCCTCGTGCTGCTCCTTGCGTCTTCCTGGGGTTCCCCCCTGACGCGCCTGGGTGGCAGTTCTACCACCCCACCTCTCGCCGTGTTCTGTCCTCCCAGGACGTCACGTTTGACGAGTCGGTACCCTACTACCGCCTCTTCCCCTACCGCACTCCGTCCCTCCCCCCGCCCCCGCTCTTCCTTGTACCAGGTCCCCCCCCGGGTAGACCCCCTCCCCCCTCAGGGTCCTGCCCCTTCAAGTGTGTCCCAGATAGACGTAGTCGAGCCTGTCGAGGTCACTGGTGACTCTGGTGCTGCTGAGGGTGCTGAGCCTGGGGGTACTGAGCCTGGGGGTGCTGAGCCTGGGGGTGCTACGCCTGGGGGTGCTTTGCCTGGGGGTGCCGGGCCTGGGGGTGCTGAGCCTGGAGGTGCTCCGCCTGGAGGTTCTTCGGGTACTTCGTCTCGCAGGGAGCCACTCTCTCCACAGAAGCTGCGCGAGTGGTTTGCCCGGCGCTGGAGCCGTGCTGCTGGTGCTGGAGGTTCTTCGGCTACTGGGGGTGCTGAGCCTAGGGGTGCTGAGCCTGGGGGTGCTACGCCTGGGGGTGCTGGGCCTGGGGGTGCTAGCCCTGGGGGTGCTGAGCCTGGGGGTGCTGAGCCTGGGGGTGCTTTGCCTTGGGGTGCTGGACCTGGGGGTGCTGTGCCTAGAGGTGCTCCGCCTGGAGGTTCTCCGGGTGCTTCGTCTCGCCGGGAGCCACTCTCTCCACAGGAGCTGCGCGAGTGGTTTGCCCGGCGCTAGAGCCGTGCTGCTGGTGCTGGAGGTTCGTCGGCTACTGAGGGTGCTGCTGTCGCGGGTCCCGGAGGTGCTCGTTCTGGAAGTACTGGAGCTGCAGGGCCTGCAGGTTCGACTGGAGCTGGTGCTGCTGAGGGTGTTGGCGCTGAGACTACCACTGGCGGTCCTGCTGGGGGTGCTCCTGGTGCTGCTGGGGGTTCTGGAGCTGCTGGAGGTGCTGCTGGGGGTTCTGGAGCTGCTGGAGGTGCTGCTGGAGGTGCTGGAGCTACTAGAGGTGCTGCTGGAGCGGGTACTCCTGCTGGGGGTCCTGGTGCTGTCTCTGCTGTTTCTGACATCGCCACGCGGCCTCGACCGTACTTCGTTCCACTCCTGCAGCAGGTTCTTGGTCTTACACCTTCTACTGGTCCTCCTCCTCCTCCCTTAGAGGGTCCACAGCTTGTCCAGTCATAGTCACAGCTACACCCTGCCTCCCCTTTGCCTGCTCCTTCTCCCTACGCTGGTCCTACTGGAGGTCTTACTGAGCGTCGTGAGCCTGCGTCTCGTCCTGCGTCGCCTGTTCGTGCTGCGCGCGCTAGTGGTCGCGGTTCGCGTCAGCGTCCTCCTCCTGTCCCTGGCACGCACCGGATGTCTCTGCGTCCGTCCGCTGCTCCTCTGCGTGCCCCTTTGCCTTCTCCTCCTGAGTCCTCTCTTCCTGCTCTTGCCGACCCGGAGTCGGACTCTCTTCGTGCTGCCAGTCCTACTGACACGCGTCTCCTTGATACTGCCGTCACTGACCCTTCTTTCAAAACTACTGCTGCGTCTGCCCTTGTTACTGAGCTCGTCGACTTTGCTGCTCGTTGTCGCCTAGACTACGCTGCGAGTCTTGTCGCTTTGTCAGAGTCTGTCTGTCCTCCGTCCGTCGGGGGTGAGTGTGCCCTTGGCACGGACGTCCTTGAGGACAGGCAGGAGGAGCTCCAGTGTCTGGCCGCTGCTTCACCTCATCTCGTGTCTGTACTGCTTACCCCTGAGGGAGACCCGGATGCACTTGACATCCTGACTCCGCGCTCTTACGCGGAGGCGATAGAGGGTCCCTACTCCTCTCAGTGGCAGGCAGCTATGGATGCAGAGATGGCTTCTTGGAAGTCCACAGGCACCTACGTTGACGCTGTCCCCCCTCCTGGGGCGAACATCGTCAGTGGCATGTGGATCTTGAGGGTGAAGCGGCCGCCGGGTTCTCCGCCTGTCTTCAAGGCGCGTTACGTGGCTCGTGGCTTCAGTCAGCGGCAGGGAGTTGACTACTTTCAGACCTTCTCCCCTACCCCGAAGATGACCACTCTTTGGGTACTGCTGCACGTTGCTGCTCACCGTGACTACAAGCTGCACTCTCTCGACTTCAGCACTGCTTTCTTGCAGGGCAGCCGGCACGAGGAGATCTGGCTGCGCCGCCCACCTGGCTTCACTGGGTCGTTCCCTCCTGGTACCCAGTGGAGTCTCCGGCGTCCAGTCTACGGTCTCCGCCAGGCGCCACGTGAGTGGCACGACACACAGAGGACTACACTGGCGGCACTTGGGTTTGCTCCTTCTACTGCCGACCCGTTGCTGTTTCTGCGCACCGACACCTCTCTGCCGCCGTTCTACATCCTCGTGTACGTCGACGACTTGGTCTTTGCCACAGCTGACACTGCTGGACTCGCCTACGTGGAGTCCGAGCTGTAGAAGAGACACACGTGCACTGACCTGGGTGAACTGCACAGCTTCCTTGGCTTGCAGATCACCCGGGACAGAGCACGCCGCACCATTACCCTGACTCAGTCACACATGGTGCAGCAGGTCCTTCAGCGCTTCGGCTTCACGTACTCCTCGCCTCAGGCCACTCCTCTGCCTACTCGCCACTCGCTCTCAGCTCTGCCTTCGGATGAGTCCGTAGAGTCGAGTGGCCTGTATCCATAGCTTGTTGGTTGCCTCATGTAACTGATGACCTGCACACGACCTGACCTTGCATACCCTCTTAGCATTCTCGCACGCTATGTTGCTCCTGGGAGACACCGACCAGAGCACATGGCTGCAGCGAAGAGGGTGTTGCGCTACTTGTGCAGTACGTCGGGCATGGGGCTAGTGCTTGGAGGGCGGAGTCCAGTGGTCCTCACTAGGCACGCGGACGCCTCTTGGGCTGACGACCAAGCTACGCAGCGGTCGTCACAGGGTTACACCTTCAGTCTTGGTTCCGGCTCTGTTTCGTGCCGGGCTACCCGCTCGTCTTCTGTTCTCGGCTCCAGTTGTGAGGCTGAGATCTACGCTGGGGCTATGGTTGCCCAGGAGCTTTGCTGGCTCACCTACCTGCTGACCGAACTTGGAGAGCCGCCTCGTTCTCCTCCAGTCCTGTATGTAGACAACAAGGCCATGCTGGCCTTGTGTCGAGAGCAGCGACTAGAGCACAGAACAAAGCACATTGCTCTCCGCTACTTTCTTGCTCGTGAGCTACAGCAGCGTGGACAGTTGCGGCTTGCGTACGTGGCCTCTGAGGCCAACTCCGCTGATCTCTTCACCAAGGCACTTGCGCCTTGTGATCATCAGCGCTTCTGCACTCAGCTGGGTCTTGTGCCTGTCTTGCCTCACTTGCTCACTTCTTGACCTTGCTTGTACTGTCACATATATATACTCTTGCTCTTGCTTGCTTAGCCTCTTGTATATATATTTATATATGAGATCTTGCATGTGAACTGGCCTTCTGGCCTTTGAACTTGTGCTCGGAATGTGTGGTGACTTTGTGATCCACCCTGAGCTTTGCTTTGCTTTGCTTGACTGGTCTTGTGACCCCTTGTTCTCCCCCACTTTGCCTATGGGGGTGTATCAGAACATTATAGCTTATATATTTGTGTAGGCTATAGTGGGGTATCCCATAGGGGGTACAACCCAATCAGGGTTTCCTATATGTACTCACTTCATTCATAGTTCATTCATTCTCATTCTAGTTTCTTTCACACTTCGGGCAAAGGGACCGCAGCAGAGGTCGACGCAAACAGTGGGGCAACAGAAGCGATCTGCTTGCCCCGCATTAGGAAGTCTAACGCCGTAAGCACGGGCTCCGCATCGTATGGTCCGCCGGCGGGGACGGCCATAGTCTAAACGCTGGGAAAACAGACGCTTGGAGGGATACGGTCCATGCTCGGCTGAGTGAGAGTTGAGGACAAGCACGAGAAACATGCTTGTTTTCAAGCCTCACCCAGTTGCATGAAACCCCAACACCATGCACTGCATTCAGAACCAAAAGGCGCTGCGTATTGGGAGCGGGGGGCACTACGACGACAGTGCAATGTTGTGTGCCGTCTAGGAAATGCAAATGCGCTAGTAGTGGCACAACGGGACAACGCGTTGCTGTGGTTGTGGCTGGCGTCAGCACTGACAGCCAGCCACACGACAAACTCCTGGCAGCATATGCCGCAGTTACATGACAGCGAGGCTGCTATAAGACACGCGTATTGAATGCGCGTGCTGTTACAGAGCAGCAAATGGCTGTACCTGTGGTCCTATCCTCTGGTCCACTGGGCATATGGCTTAGCCGGTCAAGATGTCGGTTTCAGACGAAATCGAACTCGATATCTGTATATTCAGATTAAGAATTCTACACGTCTGGAAAAATCATACGAACCTAAAACGCTTATCTTACTAATCAGATGAGAACAAACACAGATTCTTAGGAAGCAGATGAATACCAAAAATCAAGTCTTAAACTCAGACCATCAGACCAAATTGGTCTGATAACGAGAGCCCTGAATTAGAGCTCCTTTCGACAATGGTCCTAATTGGGAGCCTAAGAAAAGGCTTATGTTATATAGTGAATGTCCCAATTACTCCCGCCCAATATGTTTATGTGGAGGCCATGGCCAACTTGCCACGTACAACCACTCCTTTCCGTTGTTCTTATGTACTCGTTGCCTACCTTAGGGATTATAGTGACCCTAGTACGAGCATTTTCCTCCTTCTCTTCCAGCTCTTCCACCACCTTCTACCCCACCAGCACCACATGCTCCTCAATCTCGTCCTTTTCCAACATACTATATGGGTAGCCAATATTGTTACCACTCCATCCAGGTCGTACTACATGCGAAGATGGGATCGAGCCCGGCGAACATGATGCAAATTCTCTGCCTACATGAAGGCATTTGCATGGGAGCACATGAAAAGGTGATGCGATCGGGTATGATGATTGCATTGTAGAGTACTGGTTGCGTGATAGACTTTTTAATGCACCACATGATCCTTCTTTTCCGCCTCTAACCAGAAAGCCAATCCGCAATAATGAAAAGAGATTAATGCGCTTATCAATATTACGAATGTGAGCGCTTCTTTATTTAGATGTTATTCAAATTCACGTGCGTATCCAACACACTAATATGCAGTAGTGGCTCCAAAACTTCCCTTGACCAAGTTCAGTGTATAAGAAAAATAACGGTGGTGGTGGCCAGAATCCAATCCCTCCATTCCCACCATATGCCTGATAATATTCGTTACACTCTCAGCAAACGGATTGCTCGAATAAATTGATATTTTTGCCTAATGTAGGTTGTTTTGCTGCATACATTGACAAGCTCTAACAATGAGTTGAATGGGACATTGTATCTTGGCTTGGAAGAAGTCACATGCTAGTGGTAATAGAAAAGGGTGCTCGTTAAGGAGTGCAATCGGGTTGGGAGGGAATGGTGTCAGTGGAACTGTGCAACTGTTTTGAAAAAGAGTGGTAGAATATAAAAGAGGTAATACAATATGATTTCATATGAGAGGGCATTCATGTATGCTGCAGGAGCCGACTCTATAGAGTACGAAGACGAGGAGTCAGAAGAGTCGAAGCGACGCAGCAACCATCCGACCAAGACCGATGCAGGCAGAAGCATTTGAAGTGAAAAGAGCGGGAACAGGTTTGAAACGGGTTCCCGCGCATCACGGTTTGAATTTCGCTGCAATAAGGGAATGTACCCCTTACAGTACATGGCTAGTCTAGGTCTTTTCGTATTCCCTTGTATTCTTATATAAACCTGATGTATGCACGCTATTATCAACTCAGTCATTTACATTCTCTCTCACATGAGATTCAAACTTTCGGTGCATCACTACTTGAGAAAACTGAAACGAGAATGAAATGACTAAGCGAAAGTTGGGTACAAGTACAAACCCTAGAAAGTTGTACCACATATGTGCTACACCACTATAGCCTACAGTAGCTATGTCATATAAATCTGACACACCCCCATAGGCAAAGTGGGGGAGAACAAGGGGTCACAAGACCAGTCAAGCAAAGCAAAGCAAGCTCAGGGTGGATCACAAAGTCACAACACATTCCGAGCACAAGTTCAAGGCCACAAGGCCAGTTCACAGGCATGATTACATATATATATAAGGCTAGACAAGCAAGAGCAGGTGTATATATATATATGTAACAGTACAAACAACGTCAAGGGGTGAGCAAGTGAGGCAAGGCAGGCACAAGACCCAGCTGAGTACAGAAGCGCTGATGATCACAACGCGCAAGCGCCTTGGTGAAGATATCAGCAGTGTTGGCCTCAGAGGCCACGTACGCAAGGCGCAGCTGACCACGCTGCTGTAGCTCACGAGCAAGAAAGTAGCAGAGACCAATGTGCTTCGTTCTGTGCTCCAGTCTCTGCTCCCGACACAAGGCCAGCATGGCCTTGTTGTCTACGTACAGCACTGGAGGAGAACAAGGCGGCTCTCCAAGGTCAGTCAGCAGGTAGGTGAGCCAGCGAAGCTCCTGTGCAGCCATGGCCCCTGCGTAGATCTCAGCCTCACAACTGGAGCTGAGAACAGAAGACAAGCGGGTAGCCCGCCACGAAACAGAGCCGGAACCAAGGCTGAAGGTGTAACCCTGTGACGACCGCTGCGTAGCCTGGTCGTCAGCCCAAGAAGCGTCTGCGTGACCAGTGAGGACCACTGGACTCTGCCCTCCAAGCACAAGCCCCATGCCCGACGTACTGCACACGTAGCGCAACACCCTCTTCGCTGCAGCCATGTGCTCTGGTCGGTGTCTCCCAGGAGCAACATAGCGTGCGAGAATGCTAAGAGGGTATGCAAGGTCAGGTCGTGTGCAGGTCATCAGGTACATGAGGCAGCCAACAAGCTCTGGGTACGGGCCACTTGACTCTACAAACTCATCCGAAGGCAGAGCTGAGAGCGAGTGGCGAGTAGGCAGAGGAGTGGCCTGAGGCGAGGAGTACGTGAAGCCGAAGTGCTGAAGGACCTGCTGCACCATGTGTGACTGAGTCAAGGTAATGGTGCGGCGTGCTCAGTCCCGGCTGATCTACAGGCCAAGGTAGCTGCGCAATTCACCCACGTCTGTGCACGTGTGTCTCTTCTGCAGCTTGGACTTTACGTGGGCGAGTCCAGCAGTGTCAGCTGTGGCAAAGACCAAGTCGTCGACGTACACGAGGATGTAGAACAGCAGCAAAGAAGTGTCAGTGCGCAGAAACACCGACGGGTCGGCAGTAGAGGGAGCAAACCCAAGAGCCGCAAGTGTAGTCCTCAGTGAGTCGTGTCACTCACGCCATGCCTGGCCGAGACCGTAGACTAGCCGCTGGAGGCTCCACTGGGTGCCAGGTGGAAAAGAGAGTGCAGCTCGTAGTCACGGTGATCAGCTATGTGCAGCAGTACCCGAAGAGTGGTCATCTTCGGGGTGGGAGAGAAGGTCTGAAAGTAGTCAGCTCCTTGCCAGTGACTGAAGCTACGAGCCAAGTAACGAGCTTTGAAGACAGGCGGAGAACGCGGCGGCCGCTTCACCCTGAAAATCCACATGCCACTGACGATGTTCGCCCCACGCGGGGGAACGTCGTCAACGTAGGTGCCTGTGGACTTCCAGGAAGCCATCTCTGCGTCCATAGCTGCCTGCCACTGAGAGGAGTAGGGACCCTCTATCGCCTCCGCGTAAGAGCGCGGAGTCGGGATGTCAAGTGCATCCGGGTCTCCCTCAGGGGTAAGCCGTACGGACACGAGATGAGGTGAAGCAGCAGCTAGACACTCGAACTCCTCTTGCCTGTCCTCAAGGACGTCTGTGCCAAGGGCACACTCACCCCCGATGGACGGAGGACAGACAGACTCAGACTCAGCTACAAGACTAGCAGCATAGTCTAGACGACAGCGAGCAGCGAAGTCGACGAAATTAGCAACTAGGGCAGACGCAGCAGTGGACTCAAAGGAAGGGTCAGTGACAACAGTAGCAAGAAGACGCGTGACAGTAGGACTGGCAGCACGAAGAGAGTCCGACTCCGGGTCGGCAAGAGGAGGAAGAGAGGACTCAGGAGGAGAAGGCAAAGGGGCACGCAAAGGAGCAGTGGACGGACGTAGAGACATCTGGTGCGTGCTAGGGACAGGAGGAGAACGCTGACGGGAACCACGACCACTAGTGCAAGCAGCACGGTCAGGCGACGCAGGGCGAGACGCAGGCTCACGACGCTCAGCAAGACCTCTAGTAGGACCAATGTAGGGAGAGGGAGCAGGCATTGGGGAGGCGGGCTGTAACTGTAACTGTGAGAGGACAGGCTGTGGACATTGGAAGGGAGGAGGAGGACAAGTAGAAGGCGCGAGACCAAGAACCTGCTCAAGGAGCGGAACGAAGTACGGCCGAGGCCGCGCAGCGACTCGAGACACATCAGGGACAGCACAAGCACCTTCAGCGGTAGCACCAGCGCCAGCAGCACCACCAACTCCAGTACCCCCAGCAGCTCTAGTAGCTCCAGGACCTCTAGCAGCACCAGTAGCATCCCCAGCAGGACCGCCTCCAGTACTGTCAGCGCCAACACCCTCCGCAGCTCCAGCTCCAGTCGGACCACGAGAAGACGCATTGGCTCCAGCTCCAGTAGTACCCGGAGGCCCACCAGCTCCAGTAGTCGCAGTACGAGCACCTCCGGGACCCGTGGTACCAGCACCCTCAGCAGCCAAAGAACCTCCAACTCCAGCAGCACGCCTCAAGCGCTGGGCAAACCACTTACGCACCTCCTGCGGAGAGAGTGGCTTGCGTCGAGGCGGAGCACCCGGAGAACCTCCAGGACCAGCACTGCCAGACGCCTCACGAGCACGCCCAGCTCCCTCAGGCTCCGCACCCCCAAGCTCAGCACCTCTAGGCGTAGCACCCCCTGGCTCAGCACCCCCAGGCGTAGCACCCCCGGGCTCAACACCCCCAGACTCAGCACCCCCAGGCTCAGTACCCCTAATCGTAGCACCCTCAGGCTCAGCACCCCCAGGCTCAGCACCCCCAGGCGTAGCACCCACACGCGCAGCACCCCCAGAGTCAGCACCCCCAGGCTCAGCACCCCCAGGAGCACCAGAGTCAGCAGCAACCTCGATAGGCTCGACTGCGTCTACCTGGGACATACCTGAAGGGGCAGGACCTTGAGGGGAAAGGGGGTCTACCGGGGGGGGACCTGGCACAAGGAAGAGCGGTGGCGGGGGGGGGGACGGAGTGCGGTAGGGGAAGAGACGGTAGTAGGGGACCGACTCGTCAAACGTGAGGTCCTAGGAGGACAAAACACGGCGAGAGGTGGGGTGGTAGAACTGCCACCCTGGTGCGTCAGGGGGGGAGCCAAGGAAGACGCACGGAGCAGCACAAGGGGACAGCTTGTCCGCAGAGAAGTCGCGGACAAACGCCCGAGATCCCCAGACACGGAACGCAGACGCATCGCCAACCTTCCCCGTCCACAGCAAAGCTGGGGAGGTCTCCCGCATGGAGACCCTGGGGTGAAGGTTGATCTGATGCGCCGCGTACCGAACCGCAAACGACCACAGAAAATGGGGGGCAGCCGCATGCATCATGGACGTACGAGCAACGTCCATGACCATGCCCGTGCGGCGCTCAGCAATCCCATTTCGCTGTGGAGAGTCCGGAAGCGTGAAGGTCTAGCGGATGCCTCGTGCACGACAGTAGGCTCGTAGAAGGCCACAGGAGAACTCTCCACCTCTGTTAGAGTGCAGACGTAGAACAGGAAAGTCCGAGCCGAAACTCTTCGTGAGCTGGAGACGAGCTGCGCGGATCCAGTCGATCAACACCTCATTGACATCACCCTTGCTGCGCAAGGGGAAGAGTGCGGTGTAACGCGAGTAGTCGTCAACCACCAGCAGGAAGTAGCGCTCGTGACCCAGTCCATGGACGCAGGCCGGGCCCCACACGTCCATGTGAAGCGTCTGCAACGGGGCCTTTGTTAGAGGAAACTGGGAGGAGTGAGGGGCAGCACGCCGCCAACCCTCGACACAATGGACGCAGGAAGGGGCAGGCCCCGGAGGAAGGGGAGGGAGGGACCGCCTCGGAGACAAAGCAGGGAGGGGTGACGAAGGCGGTGGTGCTAGAGGAGAGTCTCGTGAGATAGGAGGCGGCACGAGCAAGGGGCAGACTCAGGACCAGACCTGGACGCTGCAGCAAACACCTGACCCGACGCAGCTACCTGACCTGACGCAGTGACTGGAGGAGACTTAGTGGTCAGTGTGTACAGCCTCGTCCCCGGCCGACGTGTAAACGTGGCCAAGTGTCGGCCCGTCCGAGTGTCCGAGCAGTGGGTCACCCGCTGGCTCGCATGAGTGAACTGGTGAACCCCCGCATCCTGTAGGTTAGCACCACCCACCAAGTTCGTAGAGAACGAGAGGAGGCAAAGACCAGACAGGGTGCTAGAGGGGGCCGCCGGACACAAGAGGACAGTGGAGAAGTGAGCAAGGACCGGACCCCGAGAGGGGTCCGCCAGAGAGACTACAACAGGCCGACCAAGCGGCGTGAGTGTGGTGCGGTCTCGAAAGAAGGAGTGAGAAGCCCCCGAGTCAAGGGTGAAGGTGTGGGAGGCCGGAGCCGATGCAATACCTAAGAGAGCAGACTCACCAGCGACTGAGGAAGCAGACGCACTGGCACCTAGAGCAGCAGCCTCACTAGCACCTAGAGCAGCAGCCTCTTTAGTACCTAGAGCAGCAGTCCCAATGTCTGGGCCGGGCGGAAAACACCGGTAACAGTCACCCTCATCACTAATAGTCACAGCATACATGGCAACAAGAGTAGCATCAAAGTCAAGGTCAAAAATAGCTACCCCCGCCCTAGACAGCTCGCCCCAGCTAGGGAGATCAGTGGCCTCAGGGAACTGGTGACGCCAAGTGTCCGTCAGGCGGCCCAAGCTGCGCTGGGTGGAGTGCGCACCTCTGCACTGCTCAACCGCACGGTCGCCGGTGCGCAGGTTGTAGGTGCACGGACCAGTACCCCCACCCCGCTGCCGTGCAGCGTACCACTCACAAAGCTGCTGAGGGGAGGGGATCTCACAAGCGCGCTGCTGCTGCTGCTGGCGCTAACCACCACCGAAGCCGACCCTCTGCGCTGCGCCACCCCGACCAGCTCCACCTCCTCCACCTCCGCCACCTCTGCTTCCACCGCCACCGCTGCCGCCGCCTCCGCCTCCACCGTTGCCACCGACGCCCCCACCCCCGCCACCACCCCCACCGCCACCCCCACCCCCTCCGCCGCCTCCACCGCCGCCTCCACCGCCCTCGCTAGCTCCTCCAGCGCCCCTGCCCCCCTTGCCCTTGCCAGGGCGGCGTCTCCCGCTAAGGGCAGACGCCGCACCGACCGATTCAAGACCAAGGAGGTCGGCCGCACCAGCAGAGGCGTTAGAGGGCAAGAGAGGAGAGGGGTAGCACCCGTCAAAGACAGGGGCACGAGGGTCACCACGAGAGGCTCCTACAGCGACTATGCTCTTCTCCGCTGCTAGGAGGCACTCCTCAAGGAGGTCAACGGTGAGAGTGGTGGGGCAAACAAAGAGAAAGTGGTCCCTGACCGGGCGAAGGGTGTCAGGGAGCCGGGTGACTATGTAGTAGAGGGTGATGTACATGGGGGGGGGGGGTTCTTGGCGCAGAACTCAGCGGGGAGGGCAGCGCGGTAACGAATGTCACTAGTGCGAAGGTGCGTAATGAGGTCAGCGCTTGTGGGAAAAGCGGCGAGGTCAGGGAAGAGGTACAGCAGGATGAGGCGGCTAAGTGCAGTAGTGGCAGGGGAAGAGTAGCGTGCAACTACAGCGTCGTACAAGGTCCTAGTGCTCTTGTACTGGCTTAAGTGTGCACGCTCAGAGGTAGGCAAGTGGCGACGCACAGCAAGACGTGCAGCAGCATCGTGTGTGGCCCACTTTGTGCGAACAGTGGCGTCAGCATCAGCAGCAGGGGCAGGAGAGGCACCAGAAGTGAGGTCAAAGAGGGAGAGACCGTCTGCCCTATCGCACTGTAGGTAAAGCTGGAGGTCATCTACCCAGACGTCAAAGTCAATGGCCCGACCCTCAGCGTCAAAAGTAAGGACACTAGGGGTAGCCATGACAGCAGTAGACTAAGGGCAGTGCAGTGGTAGAGGCGCTGCTCTTACCGGGCAGGTGAGAAGGGCCGAGGCTCGTCGGCAGGAACAGGGCCGCGACGGCAGTGACCGGGCGGAGCGGACAGAGCGGCTCGGGCGGCTCGGCGGCAACGGCAGCAACGGCGGCTCTGCGGCTACAGCGGCTCGGCGGCAACGACGGCTTGGCGGCTCGGCGGTACAGCAACAACTGCGGCTCGGCGGCACAGCGGCAACGGCGGCTCGGTGGTGACGGCGGGGCCGTGAAGGGCGGCAGAGCCGCTGAAGGGACGGCGGCAGGGCCGGGTGGGGCGGCGACGAGGCCACTAAGGGCGGCGGCGGGGCCACGAAGGGTTGCGGCCGGCGCCACGAGGGTGGGGCCGCGGGGTCTCTAGGGTAGGGCGACGGGGCCGGTAGGGGCGGCGCCTGGGCCTGTAAGAGCGGCGCCGAGGCCGTGAGGGTGGGGCGACAGAGCTGCGAGGGCGGCTCGAAGAGGTCGTGAGGGCGGCGCGAAGGGGCAGCAAGGGCGACGCGAAGGGGCCGTGAGGGCGGCGCGAAGGGGCCGCGAGGGCGGCGCGATGAGGCTGCGAAGGCGGCGCGACGGGGTTGGGAAGGTGGCGCGACGCGACGGGGTCGTGAAGGCGGCGCGACGGGGCCGCAAGGGCGGCGCGACGCGGCGGGGCTATAAGGGCGGCGCGACAGGGCCGCTAGGGGCCGAGAGAGAGGGGAGCGGGACTCTGGCAGGGGCTGAGTGCGCTCCGGGCAGGAAAAAAAAACGGTGGGCCCTAGGAACAGTTCCCATGAGGGAACCTGCTCGATACCATGAGAAAACTGAAACGAGAATGAAATGACTAAGCGAAAGTTGGGTACAAGTACAAACCCTTGAAAGCTGTACCCCATATGTGCTACCCCACTATAGCCTACAGTAACTATGTTATATAAATCTGACACTACTCTGCGAACAACCCTGAGCGATTCTTCGCTAAGTCCCACTTGGGATTGTAACATGGTATGAGAGCTACTCAGGGATTCTTGGCAATGTCACCTACGTAAAATTTGCCCAGCCCGGATCTGGCGAGCGGCACACGCTCCAAGACCAAGATGGCTGGAGGATCCGAAGGCCAAGCAAATCTAACGGCTGAAGGACAAACCAACCCTGCTGCTACATGTGAGGCGACAACCACGATCGGCACTGCCGAACTCGAGCACCTATTCGCTCGACTTTCTATTATGGAGAAAGAACTCCAAGAACTGCGCAAAGGCGATGCGGGAACCTCTTCCCAACCAGTTCAATCCGGACAACCGGCTGCAAAAAGCCGCGATACCGCCACGTATACCTTCTCCCTCAACACAGACAAATCAACGATCACAGCCTCCCGTCCAAGTGATGAAGTCATCAATTCTGCGCAAGCACGCTTCCTCAGCGTTTCAAAGATCAAGACTACTGCCGCATTTGACGGCAAGGATTTCTATACATGGAGTTTCAAGGTTGAGCTCCTCCTACAGATAGCGCAGATTTATCATTACTTCAATGGCTCCTACCCTAAACCGGTGGAAGACACCGATGACGCCAGGGTTCAATACTACAGAGAGTCCCTCATGGCATACAGTGTGCTGCTGCGAAATATGACGCCTGCGGAACAACTAAGCATTCGCTCCTACAAAGAGAGTGCCGCTCCAGCCTCGGAAGCCTGGAAGCACCTCGTTGAGGTCTATCAACCAAAGGATTTGGTCACCGCTAGCAGGCTCCTGCAGCAACGCATGGAGACAAAGATGGGGCACGGGGAGAAAGCGGACTCCCGCGGTCGGAACATCTGTGACCAGATCACGAAGCATGGAAGCGCGATCTCGGAAGAGATCTTTGTCAACATAGTCCTTCAAGGACTCGGGCCAGAGTGGAAGCCCTGCAAAGCGCTACTCCGACAGCGAGGAATCCTCTCAGAAGCCACGCTATGCGCCACACTTCTGACTGAACACCAGGACATGACTCGAGCAGAACAAGCTCCGCGCCGAGCCGAGAGCGCCTCGCCTTCTACGTAGACAACCGTGAAGAGCGACGACAACCAAGGCGCTTGCAAAATATGTAAGGTCTTTGAACATTCAACGGATCGATGCAAATCCCGATCCAACTATCGCCACCCTAATTTCACTCACCACAACAACTGGGTCGGCCAACAAGATGCTCGTCATTCTCAGCCTCAACATTAGACATCTCGTCCCCCTGCGCAACATCAACACCACCAGCCACAAGGACCTCAAACAGGAGCTCCTAGAAACATTATCGCGAACATGGTGACACGACGTTGTCGCACTGCTGAACTAGACAAAGAGGACGAACTCCGCGGAGGATTGATTGAACCAGAAGAGGGATGGAATAATCCTCTCATTCAAGACCACTACTATCAGTATGACGAAGACGAGCAAGATTGGCACCTGCCAATAACACTACGGGAAAGCCCGCCACATGACAACCAACACTACGTACCTGTGGGATGGAAAGAAAACGAAGATCCATTGTTCCACAAACGCTACAAGGCAACCATGGGAACTCCAGGACTGGCGCTACTCCTGCGCAGAAACAACACCGACAACTACAACACCTGGTACCTGGACAGCTGCTGCGGACAGCACATGGTGGGATCTGTTCGATACGTCTCGAACCTCAGCCGCGCACCTGCCACCTACGTCACTGTTGCCAACAATGAGCAGCTGCGCGCCAATGCACAAGGCGTCGTGGTCCTACAAGCACGAGATAGCAACACACATGTCTCATTCAACGACGTACTGTACGTCCCGGACCTTCGCTTCAATCTACTCTTAGCAGGACCCAAACGGACAACCGTGGATTCCCCGGAGTCCTCATCTTCGCGAAATCTACCTACATGAACCCGACATCAAAAGCCTCTACACCACCTGTCACACACCCACGGCAAGTCGCGTAAAGCAAGTGGAGAAAGACTATGCGGCAATTCAGGAAGCGGAGAGTGCCAAGGCGGAACCCACGGGCATGACTGAAATGGAACTTGTAGTTACCGCTTACAGCATCTTTGGTGAAGGGGACGACAACCGCAGCTTCACGCCGCAAGAACGACCCACGCCGCGCTCCAGCACACTTCACTTCGTCCTCAGAGCCAACACTTGGACTTTCGATGAAGAGGGCCGCCCGCGCCCTTACACCCGCGACGTCTATCGTACAGAGATCGACCCAGCCTAGAAAGATCCTGACGCAAAAGACGAGCTGAGCGTCAAGGAAGAACGAGACCAGGCCATGGCACAGAAGAAGAAAAATCTGTACGAGGAATGCGTAGCAGCTGGATGGGATGAGGAGTTAGCACGATGAGGTGCATGGGGAGACGACGATTATGTACTGGAAGAAGGCGCAACCTGGGGATCCACTACTGGAGCATGGGGAGCCAGCGCCAGCGGTATGGTCACCACGGGAGGATGGGGGAGTGCCAAACCCGAGGAGGGCGAGCTCACACACGAAGAGCTGGAAGAAGCCAAACGGGAGATGAAAGCTGAGCGAGGCGACCAATCTCCGCGAATCGCCATTCCACTCGGACGTCCCGCGCGCACACGTGAACCCCCTCGCTCACCTTATCGTTGGAATGATCCCCGGTCGAAGATTGAGGAGGGGAATGTGCTGCCAACTCTCCGCGTGACTCACTTGGCCCAATCTCTCACCGAGATCCATTCGCCCGCTTCATCGAGGGCACAACGACACCCCTTAACATAATCCCCGACCGCGAATTTCTCGCACTCTATCTCACAACGGCACCTGCAGAAGGGGAGACAGCAAAAGAAGCAGAAACAGAGGAGCCGAACAACGAAGCAGAACCAAGAGAAGAGGAAGAACCCCCGCTCCAGATCCCCCAAGAAACAGAGACAGAAGCAGCCGAGCATTGTGCTCGCTACAAACACACCTCTGGCATCCGCGCTGAAGACGATCTCTGGCACCAGCGGCTCGGTCACCCCTCGCGCCAGACTCTCGCCAACTGTCTCCGAGCAAAGGTTTTCCCCCCAGGAGCACTGCTGCGCCCCGATGGCACGGAACCCCACAACACCCCACACCCGATCACCTGCACCATCCGCCCCACAACTGCACTCTCCCACAGCGCCTACCCCTTGTCAGATGATTATATTACTGATGCATATATTTAGGCTGTAGTGGGGTAGCCCATAGGGGGTACAACCCAATTAGGGTTGGTACTTGTACTTGTTTCATTTCATAGTGCACTCATTCCTCGCCTCTATCTCAACATGGTATCGAGCAGGTTCCCTAGTGGGAACTGTTCCTAGGGCCCACCCACTATTTCGTCCTGCCCGGAGCGCGCTCTGCCCTAGCCCGAGTCGCGCTGGGCCTTTTTTTTCCTTTGGCGGCCCGATCGCGTCGAGCCGCCCGCCTTTTTTTTGGCGCGCCACTTCCGCGGCCTCGTCGCGCCGCCCCTAGACAGCCGCGCCGCGTCGCGCGCCGCCCTCCTCTGACCCTCGCGACCCCGCCGTCCCCTCTGACGGCCCCGCGATTGCCTGCGACGGCCCCGCCGTCCCCTCTACCGGCCCCTCCGCTACGCTTAACGGCCCCGCCGTCCCCTCTGTCGGCCCCGCCGCTGCACCCGACGGCCCCGCTGTCCCCTCTGCCGGCCCCGCCGCTGCTTCAGACGGCCCCGCCGCTGCACCTGACGGCCCCGCCGCTGCACCTTCCGGCCCCACAGCTGCATCTGACGGCCCCGCCGCTGCACCTGCTGGCCCCGCCGCTGCTTCAGACGGCCCCGCCGCTGCACCTGACGGCCCCGCCGTCCCCTCCGACGGCCCCGCCGCTGCACCTGACGGCCCCGCCGTCCCCTCTGACAGCCCCGCCACTGCACCTACCGGCCCCGCCGCTATCCCTGGCGGCCCCGCCACTGCATCTCCCGGCCCCGCCGCCCCAGCAGCCGAGCCGCCCCAGCAGCCGAGCCGCCCCAGCAGCCGAGACGCCCCAGCAGCCGAGCCGCCCCAGCAGCCGAGCCGCCCCAGCAGCCGAGCCGCCCGAGCCGCCGAGCCGCCCGAGCCGCCCAGCAGCCGAGACGCCGAGCCGCCCGAGCCGCCCGAGCCGCACGAGCCGCCCGAGCCGCCTGCACTGCCCTGTCTGGTGAGCACTGAGCTTTACTCTGCGCACTGCCCTCACCCTACTGCTGTCATGGCTACCCCCAGTGTCCTCACCTTCGACGCTGAGGGAAGAGCCATCGACTTTGACGTGTGGGTAGACGACCTGCTGCTTTTCCTACAGTGCGACAGAGCTGACGGCCTCTCTCTCTTTGATCTCACTTCTGGTGCCTCTCCCGCCCCTACTGCTACTGAGGATGCCACAGTTCGCTCACTGTGGGCCACACGCGATGCTGTTGCACGTCTTGCTGTGCGTCGCCACCTCCCTCCCTCTGAGCGTGCACACTTTGGGTCGTACAAGAGTGCTCAGACCTTGTACGACGCCGTTATTGCACGCTACTCCACCCCTGCCACTGCTGCACTGAGCCGCCTCATGCTACCGTACCTCTTTCCCGACCTTACTTCTTTTGCCACAGTCGCCGACCTCATTACCCACCTGCGCACTAGTGACGCTCGCTTCCGCGCTGCGCTTCCTGCTGAGTTCTGCGCCAAGAACCCCCCCCCCCAAGTACTTCACTCTCTACTACATTGTCACCCGCCTCCCTGACTCCCTCCGCGGAGTCAGGGACGACTTACTCTCAGTCTGCCCCACCACTCTCACTGTTAACATCCTCAAGAAGTCCCTCCTAGCAGCCGAGAAGAGCATTCTCGCTGTAGGGGCCTCTCGTGGTGACCCGCGCACCCCCATCTTTGAGGGGTGTTCCCCCTCCCCCCTCCTGCCCTCTGTCGCCTCTGCTGCTACGGCCGACCTAGTTGGTTTTGAGTCGGTCGGTGCGGCGTCTGCCCCCAGTGGGAGACGTTGCTCTGGCAAGGGCAAAGGGGGCAGGAGCGGTGGTGAAGGCGGCGGGGGCGGTGGGAGCGGCGGTGGAGGCAGCGGAGGAGGTGGGGGTGGTAGCGGGGGTGGTGTCGGGAGTGGAGGTGTCAGCGGCGGCAGTGGAGGCGGGGGTGGCAGCGGCGGTGGTGGTGGGAGTGGAGGCGGAGGCGGCGGTGGCGGCAGCGACGGTGGGAGTGGCGGTGGCAGCGGAGGTGGTGGCGGCGGCGGCGGAGGAGGCGGCGGAGGAGGTCGTGGCTCGTCGCAGAGGAGTGGCTCCGGTGGCGGTCAGCGCCAACAGCAGCGGCAGCAGCGTGGTCAGGAGACCCTCTCCCCGCAGCAACTCCGTGAGTGGTACGCTGCACGTCTGAGGGGTGGGGGTACTGGTCCGTGACCTACGTCTTGCGCACGGGCGACCGTGCGGGTGAGCCGTGTGGTGGTCCACACCCCGCCCAGCGCTGCTTCGGCCGCCTGACTGACGCTTGGCGCCGCCAGTTTCCTGAAGCCTCTCAGATCCCTCGCTGGGACCAGCTGTCTAGGGCAGGAGTAGCTATCTTTGATCTTGACTTTGATGCTATTCTTGCTGCCATGTATGCTGTGACTATTAGTGAGGAGGGTGACTGTTACCGGTGTTTCCCGCCCAACCCGGGCATTGGTACTGCGGCTCTAGGTGCTGTTGAGGCTGCTGCTCCAGGTGCTGGTGAGGCTGTCGCTCTAGGTGCCAGTGAGTCTGTGTCCTCAGGTGCTGGTGAGTCTGCTCTCTCAGGTACTGCGTCGGCTCCGCCCTCTCTCACCTTCACTCTTGACTCAGGGGCGTCTCGCTCCTTCTTTCGAGACCGCACCACACTCACGCCGCTTAGTCGGCCAGTGGCGGTCTCCCTGGCGGACCCCTCTGGGGGTCCTGTTTTGGCTCGCTACTCCACTGTCCTGCCGTGCCCTGCGGTCCCGTCTGGCGCCCTGTCCGGTCTCTACCTCCCCTCGTTCTCTACGAACTTGGTGGCGGGTGCTGACCTACAGGATGCACGGGTCGACCAGTTCACCCCTGCACGCCGACGGGACACCCACTGCACGGACGCGGACACGGGTCGGCACTTGACCACGTTCACACGTGGGCCGGGGTCGAGCCTGTACACACTCACTGTTCCGTCTCCTCCTCCTGCGTCTGGTCAGGTAGCTGCGTCGGGTCAGGTGTTTGCTGCAGCGTCCAGGTCTGGTCCTGAGTCTGCCCCCTGCTCGTGTCGCCTCCTGTCCCACGAGACCCTCCTGTGGCACCACAGGATGGGTCACCCCTCCCTGCCTCGTCTCCGGGGCATGGCCTCTCGCCTTCTTGTCTCTGGCCTTCCCCGGTCCCTCCCTCCCCTTCCTCCGGGGCCTGGACCTCCCTGTGTCCCCTGTGTCGAGGGTCGACTGCGGGCTACCCCTCACTCCTCCCCGTTTCCTCCGACGGAGGCCCCGATGCAGACGCTTCACATGGACGTGTGGGGCCCAGCCCACGTCCATGGACAGGGTCACGAGCGCTACTTCCTGCTGGTGGTTGACGACTACTCGCGTTACACCACAGTCTTCCCCTTGCGCAGCAAGGGTGAGGTCACTGAGGTGTTGATCGACTGGATCCGCGCAGCTCGTCTCCAGCTCAGGCGGAGCTTCGGCTCGGACTTTCTTGTTTTGCGTCTGCACTCGGACAGAGGCGGAGAGTTCTCCCCCGGCCTTCTGCGAGCCTACTGTCAGGCACGAGGCATCCGCCAGACCTTCACGCTTTTGGACTCTCCACAGCAGAATGGGATTGCTGAGCGCCGCATCGGCATTGTCATGGACGTCGCCCGTACGTCCATGGTGCATGCGGCAGCCCCCCATTTTCTGTGGCCATTTGCGGTGAGGTACGCCGCACATCAGATCAACCTTCAGCCCAGGGTCTCTAGACCGGAGACCTCTCCTGCTTTGCTGTGGACGGGGAAGGTTGGCGATGCGTCGGCGTTCCGGGTCTGGGGATCTCGGGCGTTTGTCCGCGACTTGTGTGCGGACAAGCTGTCCCCTCGTGCTGCTCCTTGCGTCTTCCTGGGTTTCCCCCCTGACGCACCTGGGTGGCAGTTTTACCACCCCACCTCTTGTCGTGTTCTGTCCTCCCAGGACGTCACGTTCGACGAGTCGGTTCCCTTCTACCGGCTCTTCCCCTACCGCACTCCGTCCCTCCCCCCCCCGCCCCTCTTCCTGGTCCCAGGTCCCCCCCCGGTAGACCCCCTCCCCCCTCAGGGTCCTGCCCCTTCAGGTGTGTCTCAGGTAGACGCGGTCGAGCCTGTCGAGGTCACTGGTGACTCTGGTGCTGCTGCGGGTGCGGAGCCTCGGGGTGCTGAGACTGGGGGTGCGGAGACTGGGGGTGCTGAGCCTGGGGGTGCTGAGCCTGGGGGTGCTGAGCCTGGGGGTACTGAGCCTGGGGGTGCTGTGACTGGGGGTGCTGAGCCTGGGGGTGCTGAGCCTGGGGGTGCTGTGCCTGGGGGAGCTGAGCCTGGGGGTTCTACGTCTGGGAGTGCTGTGCCTGCTACTTCTGTTCCTGGTGGTTCTCCAGACCGTTCTTCGCGCCGCGAGCCGCTCTCTCCTCTTGAGCTGCATGAGTGGTTTGCCCGGCGCTGGAGGCGAGCTGCTGGAGCCGGGGGTACTGCGGGTGCTGGAGGTTCCGTTGCTGCCGAGGGAGCTGGTACCACGGGTCCCGGAGGTGCTCGTACTGAGGGTACTGGAGCTGCCGGGCCCGGGGGTACCTCTGGAGCTGGAGCTGCTGCGGGTGCTGGCACTGAGGCTACGACTGTCGGTCCTACTGCGGGTACTTCTGCAGCTGCTGGTGGTGCTAGAGTTGGAGCTGCTACTGGTGCTGGTGCTGCCTCTGGAGGTGTTCGTGCTGTCCCTGCTGTCTCTGGCGGTGCTGCGCGGCCTCGGCCGTACTTCGTTCCGCTCCTTCAGCAGGTTCTTGGTCTCCCGCCTTCCACTGGTCCTTCTCCCCCCGTAGAGTGTCCGCAGCCTGTCCCGTCACGGTCACAGTTACAGCCCGCCGCTCCTCTGCCTTCTCCTTCTCCCTACGCTGGTCCTACTGGAGGTCTTGCTGAGCGTCGTGAGCCTGCGTCCCGCCCTGTGTTGCCAGTCCAAGCTGCTCGCACTAGTGGTCGCGCTTCGCGTCAGCGTCCTCCTCCTGTCCGTGGCACGCACCAGATGTCTCTGCGTCCGTCCACTGCTCCTCTGCGTGCCCCTTTGCCTTCTCCTCCTCAGTCTTCTCTTCCCACTCTTGCCGACCCGGAGTCCGACTCTCACCGTGCTGCCAGTCCTACTGTCACGCGTCTTCTTGCTACTCTTGTCACTGACCCTTCCTTTGAGTCCGCTGCTGCGTCTGCCCTAGTTGCTGCGCTAGTCGACTTTGCTGCTGCGTGTCGTCTGGACTACGCTGCCAGTCTTGTTGCTGAGTCTGCTGAGTCTGCTGAGTCTGCGTCTGCTACATCTGCGTCTGCCTGTCCTCCGTCCGTCGAGGGTGACTGTGCTCTTGGCACGGACGTCCTTGAGGACAGGCAGGAGGAGTTCCAGTGCTTTGCCGTCGCTTTGCCCCATCTCGTGTCCATGCTTGTTGCCCCTGAGGGAGACCCGGATGCTCTAGACATCCCGACCCCACGCTCTTACGCAGAGGCGATGGCTGGTCCCTACTCCTCTCAGTGGCAGTAAGCCATGGACGCAGAGATGGCTTCCTGGAAGTCCACAGGCACCTACGTTGACGCTGTCCCCCCTCCTGGGGCGAACATCGTCAGTGGCATGTGGATCTTCAGGGTGAAGCGGCCGCCGGGTTCTCCGCCTGTCTTCAAGGCGCGCTACGTGGCTTGTGGCTTCAGTCAGCGACAGGGAGTTCACTTCTTTCAGACCTTCTCCCCGACCCCGAAGATGACCACTCTTCGGGTTCTACTGCACGTCGCTGCTCAGTGTGACTACGAGCTACACTCTCTTGACTTCAGCACTGCTTTCCTGCAGGGCCGCCTGCACGAGGAGATCTGGCTGCGCCGCCCTCCTGGCTTCACTGGGTCGTTCCCTCCTGGTACCCAGTGGAGCCTCCGGCGGCCAGTCTACGGTCTCCGCCAGGCGCCACGTGAGTGGCACGACACACTGAGGACTACACTTGCGGCTCTTGGGTTTGCTCCTTCTACTGCTGACCCGTCGCTGTTTCTGCGCACCGACACCTCGCTGCCGCCGTTCTACATCCTCGTGTACGTCGACGACTTGGTCTTTGCCACAGCGGACACTGCCGCACTCGCCCACGTGAAGTCCGAGCTGCAGAAGAGACACACGTGCACAGACCTGGGTGAACTGACAAGCTATCTTGGCTTGCGGATCACCCGGGACAGAGCACGCCGCACCATTACCCTGACTCAGTCACACATGGTGCAGCAGGTCCTTCAGCGCTTCGGCTTCACGTACTCCTCGCCTCAGTCCACTCCTCTGCCTACGGGACACTCGCTCTCAGCTCTGCCTTCGGATGAGTCCGTAGAGTCGAGTGGTCCGTATCCAGAGCTTGTGGGCTGCCTCATCTTCCTGATGACTTGCACTCGACTTGACCTCGCATACCCTCTCAGCATCTTAGCACGCTATGTTGCTCCCGGCCGTCACCGGAAGGAGCACATGGATGCAGCTAAGAGGGTGTTGCGCTACTTGTGCAGTACGTCGGGCATGGGGCTAGTGCTTGGAGGGCGTGAGCAGCCTGTGCTCACCGGGCACTTAGACGCTTCTTGGGCTGACGACCAGGCTACTCTGAGGTCGTCTCAGGGTTACACCTTCAGTCTTGGCTCTGGCTCTGTCTCTTGGCGCTCTACTCGCTCTTCTTCGGTTCTCAGCTCCAGCTGTGAGGCTGAGATCTACGCCACGGCCATGGCTGCCCAGGAGCTTCGCTGGCTCACCTACCTGCTGACTGACCTTGGAGAGCGGCCTCGTTCTCCTCCAGTGCTGTACGTCGACAACAAGGCAACCATTGCCTTGTGTGAGGAGCACAGACTGGAGCACAGGACGAAGCACATTGCTCTGCGCTACTTCCTTGCTCGAGAGCTGCAGCAGCGTGGTCAGCTTCGCCTGCGTTTCGTGGCCACTGAGGCCAACACTGCTGATGTGTTCACCAAGGCACTTCCGCCTCGTGACCATCAGCGCTTTTGCACTCTGCTAGGCCTTGTGCCCACTGGCCTCACTTGCTTACCTCTTGACCTTGCTTGTACTGCTGCATATATATATCCTTGCTCTTGCTTGTTTAGCACTGTTATATATATATGCTCTGCTGCATGTGAACTGGCCTTGTGGCCTTGATCTTGTGCTCGGAATTTGTGTGGTATCCTTGAGATCCACCCTGAGCTTGCTTTGCTTTGCTTGACTGGTCTTGTGACCGTTTGCTCTCCCCCACTTTGCCTATGGGGGTGTGTCAGATGATTATATTACTGATGCATATATTTAGGCTGTAGTGGGGTAGCCCATAGGGGGTACAACCCAATTAGGGTTGGTACTTGTACTTGTTTCATTTCATAGTGCACTCATTCCTCGCCTCTATCTCAACACCCCTCTCTGGAACCTAGTACCAACCGCTACAAGAAGCTGGAGAAAGTGTACATCGACTTCATCGTGCTCACCTTCGACGGCATCAACGGTGAAAAATACACGCTCACCTTCATCAACGCCTACTCACGCCATCGCCAACGTCGACGCCCGCTCCAAGGCTCCAGAAGTCTTTCGCATCTGGCTCGCACACGCGCAACGACAATCATGGAGGAAGCTAAAAATCTAGCAGAGTGACGGGGCCAAGGAATTTCGCAGCAACGAACTAGAGAGCGTTCTCGCCGAGAATGAGATTAAGCATGAGATTTCTCCCCCCTACGCTCACCGGCAACAAGGCGTCGCAGAGAGGGTTAACCGGACCCTCATAACGAAAGTGCGTGCCCTCATGAATCGGTCCAGCCTACCTAAGAAGTTTTGGCCCTACGCCATGAGCCATGCGGTATGCCTGCACAACCTCCTCTCCACCACCGTCAACAGGGACAATCTTTCTCCCCACATGAAGTGGACCGGCTCAAGGGGAGATCCCTCCATGCTGAGGGTTTGGGGGTGCATGGTGCAAGATTGGCCAACCTCAGCCATAATCGGCAAGTTTGTTCATCGCGCACGCTGGGGAATTCATCTGGGTCTCAGCAACGAGCACAAAGGTTGGCTCATTCTTGACATCAACAGCAAGGAGGTCGTTCCCGCGCGTGACGCTCTCTTCTACGGGCGGCTCACCTTGAAGCATTAGATCGAGGACGAACGTCGCAACGAGGCACGCGGCTACGTCAATAGCGGTCGCAGCTTCGCATCTCCAGAAGACGAAGCGGCAGCAGTGGCACTAGACCGCGATGAGACCGACGAACACCCAAGCGTCCCGCCTCACTCACGCAACGACGACGATGACAGCGACGATGGTCCCGCGCCAGGGCCGTCACGGCGCCAAGCTGAACCAAGTACCGCCTCGCTCGGCTACGAGAGCAGCGACGACAACGTGGTGGAAGTCCCCACCACTGCCACAGACACTGCTTATGTGTCCGGCTTGCAGCTTCTCGGCCTACACACTTCCGTCACTACCGTCGCGCGCGCCGTCGAACCCCAAAACCCGCACCAGGCTCTCACGTGCCCTCACACAAAAGAGTGGCATGCCGCCATTGATGTGGAGCTAAAGGCGCTGAAATCTCGAGACACATGGGTCCTCGTCGATCATGCAGCAGTGAAGGGGAGAAGGGTGCTCAACAGAAAATGAGTTTTTTTTTCGCCAGAAGACCAACGCTGACGAAACTATTGAGCGCTTCAAAGCACGCTGGGTCGTACGCGGGAACGATCTGCACCACGGTATCAACTTCGACCAAACCTTCGCTCTCGTCAGCCGTCACACCTCCGTCATTGCGGCTACCAATCATCTGCCACTGCGACAGATCGACGTGAAGAACGTGTTCTTATACGCGTTAGTGGACGCAACCATCTTCGTAGAACAACCTCACACCTACAAGAAAAGAGACCCCAGGGTCTGTCAGCTTAAGAAATCCATGTACGGGATAAAACAAGTGCCTCGCCTCTTGCAGCAGCGTCTGAACAAAATTCTCCTCGAGATCGGCTTCAGACAGCTACAGCACGACCCAAGAATGTATCGCCTTCACTTCAGCGGTGATTACATCCTCCTGATAGTCTACGTTGACGACCTCCTGTACACAGGCGGCTGCAACAAGCTGCTCAACCAGTTTGAGAAGAATCTGGCGCAGCGCGTTGACATCACCATCAACCACAACGTGAAGCGGTTTTTGGGGCTGAACATCACCTATGCGCCAGAAGCAGTTCATCTGTCAGCCTCCAAGTACGCAGAGCAATTGGGAGAACGCTTCAACATCTCAACCGCACCACTCTCCACTCCCTATCACAACCCCAGCTCTAACTACAAACCGGACAACAAACCTTTGTCCCCTGCGGGACTGCAACTGTACCAGCAGCAACTGGGTTGTCTGCTGTTCGTATCTGTCACGTGCCGACCCGACCTCTCGTACATTGCTAGCCAACTGGCGCAGTATTCACGCAAGCTAGTAGCTGAGAACCAGCTGGACCTGGTGTGAAACAAGTGAACAGGAATGAAAATGACTAAGTCAGAGTTGGGTACAAATACAACCCTAGAAAGCTGTACCCCATATGTGCTACCCCACTATAGCCTACAAACATGCATCAGCTATAATACTCTGACACACCCCCATAGGCTAAGTGGGGGAGAACAAGGGGTCACAAGACCAGTCAAGCAAAGCAAAGCAAAGCAAGCTCAGGGTGGATCACAAAGTCACCACACAGTCCGAGCACAAGAGCAGGGCCAGAGGCCAGTTCACATGCAGGAGTACAGACATATATATAAAACTAGACAAGCAAGAGCAGGTATATATATATGTCACAGTACAAGTGAAGTCAAGAGGAGAGCAAGTGAGGCAAGACAGGTACAAGACCCAGCTGGGTGCAAAAGCGCTGATGGTCACAAGGCGCAAGTGCCTTGGTGAACACATCAGCAGTGTTGGCCTCAGAGGCCACGTACGCAAGTCGCAACTGACCACGCTGCTGCAGCTCACGAGCAAGGAAGTAGCGGAGAGCAATGTGCTTCGTTCTGTGCTCCAAGCGCTGCTCTCGACACAAGGCCAGCATGGCCTTGTTATCTACGTACAGCACTGGAGGAGAACGAGGCGGCTCACCAAGGTCAGTCAGCAGGTAGGTGAGCCAGCGAAGCTCCTGTGCAGCCATGGCCCCGGCGTAGATCCCAGCCTAACAACTGGAGCCGAGAACCGAAGACGAGCGAGTAGAGCGCCACGAGACAGAGCCGGAACCAAGGCTGAAGGTGTAACCCTGTGATGACCGCTGCGTAGCCTGGTCGTCAGCCCAAGAAGCGTCCGCGTGGTCGGTAAGGACCACTGGACTCCGCCCTCCAAGCACTAGCCCCATGCCCGATGTACTGCACAGGTAGCGCAATACCCTCTTCGCTGCAGCCATGTGCTCCGGTCTGTGTCTCCCAGGAGCAACATAGCGTGCAAGAATGCTCAGAGGGTATGCAAGGTCAGGTTGTGTGCAGGTCATCAGGTACATGAGGCAGCCAACAAGCTCTGCATACGGACCACTCGACTCTACGGACTCATCCGAAGGCAGAGCTGAGAGTGAGTGGCGAGTAGGCAGAGGAGTGGCCTGAGGCGAGGAGTACGTGAAGCCGAAGCGCTGAAGGACCTGCTGCACCATGTGTGACTGAGTCAAGGTAATGGTGCGGCGTGCTCTGTCCCGAGTGATCTGCAAGCCAAGGTAGCTGCGCAGTTCACCCATGTCTGTGCACGTGTGTCTCTTCAGCAGCTCGGACTTCACGTAGGCGAGTCCAGCAGTGTCCGCTGTGGCAAAGACCAAGTCGTCGACGTACACGAGGATGTAGAACGGCGGCAGGGAAGTGTCGGTGCGAAGAAACAGCGACGGGTCAGCAGTAGAAGGAGCAAACCCAAGAGCCGCAAGCGTAGTCCTCAATGTGTCGTGCCACTCACGCGGTGCCTGGCGGAGACCGTAGACTGGCCGTCGGAGGCTCCACTGGGTGCCAGGAGGGAAAGTCCCAGTGAAGCCAGGTGGACGGCAAAGCCAGATCTCCTCGTGCAGGCTACCCTGCAAGAACGCAGTGCTGAAGTTGAGAGAGTGAAGCTCGTAGTCGCGCTGAGCGTCTATGTGCAGCAGCACCCAAAGAGTAGTCATCTTCGGGGTGGGAGAGAAGGTCTGAAAGTAGTCAACTCCCTGCCGCTGACTGAAGCCACGAGCAACGTACCGTGCCTTGAAGACAGGTGGAGAGCCCGGCGGCCGCTTCACCCTGAAGATCCACATGCCACTGACGATGTTCGCCCCAGGAGGGGGAACCGCGTCAACGTAGGTGCCTGTGGACTTCCAGGAAGCCATCTCTGCATCCATAGCTGCCTGCCACTGAGAGGAGTAGGGACCCTCTACGGCCTCCGCGTAAGAACGCGGAGTCGGGATGTCTAGTGCATCCGGGTCTCCCTCAGGGGCAAGCAGTACAGACGCGAGATGAGGTGAAGCAGCCGCTAGACACTGTAACTCCTCCTGCCTGTCCTCTAGGACGTCCGTGCCAAGAGCACACTCACCCCCGACGGACGGAGGACAGACAGACGCAGACTTAGCAACAAGACTAGCAGCGTAGTCGAGACGACAGCGAGCAGCAAAGTCGACGAGCTCAGCGACAAGGGCAGACGCAGCAGTGGACTCAAACGAGGGGTCAGTGACGGCAGTAGCAAGGAGACGCGTGACAGTAGGACTGGCAGCACGAAGAGAGTCCGACTCAGGGTCGGCAAGCGCAGGAAGAGAGGACTCAGGAGGAGAAGGCAAAGGGGCACGCAGAGGAGCAGTGGACGGACGCAAAGACATCCGGTGCGTGCCAGGGACAGGAGGAGGACGCTGACGCGAACTGCGACCACTAGCGCGAGCAGCACGAACAGGCGACGCGGGACGAGACGCAGGCTCACGACGCTCAGCAAGACCTACAGTAGGACCAGTGTAAGGAGAGGGAGCAGGCAGTGGAGAGGAAGGCTCCAGCAGGGACTGCGACTGGACAGGCGGTGGACCCTCTACTAGAGGAGAAAGACCAAGAACCTGCTGCAGGAGCGGAACGAAGTACGGCCGAGGCCGCGCGGCAGCTCCAGACTCAGCAGGGTCAGCACCACCACCCTCAGCGACAGCACCAGCGCCACCCACACCTCCAGCGGCAGGACCAACAGCAGTAGGCTCAGCACCAACGCCCTCAGCAGCTCCAGCTCCAGGAGGACCCGCAGGTCCAGCAGCTCCGGGACCGGCAGCACCCGCACCCTCGACGGTCGAAGAAGCTCCAGCTCCAGCTCCAGCAGCACCTCCAGACTCAGCAGCACGCCTCCAGCGGCGAGCGAACCACTCGCGCAGCTCCTGTGGAGAGAGGGGCTCCCGGCGAGACGCAGCAGCAGGAGAAACCCCAGGCTCAGCAGCTCCAGACGCAGCACCCCCAGGCTCAGCAGCTCCCAGCACAGCACCCCCAGGCTCAGCAGCTCTCGACCCAGCACCCCCAGACCCAGCACCTCCAGGCACAGCACCCCCCGGCTCAGCACCCCAAGGCTCCGCACCCTCCGCAGTAGCCCCCTCAGGCCCAGCACCCCCAGCAGTAGCACCCCCAGGCTCAGCACCCCCGCGCACAGCACCCCCAGAGTCAGCACCCCCATGCTCAGCACCCGCAGCAGCACCAGAGTCACCAGTAACCTCGACCGGGTCAACGGCGTCTACCTGGGACACACCTGAGGGGGCAGGAACCTGAGGGGGGAGGGGGTCTACCGGGGGGGGAACCGGCACAAGGAAGTCCGGGGGAGGGGGGAGGGAAGGAGTGCGGTAGGGGAAGAGACGGTAGAAGGGGACTGACTCGTCGAACGTGACGTCCTGGGAGGACAGAACACGACGAGAGGAGGGGTGGTAAAACCGCCACCCTGGGGCGTCAGTGGGGAAGCCAAGGAAGACACAGGGAGCAGCACGAGGGGACAGCTTGTCCGCAGACAAGTCGCGGACAAACGCCCGAGATCCCCAGACACGGAACACAGACGCATCGCCAACCTTCCCCGTCCACAGCAAGGCTGGGGACATCGCAGGCCGAGAGACCCGGGGGTGAAGGTTGAGCTGATGCGCCGCGTACCTCACCGCAAACGGCCACAGAAAATGGGGGGCAGCCGCATGCATCATGGACGTACGAGCGACATCCATGACCATGCCAATGCGGCGCTCAGCAATCCCATTTTGCTGTGGTGAGTCCGGAAGCGTGAAGGTCTGGCGGATCCCCCGTGCACGACAGTAGTCCCGCAGAAGGCGAGAAGAGAACTCTCCGCCTTTGTCCGAGTGCAGACGCAGAACAGGAAAGTCCGAGCCGAAGCTCTTCCTGAGCTGGAGACGAGCCTCGCGGATCCAGTCGATCAGCACCTTAGTGACCGCACCCTTGCTGCGCAAGGGGAGGACTGTGGTGTAACGCGAGTAGTCGTCAACCACCAACAGGAAGTAGCGCTCGTAACCCTGCCCACGGATGGGGGCTGGGCCCCACACATCCATGTGAAGCGTCTGCAGGGGAGCCTCTGTCGGGGGGAAGTGGGAGGAGTGAGGAGTAGCCCGGAGGCGACCCTCGACACAGGGGACACAGGAAGGTCCTGGCCCGGAGGGGAGAGGAGGGAGAGACTGGGGAAGACCAGAGACAAGGACACGGGAAGCCATGCTCCGAAGACGGGGCAAGGAGGGGTGGCCAAGACGGTGGTGCCACAGGAGAGTCTCGTGAGACAGGAGGCGACAAGAACAGGGGGCAGACTCAGGACCTGACCGGGACGCAGCAGCAAGCACCTGACCCGACGCAGCCACCTAACCAGACGCAGGGACAGGAGGAGACTCAACGGTCAGGGTGTAGAGACTCGACCCCGGCCGACGCGAGAACGTGGCCAGGTGTCGGCCTGTGCGTGCCTCCGTGCAGTGGGTCACCCGCTGACTCGCAGGAGTGAACTGGTGAACCCCCACATCCTGCAGGTCCGCTCCACTCACCAAGTTCATAGAGAACGAGGAAAGGTACAGACCAGACAGGGTGCCCGAAGGGGGAGCCGGACACGGGAGGACAGTGGAGAAGAGAGACAGGACATGACCCCCAGAGGGGTCAGCAAGGGAGACCGCAACCGGCCGGCCGAGCGGCGTAAGGGTAGTGCGGTCTCGAAAGAAGGAGCGAGAAGCCCCGGAGTCAAGTGTGAAAGTGAGGGAGGACGAGGACGACGCAGTACCTGAGAGCGCAGTCTCACCAGTACCTGAGAGCACAGACGCACTGGCACCTAGAGCAGCAGCCTCACAAGCACCTAGCGCAGCAGTACCAATGCCCGGGTCGGGCTGGAAACACCGGTAACCCTCATTCTCCTCACTATAATCCACAGCATACATAGCAGCAAGGATAGCATCAAAATCAAGATCAAAGATCGCTACACCAGCCCTTAGAAGCTCATCCCAGCGAGGGATCTCACTAGCCCCAGGGAACTGCTGACGCCAAGCGTCCGTCAGGCGGCCAATGCAGCGCTGGGTGGCGTGGGCACCCCTTCACTGCTCACCCGCGCGGTCGCCGGAACGGAGAACGTAGGTGCAGGGACCAGTACCCCCACCCCTCTGACGCCCAGCGTACCACTCACGAAGCTGCTGAGGCGGAGGGATGTCCCGCGAGCGCTGCTGCTGCTGCCGCTGCGAGCGCTGGCCACCACCACCGCCGCTACGCTGCTGGGTACCACCTCGACCAGCTCCACCTCCTCCACCACCACCGCCTCCTCCGCTGCCGCCTCCACCGCCTCCACCTCCGCCGCCTCCACCTCCACCGCTGCCTCCACCACCACCACTGGCACCACCACCACCGTCTCCGCCGCTGCTGCCACCACCACCACCACCCCCGCCACTAGTCCCGCCGCCACCCCCACTCCCTCCGCCGCCACCGCCGCCACCGCCACCGCCCCCTCCAGCTCCACCCGCGCCCTTGCCCCCCTTGCCCTTGCTGGAGCGACGTCTCCCACTAGGGGTAGACGCCGCGCCGACCGACTCAAGACCAAGCAGGTCGGCAGCAGCAGCAGAGGCAACAGAGGGCAGTAGGGGGGAAGGAGAGCACCCCTCAAAGATGGGGGTGCGAGGGTCACCCCGAGAAGCTCCTACAGCGACGATGCTCTTCTCCGCCGCGAGGAGGGCCTTCTCGAGGAGGTCGACAGTGAGGGTGGTGGGACAGACTGCGAGAAAGTGGTCCCTGACTACGCGAAGAGAGTCAGGGAGGCGCGCGACTACGTAGTAGAGAGCGATGTACATGGGGGGTGGGTTCTTAGCGCAGAACTCAGCAGGAAGGGCGGCGCGGTAGCGAGTGTCACTAGTGCGGAGGTGCGTAATGAGGTCAGCAACAGTGGGAAAGGCAGAGAGGTCAGGAAAGAGGTAGGGAAGCATGAGACGGCTCAGTGCAGCAGTGGCAGGGGAGGAGTAGCGCGCAACTACAGCGACGTACAAGGTCTGAGCACTCTTGTACTGACTAAAGTGCGCACGCTCAGAGGTAGGGAGGTGGCGACGCACAGCAAGACGTGCAGCAGCATCGCGGGTGGCCCACTGAGAGCGGACCGTGGGATCAGCATCAGCAGCAGGAGCAGGAGAGGCGCCAGAGGTGAGGTCAAAGAGAGAAAGGTCGTCAGCCCTGTCGCACTGTAAGAACAGCTGCATGTCGTCTAACCAGACCTCAAAATCAATGGCGCGACCCTCAGCGTCAAAAGCTAGGACACTAGGGGTAGCCATGGCGACGACAGCGACGCAGTGCAAGCAGTAGGGAAAGAGCTCGCAGTGTCAGTGGGACTGTGCTCACCAGGCAGGGCAGGTCGTGCAGCTCTGCAGAAAGGCGGCTCAGCGACCGGGCGGCTCGGGTGCACAGCGGCTCGGCTCCCGGGCGGCTCGGCGGCTGGGCAGCTCGGGCGCAGGGCGGCTCGGCTCTCGGGCGGCTCGGCGGCAGGGCGGCTCGGGTGCAGGGCGGCTCGGCTCCCGGGCGGCTCGGCGGCAGGGCGGCTCGTGTCCCGGGCGGCTCGGCGTTGGGCGGCTCGGCTCCCGGGCGGTTCGGCTGCTGGGGCGGCTCTGCTGCTAGGGCGGCTCGGCCGGGAGATGCAGGGGCGGGGCCGTCAGGTGCAGCGGCGGGTCGACCGGTGCAGCGGCGGGCCGGCAGGTGCAGCGGCGGGGCCGTAGGGTGCAGCGGCGGGCCGACCAGGTGGGGCGGCGGGCCGTAGGGTGCAGCGGCGGGCCGTAGGGTGCAGCGGCGGGCCTGCAGGTGCAGCGGCGGGGCCGTCAGGTGAAGCGGCGGGCCGCTGGGTGCAGCGGCGGGCCGGCAGGTGCAGCGGCGGGGCCGTCAGGTGAGGCGGCGGGCCGTAGGGTGCAGCGGCGGGCAGGGCCGCGTCAGAGCCGGCGGCGGGGCCGCGTCAGTGGAGGCGGCGGGGCCGCGTCAAGCAGGCGGCGGGGCCGCGACGAAGCGGGCGGCAGGGCCGCGTCAAAGCCGGCGGCGGGGCCGCGCCAAGCAGGCGGCGGGGCCGCGATCAGGAGGGGTGGCGGGGCCGCGTCTGAGGGACAGCGGGGCCGCGAGGGAAATGGCGACCCGAGGGGTCGCTAAAAAAAAGGCGCGCCTCGGGGCGCGCTTCGGTGGGCCCTAAAAAAAAAACGGTCCTAAGGAAGGACCCGCTCTATACCATGTGAAACAAGTGAACAGGAATGAAAATGACTAAGTCAGAGTTGGGTACAAATACAACCCTAGAAAGCTGTACTCCATATGTGCTACCCCACTATAGCCTACAAACATGCATCAGCTATAATACTCTGACACCTGGAGCGCACCCTGCAGTACTTCATCTCCACACCTGACATCGGGCTCTCCTATTCCACGCTGACAACGATCTCCTTCAACCTCAACGGCTACGTGGACGCAGACCATGCAGCTGATCCTGCGAATCGACGGTCCCAAACTGGCTTTGTTTTTCGCCTAGAACCAACTGAACCAATCACCTGGAACTCACAGAAGCAGGAGCTGGTTGCCCTGTCATCGGCTGAAGTAGAATACATCGCCACGTCAGCAGCAGTTTGCGAAGGCCTGTACCTGCAGGAACTGTTACAGGAGGCGAAGATTCCAACTTCGCCCACTTTTCGCCTTCACTGCGACAACCAGAGTGCCATCAGAATTGCGAACAAGCCAGGCTTTGTGAACCGCACGAAGCACATCGCGCTTCGTTATTTTTTCGTCAAGGACGAAATCGATCAGGGAAAGGTTGACCTCGCGTACTGCCCAACCACCGAGATGGCAGCAGACTTCCTCACCAAACGACTGCCACGTCAGCAGTACAAGCACTGCTCGGACCTCACCGGGGTAGTCAAGCGAGTCAGCTCTTCCCGCGCTCAGGAATGAAGGGGAGTGTTACGCTATGATCTCATATGAGAAGGCATTCCTGTATGCTGCAGGAGCCGACTCTATAGAGTACGAAGACGAGGAGTCAGAAGAGTCGAAGCGACGCAGCAACCGTCTGACCAAGACCGATGCAGGCAGAAGCATTTGGAGTGAAAAGAGCGGGAACAGGTTTGAAACATGTTCCCGCGCTGCACGGTTTGAATTTCACTGCAATAAGGGAATGTACCCCTTACAGTACATGGCTAGTCTATGTATTTTCGTATTCCCCTGTATTCTTATATAAACCTGATGTATGCATGTTATTATCAACTCAGTCATTTACATTCACTCTGACCTGAGATTCAAACTTCCGCTGCATCACTACTCTGCGATCAACCTTGAGCGATCCTTCGCTAAGTCCCACTTGGGATTGTAACAAGAGGGAAGGACTAAAGGGGGGATGAAGTACACCTACCAAGACTAGAGTGGCGGAAGGAGCATGTGGTTGCGAAAGAATGATATTCGGCACAAAAGAACGAATTTGAGGTTACTTTGAAGGGCATGATAAAAGGTTGGCATTCAATTTTTGGTTCTAAGTCTAGTATTAAATCACCCATCCTCCAACCTTCTGTGTGTATGTGTGTGAGTATGTGCATGTGCGCGCGCGCGTACACGTGCGTGCGCGTGTGTGCGCGCGTGCGTATGCATGTGTGTGTGTGTGTATGTATGTGTGTGCGTGTGTGTGCATGCATGTATGCGTGCGTATGTATGCGTATGTGTGTGTATGTGTGTGTGAGTGTTTATTCTCTCTCTCTCTCTCTCTCTTGTTTGTTCTGTAATTGATTCTCGTCAGTCTGAGATTCCCACTATCAGAGACTATGATGATTGCTAGGCTCTTGTACTGATGCAGCCTGATTATAGAGAGGATTCTGCAATAAAAAGGAAAGAGAGGCTATTAGGATAAGGCAGACAGTGGAAACACCCAAGGAGGAGCAAGACCACTCAAATGTGCTGTTCGCCAGCACCTGTGAAGCGTAAAACCACGGGATAACGATGGGATCAGGAAGGTGGGTCTCGCCTTCCTGATCTCGTCAGTTAGGGTTCGTTTACCGCCGTCAGCCTGGTCAGCCCGTAAAAAAGGTGCTGAGCCTCCCCGTCTAAACCAACAATCAGAGTGGGTGTCTGGCGAACGCCCCCATTTGTCCACCAAATCGAACTGCAGACGCCATATGGAAGCGGGGACGCAACTTCGTCCCCAGGCAAAATTCCATCCCCAAGCCATGCCTTCGCCATGCCCCGTTTTTCAAAACACAGCGAGGCACAGCCGTCGCATTGCCGTTCAGGGGGGAACCTCTGAACGAGCCATTTGTTGACAAAGGGGGGTTCGAATACCCCCCATTTTTCCACTCCCAAACATACATTCGATGCGCCCCCCGCACATGACTTGGTCGAAATCGATAGTCAACTCCGTAAGCACTCACATGGTTGGGTTTTTTTTTTGCGTTTTTAACCCACGTCGAGCCATTTTTGGTCATCGGGCTGCACAAGGGTCAATAAGGCTCAAGTTTCGCGTCATTCAGGGGAAGGTGGGGACGGAGGCTCCCGATGCGGTTGCGTAATTTCGCCTTTCCGGCGTGAGAAGTTTCACGGGCGGCATTACGCCCAAACCTCGGAGGAGGGTTCCGCCTCCGTTTCCAGATGCGGTCGCGATGCCGATGCCATCTTTTTCTGCTCAAATGTAGATTTGCTAGCGAACAGTCTAGTATGAGAGGAAACAACAAAGAGGAAACCATGAAACGACAAACTGCCCGGAGCAAAAAAACTAAACCCCAGACGGATGGCATGCCATACCGGAGCCTCAACGTAAAAATTTTAGGGTTTAGGCTCCCGAATGGCATGCCGGTTGCTTTGGGGTTTAGTTTTTTTCTGCCCGGGTCAGGGTGAAGCTCCCGAAAGCGTCACCCCCGAGCGTCACCCCGGGCAAAACGGAGCGTCACCCCCGATTTCGTTGAGAGATACGTAGGAAGCCCAACGCAACAAGCCCACCAGATCGTACAAGTAGTCTGCCTCTGCACATGCTCATCTGTCATGCGAGGGTCATCATAGCGCGAAGCGAAAGGCAGGGATTTCTAGTTGAAGCTGACGCGCGCGCGCAGGCGGAAAAGGTCGCTGCGGCAGCGGAGCGGGGGCAGTTCCCGCCAAACCGCTTTTCGCGGAAGGGGAGTGCGCGGAACGAGTTTGCGCGGACGGGGTTTGCGCGAACAGGGTTTGCGCCCACCAAGCGTGCGCGGACTGGGCGTTCGCTGGCATTTAAGGCGCCTCAAAGGGCCGAGTCTGCGCCGACGGGGTGTGCGTGGGCATGGCGCAAGCGGCGGATCCGCGGGCGTGCGGCGGAAGCGAGTCGAGTGACGAGGAGGGGGAAGGCGCGGGGGGATTAATGGGGCCTCTGGGGAGGATAGGCCTGGGGGACGAGGGGGAGGACGAGAGCTCCGCGGAAGATGGAGAGGATTCGCGGGGCGCGAAGGCCGCGGAAGGCGCGGAGGGCTCGAAGGAGGGACGCGGGCGGCGGAACGCGAGGGGCGGCGGAGCGGGCGTGGGCCCTGTCGCGCCTCCGCCGAGCGCCTTGCGCGACGGCGGCGGGGATGGGCGGCGGAGGAGGGGAGAGATGGCGGTAGGCAGGGAGAGGGTTCACGGGGAGGCGCTGTCAGGGCGCGGGGAGGAAGGAAGGGAGAACGGAGACGGGAGCGGGGAGGAGGAACGGGGAGGAGGGGATGGGGAGGGGGAAGGGGGAATGCGCGGAGGTGTGGTGCATGTGGGTTACCAGCCCTTGAACAGGTACGACGAACTAGACAACTAGACCATGCCATGAACATGTGGGAAGGCTGGGCTGCTAGCCCAGGGGTTTAGGGTTCCTGAACAGGTGGATACAAACGCTATCATCACTCAAACCCGTTGAACACTTCAACTCTACTTGAACCCTTAATCCTGGAACCCCGCTTGAACCCTTGAAACCCATCAAAACCTTTGAACCCCACTCAAACCCTTGAACCACGCCAAATCCTCTTAATATAGAATAAACCAGATTCTGTCTTATCTGAAGGATCTCTGTCCAACATGAATTCCGTCCGTCAACCCCGCTTTGAAACCCTAAACCTGATGACCACCAGGTACCCCCTCTCCTCGTGCGCCAGGTACCCCCTCTCCTCGTGCGCCAGGTCCCCCCTCTCCTCGTGCGCCAGGTCCCCCCTCTCCTCGTGCACCAGGTCCCCCTTCCCAGGGTTTCTCCTTCCACCTGACTCGCACTGCATGCCCCTCTTCCCTTCGCTACCTTTTCTTTCCGTCGCTTCCCCTGCCTTCCCTCCCTCTCCCCTGCAGCTCTTTCCCCCCTCTCCTCGTGTGCCAGGTGCCCTCCCAAGAGCTCTCCTTCCAGCTCTGTTTTGCTGCTGCATACCTCTCGTCCTTTCTCAACTTCCCATCCTTCCTCTTCTGTTCCCTTTGCCCTTTCCCCTGCAGCTCTATCCCCCCTCTCCTCGTGCGCCAGGTGCCCTCCCAAGGCCTCTCCTTCCAGCTCTGGCCTGCTGCTGAAGCGCTCTGCCACTTCCTGGAAGCTTCCTTCGGACCCTGCGCTAGTCAACCCCCTTTTGCACAGCATCAACAAGAGCAGCAGAAGCAGCAACAGCAAGAGCGGCAGCCGCAGGAGCAGCAACAGGACCAGAACGAGCAGAAGCAGCAACAGCCGGAGCAGCAGCAGCGGGAGCAGAAGCAGGAACAGCAGCAGCATGATAAGGAGGTGGGGGAGGAGGCAGATACAGAGACAGGGACAGGGACAGAGGAGCCTCACTTACAGAAGGGGGAGGGGGAGAAGCAGCTGAGTGAACAAAACGCAGGTAGCAAGAAAGGCCGCTATCAGCAGCAAAAGCACGATCAGCGGACCAACACAGAACCCAAGTTCCTTTCACCGCTGCTGCAGCAGATTCAGAAGCAGAGGCGGGAGAAGCAGGGAGCGTGCGGTCTGCAGGGGTTGAGAGTGGTGGAGCTGGGTGCAGGGACGGGTCTGGCTGGTATGATGGCAGCAGTACTAGGAGCGAAGCAAATGGTTCTTACAGACCTACCCCATGTGCTGCCGAACCTACAGACAAACGTGCAGCTCAATGCAGGTTCGTTTGAGTCGAAGCAAATGGCACGGCAGCTGAATGTTCCGGACCTACCTCATGTGCTGCCAAACCTGCAGGGGAATGTGCAGGGGAACAAGGAGGTGAACTTAGGTGGAGGGAGTGCTATTGATGCGGGTGACTTGGATAGTGGGGCTCTGGAATATGGTGAGGTGCAGGGAGAAAGGGTGGATGTGCGGGTGTTGCGATGGGGCGAGCCAGAGGACATGGCAGTGCTTGAGAAGGAGTACAGGAGGACGGGCCAACGGTGCACCGAACCGTTGCCAGGTTCGGATGGGCTGGATATTAATGTGCCGAACCTGGAGGTGCGGGATTCGGAGGTGAGGATTTCAGAGGCGCGGGGTTTGGATTCTTCTGCGCCGCTGTTTGACGTTGTTTTGGGCGCGGATATTGTTTACTACGACACACTTTTCGAGCCGCTTGCGAAGACACTGCTGCTGCTAGCAGGCAAGGGGCAGGGGCAGGGGCAGGGGCAGGGGCAGGGGCAGGGGCAGGGGCAGGGGCAGGGGCAGGGGCAGGGGCAGGGGCAGGAGCAGGGGCAAGGGCAAGGGCGGGGAGGTAATGGGAGTGGTCGGCACTGTGTGGTTTTGCTTGCTCACATGAGGCGGTGGAAAAAAGATAGCAAGTTTTTTCGAATGGTGGGGAAGCATTTTCATGTGAATCTGGTGTATGAGCATCCCGCCCCTGAGGGGTGTCGCAGCGGCGTGAAGGTTTATGAGCTTTTGCCATTGTAATTTTCTTGTCCTTGTGATAATATGTGGTATGGCGCTTTCTCGAACCAGCAAACGACAAAACATTAGAGCAGAAAACTAAGCGTGTGTTACGGGTGCAATGAATTGAGGTAGCGAGGATTGCACTAGAGTGAGTACAAAGTATGAGCGAAGGCATGAGCGAATACTTATAGGCGAAACGTGCAAACGGTAACGCGGTGCGTGCGAGCTAACTAGTGCTACGTTGGCGCGAGGTTCGGGCTAGTCCTGAAGTGTAGGCCAACGCGGCTGCTCCAACAGTGCGAGGTTTGGTGAATCAATGCGCGCGAAGTTGGCGAAAGCTCTGTTAGCGGTAATTGGCGAACAACGGCTGCTGCTATATGCGACAGGGCTCTCGTTATCAGACCAATTTGGTATGATGGTCAGAGTTTAAGACTTGATTTTTTGTATTCATCTGCTTCCTAAGAATCTGTGTTTGTTCACATCTGATTAGTAAGATAAGTGTTTTAGGTTCGAATGATTTTTCCAGACGTGTAGAATTCTTAATCTAAATATACAGATATCGAGTTCAGTTTCGTCTGAAACCGACATCTTGACCCACTAGGCCATATGCCCAGTGGACCAGAGAATAGGACCATAGGTACAGCCATTTGCTGCTCTGTAACAGCACGCGCATTCAATACGCGTGTCTTATAGCAGCCTCGCTGTCATGTAACTGCGGCATATGCTGCCAGGAGTTTGTCGTGTGGCTGGCTGTCAGCGCCGACGCCAGCCACAGCCACGGCAACGCGTTGTCCCGTTGTGCCACTGCCGGCGCATTTGCATTTCCTAGACGTCATGCAACATTGCACTGTGGTCATAGTGCCCCCCGCTCCCAACACGCAGCGCCTTTTGGTTCTGAATGCAGTGCACGGTGATGGGGTTTCATGCAGCTGGGTGAGGCTTGAAAACAAGCCTGTTTCTCCTGCTTGTCCTCAACTCTCACTCAGCCGAGCATGGACCGTATCCCTCCCAACGTCTGTTTTCCCAGCGTTTAGACTATGGCCGTCCTCGCCGGCGGACCATGCGATGCGGAGCCCGTGCTTACGGCGTTAGACTTCCTAACGCGGGGCAAGCGGATCGCTTCTGTTGCCCCACCGATTGCGTCGACCTCTGTTGCGGTCCCTTTGCCCGAAGGCGATGCTCCAATCTCGGTAAATGGCGATCATTCCGTGCCATCAACCGCTACCCCTACTACGCTAGTAAATTCTCGGATGCCAGACAACGGTGCAAATAAGAGCATCCCTGCAGTATCTGTCGCTACTACCTCTCTCAGTGCTAACCCTGTCTTGCCCGACAGATCATTAAAGAAGCGGTATAAGCAGCAGGTTCTCACCGTTTTACGTCCAGGCGGTCCGACTCAGCCAGCACTGTTAGTTCTTCCGCCTCCCGCAGAGCCTGAACCCGCGAATGAAGACTTCGAAGATCCGAAAGGCAAGCAGCTATCGGTTGAGGAGCTTCAGTTGAAGTGCAAGCAGCAGTGACAGCGGTATTTTCCTTGGCTTCTCATCTCCGAAAACAAGGTCGGCCGCCCCTGCATGCGCTGCAGCGTCTACATGGTCTTCGGGGACCCCAACTACAAATACGGGCGCAACGGCGATGGTGGCATCGACATTTAGAAGTAGACGATGCGCAAGCATCACCACAATCTGAAACATGAGGCCGCGGTCTTGAGGAAGGAGGAGCGCGACGGCGTGAAGAAAGTGCAGAAGTCCATTGCTGACTTCCACTGGGGGGACGATGATGTCAAGCGTCTTGCTCGCTTAATGGCTATCGTGTTATTCATTTGCAAGTCTGACGCTCCCATTGTGCTATTCGTGGCTTTGGTTCAGTTCATGGCAGAGCAGGGGACTCCGGATCTGCCCCTGAAGGAGAACGGGACGTACTACAGCGAGTAAGTGTCCCGTTCAAAACTTCTGCTTTGTGTTCCGTGGGTTTACAATACTAACGAGTTTTAACCCCACGTTTCTCAGGTACGGCTTCGCACAACTGGTCGAGACCATGGTGTGCTACCTGAAGTCCCGTCTGAAACACATCCGCGATAGTCCGTACCTTGGCATCCAGTTGGACGAGAGCACCGACTGACGGCGGGGGAAACACATGATCGTCTATTTGACGTTCATGCGTGACAACGCTCCCGTCACTGAGTTCTTCGCCTTGCTCACTGTGGATCAGTGTGGCGCCACGTCACTCACTACAGTTCTCTTGACTCATCTGGAGAGTACCGGCATCGACCTGATGCGCCTCACCGGTATGAGCACTGATGGTGCTTCTGTCATGCTTGGATAGCACAACGGAGTCACAGCGCGCCTCAAAGTCAAGGTTCCTCATCTTGTGTCGTCCCACTGCATCGCGCACAGGTAAGTTTGTTGCTTCGTGTTTTCTTTACTTAAAATAAAAAATACCCGTGCTAATGTTACGTCCCGTTGTCTTGCAGGGAGGCCTTGGCGGCCACGGATGCTGCCACCGCGCATCCGGACTTCAACATCGTGGACAAGGTGGTCCGTGCCGTAGTAGAGAACCTTGGTCGCTCTTCTATTAATCACGCCCGCTTTCAAGAGCTTGAGGAGGTCATTTGCGAGACCCACCTCGAAGTCTAAGGCATCAAGGACGTCCGATGGTTGTCTCGTGGTGACGCCATCCAGCGCTTGGTGAAGGTGTTTCCTGCAGCAGTGATGGTCTTGCACAAGACAAACAAGAAGATGTATCAAGTCGTAACAAGCTACAAATTCCATTTCCTACTGTTTTTCCTTGCTGATGTCCTGAAGGAGCTCAACCTTCTCAGCTTGAAGTTTCAGCGGCGCCAGGTGAGCAGGTCTCTCGACTTACTATTTGTTGTTTTACTATACTTTTAATAACATCCTTCTGTTGCAACCCCGTTCACAGGCCGACGCAACCCATCTGCTGGCGATAGAGCACAACACCACCTTACTGCTGCGCACACGTTACCTCGACTGCGACGACGCGACTTTTGGCCAGGGTGGAGACGCGTCGGGCCCGTTCCTCGACAAGCATGCATCAGGGGAGTTCCGTGAGGTCCTCGTTGCTGGCGCAGCTTCCGACGGCACATCGGTCAGCCATCGATACCGACTGCACGAGGAGAAAATCAAGGGGCAGAAAAGTGGTGTGGACCACCAAGCGTGTTTTGGGCTGGCGCGCGAGTTCATCACGACCTTGGTTGGTCGGCTCGACTACCGCCTCAAGGATCTTTCACACCTCGACGGGGCGAAGCTGTTCAAGCAGGGATCGTATCCCAAGAACCTGGCAAAGCGTGAGCGAAGGCTAGGGCAATGGCTCCAGTCTCTGCGCAACATGTTCAAGAAGAAGCCAGAAGACCCTGATACTCTACCAGGTGCGTCAAATGCCGGGAATGTGCTGCTATAGTCTTCAGAATTCTCTTTCAGCTGCATGTTTCAACCCTTTATGATCTCCTGTCTCCCTGTCCCCATGCGCACCCCAACCGCAGGCATCAAGTGGGCGAGAGCGCAGAGGGAGATCTGTCAGAATCCCAACCACTAGACCATTGGGATAAAAGGGCTTGTTTCAGTAGCAGGTCAGTGCGCCCATAACCCCCCAGACAAACGCGCCTGTAGCCCTCCCTAGGATCGATCGGGGATCTCACAGTGTAGCTCTACTGACACCCCCCCACACTGGGAGGCCCAGGACTGAGCACAGTGGCAACGGCCAGCATGTGCATACACCGGGATTCGAGCCCGAGATCGCTCTGATACCATGTGAAATAAGTGAACAGGAATGAAAATGACTAAGTCAGAGTTGGGTACAAATACAACCCTAGAAAGCTGTACCCCATATGTGCTACCCCACTATAGCCTACAAACATGCATCAGCTATAATACTCTGACAGGATCGTCACCTTTTCCGCAATCATGGCCTCACACCAGGAGGATGTTGGGTTTGCGAACGGCCTGAAGCTCATGCTGTCCTCCCCCGACTGGGCAACATGCTACCCGAACCTCGTCCACCTGTGGATGGCCGTCGCCGTGCTTCCGCTCAGTACCGTCGAGTGTGAGCGCTGCTTTTCACGGCAGAACATCATCAAAAGCTGGCTTCGCGGGAACCTGTGCGACGCAAAGCTAGGAGAGCTGATGGCCGTCTCGCTCCTCAACTACGACATGGACTGGCCCAAGTTACTGAGGAGGTGGAATGCTTCCAAGAAGCGCAGGCCTGCGAATGATGTGCTGATGGCGTCCGGGGAGAGACCGAGCAAGCGTGCGAAGAAAAGATCGGCCGCAGCTGCAGCAGCAGCAGCACTGGCAGCAGCAGAAGCGGCTGCTCGAGAAGCGGCCCTAGCAGTAGAAGCAGCAAGGATGGATGCTGAGTACCCGTGGCTTAGTAGGAAAGAAAGGGCCACTGTCCTAGAGTCAGTGGTTAGCGAGGATGATACTGATAGCAATGAAGTGTACGGCTCTAGTGACTCTGACTAAGTCCTTTGCTACTGCAGCTAGGTTGTTAGGTACTATGAGTAGAAATGCTGGTAGGATTACAGTAGGTTGACTTTTAATAGGATTTTTTTTTTCGTCTTATTTATCAGACTAGAAAAACTATTCCAGCTTATAATGCAGACCATGTAAATTTCGTCGTCCGAGCGCAAGACAGGGGAATTTTTTTTCAGGGTATTGTCAGACAGCCCGAAAACCTAGCAAGAGCCTTGGTACGCGATGTTGAGGTTCACGGTAAGGAACGTCGAGAAAATTCCTTACACTACCCCCCAAGAAGCCCCCTCCGCTACGCGAGTGCGTGCATATCGCTGAAACCCCGGCTCCTCAGATACACTTGCAGGGCAGGGTGGTTTTCAATGTTGGCCAGGGGGACTCACCCAGCTATCCTCAGTTGGCGTGCGGTCTTTCCAGCGAACGAGGAACTCGATCCTCTTGACGCATGTGAGGTGTCGAATCCGATGGCTCAGATGGGCTCGATGATCGGCTCCGATGCAGGGCGAGTGATGGATGGCGGGCGGTGACGTGGCAGTTGGCTCATGGTTGGGATGTAAGGGCGAAGCAGGCTGACGTGGAATGATGGGCTGATGTACCAATCTGTCGGCAACAGTAAGTGGGCAGTAACTAGGTTGATTTTGTGGCTGATTTGGAATGGTCCACAGTAGCGCGGTCGTAATTTCGGCACGACTGGTACATGACTGGGCGGCGGTGGTGGTCAGCGTTGCGTTTTGCGATGACGTTGGCTTTTTGATTGCTTTTGCGGCTCTTGTACGGGCAGCTTGCAAGATCTCAGCGAGTTGCTGTATGCGTGGCGTTGGGTTGTTCGGACTCGGCGTCATGTGCACTGTTGGATTTTGCACGTAGTTCAGGTAATATAAGGACTGCTGCGTCGTCGCTGACGTGGCGTTGTTGTAGGCGAACTCGATCAGCGGCAGCTTCTGCTCCCAGGTTGTCGAGTCGTCGCACGTGGCCCGAATCAACTGCTCCATCGTTTGATTGGTCCGCTCCGTTCGACCATTTGTCTCGGGGTGGTACGATGAACTGAACTGTAGCCTGGTCCCGAACTGCTCCTAGAGGTTCTTCCAGAAGTTGCTGGTAAACTTCGTGTCTCGGTCGGTGATTATTGCGACTAGTATTCCGTGCAGTCAGATGACGGTTGCGATGAATAGGTGAGTGGTTTTTTTGGCTGAATCGATTTCTTGCATGCAGCGAAGTGAGCCATCTTCGTCAGTCTGTCGACGACAACCATTACCGAGTCGTTATCCCCAGGGTTCGAAGGTAACCCTGTGACGAAATCCATGGTAAATTGCTGCTAGGCGCACTCGGGCGGTGCAATCGGCTGCAATTGACCCGCCTTTCTCTTTCGCGAGCTCTTCATCACCTGACACGTAGGACACGAGCCCACGTGGTGCTGTACGTCGGTCAACAGCTACGGCCTGTCAAACATTATATATGTTATAGTTATGTAGGCTATAGTGGGTTTAGCCTTAGGGGGTACACAATTCTAGCTTTTCCTACTTGTACTCTCGATCTTCCTAGTGCAACCACTTCTCTCATTCTAACATGGTCTTACGAGTTTAGGTTAGGAACCTAGGACCGCTTCCGCTAGTAGCGCCCTCGAGCGCCTTCTCGCCATCACGCCTTCGTGCGCTTCTCTCCTAGTGCGCCCTCGTGCGCCTCTCTCTTACACGCTGCCCGTGCGCAGCTCGCTAGCCGCCCGCGCGCAGCCTGTTTTCTCTAGCGCGCGCTGCCCGTTAGCCACCGGTGCAAGGCCCGAACCGCACGTGCGACGACCGTAGGCCGCCCACGCGACTAGCGCCGCCCACGAGGAGTCCGTTAGCCGCCCGTCGACGGGCCCGGCGCCCCTTCCAGCGCGACGCAACCCCACCCGTAGGCAACCACGTCGCTTTCGTAGGCCGCCGCCCCTGCTTTCGTAGACCGCCGCCCGCGCGCGACTGCAGCCCACGCTCGACCGCTCGCCCCTAGGACGGCGCACGACCCACCGCCGCCCGCCCGCAGGTCGCAGCCCACGCGCAGTGGTGGTCGCGCTTCGGCTGCTGCAGTTTGTGCTTAGCTGCAGCTTGCGCTTAGCTGCAGCACGAGCCCAGCCGCGGCCTGCGCGCAGCTGCACCCTAGGCGCCGCCATGCACAGAGCACGGGCCCGCCGTCGAGCCGCCCTACCTGCCCGAGCCGCGCCGCCCGAGTCGCGCTGCCCGAGCCGCGCCGCCCTAACCAAGCCGCGCCGCCCTGACCGAGCCGCGCCGCCCCAGCTGCAGCACCTGCTGTTCCTGTTCCTACTGTTACAGCTGTTCTTCTCACTACAGCTGCTACTGCTACTGCTCTTACTGCTGCTACTACTACTGCTACTGCCACTATGGACTCTCCCACAGTTCTCACTTTCGATGCTGAGGGCCGTCCGCTCCAGTTTGAAGCTTGGCTTGACGATCTGCATCTGTTCCTCCAGATCATTGCTAAGGACGATGTCTCGCTGTATGACCACGCGTCCGGAACCGCTCTAGCGCCTGCTGACACTGCTGACATTACCGCTCGCTCCCAGTGGCAGACTCGTGACGCCCACGCTCGCCTAGCCATTCGCAGCCACCTGCCGTTAGATGAGCACGCCCACTTCGGCCAGCATAAGACTGCTAAGGCACTGTATGTTAGAATCCCAACCACTAGACCATTGGGATAAAAGAGCTTATTAAGTAGCGGATCAGTGCGCCCATACCCCCCCAGGCCAACATGCCTGTAACGCTTCCCTAGGATCAATCGGGGATCACCAATGGACCTCTGACAACCCCCCACACTGGGATGCCCGAAGTGCACACACTGGGATTCGCACCCGAGACCTTCGCTCTAATACCATGTCAGAATCCCAACCACTAGACCATTGGGATAAAAGGGCTTGTTAAGTAGCGGATCAGTGCGCCCATACCCCCCTAGGCCAACATGCCTGTAACCCTTCCCTAAGATCAATCGGGGATCACCAGTGGACCTCTGACACCCCCCCACACTGGGATGCCCGAAGTGCACACACTGGGATTCGAACCCGAGACCTTCGCTCTGATACAATGTCAGAATCCCAACCACCAGACCATTGGGATAAAAGGCTTGTTAAGTAGCGGATCAGTGCGCCCATACCCCCCCAGGCCAACATGCCTGTAACCCTTCCCTAGAATCAATCGGGGATCACCAGTGGACCTCTGACACTGTACGATGCATTCGTCGCTCACTACTCCTTGCCTGCCTCTGCTACGATAGGCCGTCTCTCGTTGCCCTATCTTTTCCCCGATCTCACCGCCTTTCCCACAGTCGCTGACCTCATTACCCACCTCCGCACTAGTGACACTCGCTACTGAGCCGCCCTTCCTGCTGAGTTTCTCGCCAAGAATCCCCCCCCCAATGTACCTCGTTCTCTACCACCTAGTCACTCGTCTCCCTGACTCTCTTCGCGCAGTCAGGGACCACTTTCTCGCCCTCTGCCCCACCGAGCTCACCATTGACCTCCTCGAGAAGCACCTGCTTGCATCTGAGTCTAGCATAGTTGCTGTAGGTGCCTCTCGTGGCGACCCCCGCACGCCCTTCTTTGACGGGTGTTCCCCTCCCCCCCTTCTCCCCTCGGTTGCCTCTGCTGCCGCTGTGGACTTCCTTGGTGCTGAGGAAGTCGGGGCTGCGTCTGCTCCTAGCTGGAGGCGCAAGGGCGGCAAGGGCAAGGGGGGCAAGGGTGGTGGTGGTGCTAGTGGGGGAGGTGGAGGTGGAGGTGGCGGCGGTGGGGGCGGTGGGGGTGGTGGCGGTGGTGGGGGTGGTAGCGGGGCTGGGGGGGTGGGTGGCAGCGGCGGGGGTGGTGGCGGCAGTGGTGGTGGAGGAGGCCGGGGTGGAGGTGGTGGTGGTGGAGGCAGTGGGCGTGGGGGTGGCGGCTCGGGTGGTGGTCGGGGTGGACCGGCGCAGCGTGGAGGCTCGGGTGGCGTCCAGCGCCAGCAGCAGCGTCTTGGAGGGACCCCGTCGTCCCAGCAGCTTCGTGAGTGGTACTCTCAGCATTGGGGGTCTGGGGGCGGGGGTACCTGCACGTATGTCATCCGCACAGGTGACCGCGCTGGTCAGACGTGTGGGCGGTTCCACACACCACAGCGCTGCTTCTTCCGTCTCGACCACGCCTGGCGTGCACAGTTCCTTAAGGCCTCTGAGCTGCCCCGCTAGGCTGATCTGCTTAAAAAGAACATTGATGTCTTTGCACTTAACTTTGATGTTATCCTAGGAGCCATGTATGCACTGACTATTAGTGTTGAGGGTGACTGTTACTTGTGTGTGCCACCAGACCCAGGCATTGCGACCAGCGAGGCTGCCGCTCTAGGTGCTAGTGTGTCTGCTGCCCAAGGTCCTGGTGAGGTTGCTGCTCTAGGTGCAGGTGTGTCTGCTGCTTCAGGTGCTTGTGAGTCTGCGCCTTCAGGTACTGAGTCTACTGAGGCACTGCACACCTTCACAATGGACTCAGGTGCTTCTCGCTGTTTCTTTCGCGACCGCACTGCCCTCGAGCAGCTCCCTAGGTCAATTGCTGTCTCCCTGGCTGACCCCTCAGGGGGTGCGGTCCTTGCGACCTCCACCACTGCCCTCCCTTGTCCTGCTGTCCCGTTCGGCACCCTGTCGGGCCTTTACCTCTCCTTGTTCTCTACGAACTTGGTGGCGGGTTTCGCACTCCAGGATGCGGGTGTTCACCAGTTCACCCCTGCCAAAAAGCGTGTGACACACTGCACGTGTGCCCACACTGGTCGACACCTGGCTACCTTCACTCAGCAGCCGGGGTCAGACTTGTACACACTGACCACTGAGTCCCCTCAGGTAGCGACGTCTGCGTCTGCGTCAGGTCAGTTGTTTGCCCCCTGCTCGTGTCGCACCCTGTTGCACTGGACGGTCCTCTGGCACCACCGCCTTGGGCACCCTTCAATGTAGCGCCTTCGTGGCATGCACTCCCGTTACCTAGTCTCTGGTCTCCCCCGGTCACTGCCTCCCCTCCCACCGTCCCCTGCCCCTCCTTGCCTTCCCTGTGTTGAGGGGCGGCAGCGTGCCACCCCTCACTCCTCTGAGTTTCCCCTGACGGAGGCCCCTCTGCAGACCCTTCACATGGACGTATGGGGCCCAGCCCGCGTCCGTGGACAGGGAGGAGAGCGCTACTTCCTGCTGGTAGTCGACGACTACACGCGTTACACCACGGTCTTCCCCTTGCGCACCAAGGGAGAGGTCCCTGCTGTTTTGATCCCTTGGATCCACGCTACCCGTCTCCAGTTGGAGAGGCGCTTTCGCACGGACCTTCCCCTCCTGCGACTACACTCTGACAGAGGTGGTGAGTTTTCCTCCGGTCTCTTGGAGACCTTCTATCAGGAGGAGGGCATTCGCCAGACGTTCACGCTTCCGGCCTCTCCTTAGCAGAATGGGGTTGCTGAGCGCCGCATTGGCTTGGTCATGGAGGTTGCTCGTACCTCCTTGGTCCATGCGGCTGCCCCCCATTTTCTGTGGCCGTTTGCGGTCCGCTACGCTGCGCATCAGCTCAACCTCTGGCCCCGTGTCTCCATTCTGGAGACCTCGCCGACACTGCGTTGGACGGGAGAGGTTGGCGATGCGTCTGTGTTCCGGGTTTGGGGATCTCGTGCCTTTGTCTGCGATACGTCCGCGGACAAGCTCTCCGCCCGCTCTACTCCTGAGACTTGGGGTGCTGAGCCCAGGGGTGTGGAGACTGGGGGTGCTGAGCTTGGGGGTGCGGAGACTGCGGGTGCTGAGCCTGGGGGTGCACAGACTGCGGGTGCTGAGCCTGGGGGTGCAGAGACTGCGGGTGCTGAGCCTGGGGGTGCTGAGACTACGAGTGCTGAGCCTAGGGGTGCTGTCCCTGGGGGTGCTGAGTCTGGAGGTCCTGAGCCTGGGGGTACTGCGCCTGGGGGCGCTCTCTCTTCCCAGCAGCTGCGTGAGTGGTACTCTCGGTACTGTCGTCGCCTCCGTGGTGCTACTGGAGCTGGAGCTGAGGGCGCTGAGCCTACTAGAGGTGGTGTTGCTGCTGACCCTGGGGTCGGCATTGGAGGTGCGGGAGCCACTGGTCCTGGAGGTGCTTGTACTGTTGGTACTAAAGCTACTAGGACTGGGGGTGCTGTTGGTGCTAGTGGAGGTACTGGAGCTGCTGGTGCTGCTGGAGGTATTGGAGCTGCTGGTGGTGCTGCAGGAGTTGGAGCTGCTGCTGGAGGTTCTAGTGCTGTCTCTGCTGGTTCTGGGGGCATTGCACGGTCGCGACCGTAGTGATCAATGATCTGTCCGTACTGTCACGTCTGCTCCAAAGAGGTAGCATCGCCACATTTTGAACATGTGCACGATTGCCCGCATTTCGCGGTCGTATATCGGGTAGTTGCGTTCGGGCGGGTGAAGCTTGTGGGACTCATACGCAATTGGCTGGAGGCTGTTCCCAAAGACTTGCAACACTACTGCTCCCACGGCGATGTCGCATGCGCCGGTGTCGAGTTTGAACGGACGGTGCGGATCTGCAATGTGAAGCACGGGCGGAGAGCACAAAATTTGTTTGAGGGTCGAAAAGGCAGCTTGCTCTTTTCCCCCCAACGTGTACTCAACCCCCTTCCTCAGCAGGTCGGTCAACGGAGCAGTCAACTTCGCCATGTCGGGGACAAGCCGGCGCACGTAGTTCCACTCCTCCATAGGCAAAGTGGGGGAGAGCAAAGGGGGTCACAAGACCAGTCAAGAAAGGCAAAGCATGTGAAAGAAACTAGAACGAGAATGAATGAACTATGAATGAAGTGAGTACATATAGGAAACCCTGATTGGGTTGTATCCCCTATGGGATACCCCACTATAGCCTACACAAATATATAAGCTATAATGTTCTGACACACCCCCATAGGCAAAGTGGGGGAGAACAAGGGGTCACAAGACCAGTCAAGCAAAGCAAAGCAAAGCTCAGGGTGGATCACAAAGTCACCACACATTCCGAGCACAAGTTCAAAGGCCAGAAGGCCAGTTCACATGCAAGATCATGTATATATATATATATACAAGAGGCTAAGCAAGCAAGAGCAAGAGTATATATATGTGACAGTACAAGCAAGGTCAAGAAGTGAGCAAGTGAGGCAAGACAGGCACAAGACCCAGCTGAGTGCAGAAGCGCTGATGGTCACAAGGCGCAAGTGCCTTGGTGAAGACATCAGCAGTGTTGGCCTTAGAGGCCACGTACGCAAGCCGCAACTGTCCACGCTGCTGTAGCTCACGAGCAAGAAAGTAGCGGAGAGCAATGTGCTTTGTTCTGTGCTCCAGTCGCTGCTCTCGACACAAGGCCAGCAAGGCCTTGTTGTCTACGTACAGGACTAGAGGAGAACGAGGCGGATCTCCAAGGTCGATCAGCAGGTAGGTGAGCCAGCGAAGCTCCTGGGCAGCCATAGCCCCGGCGTAGATCTCAGCCTCACAACTGGAGCCGAGAACAGAAGACAAGCGGGTAGCCCGGCACGAAACAGAGCCGGAACCAAGACTGAAAGTGTAACCCTGTGACGACCGCTGCGTAGCCTGGTCGTCAGCCCAAGAGGCGTCTGCGTGCCCAGTGAGGACCACTGGACTCCGCCCTCCAAGCACTAGCCCCATGCCCGACGTACTGCACAAGTAGCGCAACACCCTCTTCGCTGCAGCCATGTGCTCTGGTCGGTGTCTCCCAGGAGCAACATAACGTGCGAGAATGCTAAGAGGGTATGCAAGGTCAGGTCGTGTGCAGGTCATCAGGTACATGAGGGAGCCAGCAAGCTCTGGATACGGGCCACTCGACTCTACGGACTCATCCGAAGGCAGAGCTGAGAGCGAGTGGCGAGTAGGCAGAGGAGTGGCCTGAGGCGAGGAGTACGTGAAGCCGAAGCGCTGAAGGACCTGCTGCACCATGTGTGACTGAGTCAGGGTAATGGTGCGGCGTGCTCTGTCCCAGGTGATCTGCAAGCCAAGGTAGCTGCGCAGTTCACCCAGGTCAGTGCACGTGTGTCTCTTCTACAGCTCGGAGTTCACGTAGGCGAGTCCAGCAGTGTCAGCTGTGGCAAAGACCAAGTCGTCAACGTACACGAGGATGTAGAACGGCGGTAGAGAGGTGTCGGTGCGCAAAAACAGCGACGGGTCGGCAGTAGAAGGAGCAAACCCAAGTGCCGCCAGTGTAGTCCTCAGTGTGTCGTGCCACTCACGTGGCGCCTGGCGAAGACCGTAGACTGGACGTCGGAGACTCCACTGGGTACCAGGAGGGAACGACCCAGTGAAGCCAGGTGGGCGGCGCAGCCAGATCTCCTCGTGCAGGCTGCCCTGGAGGAACACAGTGCTGAAGTCGAGAGAGTGCAGCTCGTAGTCACGGTGAGCAGCAACGTGCAGCAGTACCCGAAGAGTGGTCATCTTCGGGGTAGGGGAGAAGGTCTGAAAGTAGTCAACTCCCTGCCGCTGACTGAAGCCACGAGCCACGTAACGCGTCTTGAAGACAGGCGGAGAACCCGGCGGCCGCTTCACCCTCAAGATCCACATGCCACTGACGATGTTCGCCCCAGGAGGGGGGACAGCGTCAACGTAGGTGCCTGTGGACTTCCAGGAAGCCATCTCTGCATCCATAGCTGCCTGCCACTGAGAGGATTAGGGACCCTCTATCGCCTCCGCGTAAGAGCGCGGAGTCGGGATGTCAAGTGCATCCGGGTCTCCCTCAGGGGTAAGCAGTACGGACACGAGATGAGGTGAAGCAGCGGCTAGACACTGGAACTCCTCCTGCCTGTCCTCAAGGACGTCCGTGCCAAGGGCACACTCACCCCCGACGGACGGAGGACAGACAGACTCAGACTCAGCGACAAGACTCGCAGCGTAGTCTAGGCGACAGCGAGAAGCAAAGTCGACGAGCTCAGTAACAAGGGCAGACGCAGCAGTAGACTCGAAAGAAGGGTCAGTGACGGCAGTAGCAAGGAGACGCGTGACAGTAGGACTGGCAGCACGAAGAGAGTCCGACTCCGGGTCGGCAAGAGCAGGAAGAGAGGACGCAGGAGGAGAAGGCAAAGGGGCACGCAGAGGAGCAGTGGTCGGACGCAGAGACATCCGGTGCGTGCCAGGGACAGGAGGAGGACGCTGACGCGAACCGCGACCACTAGCGCGCACAGCACAAACAGGCGACGCAGGACGAGACGCAGGCTCACGACGCTCAGTAAGACCTCCAGTAGGACCAGCGTAGGGAGAAGGAGCAGGCAAAGGGGAGGCAGGCTGTAGCTGTGACTGTGACTGGACAAGCTGTGGACCCTCTAAGGGAGGAGGAGGAGGACCAGTAGAAGGTGTAAGACCGAGAACCTGCTGCAGGAGTGGAACGAAGTACGTTCGAGGCCGCGTGGCGATGCCAGAAACAACAGGGACAGCACCAGGACCCCCAGCAGGAGTACCCGCTCCAGCAGCACCTCCAGTAGCTCCAGCACCTCCAGCAGCTCCAGAACCCCCAGCAGCACCTCCAACAGCTCCAGAACCTCCAGCAGCACCAGGACCACCCCCAGCTGGACCGCCAGTGGTTGTCTCAGCGCCAACACCCTCAGCAGCACCAGCTCCAGCCGAACCTGCAGGCCCAGCAGCTCCAGTACTCTTAGAACGAGCACCTCCAGGACCCGCGACAGCAGCACCCTCAGTAGCCGACGAACCTCCACCACCAGCACCACGGCTCCAGCGCCGGGCAAACCACTCGCGCAGCTCCTCTGGAGAGAGTGGCTCCCGGCGAGACGAAGCACCCAGAGAACCTCCAGGCGGAGCACCTCCAGGCACAGCACCCCCAGATCCAGCACCCCCAGGCAAAGCACCCCCAGGCTCAGCACCCCCAGGCTCAGCACCCCCAGGGCCAGCACCCCCAGGCCCAGCACCCCCAAGCGTAGCACCCCCAGGCTCAGCACCCCCAGGCTCAGCACCCCTAGGCTCAGCACCCCCAGTAGCCGAAGAACCTCCAGCACCAGCAGCACGGCTTCAGCGCCGGGCAAACCACTCGCGCAGCTCCTGTGGAGAGAGTGGCTCCCTGCGAGACGAAGTACCCGGAGAACCTCCAGGCGGAGCACCTCCAGGCTCAGCACCCCCAGGCCCTGCACCCCCAGGCAAAGCACCCTCAGTCGTAGCACCCCCAGGCTCAGCACCCCCAGGCTCAGTACCCCCAGGCTCAGCACCCTCAGCAGCACCAGAGTCACCAGTGACCTCGACAGGCTCGACTACGTCTATCTGGGACACACCTGAAGGGGCAGGACCCTGAGGGGGGAGGGGGTCTACCTGGGGGGGACCTGGTACAAGGAAGAGCGGGGGCGGGGGGAGGGACGGAGTGCGGTAGGGGAAGAGGCGGTAGTAGGGTACCGACTCGTCAAACGTGACGTCCTGGGAGGACAGAACACGGCGAGAGGTGGGGTGGTAGAACTGCCACCCAGGCGCGTCAGGGGGGAACCCCAGGAAGACGCAAGGAGCAGCACGAGGGGACAATTTGTCCGCAGACAAGTCGCGGACAAACGCCCGAGATCCCCAGACCCGGAACGCCGACGCATCGCCAACCTTCCCCGTCCACAGCAAGGCTGGGGAGGTCTCCGGGCTGGAGACCCTGGGGTGAAAGTTGATCTGATGCGCCGCGTACCTCACCGCAAACGGCCACAGAAAATGGGGGGCAGCCGCATGCATCATAGATGTACGAGCGACGTCCATGACCATGCCAATGCGGCGCTCAGCAATCCCATTTTGCTGCGGAGAGTCCGGAAGCGTGAAGGTCTGACGGATGCCCCGTGCGCGACAGTAGGCTCTCAGAAGGCCAGAGGAAAACTCTCCGCCTCTGTCCGAGTGTAGACGCAGAACAGGAAAGTCCGAGCCAAAGCTCTGCCTGAGCTGGAGACGAGCTGCATTGATCCAGTCAATCAGCACCTCAGTGACATCACGCTTGCTGCGCAAGGGGAAGACTGCGGTGTAACGCGAGTAGTCGTCAACAACTAGCAGGAAGTAGCGCTCGTGACCCTGTCCACGAACGCGGGCTGGGCCCCACACGTCCATGTGAATCGTCTGCTACGGGGCCTCTGTCGGAGGAAACTGGGAGGAGTGAGGGGCAGCACGCTGGCGCCCCTCGACACAGGGGATACAGGTAGGGCCAGGGCCCTGAGGAAGGGGAGGGAGGGACCGGGGGAGACCAGAAACAAGAAGACGAGAGGCCATGCCTCTGAGCCAAAGCAGAGAGGGGTGACCAAGGCGGTGGTGCCAGAGGAGAGTCTCGTGAGACAGGAGACGACACGAACAGGGGGCAAACTCAGGACCAGACCTGGACGCTCCAGCAAACATCTGACCCGACGCAGCTACCCTACCAGACTCAGTAACTGGAGGAGACGCAGTGGTCAGTGTGTACAGGCTCGACCCCGGCCGACGAGTAAACGTGGCCAGGTGTCGGCCTGTCCGAGCGTCTGTGCAGTGGGTCACCCGCTGACTCGCAGGAGTGAACTGGTGAACCCCCGCATCCTGCAGGTCAGCACCACTCACCAAGTTCATAGAGAACGAGGGGAGGTAAAGACCGGACAGGGTGCCAGAGGGGGCCGCCGGACACGGGAGGACAGTGGAGAAGTGAGCAAGGACAGGGCCCCTAGAGGGGTCGACCAGAGAGACTGCAACTGGCCGACCAAGCGGCGTGAGTGTGGTGCGGTCTCGAAAGAAGGAGCGGGAAGCCCCCGAGTCAAGGGTGAAGGTGTGAGAGGCCGGAGCCGACGCGGTACCTGAGCGAGCAGACTCACCCGCACCTGAGGAAGCAGACTCACTAGCACCTAGAGCAGCAGACGCACTTGTACCTGGAGCAGGAGACACACTAGCACCCAGTAAGGAAGGCAGGGGCTCACCAGTGGTGGGAAGAGCAGGCTCGACGACTCGGGGACTCGCAACTCGGCGGCACGGCGGCACTGCAGTAACTGCGGCTCGGCGGCTCGGGCGACCCGGGCGGCTCGGCTGCTCGGGCGACTCGGGCGGCTCGGCGGCTCGGCGGGTCGGGTGGCTCGGGCGGCTTGGCGGCTCGGGCGGCTCGGGCGGCTCGGGCGGCTCGGGCGGCTCGGCTGCTCTGCGGCTCGGCTGCTGGGCTGCTCAGCGGCTCGGCTACGGCTTGGCTGCTGGGCTGCTCGGCGGCTCGGTGGGGGGGGCGGCTCGGCAATGCAGCAGGTGACGGGCCGGGGCAGCTGCGCGGGGCCGGGACGGGCGGTGCACGGGGGGCGTGGGGCCAGGACGTGCGGTGCACGTGCGGCGTGGGGCCGGGACGGCGGCGCGCTGCCGGAACGGGCGGCGCACGGGCGGCGTGGGGCCGGGACGGGCAGCGCACGGGCGGCATGGGGCCGGGACGGGCGGCTCACGGGCGTCAACGGGCGGAGCAGCGGCGCGCGGTCGGGACGGGCGGCGCGCGGGCGGCTAAGGGCCGGGACGGGCGGCGCGCGGGCGGCTAGGGGCCAGGACGGGCGGCGCGCGGGCGGCTAGGAGCCAGGACGGGCGGCGCGCGGGCGTCTAAGGGCCGGGACAGGCGGCTAAGGGCCGGGACGGGTGGCGCGCGGGCGTCTTAGGGCAGGGACGGGCGGCGCGCGGGCGTCTAAGGGCCGGGACGGGCGGCGCACGTACGGTTAGGGGCCAGGACGGGCGGCGCGCGGGCGGCTAGGGGCCGGGACGGGCGACGCGCCAGAAAAGGAAGAGTCCGCGCGCCCCGAGGCGTGCGCCAAAGTGCAAATCGCCGCGCGCCGAGATTGAAAATGCGTCGCACGCCACGGGGCGTGCGACAGAGCATGTAGCAGCGGAAGCAATAGTACCCACAGGCCGAGAGCGTAACCGCTCTGAAACCATGTGAAAGAAACTAGAACGAGAATGAATGAACTATGAATGAAGTGAGTACATATAGGAAACCCTGATTGGGTTGTACCCCCTATGGGATACCCCACTATAGCCTACACAAATATATAAGCTATAATGTTTTGACAAAGCAAGCTCAGGGTGGGTCACAAAGTCACCACACATTCTGAGCACAGGCAAAGGGCCACAAGGCCAGTTCACATGCGGAGGCATATATGCAACACAAACAGCACAATGATCTATATCTAGCAGTGCAAACATGCAGGTATATATATATAGATCACAGTACAAGCAACGCCTACAGCAAGCGAGAAAAAGTGGGCACAAGCCCTAGCAAAGTGCAGAAACGTTGATGATCACAAGACTGAAGTACCTTGGTGAATATATCAGCAGTGTTGGCCTGAGTGGCCACGTAACGCAGACGAAGCTGACCACGCTGATGCAACTCTCAAGCCAGGAAGTAACATAGAGCGATGTGCTTCGTTCTGTGCTCCACTCTGTGCTCCTCACACAAGGCAATGGCAGCCTTGTTGTCGACGTACAGCACTGGAGGAGAACGAGGCCGCTCTCCCAGGTCAGACAGCAGGTAGGTGAGCCAGCGTAACTCCTATGCAGCCATGGCTGTGGCGTAGATCTCAGCCTCACAACTGGAGCTGAGAACTAAAGACGAACGAGTAGAACGTCAGGAAACTGAGCCAGAGCCAAGGCTGAAGGTGTAACCCTGTGACGACCGCTGAGTAGCCTGGTCATCAACCCAAGAAGCGTCTGAGTGCCCAGTGAGAACAACTGAGCTCCCTCCTCCAAGCACGAGCCCCATGCCCAATGTACTGCACAAGTAGCGTAATACCCTCTTTGCAGCATCCTAGTGCACCTTTCGGTGCCTACCAGGAGCCACGTAGCGGGCGAAAAGGCCAAGAGGGTATGCTAGGTCAGGACGAGTGCACGTCATCAGCTACATGAAGCAGCCAACTAGCTCTGGGTAAGGACCACTCGGCTCTACGGACTCATCCGAAGGCAGAGCTGAGAGCGAGTGGCAAGTAGACAGAGGAGTGGCCTGAGGCAAGGAGTACGTGAAGTCAAAACGCTGAAGGATCTGCTGCACCATGTGTGACTAAGTCAGGGTAATGGTGCACCGTGCTCTGTCATGGGTGATCTGCAAGCCAAGATAGCTGCGCAGTTCACCCAGGTCTGTGCACGTATGTCGCTTCTGCAGCTCAGACTTCACGTGGGCAAGTCTAGCAGTGTCAGCAGTAGCAAAGACCAAGTCATCGACGTACACGAGGATGTAGAACGGCGGCAAAGAGGGGTCGGTGCGTAGAAACAGCGACGGGTGAGCAGTAGAAGGAGCAAACCCAAGGGCCGCAAGTGTAGTCCTCAGTGTGTCGTGCAACTCACGGGGCGCCTGGCGGAGACCGTAGACTGGCCGCCAGAGACTCCGCTGGGTACTAGGAGGAAAGGACCCTGTGAAGCCAGGTGGGCGGCGCAGCCAGATCTCCTCGTGCAGGCTGCCCTGTAGGAAAGCAGTGCTGAAGTCAAGAGACTGAAGCTCGTAGTCGCGCTGAGCGGCTATATACACCAGCACCCAAAGAGTGGTCATCTTTGGGGTGGGATAGAAGGTCTGGAAGTAGTCAACTCCCTGTCGCTGACTAAAGCCTCGAGCCACGTAACGCGCCTTGAAGACATGTGGAGAACCAGGCGGCCGCTTCACCTTGAAGATCCACATGCCACTGATGATGTTCGCCCCAGGTGGGGGAACCTCGTCGACGTAGGTGCCTGTGGACTTCCAGGAAGCCATCTCTGCGTCCATGGCTGTCTGCCACTGAGAGGAGTATGGACCCTCTATCGCCTCTACGTAAGAGTGCGGGGTCAGGATGTCTGGTGCATCCGGGTCTCCCTCAGGGGCAAGCAGCATGGACACGAGATGAGGTAAAGCAACAGCAAAACACTAGAACTCCTGGTGCCTGTCCTCAAGGACGTCCGTGCTAAGAGCACACTCACCCCGACGGACGGAGGACAGACAGACTTAGACTCAGCAACAAGACTAGCAGTGTAGTCTAGACGATAGTGAGCAGCGAAGTCGACAAGCTCAGCAACTAAGGCAGACGCAAAAGTGGACTCAAATGAAGGGTCAGTGACAACAGTGGCCAGGAGACGCGTGACAGTAGGACTGGCAGCACGAAGGGAGTAAGACTCCGGGTCAGCAAGAGCAGGAAGAGAGGACTCTGGAGGAGACGGCAAAGGAACACGCAGTGGAGCAGTGGAAGGGCGCAATGCCATCTAGTGCGTGCTTGGGACCACAGGAGGACGCTGACGCGGAACACGATGACCTATGCGAGTAGCATGAACAGGCGACGCAGGACGAGACTCAGGCTCACGACGCTCAGCAATACCTCCTGTAGGACCAGTGTAGGGAGAAGGAGCAGGCAGTGGGGAGGCTAGTTGTAACTGTGACTCGGACTGGACAGGCGATGGACACTCTAAGGAAGAAGCAGGAAAGTTGAAGGCGGGAGACCAAGAACATGCTGAAGGAGCGGAACGAAGTACGGCCGCGGCCGTGCAGCACCTCCAAAACCAGCAGGGACAGCACCAGCACCCCCAACGTCAGCTCCAACAGCTCCAGCAGCACCACCAGCTGCTCTAGTAGCGCCAACTCCAGCACCCACAAGAGCACCGCTCCAGTAGCACCTCCAGCTCCAGCACCTTCAGCAGATGCAGCTCCAGCAGGACCACCGGAAGAGGAAGTAGCTCCAGCTCCAGAACCTCCAGCAGCACCTACTCCAGCAGCACCGCCAGCTTGAGCACCTCCAGCAGCTCCAGCAACTGTAGCACCACCAGGCCCAGCAACTCCAGTACCTCAAGTACAAGCACCTCCGGGACCGTGGCTCCAGAACCCCAAGCAACCCCAGGAGCGGAACCTCCAGCGCCGGAAGCACCACCAGCTCCAGTAGCACGGCTCAAGCGCCAAGCAAATCACTTGCGTAGCTCCTGCGGAGAGAGTAGCTCCCGCCGGGACGAAGCTCCCGAAGGACCTCCAGGCCCAGCACTGCCAGACTCCACACGAGCAGGCCCAGCACCCTCAGGCTGCACACCCCCAGAGTCAGCAACCCCAGGCTCATCACCCCCAGACTCAGCACCCCCAGACCCAGCACCCCCATGCGCCGCACGCTCAGGCTCAGAACCCCCAGATCCGGTACCCACAGGCTCAGCACCCCTAGCAGCACCAGAGTCAACTGTCAACATATAGGTGTTACATTTCTACTTCCTTCCATGATTAGGGTTTGCTATATCTAGGGTTGTACTTCACATTTTCTATCAATTCATTACATTGTAACATGGTATCGGAGCTTGGTTCACCCTACGAGATTTTTCCCTAAGGAAATTCTCTCGAATAAGTTATGGGCCCACCTAGATGCGCCCCGTACTAGATAGTCGCCCGTAGCGCGCTTAGCCTGCCCGTCGCCCGGTTCCTCCCCCCCCCCCGCCGTCGCTCGTTTCCCCCAGTCGCGCGTTGCGCGTTTTCTCCCCGTCATCCGTCGCCCGTCGATTTATGGGCGCGCCTCGCGGCTGATTGTTAGAAGGCCCCGCGGCCGATTCGATAGCGGGCCCTGCGGCCCCGTTGCTAGTCGCACGCACGCACAGCAGCAGCCGCGCGCACGTGCAAATCGTCGCCCCACCCGTTACCCGCCGCCTTAAACGCTGCCCCACCCTTTTACCACTTCCTTACCCGCTGCCCCATCTGTTAGCCTCTGCCCCACCCGTCACCAGTCGCCCCACGAGCTGAAACCACCACCACACCTGCAATCCGCCGCCCCACGAGTTGAAACCGCCACCACACCTGAAATCCGCCGCCCCACGAGTTGAAACCCGCCGCCCCACCTGACACCCGCTGCCCCACAAGCTGCCTCACCCGCCGCCCCACCAGTTAGCCTCAGCCCCCTGAGTCGTTCCTCACTGTGCTTCACGACCCGTTGTTCGACTACCTCCGTGCCTCCCGTCTCGTCGTCTCCCGTGTTTTGTCCGCGTTGGTCACTCACCCGAATGCACCTCTGTCGTCTGTTTCGGCACTTGTTACCACTGTCGCTGGCTTTGCCTCTTCCCACTACCTTGACTACGCCGCTCACTTGGTGAGTGGCCCTGCTCGTTCTCCGTTCTCTGAGGGTGCTCCTGTTTTTCCCCTAGAGGTCCTCGAGGACAGGCAGTTCGAGCTTGGTTTTCTTGCGGCCGCTGTTCCTCATCTCTGCGCCATGTTGCTTGCCCCTGAGGGGGATCCAGACGCTCTTGACATCCCAATCCCTCGCACTCACGCCGAGGCGGTCTCGGGACCCTGGGCTTCGTACTGGATAGCAGCTGAGGAGACAGAGATGGCATCTTATAGGTCCACACGCACTTACGTCGACGCAGTCCCACCACCTGGGACGAACGTCATCAGTGGCCGATGGCTCTACAAGGTGAAACGGCCGCCTGGATCACCACCTGTGTTCAAGGTGCGCTATGTGGCGAGAGGCTTCAGTCAGCGAGAGGGGGTGGACTTCTTCCAGACCTTCGCTCCCACCCCAAAGATGAGTACTCTTCGGGTGTTGCTGCATATTGCAGGCCAGCGCGACTACGAGTTGCACTCCTTGGACTTCTCCACCGCGTTCCTTCAGGGGAGCCTGCACGAGCAGATCTGGCTGCGTCGCCCGCCTGGCTTCACTGGCTCTTTCCCACCTGGGACCCAGTGGCAGCTGCGTCGACCAGTCTACGGCATGCGTCAGGCTCCACGTGAGTGGCACGACACACTTCGCTCGACCCTTGCAGCGCTTGACTAATTCCGTCGTCTGCTGACCCATCACTGTTCGTTCGCCATGGCTCGACCCCGTTCTTTGTCTTAGTCTACGTCGACGACCTGGTGTTCGCCACTCCCGACCGACGCGCGCTGGCCTCCGTGAAGGAGGAACTGCAGAGGAGACACACTTGCACTGACCCTGGTGAGCTGCAGCACTACCTTGGCCTGCAGATTACCAGGGACAGGGCACCTCGTACCATTATGCCGACTCAGTCGCATATGGTCGAGCAGATCCTCCCCCGGTTTCGCTTCCCGTTCTCCAAGGTACAGCTCATCCCCCTTGGTGTGGATCATGGGCTCACGGCTCCACCTTCGGACGAGTCATTTGAGTCCAGTGGTCCATATCCTGAGCTGGTGGGTTGTCTCATGTACCTGATGACCTGTACTCGCCCAGACCTAGCTTACCCTCTTAGCTTCCTTGCGCGCTTTGTTGCGCCTGGGAGACACCGACCGTCCCACTGGTACGCTGCTAAGAGGATGGCAAAGTATGTGGCGAGTACATCAGGCATGGGACTTGTCCTTGGAGGGAAGCAGCCAGTTACACTCACAGGTTACTCGGACTCGTCGTGGGCCGACGACGCGGAGACGCGTCGGACTACACAAGGGTACTCCTTTAGCTTCGAGGCAGGTGCTGTTTCGTGGCGGTCGACTCGGGCGTCGTCCGTCGCCGGCTCCAGATGCGAGGCAGAGGTGTACACTGCGGCCATGGCCACTCAGGAGCTTTGCTGGCTGTCTTTCCTTCTCACCGACCTCGGTGAGCGGCCTCGCTCTCCCCCAGTCTTGTTCGCCGACAACAGGTCTGCCGTCCTGTTGTGTGAGGAGCCCCGACTAGTTGGGAAGGCGAAGCACATCCAGCTTTGTTATTTCCTTCTGCATGAGTTGCAGCAGCGTGGCCAGGTACTCGTACGACGTGTGGTCTCTGAGGCCAACACTGCAGATATCTTCACCAAGGCGCTGCTACCTTGTGATCACCAACGTTTCTGCACCCAGCTTGGCCTTGTGCGGGCCTGTCCTCACTTGCTTACGTAGATGCTTTGTTCTTATTGTCTTGAACTCTTGCATCTCAATATATCTGCTATATACCTGCATGTGAACTGGCCTTGTGGCTCTTTTGCTTGCTCTCGGACTGTGTGGTGACTTTGAGCTCCACCCTGAGATTTGTCTTGTTCTTGAGGACTGGTCTTGTAACCATTGCTTGTTCTTGTTCTTGCTGACTGGTCATGTGACCCTTGTTTTCTCTCAGACTGTGTGTGTCCTTGAGACCCACCCTAGGATATGTGTTGTCTTTCTACGGGGTTACCGTCACCTAGACTATGGGGGTGTGTCAACATATATGATATATGTGTTGTTTAGGTTAGTCTAGGTGTTACATTTCTACTTCCTTGCATGATTAGGGTTTGCTATATCTAGGGTTGTACTTCACATTTTCTATCAATTCATTACATTCTAACATCAACAGCTACCTCGACAAGCTCGCCTGTGTCTACCTGGGACACACCTGAGGGGGCAGGACCCTGAGGGGGGAGGGGGTCTACCGGGGGGGGGACCTGGCGCGAGGAAGAGCGGCGGGGGGGGGAAGGGGAGCAGTGCGGTAGGGGAAGAGACGGTAGTAGGGAACTGACTCGTCAAACGTGACGTCCTGAGAGGACAGAACACGGCACGAGGTGGGGGGGTAAAACTGCCAACCAGGCGCGTCAGGGGGGAAGCCAAGGAAGACGCAGGGAATAGCACGGGAGGACAGCTTGTCCGCAGACAAGTCGCAGACAAAAGCTCGAGATCCCCAGACACGGAACGCAGACGCATCGCCAACCTTTCTCGTCCACCGCAGAGCAGGGGAGGTCTCCGGCATGGAGACCCGGGGCTGAAGGTTGATCTGATGCGCCGCGTACTGAACCGCGAACGTCCACAGAAAATGGGGGGCAGCCGCATGGATCATGGATGTACGAGTGACGTCCATGACCATGCCAATGCGGGGCTCAGCAATCCCATTTTGCTGCGAAGAGGCCGGAAGCGTGAACGTCTGGCGGATGCCTTCCGCATGACAGAAGGCTCACAAATGGTCGGAGGAAATCTCTCCACCTCTGTCGGAGTGCAGACGCAGAACAGGAAAGTCCAAGTCGAACATCTCTTTGAGCTAGAGACGCGCAGCGCGGATCCAGTCGATCAACACCTCGGTGACCTCACCCTTGCAGCGCAAGGGGAAGACCGTGGTGTAACGCGAGTAGTCGTCAACCACCAGTAGGAAGTAACGCTCGTGACCCTGTCCACGGACGCGGGCTGGGCCCCACACGTCCATGTGGAGAGTCTGTAGTGGAGCCTCTGTCGGAGGAAACTCGTAGGAGTGAGGAGCGGCGCGCTGCCGCCCCTCGACGTAGGGAACGCAGGTAGGGGCAGGCCCCGGGGGAAGGGGAGGGAGGGACCGGGGGAGACTAGAGACAAGGACACGGGACGCCATGCCTCGGAGACGAGGCAGGGAGGGGTGACCAAGGCGGTGGTGCCAGAGGAGAGTCTGGTGAGACAGGAGACGACACGAGCAGGGGGCAGACTCAGGACCAGACCTGGACGCTGCAGCAAACACCTGACCCGATGCAGCTACCAGACCAGACACAGTAACCAGAGGAGACTCGGTACTTAGTGTGCAGAGACCTCGGCTGACGGGTAAACGTGGCCAAGTGTCGGCCCGTCCGAGCACACGTGCAGTGGGTCACTCGTTGACTCGCAAGAGTGAACTGGTCAACCCCCCCATCCTGCAGGTTAGCACCACTCACCAAGTTCGTGGAGAACGAGGGGAGGTAAAGACCTGATAGGGAGCCAGACAGGGCCGCCGGACACGGTAGGACAGTGGAGTAGTGGGCAAGGACAGGACCCCCAGAGGGGTCTGCCAGGGAGACTACAACCGGCCGACTAAGCGGCGTGAGTGTGGTGCGGTCTCGAAAGAAGGAGCGGGAAGCACCCGAGTTAAGGGTGAAGGTGTGCAAGACCGCAGCTGGCGCAACACCAGAGAGAGCAGACTCACCAGCACCTGGAGTAGAAGACTCACCAGCGCCTAAAGCAGCAGCCTCACCAACACTTGGAGCAGGAGACGCACGAGCACCTAGAGCAGCAGCCTCACCGGCACCTGGAGCGGGAGACGCACCAGCACCTAGAGCAGCAGACTGGATACCGGGGTTAGGCGGCACACACAGGTGACAGGCACCCTCAGCACTAGTAGACAATGCATACATGGCAGTGAGGATAGCATCATAGTTAAGAGCAAAGATATCTACCCTGTGCGTAAGGAGCTCCACCTAGTCGGGGAGCTCAGCGTCGTTGCCCAACTCTGTACGCCAAGCGTCGCTCAGACGGGCGAAGCAACGGAACTCTGTGTGACTAGCCGTCCCGCAAGGCTGACCAGTCCGGACACCCGTGCGAATGACGTACGGGTAGCGAGCAGTACTCAGCGGCCCTTTACTCTGAGCGTACCTCTCACGAAGCTGCTGGGGCGAAAGAGCCTCGCACGGAGGACGCTGCAGCTGCACCTGGCCACTACCAGAAGCTCCCAAACTACCCACTCCAGGGCGACTCGCACTACGGCCACCCCGACAACCCCAACTAGCGTACCACTCACGAAGTTGCTGGGGCGTGAGGGCCTCACGCGGACGGCCCTGGAGCTGCATCTGGCCAGGCCAGGAGTAGCAGTATCAGCAGTAACAGCAATAACAGCAGTAGCGGCAGTAGTAGCGGTAGCAGCGCGGGCAGGGTAGTGCTCACCAGTGGAGGGAAGGGCAGGCGCACAACGGCGGCGACAGCGGGGCCGTTACAGTGGCAGGGCGGGGCCGCGACCGCGGCAGGGAGCTCCGTGGCGGTTGCTGCAGGGCGGGGCCGGGCCGCGACGGCAGCTGGTGCAGGGCTGGGACAGGGCCGCGACGGCAGCTGCTGCAGTGCGGGGCAGTCCGCAACGGCAGCTGCTGCAGGGCGGGGCAGTCCGCGACGGCCGCTGCTGTAGGGCGGGGCAGAGCCGCGACGGCAGCTGCTGTAGGGCGGGGCAGGGGCGGCTGTCCAAAGGGCGGGTGCGGGGTAGGGCAGGGTGCCGCGGCGGGTAGGGGCGACGCCACGCGGGTCCCGCAGGGGCATCACGACGAGCGGGGGCGACGCCCGGGTCCCGTCGGGGCGGCGCGACGCGCAGGAGCCGCGCCTCACGGGTCCCTCAGGGGCATCGCGACGAGGCAGGGGCGTCGCGCGGGTCCCGCAGGGGCGTCGCGACGAGGCAAGGGCGACGCCCGGGTCCCGCAGAGGCATCGCGACGAGCATGGCGACGCGTCGCGGGGTCCAGGCGTGTCGGAAGCGAACCCAGGTGTGCGGTAAATGAGCTTAAGCGTGCCGGAAGCGAACTCAGGTCTGTGGTAAGCAAGCTCTGGCGTGCCGAAAGCGAGCCCAGGTGTGCGGTAAACAAGCTCAAGCATGCCGAAAGCGAGCTCAGGTGTGTGGTAAGCGAGCTCAGGTGTGCAGTGGCGCGCTTGGCAGGGCGGGCGCTTACCAGGGGCGGGAGTGGGGCAGGGCCGCGGCTGGCAGGGCAGGGCCGCGACGTGGCGGCAGGGCAGGGCCGCTACGAGGTGGCAGGGTAGGGCCGCGTCAGGGCCGCGTCAAGGCCGCGTCAGGGCGGCGGAGAGCAGGGCCGCGACTAGCGGAGGCAGGGCAGGGCCGCTACGAGCGTCGGAGAGCAGGGCCGCGATGCGCGGCAGAGAGCAGGGCCGTGACAAAAGGCGGCAGGGCAGGGCCGCGACGACGGCTAGGGTGGGCCGCGAACGGCGGCGACAGGGCAGGGCCGCGAACGGCGGCTGAAACAGGGCCACAACAGGCCGTTAGGGTAAGGCCGCGACGGGCCGCGAGGGCAGGGCCACTAAGGGCGGCAGCAAGAGCAAGGTGCGAGACGACGCAGGCAAGGCAAGCGCAATGCGCGCTTCGGGCAGGGCAGGAAAAAAAAAAACTAATGCGGTGGGCCCTAAAAAAGCGTTCCCACTAGGGAACCTGCTCTGAAATCATGTTACAAAGTAAGGAACGAGAATGGCTGAACTAGCAAGGAGATGGGTACAAGTAGGAAAACCTAGTAGTGTTGTACCCCATATGGTCTACCCCACTACAGCCTACACAGACTATTTCATGTATGTTTGACACTTCAAAAGCGCTGCCAAGTCCGGTACGTCGGCTAGCAGTTTTTGTAAATCCCCCTCTTTGTCTCCTGCTTCGACTTCCTGAATGTCGACCGCGTACACGTCAGCTCCTGCCGCTATGGCGCGTTTCTTCGTGATTGCATTGACACGCACCGACGAAGACTCAAGCGAGCCCCAGAGTGGTAAGGCAATGTTGTTACTGTTCACTTGCAGTGTGCAGACACCTGTCGTCCAGTCGATTCGCGAATTGTGTCGTTGCAGCCAATTACGGCCGAGTAAAATATCGGTTCCGTCGAGGGCTGCCGCGAGCATTTTCTGACTAAACGTGAAATTACCCCCACATCGAATCGGAACTCGGTCCACGCGTTCCCGTATCGCCAGTGTCAAATATACTAGCAGTAGGACCTAGGCTTAGTAGCCTAGGCCATAGTAGGACTACAAAGGAGGCGCCAAGCACGAGCGAGAGTTGAACAGAAACAAGAATTGAGAAAAGGATGGTTGGACTAGCAAGCAGGTTGGTACAAATAGCAAACCCTAACCGACTGTACTCACTGCAGGCTAGACAAATAACATACTCTGACACACCCCCATAGCCAAAGTGGGGTGTAATCAGCACAATGAGTAGGCATAGCAGTAGTTCACAATTATAAGTAAAGCTAGAGGCTATGACAGAGGGCGAGTGAGGAAGAGGAGTGACTGTGAGGGGAGAGAAGATGGGAGGCGACGACTGAAGCTGCAGACACACAGGCACCAGGAGCACTGGCTGGCACAGTGGCTACCGAGAGCACGATGGCTCCAGACTACAGGAGTAACAGGCTCTACGGCTACGACGAGCGGCAGGAGCAACGGACCCACGGGCGACTGGCGCAGTAGGCTCACTGGGCTACCGAGAGCTCGACGGCATCGGACTACTGGCGATGCTGGCGACATGACGGCTGCCTCCACACAGCCTCCTCCAACCGTCCCACACCCCCCCCACACACCCCCTGCTGCACCCCTAGCTCCACTCCCACAACACCCCCCTAGCTCCACTCCCCGTGGCTCCCACACCTCCACCCACCTCAGCAGCAGCTGCAGCAGTGGGAGACAAAAAAGGAGGAGGGGAAAGGGAAGGGGAGCACCCACACCTCGCACCCCCATGCTCGCCACCCCACACCCCCACCACCGCAGAACGCACGGCGGAATGGGAGCAATGGGCAGCACGGGGGGTGGGGGGGGGGGGGGGGGGGGGGGGAACGGGACGGACTGCAGGGATGGGCCGCGGGTTACTACAGGGGCAGCTCGCGCGGATCCTGGGGCGGCTGCTACAGGCACGGGCTGCTCTAGGGGCGGCTGCTGCAGGTGCGGGCTGCTCCAGGGGCGGCCACTGCAGGTGAAAGGTAGGAGGGAGGGGGGGGGGGGGGGGGGGAGGAGCGCGGCCCCCAGGGCGCCCCGACGGGCGACGAGAAAGGGAGCCGCGCGGGCCCCCGAGAGCGCCTCAACGGGCGACGGGAGAGTACCGTGCGCGGGCCCCGTGGTCGCCACGACGGGCGACGGGAGGGGAAGCCGCGCGGGCCCACGAGAGCGCCTTGACGGGCGACGGAAGAAGACCGCGCGCGGGCCCCCGTGGTCGCCACCACGAGCGACGGGAGAGGACCGCGCGCGGGCCCCCGTGGTCGCCACGACGGGCGACGGGAGGGGAGGCTGCGCGGGCCCCCGAGAGCGCCTCGACGGGCGATGGGAGGGGACCGCGCGCGGGCCCCCGTGGTCGCCACGACGGGCGACGAGAGGAGAGGCCATGCGGGTCCCCGAGAGCGCCTTGACGGGCGACGGGAGGGGACCGCGCATGCCCCCCAAGGGCACCACGACGGGCGCCATGGAAGGGTAAACCACTACACGCCCCGAGCGCGAGGCAAGCGGAAACCCTAAAAGTAGTGCCGCGCACCACGGGGCGCGCGGCGGACAGAACGGCAGCGGAAGCAGGTGGTGGGCCCATACAGGAAGGCGGCAGACACATGCCGCCCTCTGATACCATGTCAAATATACTAGCAGTAGGACCTAGGCTTAGTAGCCTAGGCCACAGTAGGACTACAAAGGAGGCGCCAAGTACGAGCGAGAGTTGAATAGAAACAAGAATTGAGAAAAGGATGGTTGGACTAGCAAGCAGGTTGGTACAAATAGCTAACCCTAATGGGCTGTACTCACTATTGAGTACCCCATTGTCGGCTAGACAAATAACATACTCTGACAGCCAGTGGCGTGCCGTCAACCAGTCTTGCGTTGATCTCACATAAACATCTGTCCAGTGGAAGTCTTAGTTTCTGTGCTGTGGTGGTGTTGATCACGTTGTGGCTAGCTCCCCCGTCTACAAATATTTTAACTAAGTCTGTCCCGATTTTTTCACTAAGCAGTATGGGGTTGTCTACCGTTGTACCCTCCTTATTTGGCTGGGTGTGGTCAATTGTGTGAACCGGCACTATCACTCGGTGAGGGCCGGCTGGGTCGGGCGAGCGGCGTGACCTGTCAGTAGAGGGCCCGTCTGCTACTGACTCCCAGCATTTCCCTATTGCTTGTTCTTTTTCTGCTGCTCAGCTTCCCCCTTTCCCTTAGCGTTTTCCGGGCATTCACTTTTAAAATGTCCCGGCCGATTGCACGCAAAGCAGTGCCCTTTAAACGGTGCGGCAGCGGCATTCGTGGCGACGGTACATATCGTGGCGCCCTCGTTCGTCCCACAAGATTGATGTCCCCAGTTGCTGTTGCTTCCGTAGGACCCCGGTCTCGGTCGGCGGAAAAAGTCGATCTCCTGAAAATCAATGACGCTGCGGAGCTGGATTTCCTGAGTGATGTCATGCTTCGGGCCGCCGATGTAGCGGTCGATACGCTCAGATTTATGCATGTAGCCCACATGCTTGCACAACGCGAGAAACCCGCTGGTATAGTCTTGGATGGAACTGAATCGGCGTCATGTGCGGAGCTTCTGACGCTCCGCGATCGAAGCCGCAATTCGCTCAAACCGAGCGCATAGACCTGCACACCACACGTCCCACGTGTGATATTGGGGCACCTCCGTGAAATACGACGGCGCCCAGGGTCCGGTTTGTCCTTCCCGTGTCGGTAGAGTCGCGTAGTCCATCGACTTCGTGACGATGACGCGCCACCAGTCCATGGCGGGTCCTCGCATGAGCGACACGGCGTAGCGAATCTTCGCCGTATCCTCCGAGACGTAGTTGGCGTCGAAAAATACGTTCATTATGAACAACCACGCCTGAACGGTAGGACCACCTCGTTGACTTGGGCCAAAGCATGGCGGATGCTACGGCTTCAGCGGCATCGGTGACGGCAGTGCCGAATCGTTGGTCGGTGCCGAAATCGTGACGCGAGGCTAGCTCCTAGCCGCATTCGTCGCTTTGGGGTGTGTCGTGCCATGGTCGTCGTATCCATCATTGCGGACGATGCCATCACTGGCCTCGCGGGTTGCCCCAGACTTCTGTGCTGCGATGCCTGTGGTACATGTTGTCCCGGAGTGCCAGGTGCTTGTGATTGTGCTTGTTGTGCTCGCGCGTTCCGCCGTCAGCGCCGCATTTTCTTCTGAATTCTTGTGCAGCTGGCGCAGCAGCTCGTTCAGGCGGTCCTGCGTGAGCATCGTGACGTCGATGTGGTCAGCCATAACGAAGGGCGTCGGCTCAGCTTAGTCTAGGCGCAATCGTGGCTGTACGAGTTTACGAGAGAACGCAAGGACAGCATCTCCTAGGTGCTAAGGGGCGTGAGTCCCTTCGAGTGAAAAATCAAAAGTTGATTTCCAGGGGTGCGGAGATGCGCGGTCCAAAAAGAAAGTGGCTTTGATAACCAAGTATTACGGGTGCAATGAATCAAGGTGGCGAGGATTGCACTAGAGTGTTCAAGAGTACAAAGTATGAGTGAAGGCATGAGCGAATATTTACAGGCGAAAAATGCAAACGGTAACGCGGTGCGTGCGACCTAGCTAGTGCTACACTCGCGAGAGGTTCGGGCTAGTCCTGAAGCGTAGGCCGACTCGGCTTCTCTAGCAGTGCGAGGTTTGGTGAAACAGTGCGCGCGAAGTTGGTGAAGCTCCGTTAGCGGTAACGGGTGAACAGTGGCTGCTGCTGTACGTGATGTTGACGGTCATGGTTGTTGGAAACAATTAATCGAACGCTTCTTATGTGTTGTAACACCGAACTACAAACCAGGCGAGCTACAGAGAAACAACGGCTAGTTAACCATCGGAGGTTGACAAGAGAAGTAACTGCTGGAGGTTACGCGAATGTCAAAGGTCAGCGACCTTTGACTTGACAAATATAGCGCAATAGCAAGGAAAAACAACTGAATCCTTATTGAGCAGTTGCCCGAGTCGTCTCTGCATCGAACCACAACAGCAACAGTAGAACGGTTATTAGTTGTATCCTTTCATATCCCTTGTACTCTTATAAAACCTTGTATCTTCTTGCTTTAATCAATCTATCTTGCCCTCACATAATAGCGCAAGGGGGTTCAACACTTGTCCTTCAAACGCTTCCGCAAGTACAACACTACTACTCAGAGTTTAGCCTTGAAAAGATCCTAAGGGCTTTTCTCAGCCCAACAACGGTAAGGAATGTCAGAAAATTCCTTACAGCGTGAGTGTCCCTCAGCTGATACAAACTCCATTCTCAAGAGAATGGTCGCCCTCAGCAATCTCCATCTGACGTAATACAATGTTTAGAGAGGTGTAGACAAAATGACGGTTCCTGTAAGGAAAATTCCTTTTCCTTACTTCGTGTCCCTACTCAGCGCGTACACCACTGTTCCCGTCAACAGCATCCAAAAGTAAACCGTTACCATTTGCGACATTCGCCTCGACACCGCTCCCGCCACTGTTCACGACGCGACCCAACCTCACGGTCCGGTTGGTAACCCGCGCTCCGGGGACCTCCGCCTCGTTATTTCCCAGCCTCGGCGCCCGGCCCGTCGCGCACCCCATTTTCACGCATTACCGCTACCATTGTAGTTTCGCTATATATTCTTCGCTCATGCCTTCGCTCATTGTACTCTTGTTTCGATAGTGCAATCCTCGCTTGATCACTCAATTGCACTCGTAACACTTGGTATTCAGAGCCTACGATCTCTTCTCGGACCGCACCCACACCTTCGCTTCCCCACTATCTCAATTTTGGGGGGGGGGGGGGGGGGGGGGTAGACGTCTCTCAGCGACACAGCACCGCCGCTCGTAGTGCTCTCTCATATGCACGCACGGCCACGACAGAGGCTCTCGCTGAGCTTGCCCAACACCCCCACCATGGCCGAATTCACTCTTGCGACATTTACGTAGGAGCAACTCGACCGTCTCATACGCGAAGTTGAAGAATCGGCGCTCGAAATTGCGACGCTCACGGCGGAATGTGATACCGCGCGTCAGCAATCCACGGTGAATACTCCGGCGCCACCACACGTACCTGCAAATGCACCTGCACAATAGGAGGAGCCCATCATCATCTCCTCAGGCACACCGACACAAAATGACAGCGTGGGACAGCGCTCCGGCAGAGCCAGTGATGGCGCCGCCCACTCAATGCCAGGTATGGAGAGGAACAGGGTCGCGCCAAGCCCGCGGGAGCCTCGCGAAGCCCGTCGGCACGTGGAATTTGCAGCGACAAGTGGCGACCATGCCATCATGGCGCCAATGCCACTCAAGCCGCAGCGCCCGCCCTGTTTCGACCCGAGCCAGCGTGTTGGCAACTGGGTCGAAATACCTCGCTGGCAGTCGCCTGAGTCTTCAACGGTACACGTCAACGCCATCACCATGAAACGGGCTGTCGCTGCTGGAGCTGACGTGTACGCAGTAGACATTGCAGTGGTAGAGGAAGCAAAGCAGCCGAGCGATTTCAAGAAACTGTTGGCTGCGGTACCGCCTGAACTACAGGAACTGTTGAAACGGTACCCATGGATTTTTCCTGATGACTTACCAGAGGCACTGCCACCTCAGCGAGCACATGACCACCGAATAGAATTAGAACCGAGGGCACAGCCAACCGTACAGCGCCAGTTCAGACTGACACAACCCGAGCTCGACGAACTGAGGAAGTAGTTAGATTACCTGATAGAGAAGAAATTCACCCGACCGAGTTCGTCACCGTTCGCCGCACCGATACTGTTCACGCCAAAAAAGACGGAGGGTTTCGCATGTGCATCGATTACCGAGCGCTCAACAGAGTAACATTCAAGTCGCGGTACCCCATTCCCCGCGCCGACGAGCTGATAGACCAACTACAAACAACATGGGTTTTTCTAAAATAGATTTACAGGGGGGTTACCACCAGATTAGAGTCGAATAATCGGACTGCGCCAAAACAACTTTTCGGACTAGATATGGATCATTCGAGTATACCGTGATGCCCTTCGGCTGACCAGCGCACCGGTGACATTCTAGATGACCATGAACGAGGCGTTTAGGCCGTTCTTAGATAAATGCGTGCTAGTTTACCCTGATGACATCCTCATCTACAGTCGCGATAAGCAACAGCACTTAGCAGATCTGGAAGCAGTGTTTAAAATTTTAGACGAGCATCGGCTACTGACAAAGGGTTCCAAGTGCGAATTTTTTCAGGACAGGCTAGAGTTTTTGGGGCACGTGATTTCGGAGGCTGGGGTCAATATTGACCCAAAGAAGTTGGACACGGTAAAAGCCTGGCACCCCCCGACGAATATCACGGAACTACGGAGTGTTTTGGGGTTCGTCAATTACGTGCGTCGGTTTGTCCCTGACATGGCACGGTTAGCGGCGCCACTGACGGACTTGCTACGGAAGGGGGTCGTTTTTACGTGGGGGGAGAAAGAGCATGCTGCCTTCTCTACCCTGAAAAATATTCTCTGTACACCGCCCATATGCGCATCGCCGACCCACACCGCCCATTCGAAGTAGTTCCAGACGCAAGCGACATCGCCATCGGAGTAGTACTATTACAAGACTTTGGCAACGGCCTACAGCCTATCGCATACGAGTCACGAAAACTGCATCCACCCGAAAAAAAAAAATCCGATACACGACCGCGAAATGCTTGCGATCGTGCACGCGTTCAAAGTGTGGCGGTGTTACTTGACCGGCGCAGACGTGATAGTACAGACATGTCATAAATGTCATTATTGTTAGCCTGCAGTGGGGTACTCCATAGCGAGTACAACCCTATTAGGGTTTCCTATATGTATGCCAACTGCTGCTAGTGCAATCACTCCTTTCTTCATTTCTTGTTTAACTGCTAGTTCTGACATGCTATCAGAGCAGGTCGACCCTCCTGGGTCAATCCTGTGGGTGGGCCCCACTTGATGCTTCTGCTGCTCTACTGCTATCGCGCGCCCCGGGCGCGCAACCCTTTCTTCCGGCCGCGCTCTCAGAGCGCGCGGCGTTTTTCATCCCGCCGTGCGCTCGGGGCGTGCGGCGGTTTTCTGCCCGCCGTGCGTCCCGAGGCGCGCGGCGGTTTCCTGCCCGTCGTGGCGCCCCCGGAGACTTGCGCGCTGCCCCCCGTTGTCCTCCTCTCGTCGCCTCGTCGCGGCGCCCTGGGGGCCCGCGCGCCGGCCCCTCCCGTCGCCTCGTCGCGGCACCTTGGGGGCCCGCACGTCGCCCCCTCCCGTTGCCTCATCGCATCGCCTTGGGGGCCCGCGCGCGGCCCCTTCTGTCGCCCGTCGAGCCGCCCTCGGGGGCCCGTGCGCGGCCCCCCTCTCGTCACCCGCCGTGGCGCCCTCGGGGGGCCCGCGCCCTGCTCTTTCGTGGCGCCCAGGAGACCCCCCCGCCGCCTCCCTTTCCCTCCGTGAACCGCCCCTGCTGCTTCCCGCGCTCCTGCCTGCGTTAGGGTTTGGGGGTGGCGGGCATGGGGGTGACCGGTGTGGGCAACCTGCAGCTCCTCCTCCTCCTCCGTCTCCCACTACTGCAGCTGTCGCTGAGGGGGGTGGGTGTGTGGGAGCCGGGGGTTTAGGGTTTAAGGGGGGTGACGTGGGAGTGGAGGTAGGGGTACAGCAAGGGGTGTGTGAAAGGGGGGTGGGACAGTTGGGGGAGGTTGAGCGGAGGCTGCCGTCTTGTCGTCCGCAGCACCTGTAGTCCGGGGCGCTGTCCTGGTAGCCCAGAGAGCCTGCTTTGCCTGTCGCCCGTGGGTCCGTTGCTCTTGCCGCTCCTCGTAGCCACCGAGCCAGTTACTCCGGTAGTCCGGGGCGCTGTCCCGGTAGCCACTATGTGCGCGCTCCTGTCGCCCGTGTGTCTGCAGCTTCAGCCGACGTCTCCAATCTTCTCTCCCCTCACAGTCCCTCCTCCTCCTCACTTGCCCTCTGTAACTACCTATAGCTTTGCTTATATTTGTGAACTATAAACTACTGCTTGCTCTGCTAATTATACCCCACTTTGACTATGGGGGTGTGTCAGAATGTCATTATAGTCTAGCCTGCAGTGGGGTACTCTATAGCGAGTACAACCCAATTAGGGTTTCCTATGTGTATGCCAGCTGCTGCTAGTGCAATCACTCCTTTCTTCATTTCTTGTTTCTGACTGCTAGTTCTGACAAGACAGACCATAAATCACTACATTACCTCCACGTACAGCCCCACCTCAACCCACGACAGATTCGCAGGCTTGATTTCCTCGAGTCAAACTTCCACTACACAATCACCTACAAAAAAGGGGCATCGAACATCGCCGACGCACTGACCCGCCCCACAGCCCAGATCCATGCCATACTACTCGCCCAGACCAGCCCACTACTGATAGGCCTATTTACCCTCGGGTACCAAACGGATCCATTTTTTACAGGAGGAAATTTGCAGCAGTTCGCAGCAGCAAAGGGAGTCTATTACGTAAAAGCCGGAACCGACCGTATCTGGGTACCAGGGTATACACTGCTACGGCAATTACTGTTACAGGAGGCACACGGCGGAGCTACCCTGGGGCATTTCGGGGTAGAGAATACACGGCAGCAGCTGCAGCGGTATTATTATTGGCCCGAAATGTTGACCGACATTCAACGACACGTGGCATCGTGTCCCACTTGCCAGATCATGAAGTCATCGCGGAAGCGGCCGGCAGGACAGTTGCAGCCGATACCACTCCCAGAGCGTGCTTGGCAGCAGGTGACGATGGACTTCGTCACGGGGTTATCCGCCGGAGCGAGTGGGAACGACGCGATCCTAGTCGTCATCGATCGACTGACGAAAATGGCACACTTCGCAGCGTGCAAGAAATCAATCACAACCGAAGAAACAGCACGCCTCTTCATCTCCACCGTCGTTCAACTGCACGGGATACCAGCAGCGATCATCAGCGACCGAGACACGAAATTCACCAGCAACTTCTGGTGGAACCTATGGCAGCAGTGTCAGAACATTATAGCTTATGCTTTTGTGTAGGCTATAGTGGGGTATCCCATGGGGGGTACAACCCAATTAGGGTTAGTACTTGTACCCACTTCATTCATAGTTCATTCATTCGCGTTCACTTCTTCATATGGAATCAGAGCAGGTCCCCTCCTAGGGACTGTTCCTAGGGCCCACCGAAGCGCGCCCCGAGGCGCGCGTTCCTTTTTTTAGCGACCCTCCGTGTCGCCCCTAGCGGCCCGTTACGCCGCCCTTACCTACGCGGCCCCGCCGCTCTTACCTACGCGGCCCCGCCGCCCTTACCTACGCGGCCCCGCCGCCCTTACGTTGCGGCCCCGCCGCCCTTACATCGCGGCCCCGCCGCCCTCACGTCGAGGCCCCGCCGCCTCACCTACGCGGCCCCCCCCCCCCGCCCTTACCTACGCGGCCCCGCCGCCCTTACCTACGCGGCCCCGCCGCCCTTACCTACGCAGCCCCGCCGCCCTTACCAACGCGGCCCCGCCGCCCTTACCTATGCGGCCCCGCCGCCCTGACGTCGCGGCCCCGCCGCCCTCACGTCGCGGCCCCTCCGCCCTCGCCTACGCAGCGCCGCCGCCCTCACCTCTGCGGCCTCGCCGCCCTCACCTACGTGGCCCCGCCGCCCTCACCTTTGCGGCCGCGCCGCCCTCACCTTCGCGGCCCCGCCGCCCTCACCTACGCAGCCCCGCCGCCCTCACCCTCGCGGCCTCGCCGCCCGTGCCTACGCGGCCCCGCCGCCTTCTCTTACGCGGCCCCGCCGCCCTCACGTCGCGGCCCCGCCGCCCTCACGTCGCGGCCCCGCCGCCCACACCTTCGCGGCCCCGCCGGTCTCCCCTCCTGCCGAGCCGCCCGAGTAGCCGCCCGCCACGCCGCCCGGTACCGGAGCAGCCGAGCCGCCCAGCAGCAGCCGCCGAGCCGCCGGGCCGCCGAGCCGCAGTCCAGCCGAGCCGCCCAGCAGCAGCCGCTGAGCCGCCGGCCGGCCGAGCCGCAGTACACCCGAGCCGCCCAGCAGCAACCGCCGAGCCGCCGGGCCGCCGAGCCGCAGTACAGCCGAGCCGCCCCGCAGCCGAGCCGCACTACTGCCGAGCCGCCCGACCTGCCCTGTCTGGTGAGCACAGCCCCACTGCTACTGCGTGCCCTTCCCCCACTGCTTGCACTGCTAGTCTGTCGTCATGGCTACCCCTAGTGTCCTCACTTATGACGCTGAGGGTCGAGCCATTGACTTTGAGGTCTGGGTCGACGACCTACAACTGTTTTAAAAGTGCGATAGGGCGGACGGTCTTTCTCTCTTTGACCTCACCTCTGGCGCCTCCCCTGCTCCTGCTGCTGATGCTGATCCCACTGTTCGCTCTCAGTGGGCCACCCGCAATGCTGCTGCACGTCTTGCTGTGCGTCGCCACTTGCCTACCACTGAGCGCGCGCACTTTAGTCAGTACAAGAGTGCTCAGACCTTGTACGACGCTGTAGTTGCGCGCTACTCTTCCCCTGCCACTGCTGCACTGAGCCGCCTCATGCTACCGTACCTCTTTCCTGACCTTGCTGCCTTTCCTACAGTCGCTGACCTCATTACGCACCTCCGCACTTCTGACACTCGCTATCGCGCCGCACTTCCTGCTGAGTTCTGCGCCAGGAACCACCCCCCCATGTACATCGCTCTCTATTACATAGTCACTCGCCTCCCTGACTCCCTTCGCGTAGTCAGGGACCAATTCCTCTCAGTCTGTCCCACCACCCTCACTGTCGATCTCCTCGAGAAGGCCCTCCTAGCGGCGGAGAAGAGCATAGTCGCTGTAGGAGCCTCTCGTGGTGACCCGCACACCCCCATCTTTGAGGGGTGTTCTCCTTCCCCCCTGCTGCCCTCTGTTGCCTCTGCTGCTGCTGCCGACCTGCTTGGGCTTGAGTCGGTCGGCGCGGCGTCTGCCCCTAGCGGGAGACGCCGCCCTGGCAAGGGCAAGGGGGGCAAGGGCGCGGGTGGAGCTGGCGGGGGCGGTGGAGGTGGCACTAGCGGTGGCGGAGGGAGTGGGGGTGGCGGTGGGAGTGGTGGTGGTGGTGGCGGTAGCAGAGGCGGCGGCGGTGGCGGCGGCGGCGGTGGGAGCGGAGGCGGCGGTGGTGGCGGAGGTGGAGGCGGCGGTGGCGGAGGAGGTGGAGCCGGTCGGGGTAGTGCCCAGCAGCGGAGCGGCTCTGGTGGTGGTCAGCGCCAGCAGCAGCAGCAGCAGCAGCAGCAGCGTTCTCGGGACATCCCCCCGCCTCATCAGCTCCGTGAGTGGTACACGCAGCGTCAGCGTGGTGGGGGTCTTGGCCCGTGCACCTACGTTCTTCGTTCCGGCGACCGCGCGGGTGAGCAGTGTGGGGGTGCCCACTCCACCTAGCGCTGCTTTGGCCGCCTGACGGACGCTTGGCGTTAGCAGTTCCCCGAGGCCGGTGAGATTCCCCGCTGGGGAGAGCTGTCTAGGGCTGGCGTAGCGATCTTTGATCTTGACTTTGATGCTATCCTTGCTGCCATGTATGCTGTGACTATTAGTGATGAGGGTGACTGTTACCGGTATCTTCCGCCCGACCCGGGCATTGGTACTACTGCGCTAGTTGCTTGTGAGGCTACTGCTCTAGGTGCCGGTGCGTCTGCACTCTCAGGTACTGGTGAGGCTGCGCTCTCAGGTACTGCGTCGGCTTCGGCCTCCCTCACCTTCACACTTGACTCAGGGGCTTCTCGCTCCTTCTTTCGAGACCGCACCACACTCACGCCGCTTGGTCGGCCGGTTGCAGTCTCCCTGGCTGACCCCTCTGGGGGTCCTGTCCTCTCTCACTTCTCCACTGTCCTCCCGTGTCCGGCTGCCCCCTCGGGCACCCTGTCTGGTCTGTACCCCCTCGTTCTCGACGAACTTGGTGAGTGGTGCTGACCTGCAGGATGCGGGGGTTCACCAGTTTACTCCTGCGAGTCTGCGGGGGACCCACTGCTCGGACGCCCGCACTGGCCGACACCTAGCCACTTTTTCGCGTCGGCCTGGGTCGAGTCACTACACCCTGACCACTGAGTCTCCTCCAGTCCCTGCGTCTGGCCAGGTAGCTGCGTCGGGTCAGGTGTTTGCTGCTGCGTCCAGGTCTGGTCCTGAGTCTGCCCCCTGCTCGTGTTGCCTCCTGTCTCACTAGACTCTCTTGTGGCACCACCGTCTTGGCCACCCCTCCTTGCCTCGTCTTCGGGGCATGGCTTCCCGTGTCCTTATCTCTGGTCTCCCCCGGTCTCTCCCTCCCCTTCCTTCGGGGCCAGGACCTTCCTGTGTCCCCTGTGTCGAGGGGCGGCTCCGGGCTGCCCCTCACTCCTCCAAGTTTCCCCCGACAGAGGCTCCTCTGCAGACGCTTCACATGGACGTGTGGGGCCCGGCCCGCGTCCGTGGACAGGGTCACGAGCGCTACTTCCTGCTGGTGGTTGACGACTACTCGCGTTACACCACAGTCTTTCCCTTGCGCAGCAAGGGTGGTGTCGATCAGGTGTTGATCGAGTGGATCCGCGCAGCTCGTCTCCAGCTCAGGAGGAGTTTCGGCTCGGACTTTCCTGTTCTGCGTCTGCACTCTGACCGAGGCGGAGAGTTCTCCTCTGGCCTTCTGCGAGCCTACTATCGTGCACGAGGCATCAGCCAGACTTTCGCGCTTCCGGACTCTCCACAGCAAAATGGGATTGCTGAGCGCCGCATTGGCATGGTCATGGACATCGCTCGTACGTCCATGATGCATGCGGCTGCCCCCCATTTTCTGTGGCCGTTTGCGGTTCGGTACGCGGCGCATCAGCTCAACCTTCACCCCAGGGTCTCCCGGCCGGAGACCTCCCTAGCTCTGTTGTGGACGGGGAAGGTCGGCGATGCGTCTGCGTTCCGTGTCTGGGGATCTCGGGCGTTTGTCCGCGACTTGTCTGCGGACAAGATGTCCCCTCGTGCTGCTCCTTGTGTCTTCCTAGGCTTCCCCCATGACGCCCCAGAGTGGCAGTTCTACCACCCCTCCTCTCGTCGTGTTCTGTCCTCCCAGGACGTCACGTTCGACGAGTCCGTCCCCTTCTACCGCCTCTTCCCCTACCGCAATCCTTCCCTCCCCCCGCTACCGCACTTCCTTGTGCCAGGTCCCCCCCGGTAGACCCCCTTCCCCCTCAGGGTCCTGCCCCTTTAGGTGTGTCTAAGGTAGATGCAGTCGAGCCGGTCGAGGTTGCTGGTGACTCAGGTACTGTAGGGGGTGCTGAGCCTGGGGGTGCTGACTCTGGGGGTGCTGCGCGCGTGGGTACTGAGCCTGGGGGTGCTGAGCCTGGGGGTGCTGCGTCCGGAGCTGCTGGGCCTGGAGGTGTGGAGCCTGCGGCCACTGGACCTCAACTTGTGGCGGGTGGCGGTGCGGGGCCTGGAGGTTCTCCGGGGGTTTCGTCTCGGCGGGAGCCACTCTCTCCACAGGAGCTGCGTGAGTGGTTTGCTCACCGCTGGAGGCGTACTGCTGGAGCTGGCGCTTCTTCGGCCGCTGAGGGTGCTGGTGTCGCCGGTCCCGGAGCTGCTGGGCCTGCGGGTCCGCCTAGTGCTGGAGCTGCTGAGGGTGTTGGTTCTGAGACTACTACTGTCCGTCCTGGTGGTGGTCTTGCTGCGGGTGCTGCTGGTGCTGCTGGAGGTCCTGCCGCTGGAGGTGCTGTTGGCGCTGGTGCTCCCGGAGGTCCTGAGGGTGCTGGTGCTGTCCCTACTGTGTCTGGTGCCGCCGCGCGGCCTCGACCGTTCTTCGTTCCGCTCCTACAGCAAGTTCTTGGTCTTTCTCCTCCTGTGGAGTGTCCACCGCCTGTCCAGTCACAGTCACAGTTAGAGCCCGCCTCCCCACTTCCTACTCCCTCTCCTTACACAAGTCCTACTGGAGGTCTTACTGAGCGTCGTGACCCTGAGTCTCGTCCCGCGTCGCCTATCTGTACTGCTCGCGCTAGTGGTCGTGGTTCGCATCAGCATCCTCCTCCTGTCCCTGGCACACACCGGATGTCTCTGCGTCCCTCCACTGCTCCTCTGCATGCCCCTTTGCCTTCTCCTCTTGAGTCCTCTCTTCCTGCGCTTGCCGACCCGGCGTCGGACTCCATTCGTGCTGCCAGTCCTACTGTCACGCGTCTCCTTGCTACTGTCGTCACTGACCCCTCCTTTGAGTCCACTGCTGCGTCTGCTCTTGTTGCTGAGCTCGTCGACTTTGATGCTCGCTTTCGTCTGGACTACGCTGCTAGTCTTGTTGCTGAGTCTGCGTCTGTCTGTCCTCCGTCCGTCGGGGGTGAGTGTTCTCTTGGCACGGACGTCCTTGAGAACAGGCAGGAGGATTTTCTGTGTCTGGCTGCTGCTTCACCTCATCTCGCGTCTATACTGCTTGCCCCTGAGGGAGACCCGGATGCACTAGACATCCCGACTCCGCGCTCTTACGAGGAGGTCGTAGAGGGTCCCTACTCCTCTCAGTGGCAGGCAGCTATGGATGCAAAGATGGCTTCCTGGAAGTCCACAAGCACCTACGTTGACGCGGTTCCCCCTCTTGGGGCGAACATCGTCAGTGGGATGTGGATCTTCAGGGTGAAGCGGCCGCCGGGCTCTCCACCTGTCTTCAAGGCGCGGTACGTGGCTCGTGGCTTCAGTCAGCGGCAGGGAGTTGACTACTTTCAGACCTTCTCTCCCACCCCAAAGATGACCACTCTTTGGGTGCTGCTGCACATAGCCACTCAGCGCGACTACGAGCTCCACTCTCATGACTTCAGCACTGCTTTCTTGCAGGGTAGCCTGCACGAGGAGATCTGGCTGCGCCGTCCTCCTGGCTTCACTGGGACTTTCCCTCCTGGCATCCAGTGGAGCCTCCGACGGCCAGTCTACGGTCTCCGCCAGGCACCGCGTGAGTGGCACGACACACTGAGGACTACGCTTGCGGCTCTTGGGTTTGCTCCCTCTACTGCCGACCCGTCGTTGTTTCTGCGCACCGACACTTCTCTACCGCCGTTCTACATCCTCGTGTACGTCGACGACTTGGTCTTTGCCACAGCGGACACTACTGGACTCGCCTACATGAAGTCCAAGCTGCAGAAGAGACACACGTGCACAGACCTGGGTGAACTGCGCAGCTACCTTGGCTTGCAGATCACTCGGGACTGAGCACGCCGCACCATTACCTTGACTCAGTCACACATGGTGCAGCAGGTCCTTCAGCGCTTCGGCTTCACGTACTCCTCGCCTCAGGCCACTCCTCTGTCTACTCGCCACTCGCTCTCAGCTCTGCCTTCGGATGAGTTTGTAGAGTCGAGTGGCCCGTACCCAGAGCTTGTTGGCTGCCTCATGTACCTGATGACCTGCACACGACCTGACCTTGCATACCCTCTTAGCATCTTGGCACGCTATGTTGCTCCTGGGAGACACAGACCGGAGCACACGGCTGCAGCAAAGAGGGTGTTGCGCTACTTGTGCAGCACGTCGGGCATGGGGCTTGTGCTTGGAGGGCAGAGTCCAGTGGTCCTCACTGGGCACGCAGACGCTTCTTGGGCTGACAACCAGGCTACGCAGCGGTCGTCACAGGGTTACACCTTCAGCCTTGGTTCCGGCTCTGTTTCGTGGCAGGCTACCCGCTCGTCTTCTGTTCTTGGCTCCAGATGTGAGGCTAAGATCTACGCGGGGGCCATGGCTGCACAGCAGCTTCGCTGGCTCACCTACCTGCTGACTAACCTCAAAGAGCTGCCTCGTTCTCCTCCAGTGCTGTACGTAGACAACAAGGCCATGCTGGCCTTGTGTCGAGAGCAGCGCCTGGAGCACAGAACGAAGCACATTGCTCTCCGCTACTTTCTTGCTCGTGAGCTGCAGCAGCATGGCCAGTTGCGACTTGCGTACGTGGCCTCTGAAACCAACACTGCTGATGCTTTCACCAAGGCACTTCCGCCTTGTGATCATCAGCGCTTCTGCACTCAGCTGGGACTTGTCCCTGTCTTGCCTCACTTACTCACCTCTTGACCTTACTTGTACTCTTGCATATATATATACCTACTCTTGCTTGTTTAGACTTATATATATATGTCTCCTCCTGCATGTGAACTGGCCTTGTGGCCTTGACCTTGTGCTCAGACTGTGTGGTGACGTTGTGATCCACCCTGAGCTTGCTTTGCTTTGCTTTGCTTGACTGGTCTTGTGACCCCTTTTTCTCCCCCACTTTGCCTATGGGGGTGTGTCAGAACATTATAGCTTATGCTTTTGTGTAGGCTATAGTGGGGTATCCCATAGGGGGTACAACCCAATTAGGGTTAGTACTTGTACCCACTTCATTTCATAGTTCATTCATTCGCGTTCACTTCTTCACAAGCAGTTCGGCACGCGACTACAGATCAGCTCTTCATACCACCCCGAGACAGACGGATAGACAGAGAGGACAAATCAGACCATGGAGCAACTTATCCGAGCCACGTGCGATGATCCGACCACGTGGGAACAATAGCTGCCACTCATCGAGTTAGCGTACAACAACTCACCTTCCGCCACGACCCAACAGTTACCGTTCTACCTGAACTACGGACAAGACCCGACAGTACCCATGACCTCGAATCCCAAAAACCCGGTGCCACGAGCGCAACAGTTTGCCGAAATTTTACAAGTAGCACGGACCCGGGTAGCGGACGCAATTAAAAAACCGAACATTATCGCAAAACGCAACGCCGACCACCACCGCCGACCTGTCACTTACCAGCCTGACGACCTAGTTTTACTTGACACCCAGAACCTCCGCCTGCCCATTACCCCAAAGCTTTCGCCCTCGATACTTTGGACCATTCTGCATCAGCCACATGATTACACCCGTCACTGCCCACCTCCTCCCCGCAGACTGGTACGTCAGCCCGTCTTTCCACGTCGGTCTGCTTCGCCCCTACGTACCATCCACAAGCCAACCGCTACGCAACCGCCCCGCCAGGATGACACGACCGCCGACCGGACCCATCATAACGCCTGAAAAGATTATAAGCCACCGAGTTCGTGACCCACGAGGAGCCCGAAGGATCGAATTCCTGATCCGCTGGAGAGACCGAACACCCACCGAGTGAGAACACTGAAACGAGAATGAATTGACTAAGGGAAATTTGGGTACAAGTACAAACCCTAGAAAGCTGTACCCCATATGTGCTACCCCACTATAGCCTACAACAGCTATGTCATATAAATTTGACACACCCCCATAGGCAAAGTGGGGGAGAACAAGGGGTCATAAGACCAGTCAAGCAAAGCAAAGCAAGCTCAGGGTGGATCACAAAGTCACCACACATTCCGAGCACAAGTTCAAGGCAACAAGGTCAGTTCACATGCAGGACTACATATATATATAAGGCTAGACAAGCAAGAGCAGGTGTATATATATGTGTAGCAGTACAAACAAGGTCAAGGGGTGAGCAAGTGAGGCAAGGTAGGGATAAGACCCAGCTGAGTACAAAAGCGCTGATGATCACAAGGCGCAAGTGCCTTGGTGAAGATATCAGCAGTGTTGGCCTCAGAGGCCGCGTACGCAAGTCGCAGCTGACCACGCTGCTGTAGCTCACGAGCAAGGAAGTAGCGGAGAGCAATGTGCTTCGTTCTGTGTTTTAGTCTCTGCTCCCGACACAAGGCCAGCATGGCCTTGTTGTCTACGTACAGCACTGGAGGAGAACGAGGCAGCTCTTCGAGGTTAGTCAGCAGGTAGGTGAGCCAGCGAAGCTCATGTGCAGCCATGGCCCCCGCGTAGATCTTAGCCTCACAACTGGAGCCAAGAACAGAAGACGAGCGGGTAGCTTGCCATGAAACAGATCCGGAACCAAGGCTTAAGGTGTAACCCTGTGACGACCGCTGCGTAGCCTGGTTGTCAGCCCAAGAAGCGTCTGCGTGCCCAGTGAGGACCACTGGACTCTGCCCTCCAAGCACAAGCCTCATGCCCGACGTGCTGCACAAGTAGCGCAACACCCTCTTTGCTGCAGCCGTGTGCTCCGGTCTGTGTCTCCCAGGAGCAACATAGCGTGCGAGAATGCTAAGAGGGTATGCAAGGTCAGGTCGTGTGCAGGTCATCAGGTACATGAGGCAGCCAACAAGCTCTGGGTACGGGCCACTCAACTCTACAGACTCATCCGAAGGCAGAGCTGAGAGCGAGTGGCGAGTAGGCAGAGGAGTGGCCTGAGGCGAGGAGTACGTGAAGCCAAAGCGCTGAAGGACCTGCTGCACCATGTGTGACTGAGTCAAGGTAATGGTGCGGCGTGCTCTGTCCCGGGTGATCTGCAAGCCTAGGTAGCTGCGCAGTTCACCCAGGTCTGTGCACGTGTGACTCTTCTGTAGCTCGGACTTCACGTAGGCGAGTCCAGCAGTGTCAGCTGTGGCAAAGACCAAGTCGTCGACGTACACGAGGATGTAGAACGGCGGCAGAGAAGTGTCGGTGCGTAGAAACAGCGACGGGTCGACAGTAGAGGGAGCAGTACCAGCACCTCCGGGACCCGTGGCACCAGCACCCTCAGCAGCCGAAGAGCCTCCAGCTCCAGCAGCACGCCTCCAGCGCCGGGCAAACCACTGACGCACCTTCTGTGGAGAGAGTGGCTCCCGTCGCGACGGAGCACCCGGAGAACCTCCAGGCCCAGCACCGCTAGACGCCACACGAGCAGGCCCAGCTCCCTCACGCTCCGCAACCCCAAGCTTAGCACCCCCAGGCTCAGCACCCTTAGTCGTGGCACTCCTAGGCTCAGCACCCCCACATTCAGCACCCCCAGGCTCAGCACCCCCAGTCGTAGCACCTTCAGACTCAGCACCCCCAGGCTCAGCACCAGAGTCACCAGCGACCGCCACAGGCTCGACTGCATCTACGTGGGACACATCTGAAGGGGCAGGACCCTGAGGGGGAAGGGGGTCTACCGGGGGGGGACCTGGCATAAGGAAGAGCGTTGGCGGGGGGAGGGACGGAGTGCGGTAGGGGAAAAGACGGTTGTAGGGGACCGACTCGTCAAACGTGATGTCCTGGGAGGATAGAACACGGCAAGAGGTGGGGTGGTAGAACTGCCACCCAGGCGCGTCAGGGGGGAAGCCAAGGAAGATGCAGGGAGCAGCACGAGGGGACAGCTTGTCCGCAGACAAGTCGCGGACAAACGCCCGAGATCCCCAGACACGGAACGCAGATGCATCGCCAACCTTCCCCGTCCATAGCAAAGCTGGGGAGGTCTCCCGCATGGAGACCCTTGGCTGAAGGTTGATCTGATGCGCCGCGTACCGAACTGCAAACGGCCACAGAAAATGGGGGGCAGCCGCATGCATCATGGACGTACGGGTGACGTCCATGACCATGCCAATGTGGCGCTCAGCAATCCCATTTTGCTGTGGAGAGTCTGGAAGCGTGAAGGTCTGGCGGATGCCTTGTGCACGACAGTAGGCTCGTAGAAGGCCAGAGGAGAACTCTCCGCCTCTGTCCGAGTGCAGATGCAAAACAAGAAAGTCCGAGCCGAAGCTGTGCCTGAGTTGGAGACGAGCTGCGCGGATCCAGTCGATCAACACCTCAGTGACATCACCCTTGCTGCGCAAGGGGAAGACTGTGGTGTAAAGCGAGTAGTCGTCAACCACCAGCAGGAAGTAGCGCTCGTGACCCTGTCCACGGACGCGGGCCGGGCCCCACACGTCCATGTGAAGCGTCTGCAGCGGGGCCTTTGTCAGAGGAAACTGGGAGGAGTGAGGGGCAGCCCGCTGCCGCCCCTCAACATAGGGGACGCAGGTAGGGGCAGGCCCCAAAGGAAGGGGAGGGAGGGACCGGGGAAGACCAGAGACAAGGACACGGGAGGCCATGCCTCGGAGACGAAGCAAGGAGGGGTAACCAAGGCGGTGGTGCCAAAGGAGAGTCTCGTGAGACAGGAGGCGACACGAGCAGGGGGGCAGACTCAGGACCAGACCTGGACGCTGCAGCTAACACCTGACCCGACGCAGCTACCTTACCAGACGCAGTGACAGGAGGAGACTCAGTGGTCAGTGTGTACAGGCTCGACCCCGGCCGACGTGTAAACGTGGCCAAGTGTCAGCCCGTCCGAGCGTCCGTGCAGTGGGTCACCCGCTGGCTCGCAAGAGTGAACTGGTGAAACCCCGCATCCTGTAGGTCAGCACCACTCACCAAGTTCATAGAGAACGAGGGGAGGTAAAGACCAGACAGGGTGCCAGAGGGGGCCACCGGACACGGGAGGACAGTGGAAAAGTGAGCTACGACAGGACCCCCACAGGGGTCTGCCAGAGAGACTGCAACTGGCCGACCAAGCGGCGTGAGTGTGGTGCGGTCTCGAAAGAAGGAGCGAGAAGCCCCCGAGTAAAGGGTGAAGGTGTGGGATGCCGAAGCCGACGCAGTACATGAGAGAGCAGACTCACCAGCCTCTGGGGAAGCAGACACACTAGCACCTAGAGCAGCAGCCTCGCTAGCACCTAGAGCAGCAGCCTCACTAGTACTTAGAGCAGCAGTCCCAATGCCCGGGTCAGGCAGAAAACACCGGTAACAGTCACCCTCATCACTTATAGTCACAGCATACATGGCAGCAAGAATAGCATCAAAGTCAAGGTCAAAGATAGCTACTCCCGCCCTAGACAGCTCGCCCCAGTGAGGGATCTCGGTGGCCTCAGGGAACTGATGACGCCAAGCGTCCGTCACGCGGCCAAAGCAGCGCTGAGTAGAGTGCGCACCCCCACACTGCTTACCCACGCGGTCGCCGGTGCGTAAGACGTAGGTGGACGGACCAGTACCCCCACCCCGCTGGCGTGGAGCGTACCACTCACGAAGTTGCTGAGGGGGGGGGATGTCACGAGTGCGCTGCTGTTGCTACTGCTGCTGCTACTGCTGCTGGCGATGTCCACCACCGGAGCCGACCCTGTGCGCAGCGCCACCCCGACCAGCTCCACCTCCTCCGCCGCCGCCTCCTCCACCGCCGTCACCTCCGCCACCTCCGCTCCCACCGCCACCGCCGCCACCGCCTCCGCCTCCACTGCCGCCACCGACGCCTCCACCCCCACCACCACCCCCACCGCCACCCCCACCCCCTCCGCCGCCTCCACCGCCGCCTCCACCGCCCCCGCTAGCTCCTCCAGCGCTCCTGCCCCCTTTGCCCTTGCCAGGATGGCGTCTCCCGCTAGGGGTAGACGCCGCACCGACCGACTCAAGACCAACGAGGTCGGCCGCAGCAAAAGAGGCAACAGAGGGCAAGAGAGGAGAGGGGGAGCACCCCTCAAAGACAGGGGTGCGAGGGTCACCACGAGAGGCTCCTACAGCGACTATGCTCTTCTCTGCTGCTAGGAGCCGCTCCTTGAGGAGGTCAACAGTGAGGGTGGTGGGGCAAACAGAGAGGAAATGGTCGCTGACCGGGCGAAGGGTGTCAGGGAGGCGGGTGACTATGTAGTAGAGGGTGATATACATAGGGGGGGGGTTCTTGGCGCAGAACTGAGCGGGAAGGGCAGCGCGGTAACGAATTTCACTAGTGCGAAGGTGCGTAATGAGGTCAGCGACTGTGGGAAAAGCTGCGAGGTCAGGGAAGAGGCACGGCAGGATGACGCGGCTAAGTGGAGCAGTGTCAGGGGAAGAGTAGCGTGCAACTACAGCGTCGTACAAGGTCTTAGCACTCTTGTACTGGCTAAAGTGCGCACGCTCAGAGGTAGGCAAGTGGCGACGCACAGCAAGACGTGCAGCAGCATCGCGTGTGGCCCACTGTGAACAAACAGTGGCGTGAGCATCAGCAGCAGGGGCAGGAGAGGCACCAGAAGTGAGGTCAAAGAGGGAGAGACCGTCTGCCCTATCGCACTGTAGGAAAAGCTGGAGGTCATCTACCCAAACGTCAAAGTCAATGGCCCGACCCTCAGCGTCAGAAGCGAGGACACTGGGGGTAGCCATGACAGCAGTAGACTAGTAGCGCGAGCAGTAGGCTAAGGGTAGTGCAGTGGTAGAGGTGTCGCTCTTACCGGACAGGGCGGCTCGGGCGGCTCGGGCGGCTCGTCGGCTCGGCGGCTCGGCGACTCGGTGGCTCGGCGGCTCGGCAGCAACTGTAGCTTGGCGGCTCGGCGGCTCGGGCGGCTCGGGCGGCTCGGCAGCAGAGGCGGCTCGGCAGCTCGGGTGGCTCAGGCGGCTCGGCAGCATAGCGGCAATGGCGGCTCGGTGGTGACGGCGGGGCCGTGAAGAGCGGCAGAGCCGCTGAAGGGACGGCGGGAGAGCCGGGTGGGGCGGCGACGAGGCCGCTAAGGGCCGTGGTGGGGCCACGAAGGGTGGCGGCCGGCGCCGCGAGGGTGGGGCCGCGGGGTTGCTAGGGTAGGGCGACGAGGCCAGTAGGGGCGGCGCCTGGGCCGGTAAGAGCGGCGCCGGGGCCGCGAGGGTGGGGCGACGGAGCCGCGAGAGCGGCTCGAAGAGGCCGCGAGGGCGGCGCGAAGGGGCCGCGAGGGCGGCGCGAAAGGGGCCGCAAGGGCGGCGCGACGAGGCTGCGAAGGTGGCGCGACGGGGCCGCGAAGGCGGCGCGACGCGAGGGGGGTCGCGAACGCGGCGCGACGGGGCTGCAAGGGCGGCGCGACGCGGCGGGGCCGTAAGGGCGGCGCGACAGGGCCGCTAGGGGCAGAGAGAGAGGGGAGCGCGACTCGGGCAAGGGCTGAGTGCGCTCCGGGCAGGGGCTGAGTGCGCTCTGGGCAGGAAAAAAAACGGTGGGCCCTAGGAACAGTTCCCACGAGGGAACCTGCTCGATACCATGAGAAAACTGAAACGAAAATGAATTGACTAAGGGAAAGTTGGGTACAAGTACTAACCCTAGAAAGCTGTACCCCATATGTGCTACCCCACTATAGCCTACAGTAGCTATGTCATATAAATCTGACACCGAGGACAACTGGGTCCCCTTGGGGAGCATCGAAAACCACCTTGTCCTCACCGCCGAGTACCTGCGCAGCCGGAATTTCTGGGATGTACACGCGCTTTCGTAAGGAGGGCCTCCTTAGGGGGGGGGGGGGGGGGGGGGGTAGTGTAAGGAAAATTCCTTTTCCTTACTTCGCGTCCCTGCTCAGCGCGTACACCACTGTTCCCGCCAACAGCACCCAACAGTAAACCGTTACCATTTGCGACATTCGCCTCGACACCGCTCCTGCCACTGTTCACGACGCGACCCAGCCTCACGGTCCGGTTGGTAACCCGCGCTCCGGACCTCCTCCTCGTTATTTCCCAACCTCGGCGCCCGGCCTGTCGCGCACCCCATTTTCACGCATTACCGTTACCATTGTAGTTTCGCTATATATTCTTCTCTCATGCCTTCACTCATTGTACTCTTGTTTAGACAGTGCAATCCTCGCTCGATCACTCAATTGCACTCGTAACAGCTCCCCAGCAATCCCCAGCTTTCTCGCTTTCGGCTCGACCACTTTCAGCTGACTGACGAATGCCGTGAATCGTCTCGTGTCATCCTTGACGGGTAGTACTGTATTCAAGTTCGGTAATGTACGAGCACACTTCAGTGTATTGACGTTTGTGATACCATGCACACCCTGCAGCATCTTGGAGAGACTCCTGAGAAAGTTTGAAGCCTTCTCGTCGAGCTTGCTGTTTCCACCCACAGAGCATCAGCTCCCACGATCTTTTGCAGTGACCTGACTACTCTTGTTTTTCATTCGTCGGTTTTAGCACAGCCTCTTTTACTTTCGCGGTTCCGCTTCGTGCCGGAGATTACAGTAGCTCCAAGTGCTGTTCGATTACGCACGTTGAAATCTGCGAAGTCGGAATGGCGAGTGCTTTCGTAGCCATGTTTACGCAGGAAGGAGCTTTCGCACGGCTTCTCCAGTTCGCCATCTTACCTGTCGCTAAAGTTCTCATCATGTGCTCGTTAGGCCTGCTTATGGCTACAGACTATGTCGGAATCCTCTCAGCAGAGAACCGGAAAATCCTAAGCAAGGTCTGCCGTGCCTCATCTCCCCTTCATCTCAGATCATGACCAGTCCTCGGGTTGTTTTATTCTTTCCGTAACACCCAGATTTTTCACCTACGCTCAGGTGATACCAAATACTTACTGTGCTTGTTTTGTTGGATGCGTGTGAGCAGCTTGTCTTCACGCTCTTTCTTCCATGCCTGATCTTCACGCAGTTGGGTGCAGCCGTGACGTGGCAAAAGCTCACGGAATGGTATTATGACAGACGATGATGATCCGTTGCAAATACAGTGCCGTTTTGGCTGTTACGATGTCCCTGAATTACGCTCTTTACCCCTGTGCAGGTGGTTTATTCCAGTGAATGTGTTTCTTGGTGCTGTTGTCGGATGCACCATAGGCCTGATCGTGGCTCTAATCATCAGGCCGCCTCCTCAGTACTTTAAGTTTACCATCGTCATGATTGGCATAGGTGAGTGTCTGATTGTCCCTCTTATTATCAGTCTCCTTTGTGGATCCCTTCCGTGACGATTGTGTGAGGGTCGTGTCTATATGAGCCACACTTTTTGTGCGTTTTTTTGTTCACTCCAGGAAACATCGGGAACATCCCACTGGTTTTGATCGGCGCAATCTGTAGGGAGAAGACTAATCCCTTCGGCACGCCTACTGTGTGCAACGAGTCAGGAGTCGCGTACATCTCGTTCGGCCAGTGGGTAAGATGGAAAGGGTTGCCCGTCAATTCTGCAGCTTTCCTCACGACGCCCAAGATGGAATGTTGATATCCGCATTTTGGTGCAGGTTGGAGCTTTGATCGTTTACACCTTTGTGTATGCTATGCTCGCTCCACCTAAAGATTCTGAGAAGCTTGAAACCGCCACCAGCGGCGACCAAAGTGCTTACAGCCAGCTTCCTGCAAACGTGACTCAAGAGGCAGAGAATAAGCCTGACTCTGACGGAAGTGACATCCAGGAGGTGAAACCCGATGAAGGAAAACTCTTGGAAAAAAATGTTGAACTATCAGAAGGATCTCCCCAGACCAGCTTCTTGAGAGCCTCCAATTTGCAGGTGAGGGCCTTACGTTATAGATTCTTATTCTTTGGTCGATGGATTAGATTTGTAAATGTTTAGCGAGCATGTTTTCTGTGTGCAGCGCCTTAAGATAATATGGAGAGTCATGGAGAAGCTTCACATCATTGATATTTTCCAACCACCAGTGGTGGCATCTGTGAGTCCAGTTGTCTGCCTATCAACATCATCTTCATCTAACGGCTACATGTCCGTTCGTAATTCTTGTTGTATATTCTCTTTACACTCGTACACTCCATTTTGTCCTTCCATAACAATCTGGCGTTACTCTGTTGCCCCTTATGCATGTTTGGAACAGCTGCTAGCTTTGATCGTTGGAGCTACCCCACAGCTCAAAGCCGTTTTTTTCAATCCTCATTCACCCCTACTGTTTCTTCAAGACAGCCTCAACATCTGCGGGTAAGGACATGGAAGGCACATCTCGTTTTTTGTTTGCAAGGCTTGGAGTGTGGAATATCATATTCCTATTTTTTTTAAGATGCTGATGCAGCTTTTGGTGATGGTTGCAGGGGTGCAATGGTTCCATGCGTTATGCTTGTCCTTGGTGGAAATCTTGTGAAGGGTGAGTTCTTCACTAGCAAGGGATTCTTCTTTTTGTTGTATTCATCACTATGTTTATCATTCTTTCTTCCTTGATGTTGCCCAACTGCTCATGCTGCAGGTCCTGGAAGTTCGGAGCTTGGAGTTCGCACCACTGTTGCAATTACACTTGTGCGCCTTCTCATTATACCAGCATCAGGATTGATGCTGGTTCAGACTGCTAAGTCTTTGGGGTATGGACCGAATCAGATGATTTACCCTTTCTGTCAATCTGTAACGCTGAATGCAGTTAATGCCTATTTCGTTATCCTGCTGTTCCTTTCAGGTTCTTCCCAAAGGACGACTTGATGTTCAATTTTGTGCTGCTGCTACAGCATACCATGCCAACTTCTATTCTGGCAGGTACATCACAGTACAGGTAGTTTTCTGTCTGCTGCATGCTTAACTTTATTTTTGCTCTAATTTGTTGTACTGTATCCGTCTTGTCAGGTGCGGTTGCAACACTTCGTGGCCATGGAGAAAAGGAGGCCTCGGCCATTCTATTTTGGGAGCACATTCTCTCAATATGTACAATGGCATTCTGGTTGACAGTTTATCTGAGCTTTCTGAAGTAAAAAAAGCTCTGTTTCATGTAAATATTAAGGCTGCAATTTCTAAGGATGTCTTTCATCATATTAATGAAGTTACTGTCTTGGTTGCTCTTCTCCATTGGCTAAGTAGCGTGAGACCATAACGGAGATGAGTGCATTTGCTTGCAGGTAGTGGGGGACCACTTGATCAGTTTCCGCTTCCTGCATGCACCTCCTGGTCCGTTTTGTGCTGCGTGAACGTAGTACCCGTGTCTTCTACACTTTCCCTGCTGGGTAATATATATGTACCCAGTTTGTTTTTGCAAGGACCACACTGAAACGCAACGTATCGAAGCAAAGACGAGTCAGGTGCAGTGCGAACGAACAAAATGAACACTGCTTCAGAAATGCCTCAGACCTGGACGAGTTTTGCTGCGTGTGTGAGCTTTGCAGTGGGATTGTAGGATAGGATGACTCCGATTGACGCTTCGATTGAGAGACACAGCTGGGAGGGGCGATAGAACACGACAGCAGCAGCTGTCTGTGCCTGCGTGGCTGCATGGAGGTTCGCCTCCTCTGCTGTTTCAGTCGTAATTGTGAATGATATCTCGGACCCCATTACCTCTTCAGCCTGTTAACGTAAAAGCGAGGTTGAATTCGAACCTACGCTTCAGTTTCGCGGCTCGCTTATGATTCACATGCCGACGTGTTATTGAGTCCGCGATCAGTGTTTTTCATATTGAATATCTGCGAATAGCTACCTCCTAATCTCGTCAGTAGCAGTCTCGTTTCAGTTCCAGGTCACTGACGGTATCGCTCTTCGCTCCATTGGGTGGTTTGTAGCACTAAATAAATGCTGTAAGCGGTGTTTCAAGAGGTCCGTTCATCTTTCTCTGTTCGCAGCATCTTCAGTCCATCCGGGTTTCGTAACCGACTCGCTCAATTCAGGTCGGCTCTTTCACCAAAGCATCGCCTGTGATCACCAATCGCCACTAGAAAAGCGCCAATCCCTAGCTGCGCGCTAGCCGCAATCTTCATTCGTCATCGTCGCTTCCAATCTCCAGTCGCCAGTCGCTGGTTGCCTGTCGCCTTTCGCCAGTTGCAGTCGCCAGTCGCCGCTGTCGCACAACATGACCCCAGGTCTAATCAACCCAAACCCGAAGCTTCATGAGCGGAAAGCACGGACTGTCACGGAGGCGCGACCTCCGGTCGCGGAAGGGGAGAGGGAACTGATTGACGCAGCCGAGATTTTTGATATCCTCCTCAACAAGCCATCTTCTCGCTTTTGCTATTCAAGGATTAAGCGTGAATAACCGTTTACGCTTGCCATCATTCGGTTGTTTATTTATTCTGTTTTTTCGTTTGTATGCTCTTTCAAGCATCCTCTATCAAGATTCTCCCTGTATTGATGCTCACCTGACCTGGCTATCAGTTTGCTCCTTAACCCGTTCCTTTCTTTCCTCTCGCACTTTCTCACCTCTTTTCCAAAATCCGTTTTTCTCTCCAAAAACCTCTTTTGCCTCTGGAGTCCTCTTTTCTCTGGAATCCTCTTTTCTCTGGAATCCTCTTTTCTCTTTGGAATCCTCTTTTCTCTCTGGAATCCTCTTTTCTGTCCGGAATCCTCTTTCCTTTCCGGATTCATCTCCTCGCCATTATGGACTCCCTTGCGGGCTCGTCATCTCTCGTCTCTTGCCGGATTCGTGTTTGTGCCTCGCCTCCCTCGCCCCCCGTCTCCTCTCCCCTCCCCTCTCCTCCCCTCCCCTTTCCTCCCTTCCTCTCCCCCTCCCCCTCCCCTTCCCTCCCCTCGCCTTGCATCTCCTCGCTGCTCGTTATTGGTGCCATGTCTCTCCTGACCGCCAGCACAGCACATCCGCGATATAAGCGACCCCGAGCACCCGTACTCGTTGGAGCAGCTGGACGTGGTGAACGAGGAGAACATCGAGTGTGACGACGCAGGCAGCCACATAACGTACGTACGTGCGTGCGTGCGTCTAGTGTGCCACTGCCACAGGTAAAATGCTGAGCTTTCGGAGCAGCTGGACGTGGTTAACAAGGAGAAAATTGAGTCGACGATACGGGAAGCCACATCACGTATGTGTGGATGAGCTATGGCATCGTAGTGCACTGGTTGGCAGCGCTGTACGTGTGTGTCAGTCGTTGGTTTCATGTCACAGGTGTGTCGTGTCACAGGTGTGTCATGTCACATGTGTGACGTGTCACAGTTGGGACAAGTCCGTTCCGTTGGAGCAGCTTGACGTGATTAGCTGGAGGTCATTGAGTGCGACGACACAGACAGCTGCCACGTCACGTATGTGCGGTGTGGTACAGAGTGTGGACATTCTGAGCGTGAGTAGTATGTTGGCCCTGAATATCTGGTACTACTCCAGATGGGTCCAGTCCCTGAAACTCTACCATGCATGCATCATGTAACATTATCTCTTCTCACAATACCTTTAACCCCACGAAACCCATCGCTTACCCACGCAATGGTAGTACCACTCACTCACACACTCTCCCCCCCCCCTTCCTGCCTTTCGCCCTCCTCTCCCCCCTTTCCCCCCTCCCCCCCATCCCCCTTTCCTCCTCCCCTCTTAATTTCTCCGATGCTGCTTTTTTTCTCCCACGTCCCTCTATCCCTTGATCCGCTCATCCGCTCATCCACTCGTCCCCCTTTCCTTTTTTCCTTGCACTATCCCGTGAGCAGCGTTCGCTTTACTCCTACAGTGCAGCACTGCAGCATGGCAACCCTAATCGGCCTCTCCATACGAGTCAAGCTCATGAGATGCCTGCCCCGAAGATTCAAGGCAAGTCGGGGGAGTTGAGAGCGGTGGAGAGGATTTTTGCAAGGTTTGGGGGGGGGGGGTAGTTCGCCCTGTTGCGGAGTTTCTTGGATTGCTGTGGGCCATGGTTTGTTGAAAGAGCTCCCTCCAAGTCATCATGGGTTTGCACCAGCCTGCTTTCGTCTGTATGCTTCTTTCTGCCAGTACTTCCGGCTACTTTTCGAGCCAGTTTTTCTCGCTCTATTTGTTCAATTAAATTTGATCCTGTCCAAGCTTCGCCAATCAACCCATATGGTTTATCTTGCCCGTTCCCAGGTGTGGTTACCACCTGGCTGTCACCACATTTATGCATTTAGTTACCCTACCATCCGCCCTCTTTTCTCACGGTAACAGGTGGACATTCGGCTATCTCCAGGGTCTCACGCTTCGGAAGGAGAAGGTACGCATGCGTAGATACAAGGTTAGAATCTAAGGCTGTGATGCCATTGGCTGAAATCAAGGGCTTTAAAGGAAGAGCCACATGTGTGGCTTGAGCCGAGCCACAGGAGCTGCCGAGCAGCAGGAGCTGCCGAGCCACAGGAGCTGCGATGGCCCATGGCAGCTACCGCACTCCGCACAGCACCGGGACTGCTCATTGGCGTATTCTGAAATTGGAACACACGAGTGCAGCGTGCGGCTTGACGAGCCAGCTCGAGTGAATCGTGGGCCAGAGGAGAGGAGATGAGCTGCGGCCCATCGTGTTGTGCTTGCTCGTGAAGCTGATGCTGACTCGTAAGGCTCCATGCATGAATACTGAGCTTCACTAGCTTGTTTGTGGTGGCACACCTTTGGTAATAGTGCTGCTGCTGCTGCTGCTGCTGCTGCTGCTGCTGCTGCTGCTTTGGGTTGCGGTGAAGTCCCTTGTGCTGTCGCTTGTGAGCCAATGCACTTGACCCAAAGCGACTTTTGAGTCAACTCAAAAGTCACGTTTTTTGTGAGCTGATGTACATAAGCCAAGGCTCTTTGTGTTGCCCTCGTCAAGCTGATGCTGACTCATAAGGTTCCATGCATATTCACTAGTCTTAACTAGCTCGGTTTTTTTTTTTTTTTTTTTTTTTTGCGCGCGCTTTTATTGATAGTCGGTTGTGGTTAGCTCCACTGTGTTTTCCTGCTGTCTGTGCCGGCCTGTCTTCCCCTGTCTGCCCTACCCTGTGCTCTCCCCTTTCCCCTCCCTCCCCAACCCCTGTCTGCCCTACCATGCGCCATGCAGTGAACACGCAGCTGAATGACAAGGAGAGGGTAGCAGCGGCTCTTGAGAACCCTCTGTGTTATAGGCCCCTTCACACTCGTCCGCCTCTCTGCCTCCCCCCCTGCGCTCTCCTCTTTCCCCTCCCCTCCCCAACCCCTGTCTACCCCATGGCATGCAGTGAACAAGCAGCTGAATGACAAGGAGAGGGTAGCAGCGGCTCTTGAGAACCCTAACCTGTCAGACATGGTCGACCGGTGCCTTGCCCCTTCCATGTAATGCGATGGGATGTGGTGTCATATGTGTGTGTGTCCTATTGGGCATCTGTTGTAGCAGCAGCTCTTGAGAACCTTAACCTGTCAGACATGGTCGACCGGTGCCTTGCCCCTTCCATGTAATGCGATGGGATGTGGTGTCATATGTGTGTGTGTCCTATTGGGCATCTGTTGTAGCAGCAGCTCTCGAGAACCTTAACCTGTCAGACATGGTCGACCGGTGCCTTGCGCCTGATGTCAAGTGTGGTGCACCCTATTGCACATCCTCTTTAGAGGCGTTTGGAAAGATTGCATACGGTTCGGCATGTTTGACATGACCAATTGATGCTATGTGTGCACTATAACATGATTTCAGTACGGTAATATTGCAACAGCTTCATTCAACAACAAAACCGGACTAGCAGACTGCGGTGCTGCAGACCCAAAATGGTGGACAATACTACAAAAGCTTCCTACATTTTGTTGGGCTGAAAAGGCCCCTTAGGATCTTTTGTAGGGTCAAACTCTGGGTAGAGTGATGTGGTAGCGGAAGCGTTAATAAATGGGTTCTGAACCACCTTGCGCTAGTGTGTGAGGGCAAAGTGAGTTGATTAAAGCAAAGAGATACAAGATTATATAAGAGTACAAGGAATACGAAGGGATACGGTTGTAACTACTTTTACTGTTTGTTGTTGCGGTTCGATACAGTGACGACTCGGGCAACTACTCTGTAGCGAGTCAGTTGTGTGTCCTTGCTGTCGCGCTGTACTTGCCAGGTCAAAGGTCGCTGACCTTTGACTTTCGCGTAACCCCCAGCGGTTACTTCAACCTCCGAGGGTTGACTCGTCGGTGTCTCGGTATGCTTCGCTTTGCTTGTGCCTTAGTGTTTCGACACGACAGAGGCGCTTAGGACCGATTGTTTCCAACACTCCCCTTCGCTTCTGGAGTGTCGCTGACGTGGCTTTGTCCAGTCAGCAGCATGGAATATTCGAACTTCTGCTTTCCGAGCTTCTTGGTCAGGTAGTCAGCTGCAATTTCGGACGTGGGACAGTACGACAGCTCGAGCCTTCCCTTCTCAATCTCGTCCTTCACGAAGAAGTATCGCAGGGCGATGTGTTTCGTCCTGTTCGCGAAACCATTCTTGTTGGCGATGCGAATTGCCGACTGGTTGTCGCAGAACAGGGTAAAGTTGGGTAACTCGGCTAACTTCGCTTCTTCCAGCAGCTCGCGAAGATAGAGCCCTTCCTTGGTGGCTGAGCAGAGTGCAATATATTATGCTTCAGCTGACGAGAGAGCAATTAGTTCCTGCTTGCTCGATTGCCAGGAGATAGGTCCGATAGGCTCGAAGCGGTAGATGTAGCCGGTGCGCGATCGTCTGTTGTCGGAGTCGCCCGCGTGATCTGCGTCGACGTAACCGATTAGCTTAGGCGTTGTAGTTGCGTTCTTATGGTAGGTCAGGCCGACCGTCCGGGTGCTGACGAGGTAGTGGAGAGCACGGTCGAGCTCCGCCAGATGATCCGCTTCAGGCTTCTTGAGGTGGGTGGCGAGCTGGCTTGCAGAGTAGGATAGATCTGGGCGGCAGGTGACAGCTGCGAAGAGAAGGCAGCCCAGCTTTCTCTGGTAGTCGCGTATGCCGGCGGGCTTGAGTAGAGTGGAGCCTTCCTTGTTGGTTGCTCTCATGTAGCGGTACGGTGTGGAGATGACAGTCGGTGTGAGTGCGAAACGTTTGGCGATGGTGTCGGCGTATTTCGCGGCGCTGAGGCAGATAGCGTCTCCTTCCCGGATGTTGAGGCTGAGGTACTGAGTGACGGTAGATGAAACTGTGAGTGTGAGATCTCGCTGCAGCTCCCCTTCGATCCAGGTGGTGATGCCGTCAGTCGAACCGATGTAAAGGAGATCGTCCACGTAGACAATTAGTAGGACGTAGTGGTCGTTTTTTGTAAGCCGGTACATCCCTTGATCGTGCGGTAGTTGCTTGAAGCCGATGCGGATGAGGCGAGCGTGCAGGTACTGTTGCCACAGTCGCGGGGCCTGCTTGATGTCGTAGAGTGACTTGAGTAGTTGGCAAACTTGGTTGGGTTCTCCGTGGGAGCCGTGCGGTAGCTCAACGAAAATTTCAGCATCAACAGGTGCGTAGAGAAACGCGTTCGTAACGTCAATTTGTCGCAGTTTCTTCTTCTTCATGGCGGCGATTGCGAGGAGAATGCGTAGTGAGGTGTGGCGGCTAACCGGAGCGAAAGTTTCGGTGAAGTCGCGTCCGTGTTCTTGATCGAAGCCGCGTACAACCCAGCGAGCTTTGAATTTGTCAATGGTGCCGTCGGCTTTTGTTTCAACACGGAAGACCCACTTCCCGGTGAGCAGTGTCTTGTTCCGTGCCACCCCGATAGGAACCACTTTACACGTGTTGCGTTCCCCAGTGCCTTCAGCTCCTTGTCCATGGCTTCGCGCCATTTTTCTTTATGTTCCCCCCCCCAGAGCCTGTTGAACTGTCGCAGGCTCTTTAGGAGTGGCGGTGCCATGGACTGCGGTGACGAGTCCGAGAATCTGCAGTCCGGTCTGTGAGTAGCGGGGAAGAGTTGCATCCTCGGGATAAGCTGCTTCATCTCCCGCTTCTGGATCTGGTAAGAAATTTGGTCCTACTCGTTCGGCTTCGTTGGTGTTGAGTGTTGCAGGTGTTACGTAACCGTTGTCGGCGAAATGGTAGAAGGTTTCGGCGTTGGCACTTTCGCGAGGGTTGTCTTCGTCCATGGGAACGTCGACGGAGCAGAACGGAAGAGGTCCGGCTTCTTCTGACGCGTTGTCCACATTCTGCTCGTCCCAGTCAGCTTCGTCCGCTGCGGAGGCGAAGGCTCGGTCACCACGAAAACCACCTGTGGGATCTTCGTCTTCTTGAAGGTTGGCAAGGTATGTCTGGAGCGTGAGTCGTTCGTAGAAAATTACGTCACGTGCTGCTACTGTTTCCTTGGAGTGGACGTCGAAGATTTTCCACGCGTTGTAGTTCCTTTCGATTCCGAGGTGTAGTCCCCACTGTGCGCGTTGTGAAAATCGGCCCGCTCGTGCTGCTGGGGGTCGGTACTGTACCATGCATCCGAAAACTCGTAACATTTTTGTGCTGCCCTGTTTTCCTGTCCATAGCAGATGCGGTGATGCGTTGTTCGGAAGCGATGATGACGACAGCAAGTTGTGCAGCATGACGGCGTGGTCCATTGCTGCAGGCCACTGGTGGTTGGGTAGCCGCATGCCACGTAACACCTTGCGGATGCTGTTTTGCAGAGTCCTGTGCATTCTTTCTGCTACACCTTGCTGCTGATGGGCGTAGGGAAGGGAGATGAGCTGCTTGATTCCCCTTTCCGCCAGGTACTGCTTGAAGCGCTGAGAGGTGTATTCTCCTCCTCCGTCTGACTGGAAGCTTTTTAGTTGTACGCCCGATTCTCTCTCTGCTACTGGTAGCCAGGCAACGAAGGCTGCGAATGCCATGTCGCGGCTAGGGAGGTTTTGGTGCCAGACGTAGCGGGTGGCGGTGTCGATAAAGGTGATCGTGTAGTTGTATGTTACTTGACCTGGTTCCCGATTGAACAGGATGTCGCTATACACCTTCTCGAGTGGTGCGTACGCGGGTGCGCTCGGGTTGCGATGAGGCGTAAACGGTCGATGTGGTAAGTCACCTTCGGGGCAGGTGAAGCACGTTCCGCGTACTCGTTGGAGTTCTCGTCCGTCGGTCAGTAGAAGTGAGTCCTTGTCGAGTACTCGTGCTCTTATCGTATTGTTTAAGACTGTGTTGCTTGGGTGTCCCATCCTTGCGTGCCAGGTGCTTTCGTCGGCGCGATGTCCGGGTGATCGTCGGTACATATCGGAGTTGGAGTAGAAGCTGGCGGTGAAGTTTGCGCTACGATGAACTTCTCGTGGTGTTGGGTGGAGTTGTTGTGCTGGTGTTGGTGGTGTGTCGTCGATGAGGAGCGGTGTCGTTGAAGTACCAGCGATTGGTGTTGACGTTCCTGTTGCTGCCGTTGATGGTTTTGCTGCTGCCGATGTTGTCTTTGCTGCTGCCGGTGTTGTTTCTGCTGCTGCCGATGTTGTCTCTGCTGCTGCCGATGTTGTTTCTGCTGCTGCCGATGATGTCTCTGCTGCTGTCGAATGTTGTATTGTTACTAACGTGCGTGTTCGTTCTGCTTCAGGAATGGTATGTGAATACCAAAAGCCTTCCGGACTGAAGCCGGGGTCGAGATCCGGCGGGTGTGTCCAAGATGTGAAGGTGACGATCCCGTCACTGTCTGCGGTGCCCAGGTCTGGGACGAAATCGAGAACGAAGACATTGTTCTTCAGGACCGCCTTTCCGATGTAGAGGCCGCCCTTCCCGTGGTACAGCTTGAACTCCTGGATGGTACTGTCGGCTTCCAGATGTATGCCTTTCGCCATCAACTGACTGACGCTCAGTAAGTTGTAGCCAAGGCTTTCTGCTATTAGGACTTTGGACATTTGCAGTATGACATTCGTTTCTCGTGACTGAAGTTGCACAACTCCTTGTCGTCGTGTGCGCAGGTTCTGATTATTGGCGACAGTGATGACGACTTCTCGTTGAAGTCGGTACTCGCGTTGAACGAAGCGTCATGAAGAGCACATGTGTTGTCCGCAGCAACTGTCCAAGAACCATGTATCCTTCCCGGACGGCTCGCTTTGAGCGATGGCGGCGTACATCAGGTTCGGTTGAAGTGACTCGCGGCGAGGCGTGCTGTTGTCGAGTTGTTCTTCTGGTGAGTAATATGGTGGTGACTCAGTTACGCAGGAGTCACTCAGCCTTGCCATGCAGCTGACGATGTTTCTTGTTCCTTTCGCAGGTTGTCCCGTCGATGTTGTTGAGACTTGTACTGAAGTTGTCGGATTTGCTTGCGTTGAGGCAACTTGACTACTTGAAGGGCGAAGTTGGCGTTGCGGCGACGTTGACTGTTGTCGATTCGGGCAGTGCGTACGAGGATGCCCTGAAGTCTTGCAGAAGTGGCAGAACGGAGGTACGATTTTCGGTCGATTGTTGTTGTTGTTGTAGCGCCGTTGAGTGTGAAACGCGAATTCGGGTACTGATACTTTTCTCTTGTGTCGTTCTTCTTGCAGGTCCATGTCTTGTTGCTCGGCGTGGATTTCGGCGCAAAGTGCTGCTTCAGAAATTTTCCCGTGGGCTCGTAGTATGGCGCGAGTGGAGCGCCATTGAGGACCAAGGCCGCTGATGACAACCGTGACGAAGGCGTCTTCTGAAATCGATCCTCCACATCGAAGAAGCTTGTTGTTGTTGTTGCTGTTGTTTGATTGCGCAGGTGCTCCTTGCTGATGCTGCTCGTAGAAGGACATGAAGGAGAAGAACTTCTCCATCATGCTTTGATCGAAGCCCGCGCCTTGGTTTGCGGGTGTTTCAGTAGACCCAGCTGCCGGTCTCGTTGTTGTGCCTTCCTCTGTCTGTAGGCCAGAGGCAGGAGGTGGAGTAGTAGTACCAGGAGAGCTGTTGGAGGAGCTCCTCTCCTTTCTGGTAGACATGTCTCTTGGTGTTTTAGGTGTTAAGGAGAGATGAATTTAACCCTAACCTGCTCTCATACCATGTTGGGTTGAAAAGGCCCCTTAGGATCTTTTGTAGGGTCAAACTCTGGGTAGAGTGATGTGGTAGCGGAAGCGTTAATAAATGGGTTCTGAACCACCTTGCGCTAGTGTGTGAGGGCAAAGTGAGTTGATTAAAGCAAAGAGATACAAGATTATATAAGAGTACAAGGAATACGAAGGGATACGGTTGTAACTACTTTTACTGTTTGCTGTTGCGGTTCGATACAGTGACGACTCGGGCAACTACTCTGTAGCGAGTCAGTTGTGTGTCCTTGCTGTCGCGCTGTACTTGCCAGGTCAAAGGTCGCTGACCTTTGACTTTCGCGTAACCCCCAGCTGTTACTTCAACCTCCGAGGGTTGACTCGTCGGCGTCTCGGTATGCTTCGCTTCGCTTGTGCCTTAGTGTTTCGACACGACAAAGGCGCTTAGGACCGATTGTTTCCAACACATTTAAGAGCAGACAAAAATGCCAATGCTGGTTTCTGTTGTGCGACCAACTCAAAACAGGGCCTACCCGTATCCCTAACATTCTTCCCTTGAAACACTACTGTTACTCGTCGTCACAAGGATCCAGTTCTGCGGCGCCTCAGCTCGCTCCACTTGACAACTCGTCGTCACACACATAAGCATCCATAAGAAAACTCATCACTCATCAATCAACCAAAGCTTCATACTCCTGAAGCATTTCGCCTTGTGCTTGCTCTCCATGCCACAGTTGTTATGCACCGCAACCAACCGCTCTCGCTGCGCCTCAAACCACTCGCGGTTCCCCACAGCCAACCACCCAGGGGGAAACAGAGGCACGGGCAAGACCCCTACCGAAGCTCCGTCCTTCTGGTTTTCCTCCTTCACCATATGTGCTATGGCTCGGTTCATACAAGCCTGGAGGCCCGTGGTTCGTAGCTTCCCGAACCTGAACCAGAGGCTCGGGCCCGAACCAGAACCGTCGCTGCTGCTACCGCTGCTGGCGGAGGCTTCTTGGGGGCCTGCTCCTATCTCCGCTGCTTTTCTTCTGTGATTGGAAAAGGCTTGCTTGGCCCAATCTAAAGTGAAATGCTTAGTGGGTGCGGAGGGGCGGAGGGCTATTAGCCAGACTGATAGAAATCCCAGCTGCTGCTGAGAAAGTGGTGCAGTGGTGGTAGCAGCAGCCGCAGCAGAAGCAGCAGCAGTGGAAGGATTGGGAGAGTCAGAGGTTGGAGTAGGGGAAGAAGAGGAGATGGGGGAGGTAGAGGTGGTGGGGAGGAGCGCGAGAGACAAAGAGGGGGAGGAGGAAGAGTAGGAGGAGGAGGTGGTGGTTGCGGTGATGAGTGATGGGGACTGGTCTCGGAAGGAGGGAAGGATGAGGTTATAGTCAGGGGAGAAGAAGGGGAAGGGGTCTTTCAACCATACAGTGCTGACATCACTGCATGGGAGGGAAGGGGAGGGGTGGTTGGAGATGAACCAAGAGAGAAAGACAGGGAAAGGGAGGAAATAGAAAGAGGACTTAGAAAAAGCGGGAGGTAGAACAGAGCAAAAGGCGCGCACAGATAGAAAGAACGGAAGAGAAAGACAGGAATAGAGTTACATCCAGAGTGATGTAAGAATTAACGACAGCTTATAGGAGACAGCAACAGATCTGGGATGAGGGGGATGGTGTGGGAAGGCTACGGGGAATTTACATGCATGCTTTGTGAGTCGATTCAATTGGATACGAAAATACAGCAGATCAAAGGGTTATGAAAATAAAAGAAGATGGTGGTTTGAGGGGCATTCGCAAGCATGTGCACTCCCCTGATCAGATTGCAAGGACGTTGCAGGTCACCAAGAGTGCCGGAATGCTTTTGATTCGACTCAAAAGCGTTGCAGGTCACCATAAGTGCTGGAATGCCAGAGCACACCCGAGAGGCATAGGCAGGAAGGAAGGACGTGAACCATCGATCATGACTCACTGGATTGAACCACTCTTCACCGCATCAAGTCGCATCGTACCTGATGATGGTGCTCTGCTCTGCCTGCATGAGCTGGGCCGCTAAGAGTGCTGGAAGGGCCGAGCACACCCGAGAGGCATTGGCAGAGGGGACTTGGGCAGGGAAGGGGAGGAGGTGGTTGCTGAAGCCAGGGATAGACGATGCTACGGCCTGGGGTGTGAAAGGAGCGAGATTAGGAGGCAGGGAGGCAACAGAGGGACAGAGTACGAGCAGGAAGGAAAGAAAGGGAGGTAAGGGAGTGGAAGGGGAGGAGGTAGACCCAGAGATAGACGATGCTACGGCCTGAGGTGGAGCGTGTATGGGGGAGAAAGGGCGAGGAAGGGAACAAGGTTAGAGGCAGGAGGGAAGTGGGGTGAACGTGGAGGCCGGAAGGGGAGGAGATGGGTTGCTGAACCCAGGGATAGACGATGCTACGGCCTGGGGTGTGAAAGGAGCGAGATACGGAGGCAGGGAGGCAAACAGAGGGGAAGGAAATGGACAGAGAGGAAGAGAAGGTGGTAACAAAGGGCAACGGAAGAGGAGAAGGTGGATGCTGAGTACAGGAATAAACGATGCTACGGCCTGCGGGAGTTAGTATGAGGGAAATAGGCAGAGGGAAGAGTGAGGGCGCAGGAGGCAGAGAGGCAAACAAGGGAAAGTAAAGGGGCAGGGAGGAAAGAGAAAGTGGTAATACAGGGCAACGCAGGAGAGGGTTGCTTACCCAGGGATAGACGGTGATGATGCTACGGCTTGGGGGATTGAGCAGAGGATGGAAAGGTGGTATGAACAGCTTGACTGAACTTCCCAACAGCTTGACTGAACTTCCCAACAGCTTGACTGAATTTACCAACAGCTTGACTGAACTTTTCAACAGCTTGACTGAACTTTCCCACAGCTTAACTGAACTTCCCAACAGCTTGACTGAACTTCCCAACAGCTTGACTGAACTTCCCAACAGCTTGACTGAATTTACCAACAGCTTGACTGAACTTTTCAACAGCTTGACTGAACTTCCCCACAGCTTGACTGAACTTCCCAACAGCTTGACTGAACTTCCCAACAGCTTGACTGAATTTACCAACAGCTTGACTGAACTTTCCAACAGCTTGACTGAACTTCCCAACAGCTTGACTGAACTTCCCAACAGCTTGACTGAACTTCCCAACAGCTTGACTGAACTTCCCAACAGCTTGACTGACCTTCCCAACAGCTTGACTAAATTTACCAACAGCTTGACTGAACTTTTCAACAGCTTCACTGAACTTCCCCACAGCTTAACTGAACTTCCCAACAGCTTGACTGAACTTCCCCACAGCTTAACTGAACTTCCCAACAGCTTGACTGAACTTCCCCACAGCTTGACTGAACTTCCCAACAGCTTGACTGAACTTCCCAACAGCTTGACTGAACTTCCCAACAGCTTGACTGAACTTCCCAACAGCTTGACTGAACTTCCCAACAGCTTGACTGAACTTCCCCACAGCTTGACTGAACTTCCCAACAGCTTGACTGAAATTCTCAACAGCTTGACTGAATTTACCAACAGCTTGACCGAACTTTTCAACAGCTTGACTGAACTTCCCCACAGCTTAACTGAACTTTCCAACAGCTTGACTGAACTTCCCAACAGCTTGACTGAACTTCCCAACAGCTTGACTGAACTTCCCAACAGCTTGACTGAACTTCCCAACAGCTTGACTGAACTTCCCAACAGCTTGACTGAACTTCCCAACAGCTTGACTGAACTTCCCCACAGCTTGACTGAAATTCTCAACAGCTTGACTGAATTTACCAACAGCTTGACCGAACTTTTCAACAGCTTGACTGAACTTCCCCACAGCTCAACTGAACTTTCCAACAGCTTGACTGAACTTCCCAACAGCTTGACTGAACTTCCCAACAGCTTGACTGAACTTCCCAACAGCTTGACTGAACTTCCCAACAGCTTGACTGAACTTCCCAACAGCTTGACTGAATTTACCAACAGCTTGACTGAACTTTTCAACAGCTTGACTGAACTTCCCCACAGCTTGACTGAACTTCCCAACAGCTTGACTGAACTTCCCAACAGCTTGACTGAATTTACCAACAGCTTGACTGAACTTTCCAACAGCTTGACTGAACTTCCCAACAGCTTGACTGAACTTCCCAACAGCTTGACTGAACTTCCCAACAGCTTGACTGAACTTCCCAACAGCTTGACTGACCTTCCCAACAGCTTGACTAAATTTACCAACAGCTTGACTGAACTTTTCAACAGCTTGACTGAACTTCCCCACAGCTTAACTGAACTTCCCAACAGCTTGACTGAACTTCCCCACAGCTTAACTGAACTTCCCAACAGCTTGACTGAACTTCCCCACAGCTTGACTGAACTTCCCAACAGCTTGACTGAACTTCCCAACAGCTTGACTGAACTTCCCAACAGCTTGACTGAACTTCCCAACAGCTTGACTGAACTTCCCAACAGCTTGACTGAACTTCCCCACAGCTTGACTGAACTTCCCAACAGCTTGACTGAAATTCTCAACAGCTTGACTGAATTTACCAACAGCTTGACCGAACTTTTCAACAGCTTGACTGAACTTCCCCACAGCTTAACTGAACTTTCCAACAGCTTGACTGAACTTCCCAACAGCTTGACTGAACTTCCCAACAGCTTGACTGAACTTCCCAACAGCTTGACTGAACTTCCCAACAGCTTGACTGAACTTCCCAACAGCTTGACTGAACTTCCCAACAGCTTGACTGAACTTCCCCACAGCTTGACTGAAATTCTCAACAGCTTGACTGAATTTACCAACAGCTTGACCGAACTTTTCAACAGCTTGACTGAACTTCCCCACAGCTCAACTGAACTTTCCAACAGCTTGACTGAACTTCCCAACAGCTTGACTGAACTTCCCAACAGCTTGACTGAACTTCCCAACAGCTTGACTGAACTTCCCAACAGCTTGACTGAACTTCCCAACAGCTTGACTGAACTTCCCAACAGCTTGACTGAACTTCCCCACAGCTTGACTGAACTTCCCAACAGCTTGACTGAAATTCTCAACAGCTTGACTGAATTTACCAACAGCTTGACCGAACTTTTCAACAGCTTGACTGAACTTCCCCACAGCTTAACTGAACTTCCCAACAGCTTGTCTGAACTTCCCCACAGCTTAACTGAACTTCCCAACAGCTTGACTGAACTTCCCAACAGCTTGACTGAACTTCCCAACAGCTTGACTGAACTTCCCAACAGCTTGACTGAACTTCCCAACAGCTTGACTGAACTTCCCAACAGCTTGACTGAAATTCCCAACAGCTTGACTGAATTTACCAACAGCTTGACTGAACTTTTCAACAGCTTGACTGAACTTCCCCACAGCTTAACTGAACTTCCCAACAGCTTGTCTGAACTTCCCCACAGCTTAACTGAACTTCCCAACAGCTTGACTGAAATTCCCCACAGCTTGACTGAACTTCCCAACAGCTTGACTGAACTTCCCAACAGCTTGACTGAACTTCCCAACAGCTTGACTGAACTTCCCAACAGCTTGACTGAAATTCCCATCAGCTTGACTGAATTTACAACAGCTTGACTGAACTTCCCAACAGCTTGACTGAACTTCCCAACAGCTTGAGCTCGCTCAGCTAGGCAACTGAGACAAACCACAAATTACGAGACAAACTAGGCAGCAGAAGCAGAAGCACAAGCACAAGCCCAAGCACAAGCACAAGCACAGGCACAAGCACAAGCACAAGCACAAGCATAAGCACAAGCGTCACACAGGCAGACTAATCGAGCAGGCAGGCACCACAGCTCAGTCAGCTCACCTCCTCTGCCACTGCCGCCACAAACCTTACCGCCGAATCCAGCAGCGATATGTCCTTAAATAATAAGCCAACTTGAGAACAGCTAGAGCTTGATTCTAAATCAGATAGTACGGAACAGGCTAGCAGCGCAAGCAAGCAAGCACTACCGCAGCCAGGTCAACTTTTGAGACGTCTCAAAAACCACCGCAGCCAGGTCAGCTCACTCACCTCCTCTGCCACTGCCGCCACAAACCGCCCGCCGAATCCAAGCAGCGATATGCCCTTGAGCCAGTTCTGAAACAGGTCGCCCTCTCCTTCACACACCACCACCACAATCACCCACCCGTCCCCCTCCACCCGCCGCGCCTTCCGAGCAACTTCCACAAGGTACTCCTTTAGCCATCCCTCCCCTTCAAAGTCTAGAGCCAACCCTTCAATCTCCCTCCTGGCCTCCTCCTTCCTCCCCTCCCCCACCCTCCAAAACCCTGCTTGTTTCAACCTTTCTCTTTTCGCATCCTTCCCAGATATGTAATTCGCATGAATGGTAACGGCTCGGGGCTTTAACGTCTCGAACCGCGTCCAGTTATACGTCATAACGTGCCCGGAAAGGAATTTATTCGGCGGCAGGACCCCGATTTTAGGCGCAATGACTCGCCCATCCACGATGTTTTTTCCCATCTGGGCAATTACCATTTGCATCTGATCCTGGTCTATTCCCCCAGATCGCCCTGTTTTCGCCATCCTAAACGCCCAATCCGCGATGAAAGCCTTAGCGCCGGGTGTGGGGCGAACGTAGAGGAAACAGCTACAGTAGATCTTATTTTCCGGGTAGTAGCTTAAAGGCTCGCATGCACTTGATGCATTAACGAGTACGCTTTCATCCAGAGTCAAGTAGACATCAAAATCCTCCTCCTCTCCCCCTTCCTTCTGCTCCTCCTCCTGCTCCTTCTGCTCCTCCTGCTGCTGCTCCGACTGCTGCTGCTGTGCCCCCTCCTCCTCGTTCCCCTGACTTCCTCCCCCAACCCCCTTCTGCCCCTGCTCCTCTTGCAACTGCCGCTTTTGCTGCCTTTCCTCCTCCCTCTCTGTTCCTGCGCTATCTGGCTCTCCTTTTGCTCTTCTGCCACTTTTTCCTGCTCCCTCTCCTCCTCCTTCCGCTGCTCTTACCTCCCCCACACTCCCCTCTCCACCAGCGTCTGTTTCCACATCCCCTGCAACGTCACTCAAATCCCCCACATCCCCCACATCACTTGCTGCTTCTCCTTCTGCTGCTCCTGCTCCTCTTTTTGCTCTTGCTGCACTTGCTGCTTCTGCTGCTTCTGCTTTCTTTCGTGCTTTCGCCTTGGCCTTTGCCTTGGCCTCAGCTTCTGCCTTTGCTCTCTCCTCTAACTTGGCCTGTGCTTCCGCCTCTGCTCGTGCTTGTTCCTCTAATCTTGCCTTTTCTTTTGCCGCCAATTCAGCTTTCCGTTTTTCGACCTTCGCTCTCGCAATCCCTACACTCCCCTCCGCCGTGAAAAACGGAATAGGGTTCTGTGCCCAGGCTATATCTATATCGCTGTAAAACACATTAAAACCAAAGCACAGAAGGTGTAGTATATACACCGCACGATGCGATGCGACTTTGTGAAAACCAGCATCCCCATAGAAATGTGCCGACTCAAAATTACTAATTTTCTCTTCTTGCCCGAACTGCCCTGAAAACGGCAGCAAGACGGCCTATAACGGGGATGAAGAGGGGGGACGGGGGGAACGCAGGAGGAACGAGGGAGGAAGTGAGGTGAACAATGAGACATGTATGGAGGGAGTACAGGGAGACAGAGGAAGGTAGCACAGCACACAGGGAGAAACTCGCAACTCGACTTATCACACAGGGAGCAAGAGGAAGGGGGCATGGGCAAGGTTACACCTGTTCCGATCCGACACCCAACCCACCCACCCACCCACCCACTTGTTGGTGAGGAAGGAAAGGAGGAGGAGAATGGTACACTGGAAAAATGATAACGAGAAAAAGGCCAAATTTGAGAAGTTCAGGAGGAAGGAAATAACTGCCCTGCCCGCTTTCATAAGGACGTTTCAGATGATGATAAAGTAGACACACCCTTTTGATGTACGCGTTTTGAGGCACATCCAAGAGAAAAAACACCCTGCTATGCTACCCTAGCCAGGCATGCAAAAACCAGAACCCCTGAATTCCAATACAGACAAAAGGCCCACCACCACACCCCAGTGCAAATAAGAAACCACAGTCCCTACCCTACCCAGTGCTATACGCACCTGGCTCGGCCATTAGCTGGTGGCGAAGGCTAGAGCTGTCTGGTCCGCAGCAAAGATGATGAAATGGCCGCCCAGCCCCACCGCCTGCTCCCATAAGGACGTTCAGAATCCCATTGCATTGGCAAACGCAAACCCCTGCATGCAGTCGCACCTGGCCCGGCCATTTGCTGGTGGCGAAGGCTAGAGCTGTTTGATCAGCGGCAAAGATGATGAAATGGCCGCCAAGTCCCACCGCCTGCACGTGCCATGCCCAGTTCTCCAGCATGTCGTTGTAGCCTGTGAGAGGGTGACACGTGGCAGTGGGGTGCGGGAGTGGGGAGAAGGGGAAGGGGGTGGGAAAGGGGGCAGGGGGGAGAGGGAGGAGGGAAGGAGGGAGGAGGGAGGAGGGAGGAGGGAGGAGGGAGGGGGGAGTGGGGAGAAAAAGACGGGGATCGCCACTCCACTCGCTATCACCAACAGCAAGAAGAAGGCGGGGAAAGAGCTGGGGTGAGAGAGAGGACACTCCTCTCACCAGCGTTGAAGTAAACGAAGATAACGGTGCCGTTAATCGCCACTCGATTCGCCATCTCCCAAAGCACCGCCAACTGACTGTGGAGCTCCGACGCCTGCGACGCATACGACGACGCTCGCGACGCATGCGACGCGTGCGACGCTCGCGACGCCTCTCGCAACACGCGCGAAGCTCGCGACTCTCGCGGCGACGCTCGCGACCCGCCATCCCGAGGCGCGGGTTCAAGAGCACCTTGTTTGTGAGAGAAAACGGCGCTTCTGGGAATTGGATGCCTTGATTTAGAAAGGGTTGCCGAATCTTGACGACTAGAGGGCCGTTCTGTGGGAAAGGAGATCAAGGAGTTGACGGGACGTTGCGAGATGAAGGGCGGAGAGAATTCGTCTCTGCTGTGTCTGTCGCTGATGCCTCCTGCCGTCAATTGCGCGTCGGTGGTTCTTGCGAGAGTGGCGGCGGCAGCGGCATTGCAAACGGGGGATCGTGAGACGGAGATGAGGAGGACGAGGAGGAGAAGAGAGGAGGGATGCAGAGGGATGGGGAGGTGGAGGAGGTGAGAGAGGAGTGACGTCAGAGTCATCTTGAAATGGACCTTATAGTACCGCACTTGAGAATCCAACAACGGGTACGGATCGGATGATGAGCATCGTACGGTGGTGGTGGCGTCGCGACGTCCTTTTTTGGTCGACTGAAAAGTCGCACGATGGTCCTTCGAACGGGCGAGCGTCTTTGGAGAACAGCTTCTAAAGCTAAAAAAAACCACAGAGACGTCTCAAAAAGTCGTCTTTCTAGAATAACTCCAAAAACTCGAACTATCTGTCACGTGAAAGGAGCTTGGGTGATCGATCGGACGGTCCAGCTTCTCTTGCTGTACGTGCCACGTGGCCTGATTGCATTGCTAGAATTACATTATAACGCGGATGGCGATGGTCGAAGATAGGAGGAGTTGAGGGACTGCATCGCCTCGACGGTAATGAGATTGAGAGGATGAAGGCGACAATTGCTACTACTGAATCAGCTTATAGGAAACTCAGGCGACTGGCGAAGTATAAAGAACGGCAATTCACATGTAAGAAAGAATGGCCAAGTCAGTTGCAATTATGGCGACGGGTACTACTGGCGCGATGCGACAATGCGAGTCGCGACTTCGCCGACGGGTTGCATCGCATCGAAGACTGAGATCTCAATGCGGCTAAAAACTCGCGGGTAACCAGCCAGCGCGAACGTGACGTTTACGCGGAGAGAGCCGCTGAGTTTGTTTTAGTTCGATGGCTCTAATCTAGTACGCAATTATGCTGTGGAGGCGAGTTGTGCGCGATAGGTGTTGATAGGTGTTCCATTCTGCCTGAGTTTTGATACGTTTTCAGTCTGGCCGGTTGTAGGTGTTGATCGTCCACTGCACCTCTTTCCTGATTAGCGCATATGTAACCTACAGAACCGTCTAGAAACCACGAAAAAAACGATTCTGTGGGGGATGGATCAACACTCACAGCGTCATGCTGCTCAACCGCAACAAAGCGAACGAGGAAGAAAGTTGGTAAAAAGGCTCGTGGGTTGGGGTGAAAGCAGTTGCTGGTGGCGAGAAGGTCTCTCGCTACAAAAGGCCTCGTTTTTGGAAACGAGAACTTCGTGAGAATAGTGTATGATACATTATACAGCAAGCACCCCGCATGATATTTCAGCAGCAGCCAGTGCAGTCAAAATTCCCGCACAGAGCAGCCAGAGTCAGATCTGCCCCCAAAACCTATAATATGCGGGACAGCACAATCAGAACGTAAATAAAGGTGTATTTCACAACGTTCACGGGGTCGCTTGAACCAGTCGCATTTGCCCAGTCTTCTCTACACCCTTCCTTCCTCCACGCCTTCCACTCTTCATTGCAAAATCCTGTCCCATCCATTTCATTTTACCTCTATTGTTGACTACAACTAACAATGCCATATCGGTATGGTGTAGTGAAAAACAAGCATTCTGGTGGAATGGACAACGTATTGACAAAGCAAGCACCCTGTAGGATGATTCTGTAGCGAGCGTGTTGTGTACGTCTATAGCATGCTGTTTGCAGAGTCACTCTGCATGCCCTCGCGCTCTGCACGGGCCATTTCAGCAGTGAATCCAGAGGAGCCAATTGAACTCTGAATCTCGTTGTCAACAGAAGGTACGCCCTTGCTCACACGTGGCTTAAAGATCTCCTGCTTCAGCTTCAGCAGCTCCCCCAGCACTTGATTCATGGAGGGGCGGGAGGTTGCGGGCATGGCGGTGCAGGAGAGGGCAAGGCGAGCCCAGCGCAGCACCAAGTCATCTGGTGCGTCCAAGTATGGGTCCTTGAACACTGCCACAGCATCTGACTCCACAAACGGGGTGATCTGTTGGGTCAAAGGGACCACAGCCATGCGGATGAGCCTGATCCATTGCAGACTAATGATTTGAGAAGTGAATGTTAGTCATGCACAGCTTCTGCATAAAGCATTGGAGAAGTCAATTTGTGCCAAGCAACTGCGCCTCACCCATTGCTTTAGGTTGATCTGGCTGGTCTCACTGACATGAACGGCCTTACGTGCTGAAATCGCCACCAGCATCACCACACCGAAGCTGCCAACACCCAAGCAGCAACAGAAACAAGGGGAACAGAAGGGAGAGTGATACTATATTAGCCATACGTGCAACGATTTTCTCCTCCTTTTCAGGCGAAGAAATTAGTATGGCGCATAGACAAACGACTCTATAACGCCTGATGTTATATCTATTCGATGAAGAAGAACTGCATGTCAGTGGAGCGTCATGAGTATCAATGAAACAACCAAAAAGAGAACGGGTTAAGAATGGAGGCCGATGGAACCCAATCTTACATTGGAGCATTCCTTAGAGCACAATGACCCTGGAAAATAAGCAAGGCAAATCTTTGTGCTCACCTGTACACATCTGCTGCTGGAGTGGCCTTGTGGGACTTGTAATAGGCAGGGTCCACATAGCCCGGTGTTCCCATCACACGAGTGGCAGCCACAGACGCGCCCATAGCGGTGCCCCCAGTGAGCTTCACCAGCCCAAAGTCTGCAATCTTGGCCTGAACAGCGATTGCAAGTGCGTGGAGGCAAAACAATATAGGCCATTGCATGCTAGAATGAGAAAACAACGATCACAAATAAATCAAACTCAACGATGATTGCATGTGAGGACTGAATTTTGCAATTTTAGCATGAACAACAATTGCAAGAGCATGTAGGCAACAATTAAGTATCGGTCATCACCAATTTGTTTCCACCGAGCAAAAGCATGCTAGCAACAAGAAAACAAACCCCTAGTTTGGTCAAACAAAAAGAGAGCAAAAATTGCAATTTGACGTACATGCATTTTTGCATCAAGAAGAATGTTGGCTGGCTTAATGTCCCGATGCACAATGCCAAAGTCATGAAGATACTGCAAGCCCTTTGCCACTCCAATTAGAATATCGAGTCGTTGCGATAATGAAAGGGGGCTTGGAGCACCTAGAAAGGCACGGAGTGAAAATTATTATGCCATACCAAAATGTAGCATTTCAGTTGATCCTGAAATGAGAAATGCACACATCATGGTTGGAATTTGGTTGGTTCTTCATAAAGAGAAGAAGAACTTTCAACCTGTGGTTCGCCAATGAGAACAATAAGAGTTGTGGTGAGAAGAAGAAACTCTTAGTTCTGATCCGGATTCGCATATTGAAAGTGAAATATAGTCTGGCGCAAGAAGAAGCTATTCTGTATAGAGAAAAGCTTAGCTACTGGTCCAATCCAGCTCTCGAGATCCAAACAAGATAAGTCCAAAGGGGTTCAAAGCTGGTCGGTATAACGAAAAGATTGAATTATGCGTAGTAATTCACCAATGGCAGTAGAAGTGTTTACAGTGAGAACCTCCAACTCTGACCCAATGTGCAGGTTAGAAGTGAAAGAGATTTGACTAGCGCCAATCACAAACTGTCAAGTGTATAGAGATTCTTATGTACCTGGTCCAATCCAGCTCTCGAGGTCCCGGTTGACCATGAACTCATACACGAGCACTTGTTCTATGAGACTTGTAGCTGGGTCAAAGTTCACACAGAATCCCAGCAGGCGCACCAGGTTGGGGTGGTGCTTGCTCGCCATCTCCTTCACCTGAAAGTTGGGAAATCATTTGGTAGGGAGAGGAGAGAAGCGAACATATACGGAGTGTGCATGTGTGTGTATTTATACAAATGTTTGTTTTTGTATGTGGTGTGTATATATCAATGACTGTGTGTGTGGGGGGGCGGGGGGGAGGGGGGGAAGGGGGCTGCTCACAAAGGTAATTCAAAAACAGCATTGCAGCACAATTCATGCGCTGACACTCCCTTGTACACGCCGGAAGCATCATGAGCGAGGAAGTCGTTAAGGAAAGTCCGGTACCTCAGTAAGGAAGTCGTTGGAGAGGACCCTAGATCGCTTGACAGCCCACATCGCATTGGGGTCATTCACTGACACGCCCTTGTACACATCTCCAAAGGTGCCGCTGCCAATCCTGTTTCCCTCTGCCCAGTCTCCCGTTGCGCTTGCGAGCTCTTCCAGAGTGAATTTCTGGCACACATGTGGCTTCACTGCCTCCATCTCCACTACCACGTCCCTCTACTTCTCCCGTGCTGCTGCTCCCCCTGCCACAGCCACAGCTGCAGCAGCAGCAGCGGCTGCTGCTGCTTCTGGGTCCCTCTCCTCTCCTCTGGATGCTGCGTTTGAATAATCAGGTTCTGAGCCTGGAAGGGGTTTTGAAGTAGGAGATAAGACGAAGCTGAGGAAATAAAAGTGGATGGAAATTGAAGAAGAATGCTAGGGATGACGGCAGATTTTGGGCAGCATGGACTGGAAAGATCTTACCTTGGAGCACACGATCTTCTGCCAAATCCTTAGCATCCACATCGGTGCTGGTTCCGCCTCCCCCTGTTGACCCTTTGGCGCGGCATTGTTTGCACAGCAGCCAGGTAAGCAGCAGCAGCACAACAGCCACACTGCCTCCAGCAGCAATGCCAGCAATGGCTCCACTGGATAAACCGCCTCCAGACAGGGAGGGAGAGGCGGTGGGCTCAATAGGAGTTGACGTGGGAGGAGGTGGTGAGGGTGTGGGCACTGGCGATGGGGATGGTGCTGGTATTGGCGATGGGGAGGGTGTTAACACTGGCGATGGGGAGGGTGTTAACACTGGCGATGGGGAGGGTGTTGGCGTTGGCGATGGAGAGGGCTTTGGCACTAGTGACGGGGAGGGTACATTCATGGGATAGGAAGACAGAGACAGGGAAGAGAAAAGGCAATGAGACATGGGGATGGCGGTGGGCTTGGTGAAATTGGATTTGGCATGATGCAATTTTTGCACAGGGAGTGGAGGCAAAGGAAGGGCACTAAAGGGTTGTGAAGGCCATGAGGATGCAAAATTTCATATTATGAGGAGTAGTTAAGCTGCGGGATGCTTGACAATGGAAAGGCTTGTTTCGTAGGTGGCAATGCAGTGTTCACGCAATCAACACTAATGAGAGAAAAGCAAAATTAGGCAGTACAATTTGCAGCTACCTGCATAAGGAGCATCTCACCTGGTGGTGGCATGACACATGTGGAGCAGAAGGAGTCACACTCAAAGCAGAAAGCACTTATATTGGTCTGTGGGACCATGCAGCTGCTGTAGTTAGGAGGGCATGTGATTGCCGTCGAGAAGATCCTGCATGTGCAGATGGAGCGTTCTCAAACTTTGAATCACAAATACTCCAAGTGAAATGCTCTGAGCTGGAGAGGAACGCATTGCAGTGTTCTACCATGCCAGGATGTCAGCAGGATCAAAATACTGGTAAATAATACATTGTGTTTTTGCTTACCAGCCCGGTTCGATAGCTGTTAGGCCGATGATGATTGGGCCAGGCCATTTCAAGTCTGGCCCTTGGTACTTTGTTTACTTCCTACCTGTGGCTGCAATAAAACATGGACTACCTTACACCAGTGGAACACCTACCTAGGTTCCATCTACACCTCCACTTCATGAGACGCTTCAAAGCCAGAATGGTATTAAACCCAACATGTTAAGATGCCTTACAAGCTATAAAGACTAGTGAGATTGCCCACTATTGGAGGGAGCTGGCCAGTGAGGTTGTTCGAACTGGCATCACTGCAATGAAATTGACAGATTTTAGACAACAAGCCAAAGCATAGCTACCATAGTTCCTGATGGTGCATACATGTCAGAGGTTACACGTGTACAGAGATGAAGACACGAAGAATGAATCAAAAGGTGGTACAAGGTAGGAGACATCAAGAGAGGGAGATAAAAAATGCATGATGTGTTGACCTAAGATTGTATGATGAGCCGCACATCATCTTATAACGCTTTGATAAACGTTAATTGATTGCAGCTACAATATTTTACCCTAGCGGCCGGAACAGACTGCCAAGGCTCGAAATTCCCAGATTCTCCTTGCCTCTGATCCCTAGTTTGCGATTTCCATTCCTCCTTTTGTGGAATTTGCTGTGCCATAGGCAGCAGGTTGCCCCAAAAAAGGCTCCCAGCAGCTCCAATCACTACCGCTGCTTGAACGACTTGCCATGAGGCCGGCGGGGGAATGGTTGACAATTGTATAGGGGTTGAATAGATTTCACCTGTTTGGACAATGTCAGCTAACTGCTATAACTCAGTGGATCTGAGAGATGGTGACAAGCAGCACCCGCAGCAGCATGCCTCGCATCCAGTGCCGGCCGGCAGGTCAGCCGTGAGGGGCGTGCTTTGTAACAGAGGTGGCTTAAAGGACGTTCGGACACTCACCAGGGACTGACTAGCACCTTCCACAGCAGCATGCCTTGCATCCAGCACCGGCAGGTCAACCGTGATGGGTGTGCCTTGTACTACGAGGCATGCCCCTCACGGCTGACCTGGAGGTACTGGACGCGAGGCATGCTGCTGCGAACTGCCACATCTGCTCGTCTCGTCTTTGACCAGTTCATATAAGACAAACGAACCTCAGGAACAATCATTTGCCCACTCGCCTCATCTGCTAGTCGGCTCATCATGGACTGAAATGACCGCGATCGGCTGGAACTTATACGTTCATGCCTGCTCTTATCTTGTAGAAATATTCCAAGGCCCATAGACATTCCCAATGGAGGCAAATGCACGGCAAGATAGGGCTTGCATGAGTGCATTAGACATTACTTCCAAGTAGAACCAGGGCTGGCCTGGTCGAGTCAGCCTACTAGCAATACATCTAGCCTTATTGCACATCCAGCTTGTTAATCACGGTCCGCCATTTATTAGCGTCCGAACGAAAGTCAGCTTGTTGCAGAAAGGTCATGTGCTATGGCTGGTCGTGTTATGGTCTGAGACGGCTGTGCTCAATGCCATGTCTATGGAGATGAGGCCAGCAAATTGCCAGCGTCTTTTGAATTAGTACCCTTGCATATCTCCTTGCTGCAGACATCTGGCAGGCTTGCAGTGAAACCAATCCATTACGGGCCGCATCAGCAGCCTTGCTCGGCCCAGCGCCCCTTGCTGATGCTTAGCGTGCATGCCCATTCCCAAATCAAGTTGACCTAGTGTCACTATATGTTGCCTCTCTTGATTTGACAACCTCTCCCGGGTCATGTAAACTGACATGCATATTCCCTTGATCATGCTCACAACATAATGAGGTTTCTCATGTTGCCGATGGTGGATGGAATAGACCCACTCAGAGCGTTGTTGTCAAGAAACCTGATGGTACATCATGCAAAGGGTGTTATGGGTGGAAGAAATACTTAATCATGGGCACATGATTATGGTTGCATATAAGAAAAGTAGGGTTGAGGGGGGGGGGACTTGGTTCGGGCCGGGTCGGGCCGGCCCGAAAGTGCCCTGGGCCGAACCTCTTGGTTGGGGCCGTCGGCCCGGAGCGGGCCGGGCAGTCCCGGCCCGCCAATCTGTCGGCGGCCCGCTTTTGGCCTGCCTCAAGACGAAACCCAGGTCAGGCCTTTTCGGCCCGCTTTTGACCCCCACGGCAATTTGCCGTGGAGGTCCTATATGAGCTGCGCGACAGGGTTGTTGGAGCTCAATCAAACATACGAGAAGTGTTCCTTAGTAAACTCTACTTATAAGCTAGTTTAGTGCTGGTCGAGAGAACCCTAGAAGGTGATTACGCTGTCGACTATATATTTGGCCAACAAATGGGGCCAGATATAGTCGACATGGTTTGGAAATTGATGGACTGGTTGGAAATTCTAGATTCGGTGCAGTGAAGTGCGGTCTTTATTGTACTCTGTTGGCCTGATTTGAGACTTGAGCTTAATTGGGGAAGACGCGTCTAGCGTTAAGGTACTTTAAATCATGTCGACATGTGCCTTCTATTAGTGTTAGCCCTCAATCTCACACTTTGTACTTTATATTTTCTATATCCTAGAGTAGTGTAGTTTGCACTTTGTGTTTGGTTGGGTGTACACCTACATCCCAACCAAACCCAAATGTGATCTCCAAGCAATCTCCAACCCACCAATTGGAGATTGCCTTGGTATTACCCCCAATCCCTAGGGATTGCCCCCGATTCCCTTCCCCATCCATTCCCTACCCTTCTTGGAGGTACTTAAGAAGCTTCAAGCTCATTACTATTGTATCAGTTCTAAGCCTAAGTTGTGACATGGTATCAGAGCGCTTCAACCGCACACGCGGATCATGATTCTCTTATCTCTGCGAATGCTTGTCCCCCAAACCTCGGCGTAACCACCTTCAATCTCGTCGCCGGTGATTCGCGACATTCATGGGCGGAAATTCTCCCGCACCACCTTCCCGTCACTTTCGACAACATCTACGATTTCTCTGGTAAGCGCATCGTCGGCGCTATAACCTATCGCTCACTTTCGTCGAACGTCATCGCGTCATTTCTTCTCCTCGTCGGGCCGCCGCCCGTCGCCCCGCAGCTTCTCGTCGGGCCGCTGCCCGTCGCCCTGTAGCGTCACCTTCGGGCTGCCGCCCGTCGCTCTGCATCTGCACTCTGCAAAGAGTCACTCTACAACGGTAAAAAGCTAGACTACAGGGGTTGACCAACTACTAGGAGTGATCGTAGCTTTGCTTGGTTCCTTAGTGCTTGCACATTCACGGGAGAAATCGGCAAGAGTTTCCACTAGCAAAGTTGGAATTCCAGAATGATTGAACAAGCAATAACCGAATGACTACATCAGGCACCTAGCAACCCTGCAGCTAGCCTGGTCGACCGCCAGCACAGCCCGGTCGACCGCCTGCCAGCGTTGCGTAGAGGAGCCGCGCCAGCACTGCAGAAGGGCGACCTGCCAATAGAGCAGGTCGACGGCGTGCCAACGCTGCAGCAGAGCTGCTGTCCAGCGTTGCCCCGTAGAACACAGCAGTGCGCACGCTCGCAGGTGCACGCAGACGATTGGCCCGACTTGCTTCGTTGGGCATCCGTCAGCTATTGTCTGCGCCTGACAAGCCACATCGACTTCGGGATACCAGCCCGCAGTCGTCTTCGCCATCGCAACCTCGACGACGTTCGCGTGCCTCCATAGAACTCGTTGAGCAGGTTACCCGGTCGACACCGTTCGACCACCACGTGCTTCCGGTCGACCACCACTGCTTCTGGTCGACCACCAGGTCCCTTTGGTCGACCACCAGGTGCCTCCGGTCGACCACAACTCCCGTCGAGCTACCCCCTGGTCGACGGACCCCTTCCGTCAACTAGAACCGTCAGCGGTTGTCGCCGAGCTCCCCTCGTCGACCGCTGCTCACTTGCCAAGTCGACGGACTGCTCCGTCGACCTCCTGATCGAACTGCAAGTCGATGGGATGCCCCAGAGACCTCCCGGTCGAGCTGTAGGTCGACAGAGACCCCCTGGTCGAGCTGCAAACCGACGGAGACCTCCCGGTCGAGCTGCAGGTCAACGAAGGCCTCCCGGTCGAACTGCCCCTCCTGGCCGACGGCCCACCCGTCGCCCAGACCAGCCAGTTGCAACTGTCAAGCTCCCTGGTCGACATCAGCATCACAGTGGTCCCTTGCAGCTTGACGAAGCCTGTCGAGCAGCTCTCCCACTGTGAACGGTCGGCTGCTACTCCCGTACATCCGACCAAGTCGTCAGCGTTGCCCAAGCGAGGGCGGAGCCAACACTCCATTCCCATTAACACTCCCCTGCCGCGCTCACGCTTGGGCGTCCAGCCCACACGGCAGTACTCCACGGAGAAAACTCGTCCTCGGCGTGCACCCCACATGCAGCACGCCGTCACCGCACCAGCCGTGCAGAAGGGCGCGGCACCTACTGCTGCACCTCGTCGTCGCCGTCGCCGACGTCGGCCAGACGAACTTGGTCGATGGCGACAGAGCACCGGTTGAAAGCCGGAAAATGCAGTGCCTTCGTCAAGAAGTCCGCCGGCTGCTCGGTGGTCGGGATGTACTTCAGCACGAATTTCCCGCGCCTCACCATGTGCTGCAGCCAGGCGTAGCGTCGCTCCATGTGCTTGAGGTTACCCGTCAGCCCCAAGCCCTCAGCGACCGTGATTGCCGACTTGTTGTGGACGCGGAGGATGGTCGGCTTCTCAGCGTCGAGCAGCTTGAATTCTGCAAGGAGGAAGCGAAGTCGACGCCCCTCCTTGCCGGCATCCGTGGCCGCCACGTACTCCGACTTGGTCGATGACAATGTCGCGCACTTGATGCGCGAGCTCGACCAAGAGACGGCGGCCCCTCCGTAGACGAACACGTAGCCTCCCGTGCTCGTCCGGTTCTGCTTGTCGCCCGCGTCGTCGGCATCGACGTAGCCGATCAGCTCCAACGATTCTGGTCCACCGCCGAACTCCAGGGCGGTGTTGCGGGTGTCAGCGAGGTAGGCGAGGTAGCGGTCGACCTCGCGCCAGTGCTGGTCGCTCCTCACCGTGAGGCCGCTCCCCAGCTTGCTGCAGGTGAACGCAATGTCCGGCCTCGTCATCGTCGCCACGAACTGCAGCGAGCCGACCTTCTGCCGGTACTCCTCTTCACACTCCTGAGCCTCCTCGTCGTCGAACCTCAGCTGAGCGTAGGCGCCGACCGAGACCGGCGTCTTCGGGACTCGACCGCCCTGCTCCTCGTCGATGAAGCGCCTACGCAGCTTGTCGGCGTAGCTCTGCTGGTGCAGCCACAGCTTCCTGGCCGGCCTGTCGCGCAAGATCTCCAGCCAAAGGACTTCACCACCGGCGAGATCTGACGCAGCTCGAAGGCGGCCTCCAGCAGCTCCTTAAGCATCGCGGTGCTGCTGTTGGCGGCGAGCAGGTCGTCGACGTAGACCAGCACCCAGCAGGTCACCCCGTCGTCGCCGGCCTTGAAGTAGAGCGCCTCGTCGACCTGGCTCTTCTTCCAGCCAGCGCTAAGCAGCACACTGTCGAGAGCCGTGTACCACAGCAACGGCGACTGCTTTAGCCCGTAGAGGCTCTTCATTAGCTTACACACCCGGCCGGTTCTGTCGTCGAAGTAGTCCGGCTAGTACATGTAGAGCACCCTGTCGAGCTTGCTCTGCAACAAAAGCGTTCTTCATGTCGAGCTGCATCAGGTTGAGGTCGAGGACGGCGACGATGCTGAGGAAGATCCTCAGCGTGATGTAGCTGCTCACCGGCGAGTACGTCTCGTCGTAGTCAGCACCGTACACCTGTGTGAAGCCCTTCACGACTAGTCTCGCCTTCTCGCGCTCGACGGTGTCATCGATGCGGTACTTGGTCGTCAACACCCACCGGTTCTTCATGATGTTCACCCCGCGTGGGTGTTCGACGAGCTCCCAAGTCCCCATACCGATGAGGCTGCGGATCTCTTCTTCCATGGCGGCCTTCACCGCCTCGCCCTTCCTGCTCGACAGCACCTCCTTCACCATCATCGTGTCGATGTCCCAGCGGTGTTCGGGGTCGGCATGCACGTCAGGGTCGAGCTCCGGCAGGTCTTCATCCTCCTCGGTGTCTTCGTACAACAGGTCATCGCCGACCTCGTCGAACACCGTGGTGAAGGCAGCTGGCGGTAGGTAGGCGTGGAAGCTCAGCCGCTCCGGTGGCCGTCGAGCTCGACCTGTGCGTCGCAGCTCAGGCTTCGTGATCGGCACTTCCACCACGTCGCTGTCGGTGGACTCCTCACCCGCCGACTGCTCCCCTTCCTCGTCGACGTCCTCGTCGTCGACCAGCTGCTTCGATCCATCGACCGGCTGCTCGTCTGTTGCTGACTTCGATAGCTCCCCTGTTGACCGCCTCGGCTGCTGCTCCCCTGTCGACCGCCCTGGCTGCTGCTCCCTTGTCGACCGCCCCGGTTGCTGCTCCCCTGTCGACTGCCCCGGCTGCTGCTCCCTTGTCGACCGCCCCGGCTGCTGCACCCCTGTCGGCTGCACCGCTGCTGTTGCCTCCTGTTCGACCGGCTCCCCTATCTGCTGCTCCCCTGTCGTCAACGGCTTCCCATCCTGGTTGATGAGCTTGGCGCCTTGTCGACCGCCGGCGATGCCATCGACCGGCGCCACAGGCGACGCCTCGAGGCTCCCCTCATCGTCGGTGGTCGACACAGGGGCCGACCCAGAGACAGGGGAAGGGAGAGGGACCTCCACAACATCCTCATCAGCCAGCCCGCCGACTTCGGCGAGCAACGGAATCGTGGCCGTCGAGGTGTCCGTCGGCGGGTGTGCCTGCGTCCGCTCTGACGCCGGCCCATACTTCGCCTTCCACACCTCAACCGGCAGCGTCTCGTAGAAGATCACCTCGACCGGCGTGACCACCTTGTTTTCGGTCAGGTCGAGCACCTCCCAGCCCTTGCTTTCCTGCGACACACCCAGGTGAAGCCCCCAACGAGCCTTCGGCGCCAGCTTCCCACCGCGCTGCTGCTCGGGAACCATGAACTGCACCATGCAGCCCCACACCCGCGCCAGCGTAAGGTCGGGCTTCTTCCCGGTCAGCAGCTGGTACGGAGTCGTCCCTGGAGGCGTCGTCGACCGCTCCAAGCAGTTGCGCACCCAGACAGCTTGTCCTAGAGCAAGGTGCCACCAGTGGTGCCGCACGCCCATGTGCAGCAGCATCGTCCGCACGGACTCGACGACCGTGCGCATCTCCCGCTCAGCCATGCCATTTTGATGCGGAGTGTAGGGGCACGTCAGGTCGTGGACGATGCCCTGCCCGTCGACGAAGTCGGTGAACGCCTTCCCGAGGAACTCCCCTCCTCGATCGGAGCGAAGCGACAACACCGACTTCTTCGTCTGCCGTTCCACAAGCACCAGCCACCGCTAGAACTTTAGCAGCACGTCGCTCTTCTTAGCAACTGGCATTGCCCATACAAATTGAGTATGGCGATCCTTCAGCAGCAGGAAGTACAAGCTGCCATCCTTAGCAGCCACCCAAAATAGCCCGCACAAGTCAATATGCACGACAACAAGCGCCTCCGCGGCGTTCGAGCCCTTGGCGGGGAAGGTGTGCCGCGCCAGCTTTCCTCCGACGCACGAGACACACGGCGGGTCTGCTACAGTCGACGACGCGATGTCGAGCCCAATAGCAACATCATGCTTCGCCGAGATCTTGATCGTGTCGACGCTAACGTGTGCGAGCCGCGCATGCATCCTATTGGGGGTCATCGTCGTCGCCGAGACGATCGTCCGCAGAGCCACCACCTCGGTCGACGGCGACTGCATCGAGCAGGGGCGAAGGTCAGTGCAGAGAACTCGTTCGATGTAGCGTGCTCGACCGAGCACCTCCCCACTCGCAGCGACGAGCACCATCTCGTCGCCCTCGCCCTGCAACTGCACTCCGCTCTCCTTTAGCTGGCCAGCAGACAGAAGGTTCGCTTGTACGCCCAGAACGTAGAGTACGTCGGGGATGAGGACCCGCTTCCCGGCCTCCCCTTGCAGAGCGACGGTTCCGCGACCCTCGACAGGCTGCAATGCCCCGTTGAACCCACGCACGTGCTTCACCCCGTCGCTTGGCCCCATGTTGACGAAGACGGACTTCGTCCCCATCAGGTGGTGGGAGCACCTGCTGTCGAGCAGCACCGCCATCGGGTTGGCCTGCACAGCTGCCGCCACCGCCTGGAAGTCCTCGCCAGCCTCCGGTGCAAGCGAGACCGTCGGCTCCACCACGCCGACCATCGAGCACGACGCCTCCCCGTCGCCTCGGCTCTTGCCGCTGGAGCTGTCGACGTCCTTCGTCGGCGACGTTTTCTTCGACGCTTGCTTCTCCTTGCGCGGCTTCTCATTTCGACGGGGGCGACAACTTGCCGATCGACCACGGCCTCCCTTGATGTCATCGCGGTCGGGGCACTCGAAGGAGAGATGGTCGGGGTCGCCGCAGACCCAGCACTCCCGCCGTCGACCACCACCTCGTCGACCCTTGTCTCGCGTCGACCGCTTCTCGTCGACGTCCTTCGTCGACGGCCCACCTCCGCTACCACCTCCTCCCGGCTTCCCGCGCTGCCCTTGCTACTGATTCAGCTTCGTCGATGCAGCGTACTTTGCCTGCGGAAGGAGCTCTGTAGGTTGTTCGGCCTCCTGCATTGCCTCATTTTGAAGAATGTAGCTGGTGATGGAGTCCTTATCGAGGGACTCACGTGTGCCGGGCACCATCATCATCCTTTTCATGAGATTGTAGCTGCACGGCAAGCCCTTGACGATCTGGGGGATGTAGGACGCCGTCGAGTATTCGGCGCCTGCCATCCCCATCTCAGCCAAGATCCGTCGAGCACGGTTGCAGTAATCCGTCGCCGACTCCTGCTCCCCCATCCCAATGTGAGTCATCTTCTCCTTCAGCTGCCCGATGTACAGGTCGTCCCTAACCTGGTACGTCGACATGATGAAGCGCCATGCCTGGTGACCAGCATCCAGTCGCTCTCGACAGCCCGTGAGCGCTAGCTGCACCACTGGCGAGCGCTAGCTACCCCCATCCCCCCTTCCCGCAGCTGAACAGGTGCAGCAACGCAGCTGAGCAGTAGCGTAGTCGCGAAGCCGAGCAGCCGTGTAGCCGCGAAGCCGAGCAGCAGCGCAGCCGCGAAGCTGAGGGTGGTGTGTGGGGGGGTGTGTGGGAATAGGATTAGCAGGTAGTTGACACTAAATTGGCGTTTTCGTCAAGTTCACCTTCAGAAACCCTAAACCTCAAAATTCTCTTTCGTAAACCCTAAACCTCCGGTTCTTCAAAATCTCCTTCGGAAACCCCAAACCTCAAGTTCCCATCGGTGACTTAAGAGCGGCGCTCCGCGCGAGACACTAAGGGTTCTTCATCATGGCATTTGCCTCGTCCACCATGGCCAACCCCATCACCCCACTCCGCCTTGAAGCTGATGGCTCTAGCTCTAACTTCAAGGCATGGAGCTATGGGGTTGACAAGCACCTCTTGAGTCGTGACGTGCAAGGATTGGATCTCAAGGACGTCCTCCTCAACCGTGGCAAGGGAAAACAGCCCCCAATCCCCCGTGAGCCGACCGAATCCGCTAGTGATACTGACATGAGGGCGTACGAGGAAGCCGTTGAAAAGTACCGGAAATGGGAGAAGGCCGATGCTGCTATCATCAGCGTCTTCATTGCCTCCACCCCTCCCGAACTTGTCAACACGTTACACAACTACCCTACCTCCAACGACATCTGGAAGTACCTCCAGGATCGGTTCATGAACAAAAGGCAGTTGGAGTTGCCATCCTCATCCCCAGCATGTTCCAGGTCCGCCTTGATCGCTCGCGAATGGCTGACTACATCGCCAAGGTGCGAACTATTCATGGCGAACTTAAGGAGCTGGGTATAGTCTTCCCCGAACAAGCCCCTGCAGCCGCCCTTCTAGTTGGTCTCACCTCGGCATACGAAGTAACGAGGAAGATGCTCCTCACGCTCTCAGCGGAAGACCTCACCTTTGCTAAGGTCTCCACCGCACTCCTCTCTGCCGAGAAAGACTCCACGGCTCAGGCCAAGGCTTACGCCATCCTCGCTCCCATGCCGCAAGCAAGTGTCGCATTGGCCCCCGCCTCGGCGCCCTTCCAGCGCAACCGTTTCCCTCCGTGCACCTACGTCGTTAAGTATGGCAACCGCAAGGGACAAGTGTGTGGTGGCACTAACCACCCCCTTGCGACGTGCTTTAGGAAGAAGGACGACAAATGGTATGCCATTCACGGAGTGGACAAGAAGCCGCCAAACTGGATGCACCCTCGTAAGGCCAACCTAGTTGAGGTCCAGGACCCCACTTCGGCTAGTGCTAGTGATAGTGCTCCAGCTGATGTGCGTATCAACCTGTTGTTCCCTGGCACTACCATGATTAATGAAGCTACCTCCCAGTACATCGGTTCATCACAAGCACCAGAATACATACAGTTCACACTCGACATCGGGGCAACCCACACTGTGCTCAAGGAGACACTCTCCTTCAAACCCTACGCAACACCCATTCCTCTCTTGGGAGCTGATTCAAGCTTCACCATTCTTGCCAAGGGTACATCCACAGTCCCGTGCCTCGTCTTCCCATCTGGCACTGTCACTGTTATGTGCGTGTCTTCACTACGCCACAATCTAGTGGCTCAAATGGAAATTCAGGATGCACGATTACGCACAGTCTTCTCGGAGAACGAGGACCATTGCGACATCATCGATCCTCTCACCAACAAAATCCTAGCCCGCTTCACCCTCGATAGCAGCGGCCTCTACACGCTACGCGTACCTCTCCCACGTGTCAACCACCCAAGCACAGGCTCCTATCACACCATGCCCATGTCGCAGCCTCTCCAACCCGACCATTCTTTACCACCATCGGCTCGGGCACCCAAACTTCCGCACGCTTGCTGACATGGCCTCCAAGAAACTTCTTCTCGGCCTGCCGGCCTCACTTCCTCCACCACCTGTCTCACCCGCTCCCACGTGCCTTGATTGCACCAAGAGCGAACTGCGCCAACAGCCCCATCCTGCCGCACCCACAGTCGCAGCAGCACCTCTGGACCTCGTGCACATGGACGTCTGGGGCCCTGCCCTCGTTCCCGCACGAGGTGGCCATCGCTACTTCTTTGCTATAGCGGATGATCACTCCCGCTATGTCTCTGTTCACCTCCTCCACACCAAGGCTGAGGCCCCAGAGGTCATCATGGCGTGGGTCAAGCAGGCACAGACCACCTTTGACCGCAAGGTCAAGCACCTTCACTCGGATCGGGGGGTGAATTCTGCAATGACAAGCTCAAAGCCTTCTGCTCCTCAGAAGGCATCCAGAAAAACTTCACCCTTCCTGACAGCTCACAGCAGAACGGCAGAGCAGAGAGCCGCAACCACATCCTGGTACAGATCACTCGGTGCCTCCTTAGCCATTCCAACGCTCCACTCTCTCTCTGGGGGTACGCCCTCTACCATGCCGCCCTCCTCTATAATCTTTACCCCCACCCGCATCTTCCCGACACCACTCCAACCACACTTTGGCTCGGGAAAACACCCACTGCTCGCTCTCTTTGTGTCTGGGGGTGCACCGCCTATATCCTCCTCAACCCTTAGGCCAGGCGACAGTGCGGTGGCAAACTCGGTCCCAAGACTCAAATGTGCATCTACCTTGGGCACAACGCCGACTCCCCTGACTATCTCTTCCTCAACCCCTCAACTCAACAGTTAGTCCGGAGCCGCGACATTGTCTTTGTTGAAATCCGCCCATTCTATTCCACCTCGGGACCGGATCCTCCTTCCGATCCACCCTCTCTTGTGTGGGCGGACTTTGATGCGCACCCTGACCTCCCACCTGTGCCGGCCCCCTCACCTCCTCCCTCTCCTGCCATCGCACCTTCCCCCTTAGAGATCTCTGACCCGACCTCGCCGGTGTCTTCGGCAGCTGCTCCTCCATCCCCCTCACCTCCCACTCCGCCGACTGTGCTGCCACCTCCGAGCGCACCTATCACTTACCATCGGCAATCACACCCTCCGGCCCCACATCCTCCTCCAATTCCCCCTACCACAGAGGAGCCCCCTCTCCCACAGTCGCCCGAGCTGATCACGTACCAGCGGCGGCCCATTCCACCACCCAAGCCTCCTAAATCAACCCCTCCCCTCCGACACCGCCTGCCCCACCCTCTTCTCCGGTGGCTCATGGCACTCGCTCGCATGGCGCTGCTCTTCCACTGGCACTGATTCTTCGATGCACTGCGATCACTCCGCCTCCTCCTCATGGGGGGGATGTGCCCTCAACCCTTCTGGAAAACAGGCATGAGGAGCTGTGTGATCTTCACGCTGTCATTCCTCAGCTCTCGCACATCTTCCCCGGCATCACTGGATCGCCCTCACTGAACTTCACGGAGAACCCGACCATCCACATCCCTCTCACCGTCGAAGAGGCTCTCTTGGGCCCCCATGCAGCCGAATGGCGTGCTGCCATGGAAGCTGAGATTGAAGCATTCACTCGCAACCACTCCTTCGACGACCAGACTCCACCTCCAGGAGTCAACATCGTCGGGGGCAAGTGGTTGTTTCGTGTGAAACAACTCCCAGACAAGGTCCCGGTGTTCAAAGCGCGTTACGTAGCCAAGGGTTTCACCCAGCAGCAGTACCACGACTTCTTCAAGACCTTCTCCCCCACATCCAAACCTCCCACTATTCGCAAGCTTATGGATGTTGCAACACGAGAAGACTTTGAGATCAAATCCATGGACGCCTCATCAGCTTTCCAACAAGGACGCCTTAAGGAGTACGTGTTCATGGACAGACCTGAAGGCTTCCCAGGAGAATTCCCTCCCAACACTGTGTGGAAGCTGAATCGCCCCATCTACGGCCTTAAGCAAGCCCCTCGCGAACGGCACAACAAGGTTAAAGAAGTTGTTCTCTCCTTGGACTTTCACCCATCATCTGCAGACCCGACTCTCTTCATTCGCCGTCATTCTGAGCCATTCTACATCCTTGTCTACGTCGATGACTTCATCCTCGTTGCCAAGGACTCGGCCCTGAGCAAGGCTCTCCTTATGAAAGACCTTGGTGACTTCAAGCACTACCTGGGGATGGTGATCACACATGATCGCAAGGCTCGCACCATTTCACTCTCCCATGAGTTCTACATTAACAATGTGCTCAAGCGGTTTGAGATGGAGCTGTGCACTTCGTTGCCACCCCGCTGCCGCTGCAGCACCTCCTCACAGCCCCAGCTGTACCCATACCAGAGGCCTGCTCTGAGCCATACCTGGAGCTTGTTGGGTCCCTCATGTACGCCATGATGTGCACCGGACCGGACCTGGCATATCCTGTCAGTGTCCTCTCTCGCTACGTGGCCCCTGGGCACTTTACTAACCTTCACTGGAAGGCGGGGAAGCGGGTACTGCGTTATCTCCAGGGCACCAAGTCTCACGTTCTCACACTCGGTGGGCTCTCCCCTCCTCGACTAGAAGGTTACACTGACTCCTCTTGGGCCGATGACCAGACCGACCGGCGCTCCTCTCATGGGTACTGCTTCACCCTTGGGAGCGGAACTGTCAGTTGGCGCTCCACCAGGTCGCCAGCAGTCTCCCTCTCCTCCTGTGAGGCAGAGCTCTACGCTGGCACCATGGCTGCTCAAGAGGCCCGTTGGCTCACCTTCCTACTCCAGGAGCTTGGCTACCCTCAGTCCACCCCAACCCTCTGGTGTGACAAACAGAGTACTATCCACGTCTCCCAAGACCTTGTGCATCACACTCGCACCAAGAACATCGAACTTCGACATTTTTTCATCTGTGACCTTGTCCAGCGGGAGGAGCTGAACGTGGAGTACGTTGCATTTGACTGCAACCTGGCTGATCTGTTCACCAAGCCCCTTGGGAAAGTTCCTCACCATCGTCTCCTTGGCGCCATGAAGCTCTGTGCTCCACCTTCTCTTCCCTGTGTTCGATTGCCGCCTATGGGGGGGTGTTAGTGTTAGCCCTCATCTCACACTTTGTACTTTATATTTTCTATATCCTAGAGTAGTGTAGTTTTCACTTTGTATTTGGTTGGGTGTACATCTACATCTCAACCAAACCTAAATGTAATCTCCAAGCAATCTCCAACCCACCAATTGGAGATTGCCTTGGGATTTACCCCCAATCCCTTGGGATTGTGCCCGATTCCCTTCCCCATCCATTCCCTACCCTTCTTGGATGTACTTTAAGAGCTTCAAGCTCATTACTAATGTATCATTTCTAAGCCTAAGTTGTGACACAAAAATCCTACATGGTCAATGACTTGGATCACGTTGGCTCAGCCAGTGCCAGTCCATGCTCATGCCTAGCGTATATGCTCATTCTTGAAACAAGTTGACTTAGTGTCAACATTATAGGCTCCCTTATGTATGAACCTTTGTGAGGCCAAGTTGGTTCTCATTCTTGGCCCCTTGATGATACTCACAAAAATTTAAGGTTTCTCATGTTGCCGATGGTGGACGGAATAGATCCACTCAGAGCGTTGTTGCCGAGATGTCTGATGGTACATCAGGCAAATGATGTTAAAGGCGGGATAAAACTACTAAATACATTAAGAAAACCTTACTATTATTCACGGACGCATGATAAGGGCTGCATATGGATAGTAATGGATAAGTTCAAACTAGTGCTACTGAGCACATGCAAAGGGTGGGATGAAACTGCTGTCATGAAAAGAAGAGAAATGAATAAAGTAATGGTAGGAGAGGGATAAGTGACATCACAAAAGGAGAATGACTGAAGAAAGCATGACATGCTAAAACGTGATTTTGATAAACGCTAACTAATCTAAAAGGTGCCTGACTGTGAGCAAAACTAGGGATGAGCATATTGGCGAACACTTGTTCGGTTCGTCTCGAACATGTTCGAGACGAACCGAACGGGATTTTTTTTTGCCTAAAAATGTTCGTCCCGAACATGTTCGACGTTCGGGCGAACATGTTCGACGTTCGGGCGAACATGTTCGCTGTTCGCCGGCCGCGATGTCCCGAGGCGCGTCAAACGCGAACATGATAGTGTTCGACACGCTTGTCGACGAACACCTAAAATGTTCGTCGCTGAAAGTGCCGCGACCTAATTTAGGGTCGCGGCCCTCACAATTGTTGCTAATTTTTTCCAGCTTGTCGACCATGGCGCTCCCAACAGCCCGCCCACCCCATAACCACCTACCACACCCACACCTTCTAGTAGTAGCATAGGCCCTAAACCGTACTTATAAAACTATGGCGTTTAGGGTTTATGGTGACTTCGATGTTCAACACTAAGAATGTAGCATCTACTCCAAGGTTGAAGATTCGTCTGTACTTTTAGGGTTTGCACCACCGTTGAAGTGGTTTCCACCGTTAAATGATTAAATCTATAGATTTGTAGTGCTACCCCTCTAAAGCGAACATGAACATGTTCTTGGCGAACGTGTTCGTGTTCGCCAAAACGTTCGAAATGTTCGCCTCTATGGGCAAACTTCGAACACCCTTTCTGGTGAAAAGTGTTCGGCGAACCGAACAGTGTTCGGTTCGCCGAACAGCCCTTTTCGAGCTAAGACGAACGCGAACATGTTCGTGTTCGCCTTATGCTCATCCCTAAGCAAAACATAAACGAGCTGCTAGACGTTTCGAGTGACCTTATAACAAAATGCTGCAAGAAATAGCCACTTCAAAGATTTGAAAGCAAATGAAGACAGTGAGCGCTATTTTCAGAGCTGTATACGAGCACGCAAACACGTAGACATACAAAAGTCACAAAAAAGGATACAGGGTGCACATTGTTAGTGGTGGTGAAAATGCATAGCAAGATACGACAATGAGCTGAAACAACTGTGCATGCACAGTGTTTAGCACAGACTGCAATGTCGTCATTGTATGCCTTTACCAAATTGATATTGAGTAGGTAAGTTTGCATGGCAGCAAATTTGGTCATGTAGCATGTCTTCCCTATCATGGCTAGAGACAGGCGTGTTTGAAGCCATACCAATGCGAATTTGGCAAGCAAGATGCTCATTGTCGCGGATTTGGTGGGGAGGTGCCAACTTCGCACGGTTTGGTAAGTAGCCCCCTGATGAAACCCCCATGGAGTTGGTGGGCCTGATGGCCCTAGCGAGCTGGCCCCTACTCTCCATGGTCATGCTTAGCGTGCGTTCTCGTACTCAAACCAGAGAACAGCTTGAGCTGTAGTTAGAGGATCAAAACAGAGCCATTCAAGCGAAAGGAGGAAGCTGAGTTGAATTGTCTTGATACTGACTAATACTGAAGGCTGATCATGCTGCCGAGAGTGGATGGAATGGACCCATTCAAATAGTTGTCATCCAAATACCTGACGGTATATACACACAATAAGTTTCCAAAAGAGAAAAGATTGAGTAAGTAGACGAGGGGATACAAGAGTAGAAATGGATTTTGGAAAAGTAATGATTTGTCGACACATAATAAGGTCAGATGGCACAAATACTGGTAGGCGGTTATGGTGGCTGGAAAAGTAAAGGTGTCACATTTATATGTGGATGGAAGTTACATGCAGATAACACAAGAATGGAGAACAAGAAATTCTCTAAGTCGCACTTATGAAATGTTATGTGAGTACGCCAAGATATAAGACTATAGCGTGCAGATTGATGAATATTAGTGGCCAAAGTGGATACTTGGGTGAACACACATGCTGAAAGTGATGTGCCTTAGAAAGCCAAATGTTAGCATTTAGGCACTAAATGTGCACTAGACAGCTTGACAAACCCTTGAAACTGTTTGTCCATGCACGTAAGAATATGCTTGGAGGCTTCATCAGGGGGGTCTCATAACCCAGGGTTTCTCTAAGCCCTCGGGCACATCTACCATACCAACAGAGCTACAGGTAAGTAGGAACGGATTTCAAAATCGCTCTATCACATTCAGGGTACAGAGGAGTGGCAGCATTTCCTAGTTCTACAAGAAATCTGTGCAGTAATAGGGTTTAGGATTATGGGTTTGTTTGGATAAGTGTCTTTGCTCAGCTGGCATGAGAGGGCGTTCAAACAGGTTGATATCGGAAGGAAAGGGGGTCAATTAGCGTTGGAGAGAAGATATTTCTTGAGAGGGAAAGGTGAGATTTTGATTAGTTGTTGACGAGCGACGTCTTCAGAATACGAGACTTCATTTGGGTATGATGGAACTAAAGGAAGCTATATATGGTTGTTCAGGGTCTTAGATCCTTCCCATCAGATTGATACCTAGGGATAACGAAGCTTTTGCTTTCATTCTCCTCCCCATGCATGGAAGATTCAGAGTCTCCAAACCTCCCTTGCCCATGTATCTTGACGCCGAAATGATGCAGGATGATATCATGAGTCTAACGTGGAGAGGTAGGAAGCAAACCCTTACCCAGGAGCTCGCCACTGTGAGTGGCGGGCTGCACTGGCTCACGACAATGACAAGTCACCGTGGGCGAGAGCGACTTGTGAAAGTTAGAAGAGAGAAGAGGATTGCACTAGCAAGAATGGGGATACAAATAGCAAACCCTAGAAGGGTTGTACTCGCTATAGAGCACCCCACTACATGCTATAGCATAAGATAACATTCTGACACACCCCCATAGCCAAAGTGGGGTGTAATCAGCAGAGCAAGCAAAGTAGTACAAGCTCAGGGTGGATCACAATGTCACCACACATTCTGAGCACAAGTTCAAGAAGCAATAGTTTAAGGTTCACAATTATGAGCAAAGCTAGTGGTAGTCACAACGGGCAAGTGAGGAGGAGGAGAGAGAGTGAGACGAGAGGAGATAGGAGGCGACGGCTGAAGCTGAATCGCCCTCACTCAACTTCACGGAGAACCTGACAATCCCTATCCCTCTCACCGTCGAAGAGGCTCTCTCGGGTCCCCATGCCATCGAATGGCGTGCTGCCATGGAAGTTGAGATTGAAGCATTCACCCGCAACCACTCCTTCGACGATGAGACTCCACCTCCAGGAGTCAACATCGTCGGAGGAAAGTGGTTGTTTCATGTGAAACAACTCTCAGACGAGGCCCCGGTGTTCAAAGCGCGTTACTTAGCCAAGGGTTTCACCCAGCAGCAGTGCCACGAATTCTTCAAGACCTTCTCCCCCGCATCCAAACCTCCCACAATTCGCACGCTTATGGATGTTGCAGCACGAGAAGACTTTGAGATCAAATCCATGGATGCCTCATCGGCTTTCCTAAAAAGAACGCCTCAAAGAGATAGTGTTCATGGACAGACCTGAAGGCTTCCCAGGAGAATTCCCTCCCAACACTGTCTGGAAGCTGAATCGCCCCGTCTACGACCTTAAGCAAGCCCCTCGCGAATGGCACAACAAGGTTAAAGAAGTCCTTCTCTCTGTGGTTTTCCACCTATCATCTGCAGACCCGACTCTCTTCATTCGCTGTCATTCTGAGCCTTTCTACATCCTTGTCTATGTCGATGACTTCATCCTCGTTGCCAAGGACTCGACCCAGATGACCTCTGTCCGGGCGGCCCTGAGCAAGGCCCTCCTGATGAAAGACCTCGGTGACCTCAAGCACTACCTAGGGATGGAGATCACACGTGATCGCAAGGCTCGTACCATTTCACTCTCCCATGAATTCTACATCAACAATGTGCTCAAGCGGTTTGAGATGGAGCTGTGCACACCTGTTGCCACCCCGCTGCCGCTGCAACACCTCCTCACAGCCCCAGCTATACCCACACCAGAGGACTGCTCTGAGCCATACCTGGAGCTTGTTGGGTTCCTCATGTATGCCATGATGTGCACCCGACTGGACCTGGCTTATCCTGTCAGTGTCTTCTCTCGCTACGTGGCCCCTGGGCGCTTCACTGACCTTCACTAGAAGACGGCGAAGCGGGTACGGCGTTATCTCCAGGGCACCAAGTCTCATGTTCTCACACTCGGTGGGCTCTCCCCTCCTCGACTAGAAGGTTACACTGACTCCTCTTGGGCCGATGACCAGACCGACCGACGCTCCTCTCAGGGGTACTCCTTCACCCTTGGGAGTGGAATTGTCAGTTGGCGCTCCACCAGGTCGTCAGCAGTCTCCCTCTCCTCCAGTGAGGCAGAGCTCTACGCTGGCACCATGGCTGCTCAAGAGGCCCGTTGGCTCACCTTCCTACTCCAGGAGCTTGGCTACCCTCAGTCCATCCCCACCCTCTGGTGTGACAACCAGAGTACTATCCACCTCTCTCAAGACCCTGTGTATCACACTCGCACCAAGCACATCGAACTTCAGTACTAATGTATCAAGCTCATTACTAATGTATCAGTTCTAAGCCTAAGTTGTGACACCTTCGCCCTCCCTTTTAGCATTACGAAGACATGTAACTATATCGAAATTGCACCTGGCCCGGACAGAGTTCAGCCCTGATCGGGCCATACTCAGCCCGACTGGACCCTTTTCGGTCCTGACACCCCGTGGGCGCACCCGGGCTGAGGACTTGCTCCTTCGGCCCGGGGCGGGCAAGGAATTGTTTGAAACGGCTAAGACCGAGTATGAGATCGACATCAGTGTGTGGGAGCAAGCGGATACCGCATTGATTAGGGTTATCATCACCACCACCTCGGTTGAGCTTGTTAAGTCCTACCGCAGCTTTCGCACTGCCCATGTTATATAAAACTACCTCCGGGATCGTTTCCATGATAAGACTGCAATGGGAGAAACCATCATCATTCCTCATGTTTCAAATCTGCCTTGAGGAATGCCTGGCCATGGTGGACTACATATTTGAGATCTGCAACATCCACGAGGAACTCAAAAACATTGGGATCACCTTTCTCAAACAGGCACCTGCAACTAGACTACTCGTAGTACTCACTCTGGCCTACGATGTGACTAGTTCCATTTTTTAACAGCTCTCCACTAAGGAACTCACTTTTGCTATGCTCCAGCAGGGCCATTCTGTCCCCAGCAGAGATCGAAGCGCAACTCCTTCCACCCATGACCCTACCTCATTAGGAAGGGTCAGTGTGCAGGGCAAAACTACGGAGGCAATGACCACCCTGAGGCAGCTTGCTTCAAGAAAAGAGATGACGAGTGGTACGACATTTATGCTCCAAGCGTCCTCTCAACTGGGCCCCACTCGTTGTGTGAACCAACTTGAGAGCCGACCGCTCCAGTTGCTAGTGCTTCTAACCTATCTGATGTTCGCCTCAATCTACTATTCTCTGGTGATGGAATCATTAATGAAGAGGGTTCATAGTACATCAGTCTTTCAAACACCCAAGGGCGAGAGTTCATACTAGACAGTGGTGCCACCTACAATGTGGAATCCAGATCTCTCTCGTCATAGTACTTAGAAATTGCGACCAGAATTTCCTACTCGCGATGAAGTAAAGGAATACGATTTGCGAGCGTGTGTCCTATAGACCTGTACTAATGGCTTAGTAATCAGGTTCCATGACACAGATCATATTAGGCGATTTCGGCTGGCCCCAACCAGCGGAATTGGTCGGGATCAGACAATCATGGATGAAATGGTACTTAGGTGAAGGCATGCTTGTAAATCAGGCCGGAAATGGAGAAGTAGGCTTCAAATTCGTACCCACGTGCCTTTGGTCACGCAAGTGTTGATGCGAACAATCTAATGCTCCCCTAGACACTTTCAAACGTTCGAACATGTTCGAGCGATGAGAAGAAATTTCACATTGAACAGTCAAACATGTTTGAGTCAAACTGAACAGGGGTTCGTATTTTGCTCATCTCATACACCATAGTACTTTCAAACAAAAACCTTCATTTTCCTTCACTATCGGCAAACATGCAGTAGGTGGACGTGCAAACCATGTTTTGCACTCAACATTTATGACCATGTCCATATAGATTCGGCAAGCAATATGCTCCTTTGTCACGGATTTGGTGGGAAGATCCCAACTTCGCAGGAATCAATTGCCAACCCCTGTCTGTCACCATGTGATGGACCTCCGATAGGCTTCATGTGAAACTCAACTATTCTTGGTGGGCCTCAATGGCCCGACTTCAGCTGGCCTGGCTCTCCTTGTTCATGCCTAGTGCACGTTCTCAAACTCAAGCCTGAAACCATCTCAAAGTATAGTTTTAGGAATGAGTCAGAGCCATCCAACTTGAAAATGATATCTCAATCAGATTCTCTTGTTACTTACAGTTTTTGAAGGCTGCTCATGTTTCCGATGGTGGATGGAATAGACCCAGTCAAATTGTTTTCATTTATAGACCTGGCGATATAGACACGTGAAGGGTTCCATCCAAGGAAAAAGAAAGATAGAGTAAGCAATTACGGGGAGAGTAGTACAACAGATATTGAAAAACCATGACATGTTAACATATAAACAAGACGCCTTACACACAGTCAGTTTGGCAGTTAGGGGTGGCTGCAAAAGTGGAAGATGCCACAATGTGCTTGTGAAACAAGGTACTTAACCTAGTAGGCACCTCCATGCATGAACACAGACAGGTGTTATATAATTCAACACTGAATCTGCAACATTATTCTGTAATGAGAAGATATCACAAAAACTGACAACAAGAGAAATCTTAAGAGGTGCTGTTATGAAATGCTATACAAGCACGCAAACATGTACAACACAAAGCAGCAGCGATGAGTACAGTGTGCAGAATGATGATGACCAGTGGCCAAAGTGGACAAACGGTTATACACATGGTGCTTAAAAGGTACTTGATGTTCCGGGATAGCCGAATGTTAGCAGTTCGACACTAGACGTTTAATGGACAAATTGACCACCCAGTGGAGATGATTGTCAACGTCTGGAGGCCCAGTTAATTAGGGGCCTCGTAACCTACGGTTTCTCATTAGCTATGGACGCTGGCACTTGGGAGGGTGTTTGAACAGATTGATCTTGAGAAGAAAAGGTTGGCAAGAAGATTTTGTTTCATAGGGAAAGGTGAGCTCACAAATAGCGTATGGACTTCTTGAGTATGGTTGGATTCAATAAATATTCTGGGGTCTTGCTTTCATTATCTTCTTTATTCATGGAAGATTCAGAATGTCCCTTGCCCATATATCTTGTCGCTTGGACATTGAAGGAGCATATAGAAAGGCTAGTGTAGAGAGGTTCGCAGAAAATCCTGCTATCAAGGAGGTCACCACTGTGGCGGGACGGACCGGCTCATGATAGCGACAGGTCACCACTGTGGCAACGGAGTCTCCCCACCAGTTCAGAGGCACCTTCTGTTGGAATAGGCTATAGTCGCTCTGGTATTTACCATGGTGTTGTTTTCGCTCTGGCCGAACCACCTCTCGCAGCATCCCCGCCTCGTCGTCCGCCCCCTGTCCCATCGTGGCACCCCCTCTGCCCTGCCGTAGTCCCGCGCGCCATTCCCGTCATCGTCTCGCGCGCACGCGCGCACTCTGCCCTCTGTCGTTTTTGCGCACGCCCCCCTTCTGTCGACACTCGCGCCCTGCTCAAAGTCGCCGCGCGCGCCCCCACCCCCCTGCCTCGTCATCAGGGATCTCGCGGCCGCCCTCCGTTACCTTCTCGCAGGTGCCCCCCCTCACCTCCTCGCGGGCGCCTTCCCTCTCCTTGCGGTGCGCCTTCCCTTAACTCTCGCACGCCACCTTCAACTTATCCGTCCACCACATCCGCCTCTTCACCCTCCTCCTCCTCTCCTCTCTCCTCCATACCCTTCCTGGCTCTCACCCATTCCTCCACCTTTCCCCTCTCCGCAACTGCTGCAGCTGGTTGCGGGTTGCTGGTGACCGTACTCCTCCCTCCCTCACCATTCCTCCTCGTATTCGTCCCCTCATCTGCTCAGCAACAAACTCCCTCACCGTAACTTCCTCCTCCTCTTGTGTCTCCCCTAAACGACTTAGCAGTTGACTACTTTGCCCCAATTCCTCCACCTCTAGCATTTCCCTCAGGAGCTCAACAGCTGACTGATTCGCCCCTATTCCTCCATCTCTTGTATTTCCCCTCAACGGCTCAACAGCTGATTATACTCCGCCCGTTAGTCCTCCTCCTATTTAGTCTCCTCTCGTCGTCTTGGCAGCTAACAGCTCTGCCTGTTATTCCTCTTCCTCTTTTGTCTCCCCTCATCACCTCAGCAGCTGACTACTCCGCCCGTTGTTCCGCCTCCTCTTTGTCTCCCCACATCTGCTCCGTTAGAATCCCTCTCTTTCTCGGCGCTGCTGCCCTCTTGCTCTTGCTGCTGTGCCTCCTCCCTTACCCCTCTTCTCCCTGCCCTCCCTTGCATCCGCTCCCCCCTCCCCGCCTTGCAACACCTTTCCCATTTGCTGCTGGACCCCCCTTCCTGCTTGGCTTCCGCTGTCTCATCATCGTCTACAGTCCTGTGCCCCGGAAATGTTTGTCGCCACGGCTTCTGGTGCTGGTCCTCTGGTCTTTACTTTCAGTGTGACCACGCTTGCTCAGGATAGAATTCTTGGTGCTTCTCCTCTAATGGACCCTCAGTTTACGATGCCATTTCCTCCTCCTGTTCATGGCAGTGTCTCTCCGTATCCTTCTCCTACTGCTGCTGCGTTTTCACTTCGTTGCACCTTGGACTTTGTCCTTGACAGTGCTGCTACTGACGCTTTTTCTGTGATGCTGACGCCCTTCATTCCTTTCCCCACACTCTCTCGATTCATGGGGTTGGGAATACGTGTAAATGTGGCGGAAAAATGAAAAAAATGCAAGATCCACACACATGTAGCAGCAAACAGGCATATCCGCAGAATGTGACAAGCCATGCCAACTCGTATGACTGACGAGCCACACGCCCAATCAGCTGCCAAATCGGCACAGCTCATCATGCATTGAAACGGCGCTGATTTTATGTATTATAATGCTGCCATGACTAAGGGCGAATGAAACATAAGCGCACTCCCAGGCCAGGGCGCCATGAGTGCATAAGAAGTGATCATATGGCTGAACTAGGGCCGGCATGGTTGGACCAGCCGGTTGCAAGATGGGTCAGGCTGAACTTCTTGCATGTCTGGCCTGTCGGTCTCAGTATGGCATTTAGTAGCGACTAAAGCATGGACATGTCACTGCAAGGTCATGAATTACGACTATTCTTCTCATGGACCAAGGCAGGTGTGTTCTTTGCCAGTACCACGCAGATTAAACCAGCCAATTGCCAGCTTTGCAGATTAATGGGCGATCCCAGCCTGTCTCCTTGCTGCAGACCTCTGGCAGGCTTGGTGTGAAAGTGAAACCGACTCATCATAGGTCGCCCCCTAGGCTAACCTGAGTGTCAGTGGCGAAACAAAATGTTAGTGTTAGCCCTGAATCTCACACTTTGTACTTTATATTTTCTATATCCTAGAGTAGTGTAGTTGGCACTTTGTGTTTGGTTGGGTGTACACCTACATCCTAACCAAACCCAAATGTAATCTCCAAGCAATCTCCAACCCACCAATTGGAGATTGCCTTGGGATTACCCCCAATCCCTAGGAATTGCCCCCGCTTCCCTTCCCCATCCATTCCCTACCCTTCTTGGATGTACTTAAAGAGCTTCAAGCTCACTATTAATGCATCAGTTCTAAGCCTAAGTTGTGACACGGTATCACAGCTCTTCAACCGCACACGCGGATCATGATCCTCTTATCTCTGCAGATGCTCGTCCCGCAAACCTCGGCGTAACCACCTTCAATCTCGTCGCCGGTGATTCGCGACATTCGTGGGCGGAAATTCTCCCGCACCACCTTCCCGTCACTTTCAACAACATCTACGATTTCTCTGGTAAGCGCATCGTCGGCGCTATAACCTATCGCTTGCTTTCGTCGGACATCATCATGCCATTTCTTCTCCTTGTCGGGCCGCCGCCCGTCGCCCCGCAACTTCTCGTCGGGCCGCCGCCCGTCGCCCTGCAGTGTCACCTTCGGGCTGCCGCCCGTCGCTCCGCATCTGCACTCCTACCCCCATCCCCCCTTCCCGCAGCTGAACAGGTGCAGCAGCGCAGCCGAGAAGCAGCGTGGCCGCGAAGCAGAGCAGCCGTGTAGCCGCAACGCCGAGTAGCAGCGTAGCCGCGAAGCTGAGGGTCGTGTGTGGGGGGGTGTGTGGGAATACGATTAGCAGGTAGTTGACACTAAATTGGCGTTTCCGTCAAATTCTCCTTCAGAAACCCTAAACCTCAAAATTCTCTTTCGTAAACCCTAAACCTCCGGTTCTTCAAAATCTCCTTCAGAAACCCTAAACCTCAAGTTCCTATCGGTGACTTAAGAGCGGCACTCCGCGCGAGACACTAAGGGTTCTTCATCATGGCATTTGCCTCGTCCACCATGGCCAACCCCATCACCCCACTCCGCCTTGAAGCTGATGGCTCTAGCTCTAACTTCAAGGCATGGAGCTATGGGGTTGACAAGCACCTCTTGAGTCGTGACGTGCAAGGATTGGATCTCAAGGACGTCCTCCTCAACCGTGGCAAGGGAAAACAGCCCCCAATCCCCCGTGAGCCGACCGAATCCGCTAGTGATACTGACATGAGGGCGTATGAGGAAGCCGTTGAAAAGTACCGGAAATGGGAGAAGGCCGATGCTGCTATCATCAGCGTCTTCATTGCCTCCACCCCTCCCGAACTTGTCAACACGTTACACAACTACCCTACCTTCAACGACATCTGGAAGTACCTCCAGGATCGGTTCATGAACAAAACGACGGTTGGAGTTGCCATCCTCATCCCCAGCATGTTCCACGTCCGCCTTGAGGATTGCTCGGGAATGGCTGACTACATCGCCAAGGTGCAAACTATTCATGGCGAACTTAAGGAGCTGGGTATAGTCTTCCCCGAACAAGCCCCTGCAGCCGCCCTTCTAGTTGGTCTCACCTCGGCATACGAAGTAACGAGGAAGATGCTCCTCACGCTCTCAGCGGAAGACCTCACCCTTGCTAAGGTCTCCACCGCACTCCTCTCTGCCGAGAAAGACTCCACGGCTCAGGCCAAGGCTTACGCCATCCTCGCTCCCATGCTGCAAGCAAGTGTCGCATTGGCCCTCGCCTCGGCGCCCTTCCAGCGCAACCGTTTCCCTCCGTGCACCTACGTCGCCAAGTATGGCAACCACAAGGGACAAGTGTGTGGTGGCACTAACCACCCCCTTGCGACGTGCTTTAGGAAGAAGGACGACGAATGGTATGCCATTCACGGAGTGGACAAGAAGCCGCCAAACTGGATGCGCCCTCGTAAGGCCAACCTAGTTGAGGTCCAGGACCCCGCTTTGGCTAGTGCTAGTGATAGTGCTCCAGCTGATGTGCGTATCAACCTGTTGTTCCCTGGCACTACCATGATTAATGAAGCTACCTCCCAGTACATCGGTTCATCATAAGCACCACAATACATACAATTCACACTCGACAGCGGGGCCACCCACACTGTGCTCAAGGAGACACTCTCCTTCAAACCCTACGCAACACCCATTCCTCTCTTGGGAGCTGACTCAAGCTTCACCATTCTTGCCAAGGGTACATCCACAGTCCCGTGCCCCGCCTTCCCATCTGGCACTGTCACTGGTATATGCGTGCCTTCACTACGCCACAATCTAGTGGCTCAAACGGAAATTCAGGATGCAGGACTACGCACAGTCTTCTCGGAGAACAAGGACCATTGCGACATCATCGATCCTCTCACCAACAAAATCCTAGCCCGCTTCACCCTCGATAGCAGCGGCCTCTACACGCTACGCGTACCTCTCCCACACGTGTCAACCACCCAAGCACAGGCTCCTATCACACCATGCCCATATCGCAGCCTCTCCAACCCGACCATTCTTTACCACCATCGGCTCGGGCACCCAAACTTCTGCACGCTTGCTGACATGGCCTCCAAGAAACTTCTTCTCGGCCTGTCAGCCTCACTTCCTCCACCACCTGACTCACCCGCTCCCACGTGCCTTGATTGCACCAAGAGCAAACTGCGCCAACAGCCCCATCCTGCCGCACCCACAGTCGCAGCAGCACCTCTGGACCTCGTGCACATGGACTTCTGGGGCCCTGCCCCTGTTCCCGCACGAGGTGGCCATCGTTACTTCCTTGCTATAGCGGATGACCACTCCCGCTATGTCTCTGTTCACCTCCTCCACACCAAGGCTGCTGCCCCAGAGGTCATCATGGCATGGGTCAAGCAGACACAGACCACCTTTGACCGCAAGGTCAAGCGCCTTCACTCGGATCAGGGGGGTGAATTCTGCAACGACAAGCTTAAAGCCTTCTGCTCCTCAGAAGGCATCCAGCAAAACTTCACCCTTCCTGACAGCCCACAGCAGAACGGCATAGCAGAGAGCCGCAACCACACCCTGGTGCAGATCACTCGGTGCCTCCTCAAATTTCCAATGCTCCACTCTCTCTCTCTGGGGGTACGCCATCTACCATTCCGCCCTCCTCTATAATCTTTAGCCCCACCCGCATCTTCCCGACACCACTCCAACCACACTTTGGCTCGGGAAAACACCCACTGCTCGCTCTCTTCGCGTCTGGGGGTAGGGATGAGCAAGTGGCGAACACGAACGTGTTCGTGTTCGCCACTACACGAACACCTTCGTTTGCCGAACCGAACACTGTTCGGTTCGGCGAACACTTTGAGCAAAAAATGGTGTTCGCCGTTCGCTTGTGAAGGCGTGTTCGGGCGAACCTCGAACACTCTTCGTGTTTGTCGCGGGCAAATTGCAGCAGCGGCCCGAACACGAACGTGTTCGGGCGAACATCGAACACTGTTCGGCGAACATTTTAAGCAAAAAAAAAAAAACCTGTTCGGTCACAGGTGTTCGCTTTTTTGCTCAACCCTATCTGGGGTGCACCGCCTATGTCCTCCTCAACCCTCAGGCTAGGCGACAGTGCGGTGACAAACTCGGTCCCAAGACTCAAACGTGCATATACCTTGGCCACAACGCTGAATTCCCTGACTATCTCTTCCTCAGCCCCTCCAATCAACAGTTAGTCCGGAGCCGCGACGTTGTCTTTGATGAGCTCCGCCCATTCTACTCCACCTCGGGACCGGATCCTCCTTCTGATCCACCCTCTCTCGTGTGGGCAAACTTTGATGCGCACCCTGACCTCCCACCTGTGCCGGCCCCCTCACCTCCTCCCTCTCCTCCTGCTATCGCACCTTCCCCCACAGAGATCTCTGACCCGACCTCGCCAGTGTCTTCGGCAGCGGCTCCTCCATCCCCCTCACCTCCCACTCCGCCGACTGTGCTGCCATCTCCGAGCGCACCTATCACTTACCATCGGCAGTCACACCCTCCGGCCCCACATCCTCCTCCAGTTCCCCCTACCACAGAGGAACCCGCTCTCCCACAGTCGCCCGAGCTGATCACGTACCAGCGGCGGCCCATTCCACCACCCAAGCCTCCTAAATCAACCCCTCCCCTCCGACACCGCCTGCCCCACCCTCTTCTCCGGTGGCTCATGGCACTCGCTCGCATGGCGCTGCTCTTCCACTGGCACTGATTCTTCGATGCACTGCGATCACTCCGCCTCCTCCTCATGGGGGGGATGTGCCCTCAACCCTTCTGGAAAACAGGCATGAGGAGCTGTGTGATCTTCACGCTGTCATTCCTCAGCTCTCGCACATCTTCCCCGGCATCACTGGATCGCCCTCACTGAACTTCACGGAGAACCCGACCATCCACATCCCTCTCACCGTCGAAGAGGCTCTCTTGGGCCCCCATGCAGCCGAATGGCGTGCTGCCATGGAAGCTGAGATTGAAGCATTCACTCGCAACCACTCCTTCGACGACCAGACTCCACCTCCAGGAGTCAACATCGTCGGGGGCAAGTGGTTGTTTCGTGTGAAACAACTCCCAGACAAGGTCCCGGTGTTCAAAGCGCGTTACGTAGCCAAGGGTTTCACCCAGCAGCAGTACCACGACTTCTTCAAGACCTTCTCCCCCACATCCAAACCTCCCACTATTCGCAAGCTTATGGATGTTGCAACACGAGAAGACTTTGAGATCAAATCCATGGACGCCTCATCAGCTTTCCAACAAGGACGCCTTAAGGAGTACGTGTTCATGGACAGACCTGAAGGCTTCCCAGGAGAATTCCCTCCCAACACTGTGTGGAAGCTGAATCGCCCCATCTACGGCCTTAAGCAAGCCCCTCGCGAACGGCACAACAAGGTTAAAGAAGTTGTTCTCTCCTTGGACTTTCACCCATCATCTGCAGACCCGACTCTCTTCATTCGCCGTCATTCTGAGCCATTCTACATCCTTGTCTACGTCGATGACTTCATCCTCGTTGCCAAGGACTCGGCCCTGAGCAAGGCTCTCCTTATGAAAGACCTTGGTGACTTCAAGCACTACCTGGGGATGGTGATCACACATGATCGCAAGGCTCGCACCATTTCACTCTCCCATGAGTTCTACATTAACAATGTGCTCAAGCGGTTTGAGATGGAGCTGTGCACTTCGTTGCCACCCCGCTGCCGCTGCAGCACCTCCTCACAGCCCCAGCTGTACCCATACCAGAGGCCTGCTCTGAGCCATACCTGGAGCTTGTTGGGTCCCTCATGTACGCCATGATGTGCACCGGACCGGACCTGGCATATCCTGTCAGTGTCCTCTCTCGCTACGTGGCCCCTGGGCACTTTACTAACCTTCACTGGAAGGCGGGGAAGCGGGTACTGCGTTATCTCCAGGGCACCAAGTCTCACGTTCTCACACTCGGTGGGCTCTCCCCTCCTCGACTAGAAGGTTACACTGACTCCTCTTGGGCCGATGACCAGACCGACCGGCGCTCCTCTCATGGGTACTGCTTCACCCTTGGGAGCGGAACTGTCAGTTGGCGCTCCACCAGGTCGCCAGCAGTCTCCCTCTCCTCCTGTGAGGCAGAGCTCTACGCTGGCACCATGGCTGCTCAAGAGGCCCGTTGGCTCACCTTCCTACTCCAGGAGCTTGGCTACCCTCAGTCCACCCCAACCCTCTGGTGTGACAAACAGAGTACTATCCACGTCTCCCAAGACCTTGTGCATCACACTCGCACCAAGAACATCGAACTTCGACATTTTTTCATCTGTGACCTTGTCCAGCGGGAGGAGCTGAACGTGGAGTACGTTGCATTTGACTGCAACCTGGCTGATCTGTTCACCAAGCCCCTTGGGAAAGTTCCTCACCATCGTCTCCTTGGCGCCATGAAGCTCTGTGCTCCACCTTCTCTTCCCTGTGTTCGATTGCCGCCTATGGGGGGGTGTTAGTGTTAGCCCTCATCTCACACTTTGTACTTTATATTTTCTATATCCTAGAGTAGTGTAGTTTTCACTTTGTATTTGGTTGGGTGTACATCTACATCTCAACCAAACCTAAATGTAATCTCCAAGCAATCTCCAACCCACCAATTGGAGATTGCCTTGGGATTTACCCCCAATCCCTTGGGATTGTGCCCGATTCCCTTCCCCATCCATTCCCTACCCTTCTTGGATGTACTTTAAGAGCTTCAAGCTCATTACTAATGTATCATTTCTAAGCCTAAGTTGTGACACAAAAATCCTACATGGTCAATGACTTGGATCACGTTGGCTCAGCCAGTGCCAGTCCATGCTCATGCCTAGCGTATATGCTCATTCTTGAAACAAGTTGACTTAGTGTCAACATTATAGGCTCCCTTATGTATGAACCTTTGTGAGGCCAAGTTGGTTCTCATTCTTGGCCCCTTGATGATACTCACAAAAATTTAAGGTTTCTCATGTTGCCGATGGTGGACGGAATAGATCCACTCAGAGCGTTGTTGCCGAGATGTCTGATGGTACATCAGGCAAATGATGTTAAAGGCGGGATAAAACTACTAAATACATTAAGAAAACCTTACTATTATTCACGGACGCATGATAAGGGCTGCATATGGATAGTAATGGATAAGTTCAAACTAGTGCTACTGAGCACATGCAAAGGGTGGGATGAAACTGCTGTCATGAAAAGAAGAGAAATGAATAAAGTAATGGTAGGAGAGGGATAAGTGACATCACAAAAGGAGAATGACTGAAGAAAGCATGACATGCTAAAACGTGATTTTGATAAACGCTAACTAATCTAAAAGGTGCCTGACTGTGAGCAAAACTAGGGATGAGCATATTGGCGAACACTTGTTCGGTTCGTCTCGAACATGTTCGAGACGAACCGAACGGGATTTTTTTTTGCCTAAAAATGTTCGTCCCGAACATGTTCGACGTTCGGGCGAACATGTTCGACGTTCGGGCGAACATGTTCGCTGTTCGCCGGCCGCGATGTCCCGAGGCGCGTCAAACGCGAACATGATAGTGTTCGACACGCTTGTCGACGAACACCTAAAATGTTCGTCGCTGAAAGTGCCGCGACCTAATTTAGGGTCGCGGCCCTCACAATTGTTGCTAATTTTTTCCAGCTTGTCGACCATGGCGCTCCCAACAGCCCGCCCACCCCATAACCACCTACCACACCCACACCTTCTAGTAGTAGCATAGGCCCTAAACCGTACTTATAAAACTATGGCGTTTAGGGTTTATGGTGACTTCGATGTTCAACACTAAGAATGTAGCATCTACTCCAAGGTTGAAGATTCGTCTGTACTTTTAGGGTTTGCACCACCGTTGAAGTGGTTTCCACCGTTAAATGATTAAATCTATAGATTTGTAGTGCTACCCCTCTAAAGCGAACATGAACATGTTCTTGGCGAACGTGTTCGTGTTCGCCAAAACGTTCGAAATGTTCGCCTCTATGGGCAAACTTCGAACACCCTTTCTGGTGAAAAGTGTTCGGCGAACCGAACAGTGTTCGGTTCGCCGAACAGCCCTTTTCGAGCTAAGACGAACGCGAACATGTTCGTGTTCGCCTTATGCTCATCCCTAAGCAAAACATAAACGAGCTGCTAGACGTTTCGAGTGACCTTATAACAAAATGCTGCAAGAAATAGCCACTTCAAAGATTTGAAAGCAAATGAAGACAGTGAGCGCTATTTTCAGAGCTGTATACGAGCACGCAAACACGTAGACATACAAAAGTCACAAAAAAGGATACAGGGTGCACATTGTTAGTGGTGGTGAAAATGCATAGCAAGATACGACAATGAGCTGAAACAACTGTGCATGCACAGTGTTTAGCACAGACTGCAATGTCGTCATTGTATGCCTTTACCAAATTGATATTGAGTAGGTAAGTTTGCATGGCAGCAAATTTGGTCATGTAGCATGTCTTCCCTATCATGGCTAGAGACAGGCGTGTTTGAAGCCATACCAATGCGAATTTGGCAAGCAAGATGCTCATTGTCGCGGATTTGGTGGGGAGGTGCCAACTTCGCACGGTTTGGTAAGTAGCCCCCTGATGAAACCCCCATGGAGTTGGTGGGCCTGATGGCCCTAGCGAGCTGGCCCCTACTCTCCATGGTCATGCTTAGCGTGCGTTCTCGTACTCAAACCAGAGAACAGCTTGAGCTGTAGTTAGAGGATCAAAACAGAGCCATTCAAGCGAAAGGAGGAAGCTGAGTTGAATTGTCTTGATACTGACTAATACTGAAGGCTGATCATGCTGCCGAGAGTGGATGGAATGGACCCATTCAAATAGTTGTCATCCAAATACCTGACGGTATATACACACAATAAGTTTCCAAAAGAGAAAAGATTGAGTAAGTAGACGAGGGGATACAAGAGTAGAAATGGATTTTGGAAAAGTAATGATTTGTCGACACATAATAAGGTCAGATGGCACAAATACTGGTAGGCGGTTATGGTGGCTGGAAAAGTAAAGGTGTCACATTTATATGTGGATGGAAGTTACATGCAGATAACACAAGAATGGAGAACAAGAAATTCTCTAAGTCGCACTTATGAAATGTTATGTGAGTACGCCAAGATATAAGACTATAGCGTGCAGATTGATGAATATTAGTGGCCAAAGTGGATACTTGGGTGAACACACATGCTGAAAGTGATGTGCCTTAGAAAGCCAAATGTTAGCATTTAGGCACTAAATGTGCACTAGACAGCTTGACAAACCCTTGAAACTGTTTGTCCATGCACGTAAGAATATGCTTGGAGGCTTCATCAGGGGGGTCTCATAACCCAGGGTTTCTCTAAGCCCTCGGGCACATCTACCATACCAACAGAGCTACAGGTAAGTAGGAACGGATTTCAAAATCGCTCTATCACATTCAGGGTACAGAGGAGTGGCAGCATTTCCTAGTTCTACAAGAAATCTGTGCAGTAATAGGGTTTAGGATTATGGGTTTGTTTGGATAAGTGTCTTTGCTCAGCTGGCATGAGAGGGCGTTCAAACAGGTTGATATCGGAAGGAAAGGGGGTCAATTAGCGTTGGAGAGAAGATATTTCTTGAGAGGGAAAGGTGAGATTTTGATTAGTTGTTGACGAGCGACGTCTTCAGAATACGAGACTTCATTTGGGTATGATGGAACTAAAGGAAGCTATATATGGTTGTTCAGGGTCTTAGATCCTTCCCATCAGATTGATACCTAGGGATAACGAAGCTTTTGCTTTCATTCTCCTCCCCATGCATGGAAGATTCAGAGTCTCCAAACCTCCCTTGCCCATGTATCTTGACGCCGAAATGATGCAGGATGATATCATGAGTCTAACGTGGAGAGGTAGGAAGCAAACCCTTACCCAGGAGCTCGCCACTGTGAGTGGCGGGCTGCACTGGCTCACGACAATGACAAGTCACCGTGGGCGAGAGCGACTTGTGAAAGTTAGAAGAGAGAAGAGGATTGCACTAGCAAGAATGGGGATACAAATAGCAAACCCTAGAAGGGTTGTACTCGCTATAGAGCACCCCACTACATGCTATAGCATAAGATAACATTCTGACACACCCCCATAGCCAAAGTGGGGTGTAATCAGCAGAGCAAGCAAAGTAGTACAAGCTCAGGGTGGATCACAATGTCACCACACATTCTGAGCACAAGTTCAAGAAGCAATAGTTTAAGGTTCACAATTATGAGCAAAGCTAGTGGTAGTCACAACGGGCAAGTGAGGAGGAGGAGAGAGAGTGAGACGAGAGGAGATAGGAGGCGACGGCTGAAGCTGAATCGCCCTCACTCAACTTCACGGAGAACCTGACAATCCCTATCCCTCTCACCGTCGAAGAGGCTCTCTCGGGTCCCCATGCCATCGAATGGCGTGCTGCCATGGAAGTTGAGATTGAAGCATTCACCCGCAACCACTCCTTCGACGATGAGACTCCACCTCCAGGAGTCAACATCGTCGGAGGAAAGTGGTTGTTTCATGTGAAACAACTCTCAGACGAGGCCCCGGTGTTCAAAGCGCGTTACTTAGCCAAGGGTTTCACCCAGCAGCAGTGCCACGAATTCTTCAAGACCTTCTCCCCCGCATCCAAACCTCCCACAATTCGCACGCTTATGGATGTTGCAGCACGAGAAGACTTTGAGATCAAATCCATGGATGCCTCATCGGCTTTCCTAAAAAGAACGCCTCAAAGAGATAGTGTTCATGGACAGACCTGAAGGCTTCCCAGGAGAATTCCCTCCCAACACTGTCTGGAAGCTGAATCGCCCCGTCTACGACCTTAAGCAAGCCCCTCGCGAATGGCACAACAAGGTTAAAGAAGTCCTTCTCTCTGTGGTTTTCCACCTATCATCTGCAGACCCGACTCTCTTCATTCGCTGTCATTCTGAGCCTTTCTACATCCTTGTCTATGTCGATGACTTCATCCTCGTTGCCAAGGACTCGACCCAGATGACCTCTGTCCGGGCGGCCCTGAGCAAGGCCCTCCTGATGAAAGACCTCGGTGACCTCAAGCACTACCTAGGGATGGAGATCACACGTGATCGCAAGGCTCGTACCATTTCACTCTCCCATGAATTCTACATCAACAATGTGCTCAAGCGGTTTGAGATGGAGCTGTGCACACCTGTTGCCACCCCGCTGCCGCTGCAACACCTCCTCACAGCCCCAGCTATACCCACACCAGAGGACTGCTCTGAGCCATACCTGGAGCTTGTTGGGTTCCTCATGTATGCCATGATGTGCACCCGACTGGACCTGGCTTATCCTGTCAGTGTCTTCTCTCGCTACGTGGCCCCTGGGCGCTTCACTGACCTTCACTAGAAGACGGCGAAGCGGGTACGGCGTTATCTCCAGGGCACCAAGTCTCATGTTCTCACACTCGGTGGGCTCTCCCCTCCTCGACTAGAAGGTTACACTGACTCCTCTTGGGCCGATGACCAGACCGACCGACGCTCCTCTCAGGGGTACTCCTTCACCCTTGGGAGTGGAATTGTCAGTTGGCGCTCCACCAGGTCGTCAGCAGTCTCCCTCTCCTCCAGTGAGGCAGAGCTCTACGCTGGCACCATGGCTGCTCAAGAGGCCCGTTGGCTCACCTTCCTACTCCAGGAGCTTGGCTACCCTCAGTCCATCCCCACCCTCTGGTGTGACAACCAGAGTACTATCCACCTCTCTCAAGACCCTGTGTATCACACTCGCACCAAGCACATCGAACTTCAGTACTAATGTATCAAGCTCATTACTAATGTATCAGTTCTAAGCCTAAGTTGTGACACCTTCGCCCTCCCTTTTAGCATTACGAAGACATGTAACTATATCGAAATTGCACCTGGCCCGGACAGAGTTCAGCCCTGATCGGGCCATACTCAGCCCGACTGGACCCTTTTCGGTCCTGACACCCCGTGGGCGCACCCGGGCTGAGGACTTGCTCCTTCGGCCCGGGGCGGGCAAGGAATTGTTTGAAACGGCTAAGACCGAGTATGAGATCGACATCAGTGTGTGGGAGCAAGCGGATACCGCATTGATTAGGGTTATCATCACCACCACCTCGGTTGAGCTTGTTAAGTCCTACCGCAGCTTTCGCACTGCCCATGTTATATAAAACTACCTCCGGGATCGTTTCCATGATAAGACTGCAATGGGAGAAACCATCATCATTCCTCATGTTTCAAATCTGCCTTGAGGAATGCCTGGCCATGGTGGACTACATATTTGAGATCTGCAACATCCACGAGGAACTCAAAAACATTGGGATCACCTTTCTCAAACAGGCACCTGCAACTAGACTACTCGTAGTACTCACTCTGGCCTACGATGTGACTAGTTCCATTTTTTAACAGCTCTCCACTAAGGAACTCACTTTTGCTATGCTCCAGCAGGGCCATTCTGTCCCCAGCAGAGATCGAAGCGCAACTCCTTCCACCCATGACCCTACCTCATTAGGAAGGGTCAGTGTGCAGGGCAAAACTACGGAGGCAATGACCACCCTGAGGCAGCTTGCTTCAAGAAAAGAGATGACGAGTGGTACGACATTTATGCTCCAAGCGTCCTCTCAACTGGGCCCCACTCGTTGTGTGAACCAACTTGAGAGCCGACCGCTCCAGTTGCTAGTGCTTCTAACCTATCTGATGTTCGCCTCAATCTACTATTCTCTGGTGATGGAATCATTAATGAAGAGGGTTCATAGTACATCAGTCTTTCAAACACCCAAGGGCGAGAGTTCATACTAGACAGTGGTGCCACCTACAATGTGGAATCCAGATCTCTCTCGTCATAGTACTTAGAAATTGCGACCAGAATTTCCTACTCGCGATGAAGTAAAGGAATACGATTTGCGAGCGTGTGTCCTATAGACCTGTACTAATGGCTTAGTAATCAGGTTCCATGACACAGATCATATTAGGCGATTTCGGCTGGCCCCAACCAGCGGAATTGGTCGGGATCAGACAATCATGGATGAAATGGTACTTAGGTGAAGGCATGCTTGTAAATCAGGCCGGAAATGGAGAAGTAGGCTTCAAATTCGTACCCACGTGCCTTTGGTCACGCAAGTGTTGATGCGAACAATCTAATGCTCCCCTAGACACTTTCAAACGTTCGAACATGTTCGAGCGATGAGAAGAAATTTCACATTGAACAGTCAAACATGTTTGAGTCAAACTGAACAGGGGTTCGTATTTTGCTCATCTCATACACCATAGTACTTTCAAACAAAAACCTTCATTTTCCTTCACTATCGGCAAACATGCAGTAGGTGGACGTGCAAACCATGTTTTGCACTCAACATTTATGACCATGTCCATATAGATTCGGCAAGCAATATGCTCCTTTGTCACGGATTTGGTGGGAAGATCCCAACTTCGCAGGAATCAATTGCCAACCCCTGTCTGTCACCATGTGATGGACCTCCGATAGGCTTCATGTGAAACTCAACTATTCTTGGTGGGCCTCAATGGCCCGACTTCAGCTGGCCTGGCTCTCCTTGTTCATGCCTAGTGCACGTTCTCAAACTCAAGCCTGAAACCATCTCAAAGTATAGTTTTAGGAATGAGTCAGAGCCATCCAACTTGAAAATGATATCTCAATCAGATTCTCTTGTTACTTACAGTTTTTGAAGGCTGCTCATGTTTCCGATGGTGGATGGAATAGACCCAGTCAAATTGTTTTCATTTATAGACCTGGCGATATAGACACGTGAAGGGTTCCATCCAAGGAAAAAGAAAGATAGAGTAAGCAATTACGGGGAGAGTAGTACAACAGATATTGAAAAACCATGACATGTTAACATATAAACAAGACGCCTTACACACAGTCAGTTTGGCAGTTAGGGGTGGCTGCAAAAGTGGAAGATGCCACAATGTGCTTGTGAAACAAGGTACTTAACCTAGTAGGCACCTCCATGCATGAACACAGACAGGTGTTATATAATTCAACACTGAATCTGCAACATTATTCTGTAATGAGAAGATATCACAAAAACTGACAACAAGAGAAATCTTAAGAGGTGCTGTTATGAAATGCTATACAAGCACGCAAACATGTACAACACAAAGCAGCAGCGATGAGTACAGTGTGCAGAATGATGATGACCAGTGGCCAAAGTGGACAAACGGTTATACACATGGTGCTTAAAAGGTACTTGATGTTCCGGGATAGCCGAATGTTAGCAGTTCGACACTAGACGTTTAATGGACAAATTGACCACCCAGTGGAGATGATTGTCAACGTCTGGAGGCCCAGTTAATTAGGGGCCTCGTAACCTACGGTTTCTCATTAGCTATGGACGCTGGCACTTGGGAGGGTGTTTGAACAGATTGATCTTGAGAAGAAAAGGTTGGCAAGAAGATTTTGTTTCATAGGGAAAGGTGAGCTCACAAATAGCGTATGGACTTCTTGAGTATGGTTGGATTCAATAAATATTCTGGGGTCTTGCTTTCATTATCTTCTTTATTCATGGAAGATTCAGAATGTCCCTTGCCCATATATCTTGTCGCTTGGACATTGAAGGAGCATATAGAAAGGCTAGTGTAGAGAGGTTCGCAGAAAATCCTGCTATCAAGGAGGTCACCACTGTGGCGGGACGGACCGGCTCATGATAGCGACAGGTCACCACTGTGGCAACGGAGTCTCCCCACCAGTTCAGAGGCACCTTCTGTTGGAATAGGCTATAGTCGCTCTGGTATTTACCATGGTGTTGTTTTCGCTCTGGCCGAACCACCTCTCGCAGCATCCCCGCCTCGTCGTCCGCCCCCTGTCCCATCGTGGCACCCCCTCTGCCCTGCCGTAGTCCCGCGCGCCATTCCCGTCATCGTCTCGCGCGCACGCGCGCACTCTGCCCTCTGTCGTTTTTGCGCACGCCCCCCTTCTGTCGACACTCGCGCCCTGCTCAAAGTCGCCGCGCGCGCCCCCACCCCCCTGCCTCGTCATCAGGGATCTCGCGGCCGCCCTCCGTTACCTTCTCGCAGGTGCCCCCCCTCACCTCCTCGCGGGCGCCTTCCCTCTCCTTGCGGTGCGCCTTCCCTTAACTCTCGCACGCCACCTTCAACTTATCCGTCCACCACATCCGCCTCTTCACCCTCCTCCTCCTCTCCTCTCTCCTCCATACCCTTCCTGGCTCTCACCCATTCCTCCACCTTTCCCCTCTCCGCAACTGCTGCAGCTGGTTGCGGGTTGCTGGTGACCGTACTCCTCCCTCCCTCACCATTCCTCCTCGTATTCGTCCCCTCATCTGCTCAGCAACAAACTCCCTCACCGTAACTTCCTCCTCCTCTTGTGTCTCCCCTAAACGACTTAGCAGTTGACTACTTTGCCCCAATTCCTCCACCTCTAGCATTTCCCTCAGGAGCTCAACAGCTGACTGATTCGCCCCTATTCCTCCATCTCTTGTATTTCCCCTCAACGGCTCAACAGCTGATTATACTCCGCCCGTTAGTCCTCCTCCTATTTAGTCTCCTCTCGTCGTCTTGGCAGCTAACAGCTCTGCCTGTTATTCCTCTTCCTCTTTTGTCTCCCCTCATCACCTCAGCAGCTGACTACTCCGCCCGTTGTTCCGCCTCCTCTTTGTCTCCCCACATCTGCTCCGTTAGAATCCCTCTCTTTCTCGGCGCTGCTGCCCTCTTGCTCTTGCTGCTGTGCCTCCTCCCTTACCCCTCTTCTCCCTGCCCTCCCTTGCATCCGCTCCCCCCTCCCCGCCTTGCAACACCTTTCCCATTTGCTGCTGGACCCCCCTTCCTGCTTGGCTTCCGCTGTCTCATCATCGTCTACAGTCCTGTGCCCCGGAAATGTTTGTCGCCACGGCTTCTGGTGCTGGTCCTCTGGTCTTTACTTTCAGTGTGACCACGCTTGCTCAGGATAGAATTCTTGGTGCTTCTCCTCTAATGGACCCTCAGTTTACGATGCCATTTCCTCCTCCTGTTCATGGCAGTGTCTCTCCGTATCCTTCTCCTACTGCTGCTGCGTTTTCACTTCGTTGCACCTTGGACTTTGTCCTTGACAGTGCTGCTACTGACGCTTTTTCTGTGATGCTGACGCCCTTCATTCCTTTCCCCACACTCTCTCGATTCATGGGGTTGGGAATACGTGTAAATGTGGCGGAAAAATGAAAAAAATGCAAGATCCACACACATGTAGCAGCAAACAGGCATATCCGCAGAATGTGACAAGCCATGCCAACTCGTATGACTGACGAGCCACACGCCCAATCAGCTGCCAAATCGGCACAGCTCATCATGCATTGAAACGGCGCTGATTTTATGTATTATAATGCTGCCATGACTAAGGGCGAATGAAACATAAGCGCACTCCCAGGCCAGGGCGCCATGAGTGCATAAGAAGTGATCATATGGCTGAACTAGGGCCGGCATGGTTGGACCAGCCGGTTGCAAGATGGGTCAGGCTGAACTTCTTGCATGTCTGGCCTGTCGGTCTCAGTATGGCATTTAGTAGCGACTAAAGCATGGACATGTCACTGCAAGGTCATGAATTACGACTATTCTTCTCATGGACCAAGGCAGGTGTGTTCTTTGCCAGTACCACGCAGATTAAACCAGCCAATTGCCAGCTTTGCAGATTAATGGGCGATCCCAGCCTGTCTCCTTGCTGCAGACCTCTGGCAGGCTTGGTGTGAAAGTGAAACCGACTCATCATAGGTCGCCCCCTAGGCTAACCTGAGTGTCAGTGGCGAAACAAAATGTTAGTGTTAGCCCTGAATCTCACACTTTGTACTTTATATTTTCTATATCCTAGAGTAGTGTAGTTGGCACTTTGTGTTTGGTTGGGTGTACACCTACATCCTAACCAAACCCAAATGTAATCTCCAAGCAATCTCCAACCCACCAATTGGAGATTGCCTTGGGATTACCCCCAATCCCTAGGAATTGCCCCCGCTTCCCTTCCCCATCCATTCCCTACCCTTCTTGGATGTACTTAAAGAGCTTCAAGCTCACTATTAATGCATCAGTTCTAAGCCTAAGTTGTGACACGGTATCACAGCTCTTCAACCGCACACGCGGATCATGATCCTCTTATCTCTGCAGATGCTCGTCCCGCAAACCTCGGCGTAACCACCTTCAATCTCGTCGCCGGTGATTCGCGACATTCGTGGGCGGAAATTCTCCCGCACCACCTTCCCGTCACTTTCAACAACATCTACGATTTCTCTGGTAAGCGCATCGTCGGCGCTATAACCTATCGCTTGCTTTCGTCGGACATCATCATGCCATTTCTTCTCCTTGTCGGGCCGCCGCCCGTCGCCCCGCAACTTCTCGTCGGGCCGCCGCCCGTCGCCCTGCAGTGTCACCTTCGGGCTGCCGCCCGTCGCTCCGCATCTGCACTCCTACCCCCATCCCCCCTTCCCGCAGCTGAACAGGTGCAGCAGCGCAGCCGAGAAGCAGCGTGGCCGCGAAGCAGAGCAGCCGTGTAGCCGCAACGCCGAGTAGCAGCGTAGCCGCGAAGCTGAGGGTCGTGTGTGGGGGGGTGTGTGGGAATACGATTAGCAGGTAGTTGACACTAAATTGGCGTTTCCGTCAAATTCTCCTTCAGAAACCCTAAACCTCAAAATTCTCTTTCGTAAACCCTAAACCTCCGGTTCTTCAAAATCTCCTTCAGAAACCCTAAACCTCAAGTTCCTATCGGTGACTTAAGAGCGGCACTCCGCGCGAGACACTAAGGGTTCTTCATCATGGCATTTGCCTCGTCCACCATGGCCAACCCCATCACCCCACTCCGCCTTGAAGCTGATGGCTCTAGCTCTAACTTCAAGGCATGGAGCTATGGGGTTGACAAGCACCTCTTGAGTCGTGACGTGCAAGGATTGGATCTCAAGGACGTCCTCCTCAACCGTGGCAAGGGAAAACAGCCCCCAATCCCCCGTGAGCCGACCGAATCCGCTAGTGATACTGACATGAGGGCGTATGAGGAAGCCGTTGAAAAGTACCGGAAATGGGAGAAGGCCGATGCTGCTATCATCAGCGTCTTCATTGCCTCCACCCCTCCCGAACTTGTCAACACGTTACACAACTACCCTACCTTCAACGACATCTGGAAGTACCTCCAGGATCGGTTCATGAACAAAACGACGGTTGGAGTTGCCATCCTCATCCCCAGCATGTTCCACGTCCGCCTTGAGGATTGCTCGGGAATGGCTGACTACATCGCCAAGGTGCAAACTATTCATGGCGAACTTAAGGAGCTGGGTATAGTCTTCCCCGAACAAGCCCCTGCAGCCGCCCTTCTAGTTGGTCTCACCTCGGCATACGAAGTAACGAGGAAGATGCTCCTCACGCTCTCAGCGGAAGACCTCACCCTTGCTAAGGTCTCCACCGCACTCCTCTCTGCCGAGAAAGACTCCACGGCTCAGGCCAAGGCTTACGCCATCCTCGCTCCCATGCTGCAAGCAAGTGTCGCATTGGCCCTCGCCTCGGCGCCCTTCCAGCGCAACCGTTTCCCTCCGTGCACCTACGTCGCCAAGTATGGCAACCACAAGGGACAAGTGTGTGGTGGCACTAACCACCCCCTTGCGACGTGCTTTAGGAAGAAGGACGACGAATGGTATGCCATTCACGGAGTGGACAAGAAGCCGCCAAACTGGATGCGCCCTCGTAAGGCCAACCTAGTTGAGGTCCAGGACCCCGCTTTGGCTAGTGCTAGTGATAGTGCTCCAGCTGATGTGCGTATCAACCTGTTGTTCCCTGGCACTACCATGATTAATGAAGCTACCTCCCAGTACATCGGTTCATCATAAGCACCACAATACATACAATTCACACTCGACAGCGGGGCCACCCACACTGTGCTCAAGGAGACACTCTCCTTCAAACCCTACGCAACACCCATTCCTCTCTTGGGAGCTGACTCAAGCTTCACCATTCTTGCCAAGGGTACATCCACAGTCCCGTGCCCCGCCTTCCCATCTGGCACTGTCACTGGTATATGCGTGCCTTCACTACGCCACAATCTAGTGGCTCAAACGGAAATTCAGGATGCAGGACTACGCACAGTCTTCTCGGAGAACAAGGACCATTGCGACATCATCGATCCTCTCACCAACAAAATCCTAGCCCGCTTCACCCTCGATAGCAGCGGCCTCTACACGCTACGCGTACCTCTCCCACACGTGTCAACCACCCAAGCACAGGCTCCTATCACACCATGCCCATATCGCAGCCTCTCCAACCCGACCATTCTTTACCACCATCGGCTCGGGCACCCAAACTTCTGCACGCTTGCTGACATGGCCTCCAAGAAACTTCTTCTCGGCCTGTCAGCCTCACTTCCTCCACCACCTGACTCACCCGCTCCCACGTGCCTTGATTGCACCAAGAGCAAACTGCGCCAACAGCCCCATCCTGCCGCACCCACAGTCGCAGCAGCACCTCTGGACCTCGTGCACATGGACTTCTGGGGCCCTGCCCCTGTTCCCGCACGAGGTGGCCATCGTTACTTCCTTGCTATAGCGGATGACCACTCCCGCTATGTCTCTGTTCACCTCCTCCACACCAAGGCTGCTGCCCCAGAGGTCATCATGGCATGGGTCAAGCAGACACAGACCACCTTTGACCGCAAGGTCAAGCGCCTTCACTCGGATCAGGGGGGTGAATTCTGCAACGACAAGCTTAAAGCCTTCTGCTCCTCAGAAGGCATCCAGCAAAACTTCACCCTTCCTGACAGCCCACAGCAGAACGGCATAGCAGAGAGCCGCAACCACACCCTGGTGCAGATCACTCGGTGCCTCCTCAAATTTCCAATGCTCCACTCTCTCTCTCTGGGGGTACGCCATCTACCATTCCGCCCTCCTCTATAATCTTTAGCCCCACCCGCATCTTCCCGACACCACTCCAACCACACTTTGGCTCGGGAAAACACCCACTGCTCGCTCTCTTCGCGTCTGGGGGTAGGGATGAGCAAGTGGCGAACACGAACGTGTTCGTGTTCGCCACTACACGAACACCTTCGTTTGCCGAACCGAACACTGTTCGGTTCGGCGAACACTTTGAGCAAAAAATGGTGTTCGCCGTTCGCTTGTGAAGGCGTGTTCGGGCGAACCTCGAACACTCTTCGTGTTTGTCGCGGGCAAATTGCAGCAGCGGCCCGAACACGAACGTGTTCGGGCGAACATCGAACACTGTTCGGCGAACATTTTAAGCAAAAAAAAAAAAAACCTGTTCGGTCACAGGTGTTCGCTTTTTTGCTCAACCCTATCTGGGGTGCACCGCCTATGTCCTCCTCAACCCTCAGGCTAGGCGACAGTGCGGTGACAAACTCGGTCCCAAGACTCAAACGTGCATATACCTTGGCCACAACGCTGAATTCCCTGACTATCTCTTCCTCAGCCCCTCCAATCAACAGTTAGTCCGGAGCCGCGACGTTGTCTTTGATGAGCTCCGCCCATTCTACTCCACCTCGGGACCGGATCCTCCTTCTGATCCACCCTCTCTCGTGTGGGCAAACTTTGATGCGCACCCTGACCTCCCACCTGTGCCGGCCCCCTCACCTCCTCCCTCTCCTCCTGCTATCGCACCTTCCCCCACAGAGATCTCTGACCCGACCTCGCCAGTGTCTTCGGCAGCGGCTCCTCCATCCCCCTCACCTCCCACTCCGCCGACTGTGCTGCCATCTCCGAGCGCACCTATCACTTACCATCGGCAGTCACACCCTCCGGCCCCACATCCTCCTCCAGTTCCCCCTACCACAGAGGAACCCGCTCTCCCACAGTCGCCCGAGCTGATCACGTACCAGCGGCGGCCCATTCCACCACCCAAGCCTCCTAAATCAACCCCTCCCCTCCGACACCGCCTGCCCCACCCTCTTCTCCGGTGGCTCATGGCACTCGCTCGCATGGCGCTGCTCTTCCACTGGCACTGATTCTTCGATGCACTGCGATCACTCCGCCTCCTCCTCATGGGGGGGATGTGCCCTCAACCCTTCTGGAAAACAGGCATGAGGAGCTGTGTGATCTTCACGCTGTCATTCCTCAGCTCTCGCACATCTTCCCCGGCATCACTGGATCGCCCTCACTGAACTTCACGGAGAACCCGACCATCCACATCCCTCTCACCGTCGAAGAGGCTCTCTTGGGCCCCCATGCAGCCGAATGGCGTGCTGCCATGGAAGCTGAGATTGAAGCATTCACTCGCAACCACTCCTTCGACGACCAGACTCCACCTCCAGGAGTCAACATCGTCGGGGGCAAGTGGTTGTTTCGTGTGAAACAACTCCCAGACAAGGTCCCGGTGTTCAAAGCGCGTTACGTAGCCAAGGGTTTCACCCAGCAGCAGTACCACGACTTCTTCAAGACCTTCTCCCCCACATCCAAACCTCCCACTATTCGCAAGCTTATGGATGTTGCAACACGAGAAGACTTTGAGATCAAATCCATGGACGCCTCATCAGCTTTCCAACAAGGACGCCTTAAGGAGTACGTGTTCATGGACAGACCTGAAGGCTTCCCAGGAGAATTCCCTCCCAACACTGTGTGGAAGCTGAATCGCCCCATCTACGGCCTTAAGCAAGCCCCTCGCGAACGGCACAACAAGGTTAAAGAAGTTGTTCTCTCCTTGGACTTTCACCCATCATCTGCAGACCCGACTCTCTTCATTCGCCGTCATTCTGAGCCATTCTACATCCTTGTCTACGTCGATGACTTCATCCTCGTTGCCAAGGACTCGGCCCTGAGCAAGGCTCTCCTTATGAAAGACCTTGGTGACTTCAAGCACTACCTGGGGATGGTGATCACACATGATCGCAAGGCTCGCACCATTTCACTCTCCCATGAGTTCTACATTAACAATGTGCTCAAGCGGTTTGAGATGGAGCTGTGCACTTCGTTGCCACCCCGCTGCCGCTGCAGCACCTCCTCACAGCCCCAGCTGTACCCATACCAGAGGCCTGCTCTGAGCCATACCTGGAGCTTGTTGGGTCCCTCATGTACGCCATGATGTGCACCGGACCGGACCTGGCATATCCTGTCAGTGTCCTCTCTCGCTACGTGGCCCCTGGGCACTTTACTAACCTTCACTGGAAGGCGGGGAAGCGGGTACTGCGTTATCTCCAGGGCACCAAGTCTCACGTTCTCACACTCGGTGGGCTCTCCCCTCCTCGACTAGAAGGTTACACTGACTCCTCTTGGGCCGATGACCAGACCGACCGGCGCTCCTCTCATGGGTACTGCTTCACCCTTGGGAGCGGAACTGTCAGTTGGCGCTCCACCAGGTCGCCAGCAGTCTCCCTCTCCTCCTGTGAGGCAGAGCTCTACGCTGGCACCATGGCTGCTCAAGAGGCCCGTTGGCTCACCTTCCTACTCCAGGAGCTTGGCTACCCTCAGTCCACCCCAACCCTCTGGTGTGACAAACAGAGTACTATCCACGTCTCCCAAGACCTTGTGCATCACACTCGCACCAAGAACATCGAACTTCGACATTTTTTCATCTGTGACCTTGTCCAGCGGGAGGAGCTGAACGTGGAGTACGTTGCATTTGACTGCAACCTGGCTGATCTGTTCACCAAGCCCCTTGGGAAAGTTCCTCACCATCGTCTCCTTGGCGCCATGAAGCTCTGTGCTCCACCTTCTCTTCCCTGTGTTCGATTGCCGCCTATGGGGGGGTGTTAGTGTTAGCCCTCATCTCACACTTTGTACTTTATATTTTCTATATCCTAGAGTAGTGTAGTTTTCACTTTGTATTTGGTTGGGTGTACATCTACATCTCAACCAAACCTAAATGTAATCTCCAAGCAATCTCCAACCCACCAATTGGAGATTGCCTTGGGATTTACCCCCAATCCCTTGGGATTGTGCCCGATTCCCTTCCCCATCCATTCCCTACCCTTCTTGGATGTACTTTAAGAGCTTCAAGCTCATTACTAATGTATCATTTCTAAGCCTAAGTTGTGACACAAAAATCCTACATGGTCAATGACTTGGATCACGTTGGCTCAGCCAGTGCCAGTCCATGCTCATGCCTAGCGTATATGCTCATTCTTGAAACAAGTTGACTTAGTGTCAACATTATAGGCTCCCTTATGTATGAACCTTTGTGAGGCCAAGTTGGTTCTCATTCTTGGCCCCTTGATGATACTCACAAAAATTTAAGGTTTCTCATGTTGCCGATGGTGGACGGAATAGATCCACTCAGAGCGTTGTTGCCGAGATGTCTGATGGTACATCAGGCAAATGATGTTAAAGGCGGGATAAAACTACTAAATACATTAAGAAAACCTTACTATTATTCACGGACGCATGATAAGGGCTGCATATGGATAGTAATGGATAAGTTCAAACTAGTGCTACTGAGCACATGCAAAGGGTGGGATGAAACTGCTGTCATGAAAAGAAGAGAAATGAATAAAGTAATGGTAGGAGAGGGATAAGTGACATCACAAAAGGAGAATGACTGAAGAAAGCATGACATGCTAAAACGTGATTTTGATAAACGCTAACTAATCTAAAAGGTGCCTGACTGTGAGCAAAACTAGGGATGAGCATATTGGCGAACACTTGTTCGGTTCGTCTCGAACATGTTCGAGACGAACCGAACGGGATTTTTTTTTGCCTAAAAATGTTCGTCCCGAACATGTTCGACGTTCGGGCGAACATGTTCGACGTTCGGGCGAACATGTTCGCTGTTCGCCGGCCGCGATGTCCCGAGGCGCGTCAAACGCGAACATGATAGTGTTCGACACGCTTGTCGACGAACACCTAAAATGTTCGTCGCTGAAAGTGCCGCGACCTAATTTAGGGTCGCGGCCCTCACAATTGTTGCTAATTTTTTCCAGCTTGTCGACCATGGCGCTCCCAACAGCCCGCCCACCCCATAACCACCTACCACACCCACACCTTCTAGTAGTAGCATAGGCCCTAAACCGTACTTATAAAACTATGGCGTTTAGGGTTTATGGTGACTTCGATGTTCAACACTAAGAATGTAGCATCTACTCCAAGGTTGAAGATTCGTCTGTACTTTTAGGGTTTGCACCACCGTTGAAGTGGTTTCCACCGTTAAATGATTAAATCTATAGATTTGTAGTGCTACCCCTCTAAAGCGAACATGAACATGTTCTTGGCGAACGTGTTCGTGTTCGCCAAAACGTTCGAAATGTTCGCCTCTATGGGCAAACTTCGAACACCCTTTCTGGTGAAAAGTGTTCGGCGAACCGAACAGTGTTCGGTTCGCCGAACAGCCCTTTTCGAGCTAAGACGAACGCGAACATGTTCGTGTTCGCCTTATGCTCATCCCTAAGCAAAACATAAACGAGCTGCTAGACGTTTCGAGTGACCTTATAACAAAATGCTGCAAGAAATAGCCACTTCAAAGATTTGAAAGCAAATGAAGACAGTGAGCGCTATTTTCAGAGCTGTATACGAGCACGCAAACACGTAGACATACAAAAGTCACAAAAAAGGATACAGGGTGCACATTGTTAGTGGTGGTGAAAATGCATAGCAAGATACGACAATGAGCTGAAACAACTGTGCATGCACAGTGTTTAGCACAGACTGCAATGTCGTCATTGTATGCCTTTACCAAATTGATATTGAGTAGGTAAGTTTGCATGGCAGCAAATTTGGTCATGTAGCATGTCTTCCCTATCATGGCTAGAGACAGGCGTGTTTGAAGCCATACCAATGCGAATTTGGCAAGCAAGATGCTCATTGTCGCGGATTTGGTGGGGAGGTGCCAACTTCGCACGGTTTGGTAAGTAGCCCCCTGATGAAACCCCCATGGAGTTGGTGGGCCTGATGGCCCTAGCGAGCTGGCCCCTACTCTCCATGGTCATGCTTAGCGTGCGTTCTCGTACTCAAACCAGAGAACAGCTTGAGCTGTAGTTAGAGGATCAAAACAGAGCCATTCAAGCGAAAGGAGGAAGCTGAGTTGAATTGTCTTGATACTGACTAATACTGAAGGCTGATCATGCTGCCGAGAGTGGATGGAATGGACCCATTCAAATAGTTGTCATCCAAATACCTGACGGTATATACACACAATAAGTTTCCAAAAGAGAAAAGATTGAGTAAGTAGACGAGGGGATACAAGAGTAGAAATGGATTTTGGAAAAGTAATGATTTGTCGACACATAATAAGGTCAGATGGCACAAATACTGGTAGGCGGTTATGGTGGCTGGAAAAGTAAAGGTGTCACATTTATATGTGGATGGAAGTTACATGCAGATAACACAAGAATGGAGAACAAGAAATTCTCTAAGTCGCACTTATGAAATGTTATGTGAGTACGCCAAGATATAAGACTATAGCGTGCAGATTGATGAATATTAGTGGCCAAAGTGGATACTTGGGTGAACACACATGCTGAAAGTGATGTGCCTTAGAAAGCCAAATGTTAGCATTTAGGCACTAAATGTGCACTAGACAGCTTGACAAACCCTTGAAACTGTTTGTCCATGCACGTAAGAATATGCTTGGAGGCTTCATCAGGGGGGTCTCATAACCCAGGGTTTCTCTAAGCCCTCGGGCACATCTACCATACCAACAGAGCTACAGGTAAGTAGGAACGGATTTCAAAATCGCTCTATCACATTCAGGGTACAGAGGAGTGGCAGCATTTCCTAGTTCTACAAGAAATCTGTGCAGTAATAGGGTTTAGGATTATGGGTTTGTTTGGATAAGTGTCTTTGCTCAGCTGGCATGAGAGGGCGTTCAAACAGGTTGATATCGGAAGGAAAGGGGGTCAATTAGCGTTGGAGAGAAGATATTTCTTGAGAGGGAAAGGTGAGATTTTGATTAGTTGTTGACGAGCGACGTCTTCAGAATACGAGACTTCATTTGGGTATGATGGAACTAAAGGAAGCTATATATGGTTGTTCAGGGTCTTAGATCCTTCCCATCAGATTGATACCTAGGGATAACGAAGCTTTTGCTTTCATTCTCCTCCCCATGCATGGAAGATTCAGAGTCTCCAAACCTCCCTTGCCCATGTATCTTGACGCCGAAATGATGCAGGATGATATCATGAGTCTAACGTGGAGAGGTAGGAAGCAAACCCTTACCCAGGAGCTCGCCACTGTGAGTGGCGGGCTGCACTGGCTCACGACAATGACAAGTCACCGTGGGCGAGAGCGACTTGTGAAAGTTAGAAGAGAGAAGAGGATTGCACTAGCAAGAATGGGGATACAAATAGCAAACCCTAGAAGGGTTGTACTCGCTATAGAGCACCCCACTACATGCTATAGCATAAGATAACATTCTGACACACCCCCATAGCCAAAGTGGGGTGTAATCAGCAGAGCAAGCAAAGTAGTACAAGCTCAGGGTGGATCACAATGTCACCACACATTCTGAGCACAAGTTCAAGAAGCAATAGTTTAAGGTTCACAATTATGAGCAAAGCTAGTGGTAGTCACAACGGGCAAGTGAGGAGGAGGAGAGAGAGTGAGACGAGAGGAGATAGGAGGCGACGGCTGAAGCTGCAGACACACGGGCAACAGGAGGCACACTGGCACAGCGGCTACCGGAACAACGCTCCGGAATACTGGAGTAACTGGCCCCGCGGCTAAAGTAGCGGCAGACGAGCAACGGACCCACGGGCGGCTGCCACAGCTGGCTACGACTGGGCTACCGGAGCAACTCCCCGGAATACAGGTGCTGCTGGCGACACGACGGCAACCTCCATGCAGCTTCCCCAAACTATCCCACTCCCCCTGGCACACACCCGCTACTACACCGCTAGCTCCACTCCCACGCACCCCCCCTTAAACCCTAAACCCCAGTCTCCCACTCATCCACCCCCCTCAGCGACAGCTGCAGCAGTAGGAGACGAAGGAGGAGGAGGAGCAAAGGGAGGAATGCACAACTGCCACCCCCATACTCGCCACCCCCTACTCGCCACCCCCCAAACCCTAACACTGGCAGGGCGGGATGGCGGGTACGGAGGTTACGGGGGAGGGGGGGGGGGGGGGGGGGGGGACCGACGCGCGGCCTCCCAGGGCGCCAAAACAGGCGGCAGAAGGGGCGGCGCTCGCCCCCCTCCCGCGGCCCCCGAGGGTCGCCTCGACAGGCGACGGGAAAAGGGGGGGGGGGGGGGGGGGGGGGGGGGGTGGGGGGCGGTGCACGTGCCCTCGGCGCGTCGCGACGGGCGACGCAGCATGGCCGGGGCGAGGCCGGTCCTGGCGCAGCCCGTACGGGCCGCGCGCTGCCTGTACGGGCGGCGCGCAGGCCACGACGGGCGACGGGGGGCGACGCGCGGGTCCCCGTCGCCCGACGCAACGCCTTCCGAGGGCGACGCGCCGAGGGACGGGGCAGAAGCCCGCCGCGCGCCTCGGGGCGCACAGTGCGCAGAGAACCGCCGCGCGCCTCGGGGCGCACGGCGGGCAGAAAACCGTCGCGTGCCTCGGGGCGCATGGCGGGAAGAAAAAAAACTGCCGCACGCCACGGGGCGTGCGGTACAGAGAGTAGTAGTAGCAGTTGCAGCGGAAGCAACGAGGTGGTGAGCCCACCCACAGGATCGATCCAAGGGGATCGACCTGCTCTGATAGCATGTGAAAGTTAGAAGAGAGAAGAGGATTGCACTAGCAAGAATGGGGATACAAATAGCAAACCCTAGAAGGGTTGTACTTGCTATAGAGCACCCCACTACAGGCTAGAGCATAAGATAACATTCTGACACGACTTTCCATTGTGCCTGTCCAGCCAATGTTGGTCAGCATGCCACACACCCATTGTCGTGCCATGCGCCGTCTCCCTACCGGGCAAATCCAAATCCAAACCAAATCTAATGTGTGCACAACACAATTCTGTTGGTGGAGAAGTGGATGGCAAGGCCCCTCCTGGGGGTTCGGCCACATCAGTGGCGATGGCTGAAAAGACAAAATCGTTGTCTATCTTGAGTGATTTGCACCACTAGTAGTGAGTATCTTGACGTTCCCCACCACAGTGGAAAGCTCTCTCTCCACCTCACCATAGTCAGGTGGGAATGATCTCCCTTGCATATGACAGACTGTAACTAGTCGCACCTGCTCGTCCTGGCTCAACTAGTTCGTGTATCACAGACGAGCCATGGATTCAATCAGCTGCCGACTAGGCTGGTCTGCCAGTCAGCTAATCGTGGACTGAAACAACCTTGTTTTGACATACTAATTTTCTGCCATGACTGAGGGTGTATGAAACATGAGTGCAATCCGAATATAATGTCTTCACTGTCTACACTTAACACGCAAGAAGATTGTATGCAGTAGGTTTGGCAAAGAAATCTTACATTCCGATGAAAAGGAGAGCTCATGGCTAGCTAGCTTATGACACATTATGGAGGCAGCTTGTAAATGGTTGGAGAATTGGTTTAGGTATGATGGAAGTAATGACAGTTATATCTTATGGCCTTTGGTCTTTGCCCTTCGCTACTGGCTTGACTTCAGAAAATTTCACTCTCAACCTCCTGCCCATACATGGAAGCTTTAAAATCTCCCTTGCCCATGAATCTTGTCGCTTGAACATTGCAGGACCTTCTCGTGAGGCTAATGTGCAGAAATTGGCGGCTGAACCTGGTATCCAGGAGGACGCCACTGTGAGCGGCGGGCTGGACCGGAGGGATGAGCAGAGGGCGAACTCGAACACGTTCGGGTTCGCCCCCCCTTGAACAGGGCCATTTCCCGAACCGAACACTGTTCGGTTCGGCGAACTATTTGGCCTACGGCAGGTGTTCGCCGTTCGCCCCAGGGGGCAATTTGGTTCTGAGGGCGAACTCGAACATGTTCGCCTCGAACATGTTCGAGTTCGCCCAGGGGGAACTTTGTTATAGTCACAGTGGTCAAACAGGGGATTTGGAGGGTCGGGTAGATAGATAGGGGTGTGGAGGGTGTCTCTGTGTTCATGCAACGCACACAAGCATACGAGACCGTCATGTTCTGTGAATATAAAAGTCAATGTCACATAAAGTCCTACGCCTGAACTCCGTAGAGCTAATGTGCGTGGATATTAGTAGTGGTAGTAACTGCATGTATGCTACAAGTTGAAGGGCTAGGGCGGGTGTGAGAGGGAACCCTAGGCTAGGCTGTAAAAGCGTTGTGAGGTTGAGCTCACGAAATGAGCTCAACCTCGAATTGGCCGCGACCTAAATCTGGTCGCGGCCAAATTTGACGCGAACACATTGGGGTTCGCGTCACCCCCATTTCGAACACGAACATGTTCGTGTTCGACTTGGGGGCCCCAGATGACGGAGCCGAACGGCGAACATGTTCGGCCGAACACCGAACATGTTCGCCTCGAACAATTTGGCAAAAAAAAAAATGCCTGTTCGGTTCGCCTCGAACATGTTCGAGGCGAACCGAACAGGCGTTCGGGATTTTGCTCATCCCTCACATGCCATTGCAGGCAGGAGATATTTCTCTCACACCTCTTCAACGGGGAAGTGTCGGACACTCCCCACCACTTCCAATGGATCTCGAGTCAAGTTTGTGCTGATGCAGGCACTCCATCTTCATGCACAGCTTCATGTGGGGCCATCATGAATTCTGAACAATGGCAATGGGCTGCGATGCGATTCTTCTCGCCACATATCCGCACACCCGTCGGCCTACTGCTCCATCCTGCCTTGGTTTCAGATGATGGCTCCATGACCAGACATGACTACCGGGACGGGATTGGAAGGGTCTGGACTCGGTATTTTTTTTTTGCTTTGGGCTTCATTCGATTCGAGAAGAGTTGGTCTGCTACTATCCTAGAAAACATCATGAAGAGTTCTCCAACTTTGTCCTGATTAGCATTCGTCACCTATTTTGCAATCAGCAGGAGGGCTTGTAATGCATTTGAAAGGAAAGCCAAAGTGCATGCTAAGCTCTATGCAGAGCTGAGCAACGGCACCCTCAAAGAAGGCTGTACCGTCGCTCCGGCAGCAGCAGAAGAAGAGGAAGTGGGGGACGAAGAGGAGTGAGACGGGCAGGAAGGGAGTACCATTGACCGGGGGAGGAGTTTGGGGACATCAGCAAGCACAAAAGGGCCATGCAAGGGAAAGGGAAAGGGACATGCTGTGGATGAGGAGGAGGAGGACGAGGCGACAGGCAACAGTGGATAGGAGGACGAACCTGCCAGGACTCAGGGCACCATTCTGTGGGACTTCAGTGATGGTGAAAGTGGGGAGGAGGAGGAGGAGGAGGAGGAGGAGGAGAAGGAGGAGGAGGAGGAGGAGGAGGAGGAGGGGGAGGAGGAGGAGGAGGAGGAGGAGGACGACGACGACGACAAGGAGGAAGAGAAATTAGAGGGAATGAGTATTAGGTACAGATGTAGGCAAGGTGTCAGAACATTATAGCTTATACTTTTGTGTTGGCTATAGTGGGGTATCCCATAGGGGGTACAACCCAATTAGGGTTAGTACTTGTACCCACTTCATTCATAGTTCATCCATTCTCGTTCTAATTTTCACATGGTATCAGAGCAGGTTCCCTCGTGGGAACTGTTCCTGGGCCCACCGATTCGATTTTTTTTCCTGCCCGGAGCGCGCTCAGTCCCTACCCGAGTCGCGCTCCGTGGATCTCTCCTCTCACGGCCCCTAGCGGACCCGTCGCGCCGCCCCTCACGGCCCCTTAGCGGCCCCTTGCGGCCCCTTCCTGGCGCCACCCGTCGACCCCGCGCGCCGCCTTTGCGGCTCCTGGTGCCGCCCGTCGACCCCGCGCGCTGCCCTAGCGGCCCACCCTGCGCCACCCGTCGACCCCGCGCGCCGCCCTAGCGGCCCCCCCCTGCGCCACCCGTCGACCCAGCGCGCCGCCCTAGCGGCCCCTCCCCTACGCCGCCCGTCGGCCCAACGCCGCCCTGCGCCGCCCGTCGGCCCGTCGGCCCGTCGGCCCCCTGCGCCACCCGTCGACCCAGCGAGCCGCCCTCGCGGCCCCCCCTGCGCCGCCCGTCGGCCCAGCGCCGCCCTGCGCCGCCCGTCGGCCCAGCGGCCCCCTGCGCCGCGTGTCGACCCGCCGGCCCCCTGCGCCACGCGTCGACCCAGCGCGCCGCCCTAGCGGCCCCCTGCGCCACCCGTGTGAAATAAGTGAACAGGAATGTGTGAACTATGAATGAAGGCAGTACAAATATGAAACCCTAACTGGGTTGTACCCCCTATGGGATACCCCACTACAGCCTACACAATAGTATAAGCTATAGATATGTTATGACACACCCCCATAGGCAAAGTGGGGGAGAACAAGGGGTCACAAGACCAGTCAAGCAAAGCAAAGCAAAGCAAGCTCGGGGTGGATCACAAAGTCACCACACAGTCCGAGCACAAGAGCAGGGCCAGAGGCCAGTTCACATGCAGGAGTACAGACATATATATATATAAAACTAGACAAGCAAGAGCAGGTATATATATATGTCACAGTACAAGTAAAGTCAAGAGGAGAGCAAGTGAGGCAAGACAGGCACAAGACCCAGCTGGGTGCAGAAGCGCTGATGGTCACAAGGCGCGAGTGCCTTGGTGAACACATCAGCAGTGTTGGCCTCAGAGGCCACGTACGCAAGCCGCAACTGTCCACGCTGCTGTAGCTCACGAGCAAGGAAGTAGCGAAGAGCAATGTGCTTCGTTCTGTGCTCCAGACGCTGCTCTCGACACAAGGCCAGCATGGCCTAGTTGTCTACGTACAGCACTGGAGGAGAACGAGGCGGCTCTCCAAGGTCAGTCAGCAGGTAGGTGAGCCAGCGAAGCTCCTGTGCAGCCATGGCCCCGGCGTAGATCTCAGCCTCACAACTGGAGCTGAGAACCGAAGACGAACGAGTAGCCCGCCACGAGACAGAGCCGGAACCAAGACTGAAGGTGTAACCCTGTGACGACCGCTGCGTAGTCTCGTCATCAGCCCAAGAAGCGTCTGCGTGCCCTGTAAGGACCACTGGACTCCGCCCTCCAAGCACTAGCCCCATGCGTGACGTACTGCACAGGTAGCGCAATACCCTCTTCGCTGCAGCCATGTGCTCTGGTCGGTGTCTCCCAGGAGCAACATAGCGTGCAAGAATGCTCAGAGGGTATGCAAGGTCAGGCCGTGTGCAGGTCATCAGGTACATGAGGCAGCCAACAAGCTCTGGGTACGGGCCACTCGACTCTACGGACTCATCCGAAGGCAGAGCTGAGAGCGAGTGGCGAGTAGACAGAGGAGTGGCTTGAGGCGAGGAGTACGTGAAGCCGAAGCGCTGAAGGACCTGCTGCACCATGTGTGACTGAGTCAAGGTAATGGTGCGGCGTGCTCTGTCCCGAGTGATCTGCAAGCCAAGGTAGCTGCGCAGTTCACCCAAGTCTGTGCACGTGTGTCTCTTCAGCAGCTCGGACTTCACGTAGGCGAGTCCAGCAGTGTCCGCTGTGGCAAAGACCAAGTCGTCGACGTACACGAGGATGTAGAACGGCGGCAGAGAAGTGTCGGTGCGCAGAAACAGCGATGGGTCAGCAGTAGAAGGAGCAAACCCAAGAGCCGCAAGCGTAGTCCTCAGTGTGTCGTGCCACTCACGCGGTGCCTGGCGGAGACCGTAGACTGGCCGTCGGAGGCTCCACTGGGTGCCAGGAGGGAAAGTCCCAGTGAAGCCAGGTGGACGGCGCAGCCAGATCTCCTCGTGCAGGCTACCCAGCAGGAACGCAGTGCTGAAGTCGAGAGAGTGAAGCTCGTAGTCGCGCTGAGCGGCTATGTGCAGCAGCACCCGAAGAGTGGTCATCTTCGGGGTGGGAGAGAAGGTCTGAAAGTAGTCAACTCCCTGCCGCTGACTGAAGCCACGAGCAACGTACCGCGCCTTGAAGACAGGTGGAGAGCCCGGCGGCCGCTTCACCCTGAAGATCCACATGCCACTGACGGTGTTCGCCCCAGGAGGGGGAACTGCGTCAACGTAGGTGCCTGTGTGAAGGAATCTATTAGAGAGCGTAGCGATAACGAGAGAGTTTCTGCTATGGGAATGATGTTGCGCCAGCAACTTGGTAGAGTTTCGGTAGCATTTGCCTCTAAGGACTTGGTGAGAATTGAAGTAGCATTTTGGACTTCACTAGGAACATAGAAAATATATATCAAACACACAAGCAACACAAACATATATAGGCAGGCGAGGGTTTCACAAGAGGTTGCGTGGGCGCTGCGAGTAACCCAACCCCACGAAAGTGGTGTGTGGGTGAGCGAACGCGCCTCGCCAATTTCCCAACCCAACTCAGCATCGACTTCTCGCTTCCGTGCACACCACTCCACCAACACAGCAAGGAGTGGTGCGACTCTCAAGGAAGCACCAACGACTCCCACGGACTCTCGCTTCTTCATGCGACCTCCATCGAACTCATTCGTCGGTGCCGAGTAGACTCAGTTGCTAGGCGTCGACCTGCCAAGTCAAAGGTCATCGAGGGCCCTTGCTGTTGTAGGGCCCTCTAACACTCCCCTGCCATACTACAGCAAGGCCCTTTATAATCACAGGGCATGCATACACACGTACACGCCAAAACAAAGGGAGACACACACAAACGAAGCACTCTCAAAGTGCAAACACGCACCGCACCAGCCATGGATAGGCCATGGCACCATCCACATTATGGAGTGTTTAGGTCTCACCCCCCTCACTCGAAAGCCTCACCTGCCCCACAGCCTCGAAGCAACGACTGAAGGCGGGGAAATGCAATGCCTTCGTGAGGTAGTCAGCAGGCTGCTCGCTCGTAGGGATGTACTGCAACTGCAGCTTCCTGCGCTTGACCATGTGCTGCAGCCACATGTGGCGACGCTCCATGTGCTTTAGGCTCCCCTTGAGCCCCATGCCACCTGCCACTGAAATGGCGGAGGAGTTGTCCACAAAGAGAGTAGTGGGTTCCTCACTCCTCAGCAGTTGAAACTCTGCCAGCAGGAAGCGCAGCCTGCGCGCCTCCTTCCCAGCCTCCACAGCAGCAACATACTCAGACTCAGTGGAGGAGAGGGTGGCGCAACGAATCCTCTGGCTTGCCCATGAGACAGCAGCACCCCCGAGCACAAAGACATAGCCACCTGTGCTGGTCCTGTTCTGCTTGTCCCCAGCATCATCAGCATCGGCGTAGCCCACCAGCTCCAAGGACTCCGGCCCACCACCAAACTCCAGCGCCACATCCCTGCTCCCCACCAAGTACGTCAAGCACCGGTCCAACTCCTTCCAGTGCTGATCACTCCGCACAGTCTGGCCCGACCCCAGCTTGCTGCAGGCGAACGAGATGTCGGGACGGGTGGTACAGGCCGCAAACTGCAAGGATCCCACCTTCTGCCTGTACTCCTCCTCCTGGCGAGACTGCCATCCCACATCCTCAAAGGTCTGCACACTGAAAGGGTCAGAGGAAAGAGGGGTGCGAGGCACTCGCAGCGGCTGCTCCCCGTCAAAGAAGCGCCTATGAACCTTGTCCACATAGGCCCCCTGGTGCAGCCACAGCCTCCTCGTAGGCCTGTCCCGAATCAGCTGCAACCCCAGATACTTCTCCACAGGGCTAATCTCCCGCAGCTGAAACGCACTCTGCAGCAGCTCACGCAGCTCCTCAAGCATGCTCTGACTGCGGCTGGCAGCAAGCAGGTCATCCACATACACCAGCAGCCAGCACATCTCCCCATCAGCATCAGTTTTGAAGTACAGAGCCTCATCCACCTTGCTCTTCTTCCATCCAGCCCCAAGCAGCACCCCATCCAAGGCCTCATACCATAGCATCGGGCTCTGCTTGAGCCCATACAGACTTTTCACCAACTTACAGACACGAGGAGTCCCATCCTCGTAGTAGCTCGGCTGCTCCATATAAAGGTCTCGGTCCAACACGCCATGGAGGAACGCATTCTTTACATCGAGCTGCATCAGGTCCAAATCAAGTGCAGCTGCAATCGCCAGAAGCACACGCGCCGTCACATAGCTTCCCACAGGGGCGTACGTCTCCTCATAGTCCACCCCTGCCACCTGCGTGAACCCCTTCACTACCAGCCTCGCCTTCTCACGCTCCACTATCCCATCAGGTCGGAACTTGGTGTTCAAAATCCATCGGTTCTTCATCACATTCACCCCTGGCGGACGCGGAACCAACTCCCACGTCCCCTGCTCAATCAAGCTCCGCATCTCTTCATCCATCGCCTCCTTCACCTTGTCGCCCTTCCAGCAGCCCAAGGCCTCCTTCACTGTCATTTTCGCTATGTCCCACTGCCTCTCAGGATCAGCTGCAACGTCCGGGTCCAGGTCAGTCCACTCCTCGTCCTCCTCCTCGTCATCCAAGCCCGCTGGCTCAACCACTACAGCCCAAGCGTATCGAACAGGCGGGACACCACGAGTGATGCGAGTGGAGCGACGCACAGGTGCAGTGGTCGTCCCAGAAACCAACACACGACCACCATCTCTAATTCCCCACATCTCCTGCTCCCCTGTCTGCGGCTCCCCTGTCTGCTGCTCCCCTAGCTGCTGGTCCACCATCTGCTGCTCCTCAATCCGCTCCTCCCCTGTCTGCTGCTCCCCAATCTGCTGCTCCCCTGTCTGCTGTACTCCATCCATACTGCTCTCGTCCTGCAGCTGCTCAGTCTCAAGGCGCTGCCCGTCGGTGATCTCCACAGACGGTGGCACCTCCATCCCCCCCCCACCAACGGGCGGCGCCGTGGAAGACGAAGAGGAGGGCGGAGCAGGTGCAGGAGGGATGGAGGGTGAAAGGGGGGATGGAATAACAGGAGGAGGAGGGGAAGGCAAGGGGGGTGAGGAGGAAGAAGGCGGGACAGGGGGAATCACACGAGGGTAGACTGAAGGCGGAGGTGGGGTGGGGACCGAGGTAGGGACATAGGGCATAGCAGGAGGTGCGACCACCTCCTCCTCCTCCTCCGCCTCCTCGAGAGTGATCGGGAAGAGTGAGGGAAGGGGCTCATAGGGCATCGAACGCCCCCCATGCTCCTGCTGATGCCAAGCTTTCCATCCTGCTAGGGACATGGTCTCATAGAACACAGTTTCCACAGTGGTGATGAGGCGGTTGGACTCCAAGTCCAGCACGGTCCAGCCTTTGCTCGCAGCTGACACACCCAAGTGCAACCCCCAGCGAGCCTTAGGCGCCAGCTTCCCCCCACGCTGCGACCGTGGTACCATGTACTGCAGCATGCAGCCCCAAACACGCACCATACTGACATCAGGTTTGCGTCGGAAGGCGAGCTCGTACGGCGTCACACCAGAGGGTAGTGAGGCGTGCTCCACGCGGTTGCGCACCCAGACGGCCTGAGCCAACGCCAGGTGCCACCAGTGATGCTGCACACCCATGTGCAGCAACATCGTCCGCACCGCCTCCACAATGCTGCGCATCTCCCTCTCGGCCATCCCGTTCTGCTCCGGCGTGTACGGGCATGTGAGGTCATGGATGATGCCTTTACCGTCGAGGAAGAGCGTGAAGTCGTGCCCCAGGAACTCGCCACCCCGATCAGTGCGCAGGGCCTGCACCGTGGTCTTGCACTGTCGCTCTGCCATCGGGAGCCACTTCTGGAACGCCGCCAGCGCATCACTCTTCCGGGCCAAAGGGTAGGCCCAGACATATCGCGTCTTTCGATCCTTCAGCACCAAGAAGTAGCGGCTGCCGTCCTTAGCTGCTTCACGGAAAGGGCCACACAGGTCAGCATGCACCACCCCGAGCAACTCATCCTCCTCCTCTCCCACAGAAGGAAAGGTATGACGAGTGATCTTTCCCCCAACACAGGAAACACAAGGTATGCCTGACTTGCCCCCCTTCTCCAAATCCAAGCCCTTTACTGACCCGTGAGCCGCTGTGCGCTCGATGGCATCAATACCAACGTGTGCCATACGCGCATGCCACAGGTCCCCCTTAGACCGCACGCCCGTCGCCAAGGTACGGAGTGCCACCGTTTCGCCTTCCTGCTGCTGCGTCGAACACGGCTGGAAGTTCGTGCAGAGAACACGCCCCTTGAACTCCGCACGACCAAGAAGCGATCCATCTGGTGCTCGCAGCAAAGTCACATCCCCGGCATCCAGCAGCTGCACACCACATTCACGCAGCTGCCCAGCAGAGAGAAGACTCGCCTGCACTCCTGGTACGTACAGCACGTCCGGCACCAAGACACGCCTGCCCCCCTCTCCAAGAAGAGCGACTGTGCCCCGCCCCTGCACCTCCTGAAGCGCGCCGTTGAAGCCAGTAACCTGTTTAATACTGCCGCCGCTGCTCATCTCCACAAAGGCAGAACGATCTCCCATGAGATGGTGGGAGCATCCGCTATCAAGCAGCACGACGCTCGGGTTCGCCTTCACAGCAGCTGCAACAGCCTGTAAGGCCTCCCCGCCCTCAGGCTCTAGCACAACGAGAGGAGTCTGCTCCACAACGGGCTTCACCATCGCACATGATGATTGCCCGCTCCCCTTAGAGCCATCACCCCCCTTTCCGCTGCTACCTCCAGAACCCTCTCCACCGGTGTCTGCCTCCTTATCCGCCCGCTGCTGACAGTACTTAGCAACATGCCCTATTTGTCCACACACATAGCACTTCCCTTTGAAACCCCCTTTCCCCCCCTTCGGCTGGCCATCCTTACCCCCTTTCCACTTCTCCCCTCCCCCACTAAGCCCACCCCCATTCTTAGGTTGTTGCTGCTGTGCCGTAGTGGGAGGGGAAGGGAACGAATTCTGCTGGAATTGGGGCTTACCCTTCTTGGTAAAGACCTGGTTAGCCTGGGGAAGGAATTGGTCCTTTCGTCCCTCTGACGCCAGCGTACATTCCTCCTCGATGATGTAGCTAGCGAGGGTGTTCTCGTCCAACTCCTTGCGCACCTGCGGCAACTTCAGCATCCTGCGTAAGAGGTTGTACTGCTGCGGCAACCCCTTCACAACGTGAGTGATGTACGACGCCTGCGAGTAATCTACGCCGGCCATCCTCAGGTTCACTAGGATCTGCTGCGCACGATTGCAATAGGACGTAGCGGACTCATGCTCTCCCATCTCGAGGTTAGTGAGTGCCTGCTCTAACTGACCGATGTACAGATCGTCCTTCGCCATGTACGTGCGCATAATAAACTGCCATGCCTGATAGCCGGCATCAACCTTCATGCGACACGCCTTAAGGGCGATCTGTACGGTTGGGGAGCAGCATCGGGAAATAGTGGTGAATGTCAGCAACTGCATCGCGCGGAACTGAGAGAGATGCGCAAGCGCACGCGCTGGTGGAATAGGGGTGGTGCCATCTATGAATCGCTTTAGCTGAGCGATCTCAAGCTGCGGCTCGATTGATTCTGTCCACGTCGACAGGTCGTGACGTCCTTCTAACGGACTAGTGACAACGATCTTGTCTGGAGTGAATCTGAAGTAGCCATAGTTGGGGGCTATTCCCTCGTCCCTCGACATCGATCCAATCGGGGTAACGCCCGGCATAGTCTCACTATCGAACTCTTCCGCAATTCCTCCCCCAGCAACGCTTCGCCGTCCTACATTCGCATGCTCTTGTGACGCTGCTGCACGATGAACACGCTCCTGTACACCGCCAACGCTAGCCGTACTAAACCGAGTTGGTCTTCGCAGGACCCCACGCGACATCAACCCATCAAACTCCTCGTCATCGCTATTTCCGCCATCGACAGCCATATCCCACGCACTAGTACCTCTCGCAACTTGCTCAACATTCTCTACACGTGGGGAAGGGTGCTCACGACGCCGACGCGAGCGCAATCCCTCCAACATTAGCTCGTATTCAATATCACTAATCTCACCACGAGAATGACGAGCCACGAGATCCTCCTCTAGAGTGCGCAAATTACCGGCCTCCACGTTCGCCTCCTCAGTACTCATCCTCTACGACGTCTCTATAAGGTACCACAAATTAAAATAAAGTGCCCCTTCCTTAAATCCCTCGTCTCGGGGTCACCTCACAAGGGTCCTCAGACGAGTGGTAATAAATTACCAAACGCCCTATCCTTGGGTCCGAGAACGTAACTGGAGGGAAATCAAGAGAGGTTCAACTTAGATTAATAAGCGCCCTTCACTAACGCCGCACGCCAAGGCCAGTATACGAACGCGAATATCAACGACGACGGAAATCTATGCGTGTTCGTTCCACGCTCACCGCACCATGAAGGAATCTATTAGAGAGCGTAGCGATAACGAGAGAGTTTCTGCTATGGGAATGATGTTGCGCCAGCAACTTGGTAGAGTTTCGGTAGCATTTGCCTCTAAGGACTTGGTGAGAATTGAAGTAGCATTTTGGACTTCACTAGGAACATAGAAAATATATATCAAACACACAAGCAACACAAACATATATAGGCAGGCGAGGGTTTCACAAGAGGTTGCGTGGGCGCTGCGAGTAACCCAACCCCACGAAAGTGGTGTGTGGGTGAGCGAACGCGCCTCGCCAATTTCCCAACCCAACTCAGCATCGACTTCTCGCTTCCGTGCACACCACTCCACCAACACAGCAAGGAGTGGTGCGACTCTCAAGGAAGCACCAACGACTCCCACGGACTCTCGCTTCTTCATGCGACCTCCATCGAACTCATTCGTCGGTGCCGAGTAGACTCAGTTGCTAGGCGTCGACCTGCCAAGTCAAAGGTCATCGAGGGCCCTTGCTGTTGTAGGGCCCTCTAACACTGTGGACTTCCAGGAAGCCATCTCTGCATCCATAGCTGCCTGCCACTGAGAGGAGTAGGGACCCTCTACGGCCTCCGCGTAAGAGCGCGGAGTCGGGATGTCTAGTGCATCCGGGTCTCCCTCAGGAGCAAGCAGTACAGACGCAAGATGAGGTGAAGCAGCAGCCAAACACTGTAACTCCTCCTGCCTGTCCTCTAGGACGTCCGTGCGAAGAGCACACTCACCCCCGACGGACGGAGGACAGACAGACGCAGACTCAGCAACAAGACTAGCAGCGTAGTCTAGACGACAGCGAGCAGCAAAGTCGACGAGCTCAGCTACAAGAGCAGACGCAGCAGTGGACTCAAAAGAGGGGTCAGTGACGACAGTAGCAAGCAGACGCGTGACAGTAGGACTGGCAGCACGAAGAGAGTCCGACTCCGGGCCGGCAAGGGCAGGAAGAGAGGACTCAGGAGGAGAAGGCAAAGGGGCACGGAGAGGAGCAGTGGAGGGACGCAGAGACATCCGGTGCGTGCCAGGGACAGGAGGAGGACGCTGACGCGAACCGCGACCACTAGTGCGAGCAGCACGAAATGGCGACGCAGGACGAGACGCAGGCTCACGACGCTCAGCAAGACCTCCAGTAGGACCAGTGTAAGGAGAGGGAGCAGGCAGTGGAGAGGAAGGCTCCAACAGTGACTGTGACTGGACAGGCTGTGAACAATCTACTGGAGGAGAAAGACCAAGAACCTGCTGCAGGAGCGGAACGAAGTACGGTCGAGGCCGCGCGGCAGCTCCAGACTCAGCAGGGACAGCACCAGCACCCTCAGCGACAGCACCAGCGCCACCAACACCTCCAGCGGCAGGACCTCCAGCAGCACCAGTAGCAGAACCACCGCCGGGACAGACAGCAGTAGTCTCAGCACCACCACCCTCAGGAGCTCCTGCTCCAGGAGTACCCGCAGACCCAGCAGCTCCGGGACCGGCAGCACCAGCACCCTCGACGGTCGAAGAAGCTCCAGCTCCAGCAGCACGCCTCCAGCGGCGAGCAAACCACTCGCGCAGCTCCTGTGGAGAGAGGGGCTCCCGGCGAGACGCAGCAGCAGGAGAAACCCCAGGCTCAACAGCTCCAGACGTAGCACCCCCAGGCTCAGCAGCTCCAGACTCAGTACCCCCAGGCTCAGCAGCTCCCGACCCAGCACCCCCAGACCCAGCACCCCCTAGCTCAGCAGCTCCAGGCACCGTACCCCCCGGCTCAGCACCCCCAGGCTCAGCACCCTCCGCAGTAGCACTCCAAGGCCTTGCACCCCCAGGCTCAGCACCCCCAGTAGCAGCACCTCCAGGCTCGGCACCCTCGCGCACAGCACCCCCAGAGTCAGCACCCCCAGGCTCAGCACCCGCAGCAGCACCAGAGTCACCAGTAACCTCGACCGGGTCAACTGCGTCTACCTGGGACACACCTGAGGGGGCAGGAACCTGAGGGGGGAGGGGGTCTACCAGGGGGGGAACTGGCACAAGGAAGTCCGGCGGAGGGGGGAGGGAAGGAGTGCGGTAGGGGAAGAGGCGGTAGAAGGGGACTGACTCGTCGAACGTGACGTCCTGGGAGGACAGAACACGACGAGAGGAGGGGTGGTAAAACTTCCACCCGGGAGCGTCTGTGGGGAAGCCAAGGAAGACACAGGGAGCAGCACGAGGGGACAGCTTGTCCGCAGACAAGTCGCGGACAAACGCCCGAGATCCCCAGACACGGAACGCCGACGCATCGCCAACCTTCCCCGTCCACAGCAAAGCTGGGGAGGTCTCCGGTCGGGAGACTCTGGGCTGAAGGTTGATCTGATGCGCGGCGTACCGAACCGCAAACGGCCACAGAAAATGGGGGGCAGCCGCATGCACCATAGACGTACGGGCGACGTCCATGACAATGCCGATGCGGCGCTCAGCAATCCCATTCTGCTGTGGAGAGTCCGGAAGCGTGAAGGTCTGGCGGATGCCTCGTGCCCGACAGTAGGCTCGCAGAAGGCCGGAGGAGAACTCTCCGCCTCTGTCCGAATGCAGACGCAGAACAGGAAAGTCCGAGCCGAAGCTCCGCCTGAGCTGGAGACGAGCTGCGCGGATCCAGTCGATCAACACCTCAGTGACCTCACCCTTGCTGCGCAAGGGGAAGACTGTGGTGTAACGCGAGTAGTCGTCAACCACCAGCAGGAAGTAGCGCTCGTGATCCTGTCCACGGACGCGGGCTGGGCCCCACACGTCCATGTGAAGCGTCTGCATCGGGGCCTCCGTCGGAGGGAACGGGGAGGAGTGAGGGGTAGCCCGCAGGCGACCCTCGACACAGGGGACACAGGGAGGGCCAGGCCCCGGAGGAAGGGGAGGGAGGGACCGGGGAAGGCCAGAGACAAGAAGGCGAGAGGCCATGCCCCGGAGACGAGGCAGGGAGGGGTGACCCATCCTGTGGTGCCACAGGAGGGTCTCGTGGGACAGGAGGCGACACGAGCAGGGGGCAGACTCAGGACCAGACCTGGACGCTGCAGCAAACACCTGACCCGACGCAGCTACCTGACCAGACGCAGGAGAAGGAGACGGAACCGTGAGTGTGTAAAGGCTCGACCCTGGACCACATGTGAATGTGGTCAGGTGTCGACCCGTGTCAGCGTCCGTGCAGTGGGTGACTCGTCGGCGCGCAGGGGTGAACTGGTCAACCCCTGCATCCTGTAGGTCAGCACCCGCCACCAAGTTCGTAGAGAACGAGGGGAGGTAGAGACCGGACAGGGCGCCAGACGGGACCGCAGGGCACGGCAGGATAGTGGAGTAGCGAGCCAGAACAGGACCCCCAGAGGGGTCTGCCAAGGAGACCGCCACTGGCCGACTAAGCGGCGTGAGTGTGGTGCGGTCTCGAAAGAAGGAGCGAGACGCCCCGGAGTCAAGAGTGAAAGTGAGAGAGGGTGAAGTCGACACAGTACCTGAGAGAGCAGACTCACCAGCACCTGAGGACTCAGACTCACTGGCACCTAGAGCAACAGCCTCACCAGCACCTGGAGCAGCAGCCTCAACAGCACCTAGAGCCGCAGTACCAATGCCCGGGTCGGGCGGGAAACACCGGTAACAGTCACCCTCCTCACTAATAGTCACAGCATACATAGCAGCAAGAATAGCATCAAAGTCAAGATCAAAGATAGCTACTCCAGCCCTAGACAGCTGGTCCCAGCGAGGGATCTCAGAGGCGTCAGGAAACTGGCGGCGCCAAGCGTCAGTCAGGCGGCCGAAGCAACGCTGGGCGGAGTGTGGACCACCACACTGCTCACCCGCACGGTCGCCAGTGCGCAGGACGTAAGTGCACGGACCAGTACCCCCACCCCGCTGACGCGCAGAGTACCACTCACGGAGCTGCTGCGGGGAGAGGGTCTCCTGACCACGCTGCTGCTGCTGGCGCTGACCACCACCGGAGCCACTCCTCCTCGGCGCGCCACGACCTCCGCCGCCTCCTCCGCCGCCGCCGCCACCACCTCCACCGCCACCGCCACTCCCACCGTCGCCGCCGCCACCGCCGCCTCCGCCTCCACCCCCACTACCACCGCCGCTGCCGCCCCCGCCTCCACTGCCTCCGCCGACACCTCCACTCCCGCCACTACTCCCGCTACCACCCTCACCTCCGCCGCTGCCTCTACCTCCGCCTCCACCGCCCCCGCCGCCCCCACCACCGCCCCTGCCCCCCTTGCTCTTGCCAGAGCGACGTCTCCCGCTGGGGGCAGACGCCGCTCCGACCGACTCAAAACCAACAAGGTCGGCCGTAGCAGCAGAGGCGACAGAGGGCAGGAGGTGGGAGGGGGAACACCCCTCAAAGATGGGGGTGCGCGGGTCACCACGAGAGGCCCCTACAGCGAGAATGCTCTTCTCGGCTGCGAGGAGGGACTTCTCGAGGATCTCGACAGTGAGAGTGGTGGGGCAGACTGCGAGTAGGTCGTCCCTGACTCCGCGAAGGGAGTCAGGGAGGCGGGTGACAATGTAGTAGAGAGTGAAGTACTGGGGGGGGGGGGTTCTTGGCGCAGAACTCAGCAGGAAGTGCAGCGCGGAAACGAGCGTCACTAGTGCGCAGGTGGGTAATGAGGTCGGCGACTGTGGCAAAAGCAGCAAGGTCGGGAAAGAGGTACGGTAGCATGAGGCGGCTCAGTGCAGCAGTGGCAGGGGTGGAGTAGCGTGCGATAACGGCGTCGTACAAGGTCTTAGCACTCTTGTACGACCCAAAGTGCGCACGCTCAGCGGGAGGGAGGTGGCGACGCACAGCAAGACGTGCAGCAGCATCGCGTGTGGCCCACTGTGAGCGAACAGTGGCATTCTCAGTAGCAGCAGGGGCGGGAGAGGCACCAGAAGTGAGATCAAAGAGAGAGAGTCCGTCAGCTCTGTCGCACTGTAGGAAAAGCAGTAGGTCGTCTACCCACACGTCAAAGTCAATGGCTCTGCCCTCAGCGTCAAAGGCGAGGACACTGGGGGTAGCCATGACAGTAGTAGAGAGAGGGCAGTGCGCAGAGTAAAGCTCAGTGCTCACCAGACAGGGCAGTGCAGGGAGGGCTCGGGCGGCTCGGGCGGCTCGGGCGGCTCAACTACTGGGCGGCTCGGGCGACTCGGCGGCTCGGGCGGCTCGGGCGGCACTGCAGCTGGGGCGGCTCGGCTGCTAGGGCGGCTCGGCTGCTGGGGCGGCTCGGCTGCTGGGGCGGCTCGGCGGCTGGGGCGGCTCGGCTGCTGGGGCGGCTCTGCTGCTGGGGCGGCTCGGCCGGGAGATGCAGGGGCGGGGCCGTCAGGTGCAGCGGCGGGCCGGCAGGTGCAGCGGCGGGTCGACCGGTGCAGCGGCGGGCCGGCAGGTGCAGCGGCAGGGCCGTAGGGTGCAGCGGCGGGCCGGTAGGTGCAGCGGCGGGCCGGCAGGTGCAGTGGCGGGGCCGTAGGGTGCAGCGGCGGGCCGGTAGGTGCAGCGGCGGGGCTGTCAGGTGAAGCGGCGGGCCGGCAGGTGCAGCGGCTGGGCCGTCAGGTGAAGCGGCGGGCCGCTGGGTGCATCGGCGGGCCGTAGGGTGCAGCGGCGGGCCGGCAGGCGCAGCGGCGGGGCCGTCAGGTGAGGCGGCGGGCCGTAGGGTGCAGCGGCGGGCCGTAGGGTGCAGCGGCGGGCCGGCAGGTGCAGCGGTGGGCCGGCAGGGCCGCGTCAGAGCCGGCGGCGGGGCCGCGTCAGTGGAGGCGGCGGGGCCGCGTCAAGCAGGCGGCGGGGCCGCGACGTAGCGGGCGGCAGGGCCGCGTCAGAGCCGGCGGCGGGGCCGCGTCAGTGGAGGCGGCGGGGCCGCGTCAAGCAGGCGGCGGGGCCGCGATCAGGAGGGGCAGCGGGGCCGCGAGGGAAATGGCGACCCGAGGGGTCGCTAAAAAAAATGCGCGCCTCGGGGCGCGCTTCGGTGGGCCCTAAAAAAAAACGGTCCTTAGGAAGGACCCGCTCTATACCATGTGAAATAAGTGAACAGGAATGTGTGAACTATGAATGAAGGCAGTACAAATATGAAACCCTAACTGGGTTGTACCCCCTATGGGATACCCCACTACAGCCTACACAATAGTATAAGCTATAGATATGTTCTGACAACCCGTCGACCCCGCGCGCCACCCTTGCGGCCCAGCCGCCCTCACCTGCGGTCCCCGCCGCCCTTGCCTGCGGTCCCCGCCACCTGCGGCCTTGCCGCCCTCACTTGCGGCCCAGCCGCCTTCCTTACCGCAGCGACGCCCGCCACCTGAGCCGCCCGGGCTGCCTCACCTCGCCGACCAGCAGACCGTCACGCCGCCCTGCAGCAGCACGGCCGAGCCGCCCAGCAGCTGCGCATCCGCGCAGCCGAGCCGCCCAGCAACCGAGCAGCCGAGCCACCCTGCAGCTGAGCCGCCGTGCAGCCGAGCCGCCGAGCCGCCCAGCAGCCGAGCCGCCCTGCAACCGAGCCGCCCAGCAGCCCAGCCGCCGTGCAGCCGAGCCGCCTTGCAGCCGAGCCGCCCAGCAGCCGAGCCCTCGTGCAGCCGATCCTCCGAGCAGCCCGAGCAGCCCCGTCCGGTGAGCACAGTACCTCTTTTACTGCACTGCCCTCTCCCTACTATTGCACTGCTGGTCTGCTGTCGTCATGGCTACTCCTAGTGTCCTCGCTTTTGACGCTGAGGGTCGAGCCATTGACTTTGACGTCTGGGTAGATGACCTGCAGCTTTTCTTACAGTGCGATAGGGCAGATGGTCTCTCTCTCTTTGACCTCACCTCTGGCGCCTCTCCTGCCCCTGCTGCTGATGCTGACGCCACTGTTCGCTCCCAGTGGGCCACGCGCGATGCTGCTGCACGTCTTGCTGTGCGTCGCCACCTCCCTACCTCCGAGCGTGCGCACTTTAGTCAGTACAAGAGTGCTAAGACCTTGTACGACGCTGTAGTTGCACGCTACTCCTCCCCTGTCACTGCTGCACTGAGCCGTCTCATGCTACCGTACCTCTTCCCTGACCTTGCTGCCTTTCCCACAGTCGCTGACCTCATTACGCACCTCCGCACTAGTGACACTCGCTACCGTGCTGCACTCCTTGCTGACTTCTGCGCCAAGAACCCCCCCCCCCCCATGTACATCACTCTCTACTACATAGTCACTCGCCTCCCTGACTCCCTTCGCGTAGTCAGGGACCACTTTCTCTCTGTCTTTCCCACCAATCTCACTGTTGACCTCCTCGAGAAGTCCCTCCTAGCGGCCGAGAAGAGCATCCTCGCTATAGGGGCCTCTCGCGGTGACCCGCGCACCCCCATCTTTGAGGGGTGTTCCCCCTCCCCCCTTCTGCCCTCTGTTGCCTCTGCTGCTACGGCCGAACTCCTTGGGCTTGAGTCGGTCGGTGCGGCGTCTGCCCCTAGCGGGCGACGTCGCTCTGGCAAGAGCAAGGGGGGCAGGGGCACTAGAGGAGCGAACGGGGGCGGTGGAGGTGGAGGTGGAGGTGGCGGGGGGAGTGGGGGTGGCGGTGGGAGTGGAGGTGGGGGTGGAGGTGTCGCTGACGACATTGGAAGTGGAGGAGGCGGCGGCGGTGGCAGTGGGAGCGGAGGTAGCGGAGGTGGTGGCAGTGGAGGAGGCGGCGGAGGCGGCGGTAGTAGCGGAGGCGGCGGAGGCGGTGGAGGCGGCGGGGATGGCGGTGGAGCTGGTCGCGGGTCGACGCAGAGGAGTGGCTCCGATGGTGGTCAGCGCCAGCAGCAGCAGCGCGGGCGTGAGACCGTGTCCCCTCAGCAGCTCCATGAGTGGTACACTGCACGCCAGCGGGGTGGGGGGTTTGGTCCGTGCACCTACGTCCTGCGCACCGGCGACCGTGCGGGTGAGCAGTGTGGGGGTTCGCACCCCACCCAGCGCTGCTTTGGCCGCCTAACGGATGCGTGGCGTCGCCAGTTCCCGGAGGCCACAGAGATCCCTCGCTGGGGCGAGCTTTCTAGGGCGGGAGTAGCTATCTATGATCTTGATTTTGATGCCATTCTTTCTGCCATGTATGCTGTGTCTATTAGTGATGAGGGTGACTGTTACCGGTGTTTCCCGCCCGATCCGGGCATTGAGACTGCTGCTCTAGGTACTGGTGAGGCTGCTGCCCTAGGTGCTTGCGACGCTGCTGCTCTAGGTGCTGGTACGTCTGCGTCCTCAGGTAATGGTGAGTCTGCGCTCTCAGGTACTGTGTCGGCTTCTGCCTCCCACACCTTCACCCTTGACTCTGGGGCCTCTCGCTCCTTCTTTCGCGACCGCACCACACTCACGCCGCTTAGTCGGCTGGTTGCGGTGTCTCTGGCTGACCCCTCTGGGGGTCCTGTCCTGGCTCACTTCTCCACAGTCCTCCCGTGTCCGGCGGCTCCCTCTGGCACCCTGTCTGGTCTCTACCTCCCCTCGTTCTCTACGAACTTGGTGAGTGGTGCTGACCTACAGGATGCGGGAGTCCACCAGTTCACTCCTGCGCGTCAGCGGGTGACGCACTGTACAGAGGCTAGCACAGGCCAACACCTGGCTACGTTTACCCATCAGCCGGGGTCGAGCCTGTACACACTGACCACTGCGTCTCCTCCAGTTGCTGAGTCTGGTAGGGTAGCTGCGTCGGGTCAGGTGTTTGCTACAGCGTCCAGGTCTGGTCCTGAGTATGCCCCCTGTTCGTGTCGTCTCCTGTCTCACGAGACCCTCCTCTGGCACCACCGCCTTGGTCACCCCTCTCTGCTTCGGCTCAGAGGCATGGCCTCCCGTCTTCTTGTTTCTAGTCTCCCCCGGGCCCTCCCTCCCCTTCCTCAGGGCCCTGGCCCTACCTGTGTCCCCTGTGTCGAAGGGCGCCAGCGGGCTGCCCTTCACTCCTCCCAGTTTCCTCTGACAGAGGCCCCGCTGCAGACGCTTCACATGGACGTGTGGGGCCCAGCCCGCGTCCGTGGACACGGTCACGAGCGCTACTTCTGCTCGTTGTTGACGACTACTCGCGTTACACCACGGTCTTCCCCTTGCGCAGCAAGGGTGATGTCACTGAGGTGCTGATCGAGTGGATCCGCGCAACTCGTCTCCAGCTCAGGCAGAGCTTTGGCTCGGACTTTCCTGTTCTGCGTCTGCACTCGGACAGAGGCAGAGAGTTTTCCTCTGGCCTTCTGAGAGCCTGCTGTCGTGCACGAGGCATCCGTCAGACCTTCACACTTCCGGACTCCCCGCAGCAAAATGAGATTGCTGAGCGCCGCATTGGCATGGTCATGGACGTTGCTCGTACGTCTATGATGCATGCTGCTGCTCCCCATTTTCTGTGGACGTTTGCGGTGAGGTACGCGGCGCATCAGCTCAACCTCCACCCCCGGGTCTCCAAGCCGGAGACCTCCCCAGCCTTGCTGTGGACGGGTAAGGTTGGCGATGCGTCGTCGTTCCGTGTCTGGGGATCTCGAGCGTTTGTCCACGACTTGTCTGCGGACAAGCTGTCCCCTCGTGCTGCTCCTTGCGTCTTCCTGGGGTTCCCCCCTTACGCGCCTGGGTGGCAGTTCTACCACCCCACCTCTCACCGTGTTCTGTCCTCCCAGGACGTCACGTTTGACGAGTCATTCCCCTACTACCGCCTCTTCCCCTACCGCACTCCGTCCCCCCCCCCAGCCGCCGCTCTTCCTTGTACCAGGTCCCCCTCCGGTAGACCCCCTCCCCCCTCAGGGTCCGTCCCCTTTAGGTGTGTCCCAGGTAGACGCCATCGAGCGTGTCGAGGTCACTGGTGACTCTGGTGCTGCTGAGGGTGCTGAGCCTGGGGGTGCTGACTCTGGGGGTGCTGAGCCTGGGGGTGCTGAGCCTTGGGGTGCTGAGCCTTGGGGTGCTGAGCCTGGGGGTGCTGAGCCTGGGGGTGCTGAGCCTAGGGGTGCTGAGCCTGGGGGTGCTGAGCCTTGGGGTGCTGAGCCTGGGGGTGCTGAGCCTGGGGGTGCTGAGCCTGGGGGTGCTGAGCTTGGAGGTGCTGAGCCTGGGTGTGCTGAGCCTGAGGGTGCTGAGCTTGGAGGTGCTCCGCCTGGAGGTTCTTCGGGTGCATCGACTCTGCTGGAGCCACTCTCTCCACAGGAGCTGCGCGAGTGGTTTTCCCGGCGCTGGAGGCGTGCTACTGGTGCTGGAGGTTCTTCGGGTACTGAGGGTGATGCTGTCGCGGGTCCCGGAGGTGCTCGTACTGGGAGTAATGGAGCTGCTCGGCCTGTGAGTTCGACTGGAGCTGGTACTGCTGAGGGTGTTGGCGCTGAGACTACTGCTGGCGGTCCTGCCGGGGGTACTCCTGGTGCTGCTGGAGGTTCTGGAGCTGCTGGAAGTGCTGCTGGAGCGGGTGCTCCTGCTGAGAGTACTGGTGCTGTCCCTGCTGTGTCTGGAGTCACCGCGCGGCCTCGACCGTACTTCGTTCCACTCCTGCAGCAGGTTCTTGGTCTTCCGCCTTCTACTGGTCGTCCTCCTTCTTTAGAGTGTCCACAGCCTGTCCCGTCACAGTTCCAGTTGCAGCCCACCTCCCCTTTGCCCGCTCCTTCTCCCTACACTGGTCCTACTGGAGGTCTTTCTGAGCGTTGTGAGCCTGCGTCTCGCCCTGCGTCGCCTGTCCGTGCTGCTCGCGCTAGTGGTTGTGGTTCGCGTCAGCGTCCTCCTCCTGTCCCTGGCACGCACAGGATGTCTCTGCATCCGTCCACTACTCCTCTGCGTGCCCCTCTGCCTTCTCCTCCTGAGTCCTCTCTTCCTGCTTTTGCCAAACTCTCTTGGTGCTGCCAGTCCTACTGTCACACGTCTCCTGGCTACTGTCGTCGCTAACCCTTCTTTCGAGTCCACTGCTGCGTCTGCCCTAGTTGCTGAGCTCGTCAACTTTGCTGCTCGCTGTTGCCTAGACTACGCTGCTAGTCTTGTTGCTGAGTCTGAGTATGTGTGTCCTCCGTCCGTCGGGGGTGAGTGTGCCCTTGGCACGGACGCCCTTGAGGACAGGCAGGAGGAGTTCCAGTGCTTGGCCGCTGCTTCACCTCATCTCGTGTCCGTACTGCTTACCCCTGAGGGAGACCCGGATGCACTAGACATCCCGACTCCGCGCTCTTACGCGGAGGCGATAGAGGGTCCCTACTCCTCTCAGTGGCAGGCAGCTATGGATGCAGAGATGGCTTCCTGGAAGTCCACAGGCACCTACGTTGACGCTGTCCCCCCTCCTGGGGCGAACATTGTCAGTGGCATGTGGATCTTCAGGGTGAAGCGGCCGCCGGGTTCTCCGCCTGTCTTCAAGGCGCGTTACGTGGCTCGTGGCTTCAGTCAGCGGCAGGGAGTTGAATACTTTCAGACCTTCTCCCCCACCCCGAAGATGACCACTCTTCGGGTACTGCTGCACGTTGCTGCTCACCGTGACTACGAGCTGCAGTCTCTCGACTTCAGCACAGCTTTCTTGCAGGGCAGCCTGCACAAGGAGATCTGGCTGCGCCGCCCACCTTGCTTCTCTGGGTCTTTCCCTCCTGGTACCGAGTGGAGTCTCCGGCGACCAGTCCACGGTCTCCGCCAGGCGCCACGTGAGTGGCACGACACACTGAGGACTACGCTCGCGGCTCTTGGGTTTGCTCCTTCTACTGCTGACCCGTCGCTGTTTCTGCGCACCGACACCTCACTGCCGCCGTTCTACATCCTCGTGTACGTCGACGACTTGGTCTTTGCCACTGCTGACACTGCTGGACTCGCCTACGTGAAGTCCGAGCTGCAGAAGAGACACACGTGCACAGACCTGGGTGAGCTGCGCAGCTACCTTGGCTTGCAGATCACCCGGGACAGAGCACGCCGCACCATTACCCTGACTTAGTCACACATGGTGCAGTAGGTCCTTCAGCGCTTCGGCTTCACGTACTCCTCGCCTCAGGCCACTCCTCTGCCTACTCGCCACTCACTCTCAGCTCTGCCTTCGGATGAGTCCGTAGAGTCGAGTGGCCCGTATGCAGAGCTTGTTGGCTGCCTCATGTACCTGATGACCTGCACACGACCTGACCTTGCATACCCTCTGAGCATTCTTGCTCGCTATGTTGCTCCTGGGAGACACAGACCAGAGCACATGGCTGCAGCGAAGAGGGTATTGCGCTACCTGTGCAGCACGTCGGGCATGGGGCTAGTGCTTGGAGGGCGGAGTCCAGTGGTCCTTACCGGCCACGCGGATGCTTCTTGGGCTGACGACCAGGCTACGCAGCGGTCGTCACAGGGTTACACCTTCAGCCTTGGTTCCGGCTCTGTTTCGTGGCGGGCTACTCGCTCGTCTTCTGTTCTCGGCTCCAGTTGTGAGGCTGAGATCTACGCCGGGGCCATGGCTGCACAGGAGCTTCGCTGGCTCACCTACCTGCTGACCGACCTTGGAGAGCAGCCTCGTTCTCCTCCAGTCCTGTACGTAGACAACAAGGCCATGCTGGCCTTGTGTTGAGAGCAGAGACTTGAGGACAGAACAAAGCACATTGCTCTTCGCTACTTCCTTGCACGTGAGCTACAGCAGCGTGGTCAGTTGCGGCTTGCGTACGTGGCCTCTGAGGCCAACACTGCTGATGTGTTCACTAAGGCACTTTCGCCTTGTGATCATCAGCGCTTCTGCACTCAGCTGGGTCTTGTCCCTGTCTTGCCTCACTTGCTCACCTCTTGACCTTGCTTGTACTGTTACATATATATACCTGCTCTTGCTTGTCTAGCCTTATATATATATGTACTCCTGCATGTGAACTGGCCTTGTGGCCTTGAACTTGTGCTCAGAATGTGTGGTGACGTTGTGATCCACCCTGAGCTTGCTTTGCTTTGCTTTGCTTTGCTTTGCTTGACTGGTCTTGTGACCCCTTGTTCTCCCGCACTTTGCCTATGGGGGTGTGTCAGAACATTATAGCTTATACGTTTGTGTAGGCTGTAGTGGGGTATCCCATAGGGGGTACAACCCAATTAGGGTTAGTACTTGTACCCACTTCATTCATAGTTCATCCATTCTCGTTCTAATTGTCACACAAGGCATAGACTTAAAGTAGTCAAAGTAGAAGAGGAAGCATGTTTATGAGTTTCGTTAGTAATCACCTTCGTGGTCATGGTTTTAAGCATTTAATAGATTTTACGGAAAGAAATCCATAAAAGACAAACAGCCATATTTTCGCTAATGTGACCGTAAAATACGACCGTAAAGAACGGCCCATGTTTTACGGTGATTGTACTTTTGAACCTTGCTCTGATGGGAGTCCAACCGGCCCAACTCTCCTTGCTCATGCCTAGTGTACATTCGGAAACTGAAACCAGAAATTGGATCTATCTAAATTTGAACGAATGAATCAGAGCCATCCAACCCGAAAGTGAAATTTCATTCAAATTTCCTTATACATACAGGTATGTAAGGCTATTCATATTAGCGATGGTGGATGGAATAGGCCCAATCAAACAGTTGCCGGATATAGACCTGATGGTACATAGACGTGAAGGGTTCCATACCAAGGGAAAAGAGAGATATAGAAAGTAGTTGGGGTGAGAGAGTAGTTGAACGTTTTTTGAAAAAACTTTATTTAAACAAATTTGATGGGGAGAAGGGGGTTCCTGGCTTCCTCACAACGAAATGAACAGGCGGGCGAAAGCGCCACTCTGCACAAGGGGTGGGCAGAAGCGAGTTTCACTGACCCAAATCAACCTCTGGTCGGCCCGGCCTGAGATCAGGTCAACCCTAACCCGACCTCGTACCCCCGGGTCTGGCCCGACCCGACCCGACATGGGAACTCGGCTGGCCTGGCCAAGTCGGGTCGGGTCGGTTCAGGTCAGGTCGGGTCGGGTCGGGTCGGGTCAGGTCAGGTCAGGTCAGGTCAGGTCGGGTCGGGCCGCCTGCTCATGCCCCGTGTATTGTCCCAGCTGGTTTCTACCGCCTCGTGCGAAACTGGGCAGTTTGGGGTGGCGTCCACACAGCGCGTACGAATGGGCTTCGGTTGGAGAAGATTCGGGACCTAGCATTTGTTGCGCACAACTGAGTCGAATAAGGTTCGGGACCTAGTGTTTGTTGCGCACAGCTGTCGAAGAAGGTTGTGCAACCACCACAAGGATCCAGCAGCTGCTGGTCTTGGCGGTGGAGGCAACATCCCAGCCTTCCCCTCTCCTCGAAGGGTAAGACTTGGAGGAGGATGGGGAAGTGGAGGTGGATGAGGACGATGCGTGCGTGGATGAGTACCAGCTGTGGTTGTTAGATGGAAATTCATACTCTTGAACCTTAATGGTATTTCTGTAGAGTTTATATGGGAATTTTATATTTTGTGAGAAAAATCTAGTCCACGTGTTTGGTAGCACCTGTTCTTCTCTCCCCCTTCCCCCGCCCCCCCCTCCTCCTCCCCCCACACCCCCCCCCCCCTCCCCCTCCCCTCCCCCCCCGTCCCAGGGTCCCCTTGACCCTTTTTTTGCCTGCCAGAACCTGCCGAGCAAGTGTCTTTATAGCGTCCAGTAGGCAGCAGACTGGGAGAGGGACCTTCTCTTGTCAGTCTCAGTCTAGCATTAAGTAGCGACTAAAGCGCAAATAGTAGGAGAGGGATGATTAATCTTACAAACAACTGAAAATTGTTGGAGTATGCTAGTTTCCGCTCTGTATGTGATCTTGGCCATATATTGTTTTTTCGGGCAGTTTTAGCTTTGGTTTCATTTCAGATACAGTTTAGGATCATTTTAGAGTTAGTTCCTACACTGAAAACACCTTAGGTTCAGTTCATTTTCACCCCAACCAACAATGTGACATTGTTCTCAGATCTACTCAATGCATCTTTTGAACCCTCTCATTAGCTATGGTCGCCATATAGACTGGTTCACGTATGACGGATGAGCCACGGATTCAATTAGCTGCCCAATTAATCGTGGACTGAAACAACTCTGATTTGACCTAACTGAATTCTCCCATGACTAAGGGCGAATGAAACATAAGCGCACTCCCAGACTAGGGCGCCATGAGTGCATAAGAAGTGATCATATTTCTGAACTAGGGCTGGCATGGTTGGACCAGCCGGTTGCAACACGGGTCAGGCTGAACTTCTTGCATGTCTGGCCTGTCGGTCTCAGTACGCCATTTAGTAGCAGCTAAAGCACGGGCAACTCACTGCATGAAGGTCATGAACTACGACTAGTCGTCTCATGGACCGAGACAGATGAGTTCTTTACAAGATCCACGCAGATCAAACGAGCAAAATGCTAGCTTTGTGCAGATTAGTGGGCGACCCCAGCATGTCTCCCTGCTGAAGTCCTCTGGCAGGCTTGGTGTGAAACCAATCCATCACAGGCCACCTCTCAGGCTGGCCGAGTGTCAGCGGCTTGGTTGAGCCCAGAACCACCAGGCCTTGCTCAGGCCAGCGCCAGCCCATGCTCATGCATAGCATGTATGGCTAGCTGATATTGATTTAGCATGTATGCTCCTTCTTGATCCATTGATGGTACTCACAGTTCAACGAGGTCGCTCATGATGCCGATGGTGGATGGAATAGAACCACTTAGACAGTTATCGTAAAGGTACCTGATAATACAACATGCAAAGGGTGTTACAGGTGGAAAGAAATACTGAATACAGCAACAAAAGAGAACTAGTTTTCATGGGTATATACTTAGTGCTGTGCATATTCGGTAGGAGAGAGTCGAGTGATATCACAGGAGGAGAATGACAGAAGGAAACATTACATACTGAGTGTGATTGTGATACAAGCTATCTACCCTAAAGGTGTCCAAATGTGAGCACAACATAAACAAGTTTCTAAACTCTACCATTTGAAGGATTGAAAGAAAACAAAAACAGAAGCTATTTTGAGCCAAAGAGAAAGAAAAATACAAGGTGCACAAACTGAGTCCTATGGGAGACATATGAACTTGGATCTCAAAACAATGAACTCTTTGCCCTTTTCTCCACGCCGACATCAGCTGCAGGGTTTGGGGTTTAGGGTCTAGGCACGACAAAGCTAAGTTGGCAGATACGCTCAGGGGAAGGGGACGTATGGCATATGTTTGTTTGCGAATATACAAAATATACTAGATGCTTGGAATTTGCCAAAAAAAAATGCACAGGCAGCCCTCACAAAAAAAGAAGTCCAAATATGAAAAAACAAATCGTGACGTTGTGCGAAGTCGCGAATCGTTACCTCGACATTGTTGAGCGCTAATCCCTATGTGGAAGCATGTAAAACCGAACTACTAAATCTAGGCCTAGCCTTGCATACTTCACTTGAGACCCTTTGAGTGTGACAGCGTGTCATTTCCAAGCCAAGGGTGTGAAGGAGTCAAGTTAACAAGCAAAACTTAGCTTATCTTGTGTAAGAAACCGGTCGAGCATCGTTCCGGCAACACCAAGTAGCGTTTCTACCCTCGATAATACGTAGTAGTATGATTATGGCGTGAAAACGAGAAAGCATTGTTATATGAGCGAAAATACAAGCATACTTTTATACATTATTTTAAGCACACACAAAAGAAAGCACAGAAACAGTTGTTTAACTGGAAGAAATGTATGCTTTGTGCTTAAACAATTGCTTTGTGCTTGTGTAACTGCAGTTGTTCAGCTCAGCAACAGCATTTTGCATAAATTTGAGCATGATATCCCAGATCCACGAACCCGTGATATCCCTACAAACGACCTAAATGTCTTGGTTTTTGCGTCAAACCTTTATCTTCTTCACATAAACCAATATTGCTTCCAATTGACCGAGGTTCAACATGGCTTGCAACCGAATCGAATGGATTGAACAGAACCTGTGGAGGTTTGAGTCAAACCTACTCGACATGGACCAAACTCTACTCTGCTCACCCCTGGTTATAGCCTCTTCCAAGTTTTCCATAGTGCAGCTCTAGCCACGAATGGTACCTACTCATTGGGCTTTAGGGCGTAGGGCTATGGTTTATTTGATTATACTCATTGGGTTTTAGGGCGATAATAACTGTTATACAAAATTTTACATACTTTAGGCAACCATGTGTGGTTTGGGTCAAACCTCTAACTGGCCAATCAATTCAGTCTCGGTTGGCACGATTCGAATAAAGCTTCACTCCTAGATTCTTGCCTGTCACCTGCTTCAACCATGCTAGTGCCAGATCCGCAGGGATCTGGTGGCACAGCGAAATGCTAATCTGTGCAAATGTCACAACCTGGCAAGTGTGCCATGATATTGTTACCAGCCAGCCTATGACAAACCGGCCCAGGCCCAGACCTGTCCAAACACAGCCGGACCCCTCTGTGCGGGTAAACATGCAACGCGGGGCAGTTCACAACTTCTGCGGGACCCCGCAACAGGAACCCATAATGTTGTGCTGGTCACATATGGCCCGAATTTTAAGCTGTTTCTTTTCTCCGACTTCCTTCTCATTGAGCGTTTGAGGATGATGGTGAGACTTGTTTGTAATGTTGACAGAACAGCAAACTCAGGTGTCCTAGTAATCCGTGAATAAGCTATGATGGGTTCACATTCATTCTTGTATGCTCAATCGCATCTGCCATAGTTACTCTCATATGCACAAAATTATCTCACACACATTGGTACAAGCCGACAACGGGCAAGCCACACGAGCTTGTGGCTCCCCTCGGCCACACTTCATGGCTAGGGTCGCTGGTTGTCAGAAGTCAAATATTGTGTGTTCGCTACATTGAGATGCGAGTATTTACTCAGTGGCGCTGACGTCAAACCATGGTAGGTTCACCACTACCCTGGCAGGGCCATTCCCGGCTCATCATGGCTTGGAACCATGTAGGCCATTTCTCATGCGTTGCTCATACTCATCTGTGCACATGCTCATCACTACATGCTCATTCTCATGTGTACATGCTCCCACCACTCATACTCACAGATGAGTCAGCATGTCCAAGGCACTGATGAAATCTGGAATGGATCCAGTCAAGTCTTCGCGATAAAGGTTGATTTGGGAAATATATGAGAAGGATAGGTACCCAACCCATCAGTCGTCCACGAGGGCCTATATGCATGGAGATGAGAGAAACCTGAGAGGTGCACTAGGGTAACATTTTGCTGCACTGAACTCCTTTCAATTTGAGCCTCACAAGAAAAACAGAGGGAAACGGAGAAGAAAAGGGGGGATGATAAGGCAGGTTAGACAGCATTAACACCTAGTACCGCTTACAAATATCTATCTTCCGTTTCAACGTTTCCAAATGGGCGTTTTGGTTCTGTAGTGACATTTGGAAGGAGAGCATTTGCATTTATTGATCGGTACTGGCACTGTGAATCTCGTTTCCACAGGGAGTCTCGCATGGGAACTCCAAGCACGTAGCAGCCCCTCTAGCAGGACCCCAGCACACTCAATGCGAACTTGTCCACACCTCTCACTGCACCACCGCCACCTCCCTCCTTCCACTTACCCATTTCTCTACTTCTCCCTTCACAAATTCGTGCAAAATACCTTCATGCACAAACCTGCTGCTATTACAATGGCTGCAGTTTTAGAACTGTGTCTATCGTGCTCTCTCGAACGGTCTTTGTATCAATATTTATAGGCCAGAGTACAAAATGGTATCCCTAGCAAGGCGACTGAGCGTAAGATACACGGTTCTACTAACACCTAACACTATCTAAGGGAGCTCCACGAAGGGCTCCAACACCGTAAAGCAATCCCCACAGAACATCACCCCACCCGGTCGACCCACAGGTGGGTTCTCAACCTGCGCCACTAGGTTGCATTTTACGAGGTGAGTGACTGCTTGGCCATGTTGACTCTACTTGATCCGCATAACGCTGCCCCTGGACATGGAGTATTAGGGCAAGCTGCAGGCGCAAGGATTGTGTGGATTCAGCTTCAAGCAGGTCACGTGCTTCGGACGAGAGAGTTGATCTGCAGGAGTGCATCCAGCCTCCTTACTGCTTGTGCTCCTGCCTGTCCAGCTGTGTAACATTCGAGGCTTCCAACAGGTAAGCCCTTGCCGTGCTGTCAATGGCTTGGAGGAGCGATTGCGCTTGAATGTAGCTGGCTAAGAATCCGTACGGCCCTTCTACGTCGGTCTGTCAATTCTCCGAGTGAGGGTGGGAGCAAGGCCTATGCCCATTCTCGTGCATCCAGCAAGCATCCTATGCCCATTCTCGTGCAGAGCTGGGATTCTTCCCAACGCGACCATTCCTCCAACGGTATGAAACTTAGTGGGGTTGTGAGGATGAGGTAAGAAACACGTTTTCAGAGGCAGCAGGTGAGTAGAAGCGATGCTAATTGTGGGTCCATGGTGGCTATTAGCGGTAGAGGTGTCACATCCCGGAGAGAGGCGTGATAACCGGGGTCGCCGTGATGATTGGCATGGCAAACGATGTTCTGATCATTGTTCTCCTTGCCGTACTCTTGCTGTTCTGCTTGCCGTTCGTCGCCTGACAGCCACTTCTCCCGATGTGATTCTCCTCCGCTCCGTTCTCCTCAGCGTAGCTCGCCTGCGCACTGTTCTTCTAAGCATCGTTCCCCCACACGTCGCCGCTCTCCTCCACGCCACGACCATTCTCCTGAGCACCGCAGCAAGCGGAGCTCCTCCTGTCATCAGTCGCCTGCGCAGTATTGGACGGCTGGCCGCAGTCACCGAGGCCGGTGCAGAGGTCGCGGTCGCAGCGGTACAGGTCGCGGAACGGCCACACACATGGGCCGCATTGTTGTGGTGCTTCCTGTCGCCTTTGCGGCGGATCTTCACGAGTCACAGGGAGGCTCATCTGGCCAGCCCGCTCCAACTGCTGCTGTCGCTCCCGTTGCTCCTATCGCTCCTCCTGCTGAAAGAGTCGGCAGACCGAACGGACACCCCGGCACGCTCAAATCGGCAGATGCCTGGGTTTGCTCCCCGCCGCCCAGATCGCAGAGCGGTACAGGCCTTGGGCCTCCATGGGCTCCGTATGCCCCACCTCATATGCCCGTCCTCCACAGGATTATGATGTCCACTCTGTCCGCTCCCGAGCTGTTGCGTCATTTCCTGCGAAGATGTGAGTTTGTGGGCGCTGGCGGAGTGCCACTGGGCCCTTGTACAGGTTCTGGAGGCTTCTCACGCGTCCATGCTGCCGATCCCAGGGAGCTTGCCTGCTCACAATCCAAAAGCCGATTGTGTCTAGGTGGCAACAAATATCGCCGCCCACATTGCACACTTGCAGGTATGGCCGTGTGGGGCGCAGAAGCGGCCAGGATGTGAGAGATGTTGTCTTTGGGGGCAATCCTGTTGATGTGGTGCGCGTCGCCGCGTCAGCATCCCGCCAATTGTGGCAGACCATGAGCTGAATGCTCGCTGTTCTTGGAGCGGACCGAGCGTAGGGGGCTCCCCTTGCAAGAATATGCTCTCCATTGGTGTAGGACTAGTTGTTGCTGAATGCCATCGTTGCTTGTTTTGCTTCTTGTAGTGCTTGCCATCCCTGTGATCTTGCCACCAGAAACACGCGGCCGAAGGCCGCCGGCACGAGCCGCTTGTGAACTCACACAAAAACTGGTTGATGAGAAAAGAATGGGCCCAAAGGGCCCTTAAATAGGCCGAGCACTAGAGCAGAGGGCAGGGCAAATTTTAGAACATTGGAATGGAGGTCATTCCAGGTTTCCCATCAAAGATTTTCCTTCATCTTGTTTGAGAATTCCTCAACGAGACTTCAAAACGAGTAGGGGCGATTCCAAGCGGTTCACCAAAGCACTTAGTGCGTTTGGATGAGAGAAGGACCGTGATTATGGTTCAGGGAGTGCAAATGAAGAACAAAGAAACACACAAAGCCATCTAGAAAATGCATGGTTAGCAAGGGTTAACTCGCCAAAATGGAACAAGGGATTATAAATACAGACCACGCATAATGGTGGAGCGAGAGAGAACACAGAGGCACCCAAGTCAAGGCAAGCAAAGGTTGGTGCGCACATGGGGGATGCAAGACCAGCTAGGTTGTTGCTCTCACATGTTGGTCACCATGCCTTGATCATCGCACTCCACGTGCTCGGCCAAGCTGCAGTTCCCCCCAATCACCCATCCAAAGTAATTCCGCCCCCACGCTTGCTGCAAGTCAAGCAAGACTTGCACTGGCGGCCGGCGGTGGGGGGGATGGGGGTAGGAGGGCGAGAGAAGGATAGAAGGAGGGTGTGGGGCAGGGAACGGAGGAATGAAAAAATCAGCTCTTCTCACCTGTGTGTGGCACCCCTTCTATTCCTCCCTCACTCATCAGCCCGTGCAGCACGACTGCAGAATGGACACTTGTGATGGTGTACCCAGAAACCGTGGCTTGAAGATTGAAACTGCTGCAGTGATAAGCATTATGTCCATGGGAGCATAGGCATGACATGGCGACTGATTCATCCGCTGATAACTATGGTCCCACTGATCGGAGGGGTAGACAAGAGAGCAGGTCAAATAGGGGTAGATATCATTGGTGAAAAAAAACTTAAATGAGCTGCAGGTCTACCCATTGTTGCATCCACCCATGGCAGAAAGCCAACCATTCATAAGAATTTCACCCCTATGCCTGCCTGAAGTCTAGCCAGCAGGCTGCACAGGCAGCAAAAGCAAGGGGGAAAGAATGCCCAAGGGTTCACCGAAGCTGACAGAAAAGGGAAGGGTGGAAAGGAGAGCCTGTTTTTAAGAAAGTGGGAAAGGCAATAAAGAAATGAATCAATAAGCTGATCAACTTGCCTTCCCTCCTCTCATACATCCCTAAAATGTTATGACCCAAAAGTGACCCCCGGGTAACTTTCAGGCATGATCTGGGCCGAATGTGAATCTGACACAAATTGGTTGACCCAGAAGTGACTTTTAGGTCAGACTGTGGGGTCAGGTACGGGACAAGTGGAGGCCACAAAAGTAGCTTCAAAGACATTGTCCGGTCATTTTAGAGTGAACGAGATGCGACTTTTAGGTCACCATTAGGTTAGAACCAGGTAACAATAGGGTTGCAATCTGTGCTGTGCGTATCCCTGATATAGTGATATGTTAAGATATAATGTACCCAACAAGCATCAATCCGCCGACCTTTCGAGCAAGTCAGATCCGGTCCAGTTTTGGGTCAAGTCTACTTACTAGCCTCAAACTGTCTCCTTACTAACTTCTGACCCAAAAGTTACTTGCGAGTCAATATAGGGTCAGCGTTAGGACAGAATGGGGTCGAGGACACTTGGGGGCCATGTTTGGGTCAGCAACATTTTGGTGATGTACCTTGCACCAGAAATCAGCAGAAGGAGGTGTGATGGGCACACATAAGGAAATTGTTCCACATGTGGGAGCCAGCTAACCCGACAAACTGTGGTGAGAGATGTCGCCAAGCCGAGCTGAATGCGTCCGCGCTGGCTCCCCAAGCCTCGAGATTTTTTGTGTGACACGCGACGAACCTTGGGAGGCGGCAAACATGACACAGCGAACTGGAGAGGTCACGGCGAGGCACGTCAGAAAGATAAGCGCGCCGAGCCGAATGATGCCGCGCCCCGTGCCGTCCGTTGCCATTGGTGTGCGAACTAGAAGGCAGCCTGATGATTTTTTATCACTTTGCGAAGCTGTGCGTTCAAACGCCGCGAACAGAAACGTGTGATATCATAGATTGGGGACATGAAGATTAGTAGGAAGGGTAAGTAGCTTTGGCACGGGTAATACTAGCGACCCTGTGCTTTGAAGGAGACTACATTCCCAGTAGCGGGCACTTTCCACCCCTCCGCGCCTCAGACAGGGAAGTTATAGAAACAAGACATTAATCTTCCCACATTCACCCACGTGTCAACAATTTCCAAATCGAATCCACACTCTGGGTGGCTCGGCTGCCACACTGTTCCGAAATCTGATAGGCTACTGTTTCGCGCCCAAAATTTCGGAACACAGTCCTGCGTCAGCAGGCAGTGCAGTGAGTCAGCGGGCAAGTAAAAAAATAAACCCCACATGGAAGGCATGCAATTCGGGAGGCATCAACCCTAAAATTTTAGGGTTGAGGCTCCCGAATGGCATGCATTCCGATTGGGGTTTATATTTGTTTGCCCGCGGTCAGATTGGTTTTGATTTGGCAGAAGGGACAAAAGTCTGTTGCGCACAGTTGGTCAGAATGTCCAGTACAGTACGTGGCATGCAAATTGGTGACACGTGGGTGAATGTGGGGAAGATTACTGTCTTGTTTCTATAACTTTCCTGTCTGAGGCATGGAGGGGTGGAAAGTGTCCGCTACTGGCACTGTAGTCCCCTTCAAAGCACAGGGTCGCTAGTAGTACCCCTGCTTAAGCTACTTACCCTAGTAGGAATCTAAGAAGTCTCAGAAAAATGGCAACACCACTGCAGCAGGGAAGGTGAAGTTGGAGGTGGGGTGGGGGATTTGAGGAGACACAGTTCTTGGGGTAAGTAGCTTTGGCAGGGGTACTACTAGCGACCCTGCGCTTTGAAGGGGACTACAGTGCCAGTAGCGGGCACTTTCCACCCCTCCGTGCCTCAGACAGGAAAGTTATAGAAACAAGACAGTAATCTTCCCCACATTCACCCACGTGTCACCAATTCGCATGCCACGTACTGTACTGGATATTCTGACCAACTGTGCGCAACAGACTTTTGTCCCTTCTGCCAAATCGAAACCAATCTGACCGCGGGCAAAAAAATATAAACCCCAATCGGACTGCATGCCATTCGGGAGCCTCAACCCTAAAATTTTAGGGTTGATGCCTCCCGAATTGCATGCCTTCCGTGTGGGGTTTATTTCTTCACTTTCCCGCTGACTCATTGCACTGCCTGCTGACGCAGGCCTGTGTTCCGAAATTTTGGGCGCGAAACAGTAGCCTATCAGATTTCGGAACAGTGTGTCAGCCGAGCCACCCAGAGTGTGGATTCGATTTGGAAACTGTTGACACGTGGGTGAATGTGGGAAGATTACTGTCTTGTTTCTTTAACTTCCCTGTCTGAGGCACGGAGGGGTGGAAAGTGCCCGCTACTGGGCATGTAGTCTCCTTCAAAGCGCAGGGTCGCTAGTAGTACCCCTGCCAAAGCTACTTACCCCAGTTCTTGCGATAAGTGGTGCGCGACTTTCTGCGTGGCTGCGACAGGCAAACCAACCTGGCGACGGACCATTCTTGAGTTTGCGACCTTCCAATCAGCACTGAAGTATGCTTCGCTAAATTCGCGAAAAGTCGTCGAGCTACCCTGCTGCTCGAAAATCTGAGTAACGTGGATTTCGATGGTGGCGTGGCGTTGCTTTGCCAGCAGGGCGTGTCAAGATCACGAAAACCTCGCCTGGTTCATGAGTGAGGAGAAACAGGGCAACAGCTGACCTTGTTGACGATCACCAACTTTATTTACTCGCAATATCGGAAGCCAACTACACGCTGCTACCGTTGTGGGTATGATTCCCAACGAACATAAAGGTAGAAGGGAAACACATATGAAGAATGTTACACTGGAAAAACAGTACAGGCTGCTAAAAAGGGGGTATTGAAGTTACTGGCACTAAATGGAACGCCAAGACCATGTCTTACCGTATCTTGGAAACCAGTCATTCATTCAGCTGACCTTCACGCAGTTTTAGTGCACAGACTGTACATGCTTAGTGCACAAAGACTGCAAGTACAATAATGCATAGTCAAAGAAATGATAGTTTATTGTGCGAGCACTAATGAATTACCGTAAATGGAAACAAATATCCTTCCTCCAGCTGTACAGCAGGGTAGGTGTATACACTAGCAGCAGAGAAAGGCCTCTTGCTGCGTTTGCTGGTATTGTGGAAGTGGTGGGTGTATGTAGGACCAACCCAACTTTCATCTGCACCCCGCAAAGTTAAAAAGGTAGCGAGAGATGGGGTTGAAAAAGAATGGAGGGAAACACAATCAAATGGAGTGAGACAGAGGGTAGGGCCAATGGAGTGCCAAGGTCAAGAGAGGGGAAGGGGAAGAGACTTTTGCACATGGTATCATTGAGCTGTTGCACATGGTATCATTGAGCTGTTGCACATGGTATCATTGTGCTGCTACCACATTCCTTTTCCCCGCTTCCCCCCCATCCCCCCCACCCCCCGTTTCTCATTCTTCTCAATTGGTGCCTACATTTCCCATAACACATGTAGGCTGAGGAGGGGAGAGAGGTGGGGAGAGGATGAGATGAAGAAGAGATGTAGGCTTGTGAGGGACCAAGGAAAGGAGGTAGGAAGGGAAAGAGGGAGGGAGGGAGGGAAAGAAGGAGGGAGGGAGGGAAAGAGGGAGGGAAGGAGAGCGAGAGGGAGGCACGGAGGGACGGACGGAGAGAGGGAGGGAGGGAGGGAAAGAAAATGGCAAGGAGACACAAGGTGGTGTGGCAGGGTTCCTTGTTTTTTTAATGATAAAAAAAACAGGTGGTGTAGGCTGGTTGGACAATGAGAGGGAAGAGTGGAGGGGAAGGTAGGGAGAAACTCTATAATTCATGGAACCATGGGAGATTGAGGCAGAATGCGACGGAGGCAGAGAAGACGGAGGGGGAGAGAAGAGACACATCAAGAATATAGTACAGCAATGGATGGAGGGAGTGAGGGGGAAGGAGAAGGGTATACCATTTGGAACGTGAGGTGCTATAATAAACAAACAGGAGAAAACTTTGCAGCTACCGAAAGACATGAACTAATTTGCACAATTCTGCTATCCTGCTGCTTCTTGTGGTGGAGCAGATATGAAAAGCGTGATGGAAACAGAGTGGGATGGCAGAGAAGAGCAGGAGCATGGCAGCGAGAAGGACGGATTGGGAAGAGCAGTGGTAGTGGGGAGCAAAAGGAGGGTTTTTTGGTAAAAAAATGGGTAAACTGAAGCACAAAATTCGATGACAGGAGGCCACAGAAAGAAGGGGTCCTTCGCAATACCTCTTGGATTGCGAGGTGCTCTGACAAGCATGACTCTGCTATCCTGCCGTGCTGCTGGTGCAGCATGTGCTGAAGGCAGGAGAAGGGAGAACGGGCGGGGGGGGGGGGGGGGGGGGGGGGGAGAGGAGGGAGAAGGAGGGGTTGGGGACAGGATGGATAAGGGGGAGGAGAATGTGCTGAAAGCAAGAGCATGGCGAGAAAGAAGTGGGAGGGGAGAAGGGGGGAGGTAGGGGGAGAGAAGGACGGCTTGGGGACAGGAGGGATAGGGGGGGGGGGGTTTGATGGAGGTTGTGAATAGTTGAAGCATGTAATCTGATAGCAGGGGATTGCAGAAAGAAGGAAAGGCATGAACAACAACATGAGATATGAGAACGGACATGAGCGAAGGGGAGAAAAGGGCCACGCCTTTGCATACAGATGAAATTGGGAGGCAAGAAGTTTAAGAAAAGATCCGCACGGCCTATGCATACACCCTCCCTCTCCCACGCACCTTGTTCTCTTCACAGCAAGAACGCCTACACAGTAAGCAGACAGGGAGGAAGGACATGAGACGGAGGACACTAAGCGAGGATAGGGTTGAACATGAGACGGATTTGCCATCGTCGTGTGTGCAACCCATGCTCACCCGCAGTATTCGCAGCAGCAGCAACAGTCACACCAGCGTCAACAGCCAGCCCAGCAGAATTAGCAGAATCGGTAGCCAATAGTTTTCTGGACCGGCGAGCAGCAGCAGCAGCAGCAGCTGCTATGCATACTTGAAATTCCATTCCTGCTGTTGCCCACGAGCGCCACTGACATGGCCGCACACATGTAGGAGGTCCATCTGGAGAGGGGGAGTGAAATAGAGCAGGGGGAACGGAAATATGAGGGGGGGGGGAGGGGGACCAAAATAGACAGACAGATACCAGGGGAGCATGTTTCTGCTGCCCACGAGCGCCACTGACATGGCCGCACATGTGTAGGAGGTCCATCTGGAGGGGTTTGGGGGAAAGAGCAAAGTGCGAAGAAACGTGGGGTAAACGCAAGAAAAGGAGGGGGGCACTGGAGGCAGGTGCACAGATAGACGCAAGGGTGTGTTCCTGTTGTGTATGAGCCATGAGCGCTCTGACACGTCTAGGAGGTTCATTTAGAGGGAAGTCGGAGAAGTGAGAAGTGGGAAACGGGGGACATGTCAGCAAATACATGTCAGGGAGGGAGGGCGTGGGGGAGGTGGGAAGTGGGAAGTGGGAGGTGGGAAGTGGGAGGTGGGAAGTGGGAAACATGAAACAGTGCTCGGCCTTCACAAGCACTGCCCACAGTTGTTACAAACAGGGGAAAAGGAGGCCATGAGGGGGAGACAACAACGGGGAAGGGGAAGAAAGGTGAAATAAGGGGCAACTTTGCTCACCTGCACCGCCTCCCCTACCTTCTCCTGCCCGTCCCTTATGCTTCCAATTGTCTGGTTCCACGTGGCAGCATGTGGATGGAAAGCACAGTACTGAGCTGGTGGTACGAGGGGCAGAGCATGGAGACAGACACGGGACGATGAGAAGCGATGAGAATGGAAGTGAGCACATGGCAACGCTTAAAGTCAATGCAACACAACCGATGGGTTATTCACCTTCTTGCAACACTCCCATCTTCCATCCCTGGCCCTTCCCCTCTCCCACCCTCATTCCCCCATTCACGCTCTCCCCTATCCCCCTCAATGCACGACCAGAGACGGCCAACCAGCAGCACAACCGCCTCTGCCAGCAAATCCCCCTCGCTGCCCTATTATTCCTCAAACCCCTCATCTGCTTCCGCAAACCGGACAACCATAACCCCTGCCCATTCTCCCAGCTCCCGCCTCTCCTGCGATTCCCACTCCCCCCCTCCTTTTTCCCTTCCTCTCCCATCTCTCTACCTTCCTAACACCCCCCGTCCCTCTCCCCCCCTCCTCTCCTCACCTCTTATCCCCCCTTTCCTCCCCCTCTACTCATCCCTCTCCTCATCTCCTCTTGTCCCTTTTCTCCTTTTCCCCCTTCTCCCACTCTCACACAAACAACACATTCAGATGTCTCCATACCTCAGCACTCCACTGCCACTTGCCAAACTGCGCCAAACGAAAGGTCCTCTCGCACCATGCGCGAAGCTCGCGACCCGCCATCCCGAGACGCGGGTTTGAATCGGCCCTTCTGGGAACTGGATTACTTAGAGCAGAAAGGGTTGCAGAATCGTGACGGCTAGAGGACCGTTCTGTGGGAACGGAGAGAAAGGAGTTGACGGGACGTTGCGAGAGGAAAGGCGGAGAGAACGCGATTCTGCTGTTTCTGTCTCTGATGCTTCCTGCCGTCAATTGCGCGTCGGTGGTCCTTGCGAGAGTGGCGGCGGCAGCGGCATTGCAAACGGGGGATCGTGCGGCGGAGATGAAGAGGAGGAGGACGAGGAGCGGAGGGGGGGTTGCAGAAGGATGCGTGGGGAGGAGGTGAGAGAGGCGTGCCGTCACGGTCATCTTAAAACGGACCTTAGAGTACCGCATTCGAGAATCCAATTGTGCGTACGGATGGGAAGATGAGCATCGTACGGCGGTGGCGTCGCGTCGTGCGTTCCTGGTCGACTGAAAAGTCGCACGATGGTCCTTCGACGGGGCGAGCGTCTTAGTCAGATAACTACAACTATTCAGAAAAGGGACGTCTTCCCAGTGATGGGAACTCGGGGAGATTGATCAGTTGATCGAACGGCCCAGCATCTCTGGCTGTACGTGCCACGTGGCCCTTGCATTGCCAGTACTTGACTATACAGAGGATGGTGGAAGAAAGGACGGGAGGGCCGCCATTGCTAGTAAAGACAGAAGGGATGATGGCGATTACCGAATCAGCTCATAGAGAATTCAGACGACAGGCGGAGGAGTAACAAAAGGTGAAATTTCCCTGCCGAACTCAAAGGGCAATTGACACGAAAGCAAGTTCGGTAAAGACAAAATTACGGCGACCGAGACTACTAGTGCGATACTATGCGACCCCAGCGATTGTTCACGACCGGAGATTAAGATCGCAATGCGACAAAGCCTCGCTGATACCGACCTAGACGAACGTGCGTTCATGCGAAAGAGAGCCGCTAAATATGTAACTAATGTGATGGCTCTAATCTATGTAGTGGCAGCGAGACATGCGTGTGGTGTTAGTGGGCTTATCAGGTCTCATCACAGTTTGATACGCTTTCAGTTCAGGCTTATGAGTAGTGAGCGGCTAATCAAACAAACCGCTCTCGAATCTACACCGTCGTTCTCAACCGCCTATGTAGGGAAAAAGTTGGTGAAAAGGCTTGGGGGAGTGCAAGTGGTTAGGACCCGGTAAAAGTAGAGGATCGATCATTTGATGCGATTGATGTGCGGATCGATTACCCAATCTACCCGTAACCATGCTACAGTTTCAAACCTCACAAATGTTTGTGTACATCCTTAGAAGGCAACTTATCTTCAAATTTTCATGAGCAATTGCAGTAGTGTAGATGCGCAAATGAGCGCGAGATGGGCGTGCAAGGGACGGTCAATCCACCTGATTGCAGGCCACGAACAGTTTTCACGATGAACTTTTGCGGTTTTAGCAGATTAATAAAAAAACGTCATGTTGGTTGCCATGTGGATTCCGACATTCGCAGTAGTGCTTGTACGAAACTTTTTTTTTTATGGCAGTACACTATAACAGTGCATACATTCACAGTCTTGACTGATAACTGGAGAGGACTTTGTCAGAACATTATAGCTTACTTATTTGTGTAGGCTATAGTGGGGTATCCCATAAGGGGTACAACCCAATTAGGGTTTCATATTTGTACTCACTTCATTCATAGTTCATTCATTCTCGTTCTTTCTTTCACATGGAATCAGAGCAGGTTCCCTCCTAGGGACTGCTTCTAGGGCCCACCGAAGCGCGCCCCGAGAAGCGTTTTCCTTTTTTTTTTGCGACCCGTTGTGTCGCCCCCAGCGGCCCGTCGCGCCGCCCTTCCCTTAGCGGCCCCGCCGCCCTTCGATCGCGGCTCCGCCGCGCTTCCTTAGCGGCCCCGCCGCCCTTCGATCGCGGCCCAGCCGCCCTTCCTAAGCGGCCCCGCCGCCCTCTGCTTAGCGGCCCCGCCGCCCTTCGATCGCGGCCCCGCCGCCCTCTGCTAAGCGACCCCGCCGCCCTTCGATCGCGGCCCCACCGCCCTCTGCTAAGCGGCCCCGCCGCCCTTCGATCGCGGCCCCGCCGCCCTCTGCTAAGCGGCCCCACCGCCCTCTACTAAGCGGCCCCGCCGCCTTGCTCACGCGGCCCTGCCGCCCTCTGCTACGCGGCCTCGCCGCCGCGTCGTCAGTGCAGCCGCCCGTGCCCAGCCGCCCGTGCAGCCGCCCGCCAGCCGTCCCAGCCGCCCGTGTGGCCGCCCGTGAGTCGCCCGCGCGACGCTCGCGCCGCCCGAGCCGCCCGAGCCGCCCGCGAGACGCTTGCGCCGCCCGAGCCGCCCGAGCCGCCCGCGAGACGCCCGCGCCGCCCGAGCCGCCCGAGCCGCCCGAGCCGCCCGTGCCGCCCCAGCCGCTCGAGGAGCCGATCTTCTGCTCCTGTGGAGCTCCTACTGCTCCTGGGCCGGCGCAACTGCTGTACTGCCGTGTTGCTGTGTCGCTGTGCTACCCGACTCTTCCTGCCCGGTGAGACTGTCAGCTGCTACAATGGCCACCCCCAGTGTCCTGACTTTTGACGCTGAGGGTCGCGCCATTGACTTTGCAGTCTGGATTGAGGACCTGCAGCTGTACTTACTGTGCGATGCGATCGATGAGGTTTCTCTCTTTGACTTTGTCTCTGGCGCTGTCCCTGCCCCTCCTGCTGATGCTGACCCCACTGTTCGCTCCAAGTGGGCCACACGCGATGCTGCTGCACGTCTTGCTGTGCGTCGCCACCTCCCTTCCTCCGAGCGTGCACACTTTAGTCAGTGCAAGACCGCTCAGGCCTTGTACGACGCTGTAGTTGCGCGCTACTCCTCCCCTTCCACTGCTACACTGAGCCGCCTCATGCTACCGTACCTCTTCTCTGACCTTGCTGCCTTTCCCACAGTCACTGACCTCTTTACCCACCTTCGCGCTAGTGACACTCGCTACCGAGCTGCGCTTCCTGCTGCCTTCCTCGCCGAAAACCCCCCTCCCATGTACATCACCCTCTACTTTCTAGTCACCCGTCTCCCTGAGTCCCTTCGTGCTGTTAGGGACCAGTTTCTCTCTGTCTGTCCCACCACCCTCACTGTCGACCTCCTTGAGAAGTCCCTGCTAGCGGCCGAGAAGAGCATAGTCGCTGTAGGGGCCTCTCGTGGTGACCCGCGCACCCCCATCTTTAAGGGGTGTTCTCCTTCCCCCCTGCTACCCTCTGTCGCCTCTGCTGCTGCGGCCGACCTCGTTGGTTTAGAGTCGGTCGGTGCGGCGTCTGCCCCCAGCGGTAGGCGCCGCTCTGGCAGGAGCAAGGGGGGCAAGGGAGCGGGTGGAGCTAGCGGGGGCGGTGGCGGAGGAGGTGGAGGCGGCGGGGGGAGTGGGGGTGGCGGTGGGGGTGGAGGCGGGGGTGGTGGTCCTGGTGGCGGCGGTGGAGGCGGAGGTGGCGGCGGAGGTGGTGGCGGAGGAGGCAGTGGGAGCGGCGGGGGCGAGGGTGGCGGTGGCGGCGGTGGCGGCGGTGGCGGCGGAGGCGGGGGTGGCGGTGGTGGAGGTGGTCGGAGTGGCTCGTCCCAGAGGAGCGGCACTGGGGGTGGTCAGCGCCAGCAGCAGCAGCTCGTCTCCAGCTCAGGCAGAGCTTTGGCTCGGACTTTCCTGTGTTGCGTCTGCACTCGGACAGAGGCGGAGAGTTCTCCTCTCGCCTTCTGCGTGCCTTCTGTCGTGCGCGAGGCATCCGCCAGACCTTCACGCTTCCGGACTCACCGCAGCAAAATGGGATTGCAGAGCGCCGCATTGGCATGGTCATGGACGTCGCTCGTACGTCTATGATGCATGCGGCTGCCCCCCATTTTCTGTGGCCGTTTGCGGTCAGGTACGCGGCGCATCAGATCAACCTCCACCCCAGGGTCTCCAGGCCGGAGACCTCCCCAGCCCTCTTGTGGACGGGGAAGGTTGGCGATGCGTCGGCGTTCCGGGTCTGGGGATCTCGGGCGTTTGTCCGCGACTTGTCTGCGGACAAGCTGTCCCCTCGCGCTGCTCCTTGCGTCTTCCTGGGGTTCCCCCCCGACGCCCCTGGGTGGCAGTTCTACCACCCCACCTCTCGACGTGTTCTGTACTCCCAGGACGTCACGTTCGATGAGTCGGTACCTTACTACCGCCTCTTCCCCTACCGCACTCCTTCCCTTCCCCCGCCTTCGCTCTTCTTGGTACCAGGTCCCCCCCCGGTAGACCCCCTCCCCCCTCGGGGTCCTGCCCCTTCAGGTGTGTCCCAGGTAGACGCGGTCGAGCCTGTCGAGGTCACTGGTGACTCTGGTGCTGCTGCGGGAGCTGAGCCTGGGAGTGCTGAGCCTGGGGGTGCGGAGTCTGTGGGTGCTGAGCCTGGAGGTGCTGAGCCTGGGGGTGCTGAGCCTGGGGGTGCTGAGCCTGGGGGTACTGAGCCTGGGGGTGCTGAGCCTGGGGGTGCTGAGCCTGGGGGTGCTGAGACTGGGGGTGCTCCGCCTGGAGGTGTTTTGCCTGAGAGTGCTGAGCCTGGAGGTTCTCCGCCTGGAGGTGCTTCGTCTCGCCGAGAGCCACTCTCCCCACAGGAGCTGCGTGAGTGGTTTGCCCGGCGCTGGAGGCGTGCTGCTGGTGCTGGAGGTTCTTCGGCTGCAGAGGGTGCTGCTGCCGCGCGTCCCGGAGGTGCTCGTGCTGTGGGTGCTGGAGCTGCTGGGCCTGAGGGTTCTCCTGCCGCTGGTACTGCTGAGGGTGTTGGCGCTAAGACTACTGCTGGTGGTCCGGCTGGCAGTGCTTCTGGTGCTGCTGGGGGTGCTGGAGGTGCTGCTGGAGGTGCTGCTGGAGCGGGTACTCCTGCTGGGGGTACTGGTGCTGTCCCTGCTGTTTCTGGCGTCGCCACGCGGCCTCGACTGTACTTCGTTCCGCTCCTGCAGCAGGTTCTTGGTCTGACACCTTCTACTGGTCCTCCTCCTCCTCCCTTAGAGGGTCCACAGCCAGTCCCGTCACAGTCACAGCTACAGCCTGCCTCCCCTTTGCCTGCTCCTTCTCCCTACGCTGGTCCGACTGGAGGTCTTACTGAGCGTCGTGAGCCTGCGTCTCGTCCTGCGTCGCCTGTTCGCACTGCACGCACTAGTGGTCGCGGTTCGGGTCAGCGTCCTCCTCCTGTCCCTGGCACGCACCGGATGTCTCTGCGTCCGTCCACTGCTCCTCTGCGTGCCCCTTTGCCTTCTCCTCCTGCTTCCTCTCTTCCTGCTCTTGCCGACCCGGAGTCGGACTCTCTTCGTGCTGCCAGTCCTACTGTCACGCGTCTCCTTGCTACTGCTGTCACTAACCCTTCCTTCGAGTCTTCTGCTGCGTCTGCCCTTGTCACTGAGCTTGTCGACTTTGCTGCGCGCTGTCGTCTAGACTACGCTGCTAGTCTTGTCGCTGAGTCTGAGTCTGCCTGTCCTCCATCCGTCGGGGGTGAGTGTGCCCTAGGCACGGACGTCCTTGAGGACAGGCAGGAAGAGTTCCAATGTCTGGCCGCCGCTTCACCTCATCTCGCGTCTGTACTGCTCGCCCCTGAGGGAGACCCGGATGTACTAGACATCCCGACTCCGCGCTCTTACGCGGAGGCGATAGAGGGTCCCTACTCCTCTCAGTGGCAGGCAGCTATGGATGCAGAGATGGCTTCCTGGAAGTCCACAGGCACCTACGTTGACGCTGTTCCCCCTCCTGGGGCGAACATCGTCAGTGGCATGTGGATCTTCAGGGTGAAGCGGCCGCCGGGCTCTCCGCCTGTCTTCAAGGCGCGTTACGTGGCTCGTGGCTTCAGTCAGCGGCAGGGAGTTGACTACTTTCAGACCTTCTCCCCCACCCCGAAGATGACCACTCTTCGGGTACTGCTGCACGTTGCTGCTCACCGCGACTACGAGCTGCACTCTCTCGACTTCAGCACAGCTTTCTTGCAGGGCAGCCTGCACGAAGAGATCTGGCTGCGTCGCCCACCTGGCTTCACTGGGTCTTTCCCTCCTGGTACCCAGTGGAGTCTCCGGCGTCCAGTCTACGGTCTCCGCCAGGCGCCATGTGAGTGGCACGACACACTGAGGACTACACTTGCGGCACTTGGGTTTGCTCCTTCTACTGCCGACCCGTCGCTGTTTCTGCGCACCGACACCTCTCTGCCGCCGTTCTACATCCTCGTGTACGTCGACGACTTGGTCTTTGCCACAGCGGACACTGCTGGACTCGCCTACGTGAAGTCCGAGCTGCAGAAGAGACACACGTGCACTGACCTGGGTGAACTGCGCAGCTACCTTGGCTTGCAGATCACGCGGGACAGAGCACGCCGCACCATTACCCTGACTCAGTCACACATGGTGCAGCAGGTCCTTCAGCGCTTCGGCTTCACGTACTCCTCGCCTCAGGCCACTCCTCTGCCTACTCGCCACTCGCTCTCAGCTCTGCCTTCGGATGAGTCCGTAGAGTCGAGTGGCCCGTATGCAGAGCTTGTTGGCTGCCTCATGTACTTGATGACCTGCACTCGACCTGACCTTGCATACCCTCTCAGCATTCTCGCACGCTATGTTGCTCCTGGGAGACACCGACCAGAGCACATGGCTGCAGCGAAGAGGGTGTTGCGCTACTTGTGCAGTACGTCGGGCATGGGGCTAGTGCTTGGAGGGCGCAGTCCAGTGGTCCTCACTGGGCACGCGGACGCTTCTTGGGCTGACGACCAGGCTACGCAGCGGTCGTCACAGGGTTACTCCTTCGGCCTTGGTTCCGGCTCTGTTTCGTGGCGGGCTACTCGCTCGTCTTCTGTTCTCGGCTCTAGTTGTGAGGCTGAGATCTACGCCGGGGCTATGGCTGCTCAGGAGCTTCGCTGGCTCACCTACCTGCTGACCGACCTTGGAGAGCCGCCTCGTTCTCCTCCAGTCCTGTACGTAGACAACAAGGCCATGCTGGCCTTTGTGTCGAGAGCAGCGACTGGAGCACAGGACAAAGCACATTGCTCTCCGCTACTTTCTTGCTCGTGAGCTACAGCAGCGTGGACAGTTGCGACTTGCGTACGTGGCCTCTGAGGCCAACACTGCTGATGTCTTCACCAAGGCACTTGCGCCTTGTGATCATCAGCGTTGCTGCACGCAGCTAGGTCTTGTGCCTGTCTTGCCTCACTTACTCACTTCTTGACCTTGCTTGTACCTTGACCTATATATACTCTTGCTCTTGCTTCCTTGACTCTTGTATATCTCTATATATGATCTTGCATGTGAACTGGCCTTGTGGCCCTTGAACTTGTGCTCGGAATGTGTGGTGACTTTGTGATCCACCCTGAGCTTTGCTGTGCTTTGTTTGACTGGTCTTGTGACCCCTTGTTCTCCCCCACTTTGCCTATGGGGGTGTGTCAGAACATTATAGCTTACTTATTTGTGTAGGCTATAGTGGGGTATCCCATATGGGGTACAACCCAATTAGGGTTTCATATTTGTACTCACTTCATTCATAGTTCATTCATTCTCGTTCTTTCTTTCACAGACTTACCCTGGCTGCCTCTTATAACACTGCCGGGGCCCCCCTCCAACAAACTTTCTAAGGGGGCTGTCTCGTTCTGGTGTTGCACCGAATGGATAGAAACCCGTTGTTCCATGTGGCCTTATCGCCTGGCTCGCTGAGTAGAGCCACAGCCGCTCTCTCATCTCCCATCAAGTCCCGCCATGGGGTCCCTTCCTTGCCTCGCTGTACCGCTCCTCCGCGCCGCGTCAGTTCTGTGCGGTAAATCTCATCATGCAGCGCCAAGTCTGTCAAAACTAGCAGTAGAAAGTAAGAATGAAGAAAGGAGGGGGTTTCACTAGCAGCAGTTGGGATACATATAGCAAACCCTAACAGGGTTGTACTCGCTATAGAGCACCCCACTACAGGCTAGATAATTATAACATTCTGACACACCCCCATAGCCAAAGTGGGGTGTAATCAGCACAATGAGCAAGAATAGCAGTAGTTCACAATTATGAGCAAAGCTAGTGGTAGTCACAGTGGGCAAGTTAGGAGGAGGAGGGAATGTGAGAGGAGAGAAGATGGGAGACGACGGCTGAAGCTGCAGACACACGGGCAACAGGAGCGGCTGGCACAGTGGCTACCGGGACAGCGCCCCGGACTACTGGAGTAACTGGCTCACGGGCTACGAGGAGCTACAGGAGCAACGGACCCACGGGCGACAGGCGCAGCAGGCTCTCTGGGCTACCAGGACAGCGCCCCGGACTACAGGTGCTGCGGACGACAAGACGGCAGCCTCCTCTCAGCCTCCCCAAACAGTCCCACCCCCCTTGACACACACCCCCTGCTTAACCCCTAGCTCCACTCCCCCTTCACCCCCCTAGCACCACTCCTTCGGATCCCCACACACACACCCCCCTGAGCGGCAGCTGCAGCAGCGGGAGACGGAGGAGGAGGAGGAGTAGGGGAGAGCGCACACAACGGGCACCCCCACAACCGCCACCCCCACACTCCTCAGCCCAAAACCCTAAAACGTGTTGCAAGGGGCACGAGCGCGGGGGGAAAGCGGGGGGGACGGCGCGCGGCCCCCAGGGCGCCACCACGGGGCAGCAGGGGGCCGCGCGTGGCTCCCCAGGGTGGCGCAACGGGGCAGTGGGGGGTCGCGCGCGACTCCCTAGGGCGCCGCGACGGACGGGCGGGGGCAGCGCCCGGCTCCCCAGGGTGCTGTGACGGACGGGCGGGGGCCGCGCGCAACTCCCCAGGGCGCCGCGACGGACGGGCGGGGGCAGCGGGCGGCTCCCCAGGGTGCCGTAACGGACGGGCGGGGGCAGCGCGTGGCTCGCCAGGGGGCGCCAGGAAGAAGAAAGGGCCGCGCGCCCCCCGGGCGCGCGCCACACAGGAAAACCGCCGCGCGGCGGGAAGAAAAAATTTCGCGCCAGGAAGAAGAAAGGGTAGTGCGCTCGGGGCGCGCGACAGCAGTAGAGCAGCGGAAGCTTTAGGTGGTGGGCCCACCCACAGGATCAACCCAGGAGGGTCGACCTGCTCTGATAGCATGTCAAAACTAGCAGTAGAAAGTAAGAATGAAGAAAGGAGGGGGTTTCACTTGCAGCAGTTGGGATAAATAAAGGAAACCCTAACAGGGTTGTACTCGCTATAGCGCACCCCACTACAGGCTAGATAATTATAACATTCTGACAAAGTCTCGGATTGCCCCTCGCGCCACCTTCTTCTGTTGGAAAGCCACCCCTCTCCAGACCATGTCACACCTTGCCAACCAGATATGACGAAACGTTGTTGCGAGCAGCATTGATGCGGGAAGGCCTTACCGCGTGCTCCCCTCCTCGAAAAGAAGGTCCCCTAGCGAGCCCGGGCTCCTCGATCAGTCCAAAATATGCAGCGATCGTAACAGCGCCGATTACAGGTTGGACCATCGAGCAGCTGAACATGCAGTGCTCTAGGGTTCCAGACTCCGTGCAGTGTGAGCATCTCGCCCTCTCCCCCAGAATGTTCAGCAAGCTGCCCACTTGCGGGTTTAGACTGTGTCGAAGAGAAAGGCCCCGCCCTCGCTTGGGGGCAGCAGATCTCGCCGTCAACGCGAAGTCATCGACGAAGTGGTCGTCGAGTAGGCTTCTACTGGTCGACGAAGGTAATGGTCGAGCATGTCCTGCTCGACGAGATTCGGTCGACACCTTCTACGGAAGTTGCTGGTTGATGACAGCAATCGTCGACTACTCTGTTGAGAGGCTCTGCGCGAGTTCGTCGAGAGGCTCAGCGCGAGTCCGTTGAGAGGCTCTGCGCAACTTTCAGGAAATATATAACTTTATGTCCATACAGCAGACATTGAATCTCATGTTTTCAAGGCACCTTCTAGTGATGCTGACATGGCATTCTCAAGAATCAATGTGCTCTTCACAACTGAATCCTTATCACGAAATCTTAAGACTTCAGCAACATTCCCTAAAGTTATGTCACTTATTATCTTGGTTTTCCCAAGACATGAGTCAGATATATATGACATAGTGTTTGTAGGCTCTAGTAAGGGGTAGATACTAAGGGGTACAGGTTTCTAGGGTTTCATATTTGTATAACACACTTTCTTAGTTCATTCATTCCTCATTATTTCACATGGTATAGAGCAGGTTCCCTAGTGGGCCCACCTCCTAGGGCCCACCACTAAAAAAAATAAAAAAAATTTACCTGCCCGGAGCGTGCTTCGCGCCTTCCCTAGTCGCGCCCCGTGCGCTTGCCCTCCCGTCGCGTCCCCTGCCCTTAGCGGCCCGTCGCGCCCTCTTAAGGACCCTTCGCGGCCCCTCTCACGGCCCTTCGCGGCTCCCTCGCGGCCCCTCCGCGGCCCTTCGTGGCCCCTGTCACGGCCCCTCGCGGCCCCTCACGGCCCCTTCGCCGCCCTTCGCGGATCGCGGCCCCTTCGCGGCCCCTCGCAGCCCCTTCGCCGCCCTTAGCGGCCCCTCGCGGCCCCTTCTCGGCCCCGTCGCCACCCTTCGCGCCCCCTTCACGGCCCCTCGTGGCCCCTTCTCGGCCCTTCGCGGCCCTTTGCGGCTCCTTCACGGCCCCTCCGAGGCTCCTTCGCTGCTCGTCGCGACCCCTTAGCAGCCCCTCCCCAGCTCTTCACGGCCCTGCCGCCCCGCCGTCGCCGCCCCAGCAGCAGCTGCTGTCGCGCCTGCTGCCGCTGCTGCTTCTTCTACGACCGGTCGCCGCCGCCGCTCCTGCCGTGACAGCCGCCACCGCCATCCCAACCCCGCCCTGCAACCGAGGCGCGGCACCCCTCTGCCGCCCTGTCGTGGTCCTGTTCCTGCCGGCGCACCTCGGCCCTGCCCCACCCCTTGCGGACCTCTACCCACCCGCCACTGGTAAGAGCATCGCCGAGACGCACTTCTCCTGCTGAGCTGCTCCTAGCCTGCTGCTGCCACTGCTAGCTTGTTGCTGCTGCTGCTAGCCTGCTGCTGCTGCTGTCATGGCTACCCCAAGTGTTCTCACCTTTGATGATGAGGGTCGGGCTGTCGACTTTGAGGTCTGGGTCGATGATCTACAGCTTTTCCTGCAGTGCGATAGAAAAGGTGGTCTCTCACTGTTCGATCTCACGTCTGGCGGCTCTGATGCCCCTGCTACCGATGCTGACAGTACTGTTCGCCCACAGTGGGCCACACGCGATGCTGCTGCCCGTCTTGCTGTGCGTAGTCACCTGCCGTCCACTGAGGGCGCGCACTTTAGTCAGTACAAGAGTGCTAAGACCTTGTACGACGCTGTAGTTGCACGCTACTCTTCCCCTGCCACTGCTGCCCTCAGTCGCCTCATGTTGCCGTACTTGTTCCCTGACCTCGCCGCCTTTCCCACAGTCGCTGACCTCATTACGCACCTCCGCACTAGTGACACCCGCTACCGCGCTGCGCTTCCTGCTGAGTTCTGCGCCAAGAACCCCCCCCCCCCCCCCCCCCCCCCCCCCCATGTACATCACCCTCTACTACCTAGACACCCGGCTCCCTGACTCCCTTCGCTCGGTCAGGGACCACTTCCTCTCTGTTTTCCCCACCACATTCACCGTTGACCTCCTCGAGGAGCGCCTCCTGGCAGCTGAGAAGAGTATAGTCGATGTAGAAGCCTCTCGTGGTGACCCTCGTACCCCCTTCTTTGAGGGGTGCTCCCCTTTCCCCCTTTTGCCCTCTGTTGCCTCTGCTGCTGCGGTCGACCTCATTGGCACCGAGTCGGTCGGGGTGCGTCTACCCCTAGCGGGAGACGCCGCAATGGCAAGGGCAAGGGGGGCAAGGGCGCTGGAGGAGCTGGCGGGGGCGGTGGAGGTGGCAGTGGAGGTGGCGGTGGAGGCGGCGGAAGGGGTGGGGGTGGCGGTGGGAGTGGTGGCGGGGGTGGGGGCTTCGGTGGCGGCCGTGGAGGCGGAGGCGGCGGCAGCAGTGGCGGTGGGAGCAGAGGAGGCGGTAGTGGCGGCGGTGGCGGCGGCGGCAGTGGAGCTGGTCGGGGTGGCTCTGTGCAACGGGGCGGCTTCAGTGGTGGTCACCGCCTGCAGCAGCAGTGCACTCGTGAGACCCCGCCCCCCCAGCAGCTTTGTGAGTGGTACGCTGCGCGTCAGCGGGGTGGGGGTGCTCGTCCCTGTGTCTACGTCCTGTGTACCGGCGACCGCACTGGTGAGCCGTGCGGTGGCCCGCACACCACCCAGCGCTGCTTCGGCCGCCTGATGGACGCCTGGCGTCTCCAGTTCCCTGACGCCACTAAGATCCCTTGCTGGGGCGAGCTGCTAAGGGCGGGGGTTGCTATCTTTGATCTTGATTATGATGCTATTCTTGCTGCCATGTATGTTGTGTCTACTAGTGATGAGGGTGACTGTTACCTGTGTGTTCCGCCTAACCCGGGCATTGAGGCTGCTGCTCTAGGTGCTGGTGCGGCTGCTGCTCTAGGTGCTGGTGCGTCTGCTGCTCTAGGTGCTGGTGAGTCTGCTGCTCTTGGTGCTGGTGAGTCTGCTATCTCAGGGACCACGTCGGCTCAGGCTTTACACACCTTCATCCTTGACTCGGGTGCTTCCCGCTCCTTCTTTCGAGACCGCACCACTCCCACGCCGCTAAGTCGGCCGGTTGCGGTCTCCATGGCAGACCCCTCTGGGGGTCCTGTCCTTGCCCACTTCTCCACTGTCTTACCGTGTACGGCAGCCCCTTCTCGCACCCTTTCAGGTCTTTACCTCCCCTCGTTCTCTACGAACTTGGTGAGTGGTGCTGATCTACAGGATGGGGGGGTTGACCAGTTCACTCCTGCGAGTCAGCGAGTGACCCACTGCACGTGTGCTCGGAAGGGCTGACACTTGGCCACGTTTACCCGTCAGCCGGGGACAAGCCTGTACATACTGACTACTGAGTCTCCTCCGGTTGCTGAGTCTGGTCAGGTAGCTGCGTCGGGTCAGGTGTTTGCTGCAGCGTCCAGGTCTGGTCCTGAGGCTGCTCCCTACTCGTATCGTCTCCTGTCTCACCAGACTCTCCTCTGGCACCACTACCTTGGTCACCCCTCCCTGCCTCGTCTCCGAGGCATGGCCTCCCGTGTCCTTGTCTCTGGTCTCCCCCGGTCCCTCCCTCCCCTTCCTCCGGGGCCTGCCCCTACCTGCGTTCCCTGCGTCGAGGGGCGGCAGCGCGCCGCTTCTCACTCTTCCGAGTTTCCTCCGACAAAGGCTCTACTGCAGACACTTCACCTGGACGTGTGGGGCCCCGCCTGCGTCCGTGTCGGCTCGGAATTTCCTGTTCTACGTCTGCACTCCGACAGAGGCGGAGAGTTTTCCTCTGACCTTCTACGAGCCTTCTGTCGTGCACGGGGCATCCGCCAGACCTTCACGCTTCCGGCCTCTCCACAGCAAAATGGGATTGCTGAGCGCTGCATTGGCATGGTCATGGCCGTCGCTCGTACGTCCATGATCCATGCGGCTGCTCCCCATTTTCTGTGGCCGTTCGCGGTTCAGTACGTGGCGCATCAGATCAACCTTCAGCCCCAGGTCTCCTTGCCGGAGACCTCCCCTACTCTGCGGTGGACGGGGAAGGTTGGCGATGCGTCTGCATTTCGTGTCTGGGGATCTCGGGCTTTTGTCCGCGACTTGTCTGCGGACAAGCTGTCCCCCCGTGCTGTTCCCTGCGTCTTCCTTGGCTTCCCCCCTAACGCGCCTGGTTGGCAGTTTTACCACCCCACCTCGCGACGTGTTCTCTCCTCCCAGGACGTCACGTTTGACGAGTCGGTTCCTTACTACCGTCTCTTCCCCTACCGTACTGCACCCCTTCCCCCGCCGCCGCTTGACATGTACCCCTTAGTGTCTACCCCACTAGAGCCTACAAACACTATGTCATATATATTTGACACACCCCCATAGGCAAAGTGGGGGAGAACTAGGGGTCACAAGACCAGTCAAGCAAAGCAAGCTCACGGTGGATCACAATTTCACCACACATTCCGTGCATCAGTTCAAGGCCACAAGGCCAGTTCACATGCAAGATTATATATAAAGGTAAACAAGAAAGTGCAGGTATATATAGATCACAGTACAAGCAAGGTCAAGAGGTGAGCAAGTGAGGCCAAGTAGGCACAAGACATAGCATCGTACAAAAGCGCTGATGATCACAAGGCTGAAGTGCCTTGGTAAAGATATCAGCAGTGTTGGCCTCAGAGGCCACGTAAGCAAGGCGCAGCTGACCACGCTGCTGTAGCTCACGAGCAAAGAAGTAGCGAAGAGCAATATGCTTCGTTCTGTGCTCCAGTCTGTGCTCCCGACACAAGGCCAGCATGGCCTTGTTGTCTACGTACAGAACTGGAGGAGAACGAGGCGGCTCTCCCAGGTCGGTTAGCAGGTAGGTGAGCCAACGTAACTCCTTTGCAGCCATGGTCCCTGCATAGATCTCGGCCTCACAGCTGGAGCCAAGAACAGAAGACGAGCGGGTAGACCGCCACGAAACAGAGCCGGAACCAAGGCTGAAGGTGGAACCCTGTGATGACCGCTGCGTAGCCTGATCGTCTGCCCAAGAAGCGTCTGCGTGACCTGTGAGGACCACTGGACTCCGTCATCCAAGCACAAGCCCCATGCCCGACGTACTGCACAAGTAGCGCAACACCCGCTTCGCTGCAGCCATGTGCTCTGGTCTGTGTCTCCCACGAGCAACATAGCGTGCCGAGATGCTAAGAGGGTATGCAAGGTCAGGTCGCGGCCCCTTCGCGGCCCCTTCGCGGCCTCTTAGCGGCCCCTTCACGGCCCCCTCGCGGCCCCCTCGCGGCTCCCTTCGCGGCCCCTTCGCGGGCCCGCCCCGTCGCCAGTCGCGGCCCCGCCCCGTCGCCAGTCGTAGCCTCGCCCCGTCGCCAGTCGCGGCCCCGCCGCGTCACCCCCGCCTCGTCGCGACGCCCCTGCGGGACCCGTGAGGCGCGGCTCCTGTGCGTCGCGACGCCCGTGCGGGACCCGCGTGGCATCACCCCTGCCCGCCGCGGCGCCCTGCCCTAACCCGCGCCATGGAGCAGCCGCCACTGCAGCAGCCGCCCCTGGAGCAGCCTCCCTTGTAGCAGCCGCCCCTGGAGCAGCCGCCCCTGAAGCAGCCGCCCCTGGAGCAGACGCCACTGCAGCAGCCGCCCTTGGAGCAGCCGCCCCTGCAGCAGCCGCCCATGTTGCAGCCGCCACTGTAGCAGCCGCCCCTGGAGCAGCCGCCATTGCAGCGGCCGCCCCTGGAGCAGCCTCCCCTGCAACAGCCACCCCATGGAGCAGCCGCCACTGCAGCAGCCGCCCCTGGAGCAGCCGCCCCTGCAGCAGCCGCCCCTGGAGCAGCCGCCCCTGAAGCAGCCGCCCCTGCAGCATCCGCCACTGCAGCAGCCGCCCCTGGAGCAGCCACCCCTGCAGCAGCCGCCCCTGGAGCAGCCGCCCCTGCAGCAGCCGCCCCTGGAGCAGCCGCCCCTGCAGCAGCCGCCCCTGGATGACAGCAGCCGCCCCTGCAGCAGCCGCCTCTGGAGAAGCCACCCCTCGGCTGCCGCGGAGCCCTCGCCCTACAGTGGTAGCGGCCTCGCCATTGCCGCCGTCGTACGCCTGCCCTTCTTGCCGCTGGTGAGCACTGCCTTGCCCGTACTGCTATTACTGCTGCTCTTGCTGCTACTGCTCTTTCTCCTGCTACTGCTGCTCCTGGCGTGGCCAGATGCAGCTCCAGCGCCGTCCGCGTGAGTCCCTCGCCCCCCAACAGCTTCGTGATTGGTACGCTAGTTGGGGTTGTAGGGGTGGCCGCGCTGCGACTACTGCTATTGCTACTGCTGCTGCTACTGCGGCTACCACTGCTTCTACTGCTCCTGGCGGTGGCCAGATGCAGCTCCAGCGACGTCCGCGTGAGTCCCTCACGCCCCAGCAGCTTCGTGAGTGGTACGCTACTTGGGGTTGTCGGGGTGGCCGTAGTGGGAGTCGTCCTGGAGTGAGTAGTTCGGCAGCTGCTTGTCGTGGCCAGGTGCAGCTGCAGCGTCGTCCGTGCGCGGTCCTTTCGCCCCAGCAGCTTCGTGAGTGGTACGCTCAGCGTGACGGGTCACGGGGTACTGCTCGCTGTCCCTACGTCATTCGCACTGGTGCTCCGACTGGTCAGCCTTGCGGGACGTTTGGTCACGCAGAGTCCCGCTGCTTCGCCCGTCTGAGCGACGCCTGGCGTACGGAGTTTGGCGACGCGGCTGAGCTCCCCGACTGGGTGGAGCTGCTTAGGCTGACGGTAGATATCTATACTCTTGACTATAATGCTATCCTCACTGCCATGTATACATTGCCTACTAGTGATGAGGGTGACTGTTACCTGTGTGTTCCGCCTAACGCGGGCATTGAGACTGCTGCTCTAGGTGCTGGTGAGGCTGCTGCTCTAGGTGCTAGTGCGTCTGCTGCTCTAGGTGCTAGTGAGTCTGCTGCCCCAGGAGCTGGTGAGTCTGCTCTCTCAGGTACCACGTCGGCTCAGGCCTCCCACACCTTCACCCTTGACTCGGGTGCTTCCCGCTCCTTCTTTCGAGACCGCACCACACTCACGCCGCTTAGTCGGCCAGTGGCGGTCTCCTTGGCAGACCCCTCCGGGGGTCCTGTCCTAGCCCACTTCTCCACTGTCTTACCGTGTCCGGCGGCCCCCTCTGGCACTCTGTCAGGTCTTTACCTCCCCTCCTTCTCTACGAACTTGGTGAGTGGTGCATATCTACAGGATGGGAGGGTTCACCAGTTCACTCCTGCGAGTCAGCGAGTGACCCACTTCACGTGTGCTCGGATGGGCCGACACTTGGCCACGTTTACCCGTCGACCGGGGTCGAGCCTGTACACACTGACTACTGAGTCTCCTCCGGTTGCTGAGTCTGGTCAGGTAGCTGCGTCGAGTCAGGTGTTCGCTGCAGCGTCCAGGTCTGGTCCTGAGTCTCCTCCCTGCTCGTGTCGTCTCCTGTCCTACCAGACTCTCCTCTGGCACCACCGCCTTGGTCACCCCTCCCTGCCTCGTCTCCGAGGCATGGCCTCCCGTGTCCTTGTCTCTGGTCTCCCGCGGTCCCTCCCTCCCCTCCCTTCGGGGCCTGCCCATTGTCAGAATATTATAGCTTACTTATTTCTGTAGGCTATAGTGGGGTATCCCATAGGTGGTACAACCCAACTATAGTTTCCTATTTGTACTCACTTCATTCATAGTTCACTCATTCTCTCGTTCACTTCTTCTCATGGTATCGAGCAGGTTCCCCTGTGGGAACTTTGCTTAGGGCCCACCACTTCGATTTTTTTTTTTTTCCTGCCCTAGCGCTCTCGCGCCCTAGCGCCCACCCTTGCGCCCGCCCTAGCGCCCTAGCGCCCGCCCTAGCGCCCGCCCTAGCACCCGCACTAGCGCCAGCCCTAGCGCCCTAGCGCCCGGCGCCCGCCCTAGCGCCCGTGAGCCGCCCGCGGCCTGCCAGCGAGGCCGCCGCCTGTGAGCAGCCCACCCGCGCGCCGCCCGACCGTGAGCCGGCGCCGCTCGTGAGCCGCCCGCCCGTGCGCCACCAGCCCGCCCGTGAGCCGCTGGCGCCGCCCGTGCGCCGCCCGTCCGTGAGCCACCCGCCCGTGAGCCGCTGGAGGCGCCCGCCCGTGAGCCGCCCGCCCGTGAGCCGCTGGCGCCGCCCATCCGTAAGCCGCCCGCCCGTGAGCCGCTGGCGTCGCCCGTCCGTGAGCCGCCCGCCCGTGAGCCGCTGGCGCCGCCCGTCCGTGAGCCGCCCGCCCGTGAGCCGCTGGCGCCGCCCGTCCGTGAGCCGCCCGCCCGTGAGCCGCTGGCGCCACCCGCCCGTGAGCCGCCCGCCCGTGCGCCGCCCGCCCGCGAGCCACCCACCCGCCCGTGCGCCGCCCGCGCCACCCGTGCCCAGCCCGCGAGCCACCCGCGGACAGCCCGCGAGCCGCCCCAGCCGCCCGTGCAGCCGCTCGTGAGCCGCCCCAGCCGCCCGTGAGCCGCCGGCGCGCCGCCCGTGACCCGCCCCGGCAGCTCGTGCAGTCACCCGTGCGCCGCCCGCGAGACGCTCGCGCCGCCCGAGCCGCCCGAGCCGCCCGAGCCGCTCGAGCCGCCCGAGCCGCCCGAGCCGCCCGAGCCGCCCGAACAATCTGCGGTGCCGAGCTCCTGCTTCTGTGGGGCTGCTGCTGCTCCTGGACCGGCGCAGCTGCTGTGCTACCGTGCTGCTATGCTACTGAGCTACCCGACTCTTCCTGCTCGGTGAGACTGTCAGCTGCTATAATGGCCACCCCCAGTGTCCTGGCTTTTGATGCTGAGGGTCGCGCCATTGACTTTGCAGTCTGGGTCGAGGACCTGCAGCTGTACTTACTGTGCGATGCGATAGATGAGGTTTCTCTCTTTGACTTTGTCTCTGGCGCTGTCCCTGCCCCTCTTGCTGATGCTGACCCCACTGTTCGCTCCAAGTGGGCCACACGCGATGCTGCTGCACTTCTTGCTGTGCGTCGCCACCTCCCTTCCTCCGAGCGTGCGCACTTTAGTCAGTGCAAGACCGCTCAGGCCTTGTACGACGCTGTAGTTGCGCGCTACTCCTCCCCTTCCTCCGCTACGCTTAGCCGCCTCATGCTACCGTACCTCTTCCCTGACCTCGCTGCCTTTCCCAGGGTCGCAGACCTCTTTACCCACCTCCGCGCTAGTGACACTCGCTACCGCGCTGCGCTTCCTGCTGAATTCCGCGCCGCAAACCCTCCTCCCATGTACATCACTCTCTACTTTCTAGTCACCCGTCTCCCTGAGTCCCTTCGTGCTGTTAGGGACCAGTTTCTCTCTGTCTGTCCCACCACCCTCACTGTCGACCTCCTTGAGAAGTCCCTGCTAGCGGCTGAGAAGAGTATAGTCGCTGTAGGGGCCTCTCGTGGTGACCCTCGCACCCCCATCTTTGACGGGTGTTCTCCCTCCCCCCTGTTACCCTCTTTCGCCTCTGCTGCTGCGGCCGACCTCGTTGGTTTGGAGTCGGTCGATGCGGCGTCTGCCCCCAGCGGTAGGCGCCGCTCTGGCAGGGGCAAGGAAGCGGGTGGAGCTAGCGGGGGCGGTGGCAGAGGAGGTGGGGGCGGCGGGGGGAGTGGGGGTGGCGGTGGAGGTGGTGGCGGGAGTGGAGGTACTGGTGGCGGCGGGGGAGGCGGAGGCGGCGGCGGAGGTGGTGGCGGCGGTGGCGGTGGGAGCGGCGGGGGCGAGGTTGGCGGTGGCGGCGGTGGCGGCGGAGGCGGGGGTGGCGGTGGTGGAGGTGGTCGGAGTGGCTCGTCCCAGCGGAGCAGCACTGGGGGTGGTCAGCGCCAGCAGCAGCAGCAGCAGCAGCGCTCTCGCGACGTCCCCACCCCTCAGCAGCTCCGTGAGTGGTACCCGCAGCGTCAGCGTGGTGGGGCGTTCGGTCCCTGCACCTACGTCCTTCGCACCGGCGACCGCGCGGATGAGCAGTGTGGGGGCACCCACACCGCCCGCCGCTGCTTTGCCCGCTTGACCGACGCTTGGCGCCAGCAGTTTCCGGAGGCCTCTGAGATCCCCCGCTGGGGAGAGCTGTCTAGGGCTGGTGTAGCTATCTTTGATCATGACTTTGATGCTATCCTTGCTGCCATGTATGCTGTGACTATTAGTGATGAGGGGGACTGTTACCGGTGTTTCCCGCTCGACCCGGGCATTGGTACTGCTGCGTCAGGTGCCAGTGAGGCTGCTGCTCTAGGTGCCAGTGCGTCTGTGCTCTCAGGTACTAGTGAGTCTGCGCTCTCAGGTACTGTGTCGGCTTCGGCCTCTCACACCTTCACCCTTGACTCTGGGGCGTCTCGCTCCTTCTTTCGGGACCGCACCACTCTCACGCCGCTTAGTCGGCCGGTTGCGGTGTCCCTGGCTGACCCCTCTGGGGGTCCTGTCCTGTCTCGTTTCTCTACAGTCCTCCCGTGTCAGGCGGCTCCCTCTGGCACCCTGACTGGTCTCTACCTCCCCTCGTTCTCTACGAACCTGGTGAGTGGTGCTGACCTACAGGATGTGGGTGTCCACCAGTTCACGCCTGCTCGTCAGCGGGTGACACACTGCACAGAGGCTCGCACAGGTCGCCACCTGGCTACGTTTACACGTCAGCCAGGGTCGAGTCTGTACACATTTACCACTGCTTCTCCTCCCGGTGCTAAGTCTGGTAGAGTCCCTTCGTCTGGTCAGGTGTTTGCTGCAGCGTCCAGGTCTGGTCCTGAGTCTGCCCCCTGTTCGTGTTGCCGTCTGTCTCACGAGACTCTCCTCTGGCACCACCGCCTTGGCCACCCCTCTCTGCTTCGGCTCAGAGGCATGGCCTCCCGTCTTCTTATGTCTGGTCTCCCCCGGTCCCTCCCTCCCCTTCCTCAGGGCCCTGGCCCTGCCTGTGTCCCCTGTGTCGAGGGGCGCCAGCGTGCTGCCCCCCACTCCTCCCAGTTTCCTCCGACAGAGGCTCCGTTGCAGACGCTTCACATGGACGTGTGGGGCCCTGCCCGCGTCTGTGGACTCGGTCACGAGCGCTACTTCCTGTTGGTGGTTGACGATTACTCGCGTTACACCACAGTCTTCCCCTTGCGTAGCAAGGGTGATGTCACTGAGGTGCTGATCGACTGGATCCGCGCAGCTCGTCTCCAGCTCAGGCAGAGCTTTGGCTCGGACTTTCCTGTGTTGCGTCTGCACTCGAACAGAGGCGGAGAGTTCTCCTCTGGCCTTTTGCGTGCCTTCTGTCGTGCGCGAGGCATCCGCCAGACCTTCACGCTTCCGGACTCACCGCAGCAAAATGGGATTGCAGAGCGCCGCATTGGCATGGTCATGGACGTCGCTCGTACGTCTATGATGCATGCGGCTGCCCCCCATTTTCTGTGGCCGTTTGCGGTCAGGTACGCGGCGCATCAGATCAACCTCCACCCCAGGGTCTCCAGGCCGGAGACCTCCCCAGCCCTGTTGTGGACGGGGAAGGTTGGCGATGCGTCGGCGTTCCGGGTCTGGGGATCTCGGGCGTTTGTCCGCGACTTGTCTGCGGACAAGCTGTCCCCTCGCGCTGCTCCCTGCGTCTTCCTGGGGTTCCCCCCCGACGCCCCTGGGTGGCAGTTCTACCACCCCACCTCTCGACGTGTTCTGTCCTCCCAGGACGTCACGTTCGACGAGTCGGTACCCTACTACCGCCTCTTCCCCTACCGCACTCCGTCCCTCCCCCCGCCCCCGCTCTTCTTGGTTCTAGGTCCCCCCCCGGTAGACCCCCTCCCCCCTCAGGGTCCTGCCCCTTCAGGTGTGTCCCAGGTAGACGCTGTCGAGCCTGTCGAGGTCACTGGTGACTCTGGTGCTGCTGCGGGAGCTGAGCCTGGGGGTGCTGGGACTGGAGGTGCTACGCCTGGGGGTGCAGAGCCAGGGGGTGCGGAGTCTGGAGGTGCTGAGCCTAGGGGTGCTGAGTCTGGGGGTGCTGAGCCTTGGGGTGCTGGGCCTGGGGGTGCTGAGCCTGGGAGTGTTGAGCCTGGGGGTGCTGAGACTGGGGGTGTTCCGCCTGGAGGTGCTTTGCCTGAGGGTGCTGAGCCTGGAGGTTCCCCGCCGGGAGGTGCTTCGTCTCGCCAAGAGCCACTCTCCCCACAGGAGCTACGTGAGTGGTTTGCCCGGCGCTGGAGGCGTGCTGCTGGTGCTGGAGGTTCTGTCGAGAGACTAAGTAATTAACAGTAGAAAGGTGGGGCCTAGGCTTAGTAGCCTAGGCCCTAACTTAAGTGTCGAGCGGGTTTTCACCTAGGGTGAGTGTCGAGTGAGTTGAGAGAGGAAAATTGGAGAATGTGTGTCTTCACTATAGTTTCGAAGTACATATAGCAAAGGAAACACATAAGGTGCACCACCAAACAAAGTTTAAATATCTACACTAACTACAGCTACAGGCAGTTACAAATATATATATTGTGACACTCCCCCATAACTGCCTGTAGCAGGAGTATGTGTAGAATACAACCTGCAGGTGTACACATGCAAAATAAATAGCAAGCAACAGCAGGTAATGCAGGCGGGCTGACACTAAGTGGTCACCCCCTCCATCTCCTCACCCTCCTCCTTCCCCTCCCCCACACTGCTGCAGGAGCAGCAGAGAAGGGGGGGAAGAGAGGAGAGGTGGAGGGACGGCTGCATGTTGCCTCACACCCGCCACCCTGGTACCACTCCCCCTGCTCCCCCACATCCTCACACCTTCTCCCCCCAGCGGCAGCTGCAGCGGTGGGACTGAAAGAAGGAGGAGGGGAAGGGAGAGAGGTGACGCCACACTCCAACACCCTCCACCCCCATACCCTCCTCCCCGCGGCTGCAGGGAGACAAAGGAGGAGGGGGGTGGGAAGGAAGAAAGCCGCAGAGCGGCGAAAAGGTGTCGGTGCAGTGGTGTCAGGGGCGGCTTCAGGGAGTGCAGGGGCGGAAAGGCCCGTCGCGGGCCAGTGCCACGGGGCGCACGACGGGTAGAATAGAAGGGCCCGATCGTGTGCCTCGGGGCGCACGACGAGCAGGGCACCATCGTGTGCCACGGGGCGCACGATGGGCAGACGAAGGGCACCGTCGCGTGCCACGGGGCGCGCGACGGGCAGGGAAGGAGTCACTCGCCCGTGGGCGGGACAATGTAAAAATAAAATCGTCACGCGCCCTAGGCGCGCGACCGGAAAACCTTAGCAGTGGAAGTGTAAAGTGGGCCCACAGGCCAGGACGAACCTAGCTCCGATAACATGTCGAGAGACTAAGTAATTAACAGTAGAAAGGTGGGGCCTAGGCTTAGTAGCCTAGGCCCTAACTTAAGTGTCGAGCGGGTTTTCACCTAGGGTGAGTGTCGAGTGAGTTGAGAGAGGAAAATTGGAGAATGTGTGTCTTCACTATAGTTTCGAAGTACATATAGCAAAGGAAACACATAAGGTGCACCACCAAACAAAGTTTAAATATCTACACTAACTACAGCTACAGGCAGTTACAAATATATATATTGTGACAGGTTCTTCTGCTGCTGAGGGTGTTGGCGCTGAGACTACTGCTCGCGGTCTGACTGGCAGTGCTCTTGGTGCAGGTGGGGGTTCTGGAGCTGCTGGAGGTGCTGCTGGAGGTGCTGCTGGAGCGGGTTCTCCTGCTGGGGGTACTGGTGCTGTCCCTACTGTGTCTGGCGTCGCCATGCGGCCCCGACTGTACTTCGTTCCGCTCCTGCAGCAGGTTCTTGGTCTTACACCTTCTCCTGGTACTCTTCCTCCTCCCTTAGAGGGTCCGCAGCCTGTCCAGTCACAGTCACTGCTACAGCCTGCCTCCCCTTTGCCTGCTCCTTCTCCCTACGCTGGTCCGACTGGAGGTCTTACTGAGCGTCGTGAGCCTGCGTCTCGTCCTGCGTCGCCTGTTCGTCCTGCACGCACTAGTGGCCGCGGTTCGCGTCAGCGTCCTCCTCCTGTCCCTGGCACGTACAGGATGTCTCTGCGTCCGTCCACTACTCCTCTGCGTGCCCCTTTGCCTTCTCCTTCTTCCTCTCTTCGTGCTCTTGCCGACCGGAGTCGGACTCTCTTCGTGCTGCCAGTCCCACTGTCGAGCGTCTCCTTGCTACTGCTGTCACTAACCCTTCCTTTGAGTCTTCTGCTGCGTCTGCCCTTGTCACTGAGCTCGTCGACTTTGCTGCGCGCTGTCACCTAGACTACGCTGCTAGTCTTGTCGCTGAGTCTGAGTCTGCCTGTCCTCCGTCCGTCGGGGGTGAGTGTGCCCTTGGCACGGACGTCCTTGAGGACAGGCAGGAGGAGTTCCAGTGTCTGGCCGCCGCTTCACCTCATCCCGCGTCTGTACTACTCGCCCCTGAGGGAGACCCGGATGCACTAGACATCCCGACTCCGCGCTCTTACGCGGAGGCGATAGAGGGTCCCTACTCCTCTCAGTGGCAGGCAGCTATGGATGCAGAGATGGCTTCGTGGAAGTCCACAGGCACCTACGTTGATGCTGTTCCCCCTCCTGGGGCGAACATAGTCAGTGGCATGTGGATTTTCAGGGTGAAGCGGCCGCCGGGTTCTCCGCCTGTCTTCAAGGCGCGTTACGTGGCTCGTGGCTTCAGTCAGCGGCAGAGAGTTGACTACTTTCAGACCTTCTCCCCCACCCCGAAGATGACCACTCTTCGGGTACTGCTGCACGTTGCTGCTCACCGTGACTACGAGCTGCACTCCCTCGACTTCAGCACTGCTTTCTTGCAGGGCAGCCTGCACGAGGAGATCTGGCTGCGCCGCCCACCTGGCTTCACTGGGTCTTTCCCTCCTGGTACCCAGTGGAGTCTCCGGCGTCCAGTCTACGGTCTCCGCCAGGCGCCACGTGAGTGGCACGACACACTGAGGACTACGCTGGCGGCACTTGGGTTTGCTCCTTCTACTGCTGACCCGTCGCTGTTTCTGCGCACCGACACCTCTCTGCCGCCGTTCTACATCCTCGTGTACGTCGACGACTTGGTCTTTGCCACAGCTGACACTGCTGGACTCGCCCACGTGAAGTCTGAACTGCAGAAAAGACACACGTGCACTGACCTGGGTGAACTGCGCAGCTACCTTGGCTTGCAGATCACCCGGGACAGAGCACGCCGCACCATTACCCTGACTTAGTCACACATAGTGCAGCAGGTCCTTCAGCGCTTCGGCTTCACGTACTCCTCGCCTCAGGCCACTCCTCTGCCTACTCGCCACTTACTCTCTGCTCTGCCTTCGGATGAGTCCGTAGAGTCGAGTGGTCCGTATGCAGAGCTTGTTGGCTGCCTCATGTACCTGATGACCTGCACACGACCTGACCTTGCATACCCTCTTAGCATTCTCGCACGCTATGTTGCTCCTGGGAGACACCGACCAGAGCACATGGCTGCAGCGAAGAGGGTGTTGCGCTACTTGTGCAGTACGTCGGGCATGGAGCTAGTGCTTGGAGGGCGGAGTCCAGTGGTCCTCACTGGGCACGTGGACGCTTTTTGGGCTGACGACCAGGCTACGCAGCGGTCGTCACAGGGTTACACCTTCAGCCTTGGTTCGGGCTCTGTTTCGTGGCGGGCTACCCGCTCGTCTTCTGTTCTCGGCTCCAGTTGTGAGGCTGAGATCTACGCCGGGGCTATGGCTGCTCAGGAGCTTCGCTGGCTCACCTACCTGCTCACCGACCTTGGAGAGCCGCCTCGTTCTCCTCCAGTCCTGTACGTAGACAACAAGGCCATGCTGGCCTTGTGTCGAGAGCAGCGACTGGAGCACAGGACAAAGCACATTGCTCTCCGCTACTTTCTTGCTCGTGAGCTACAGCAGCGTGGACAGTTGCGACTTGCGTACGTGGCCTCTGAGGCCAACACTGCTGATGTCTTCACCAAGGCACTTGCGCCTTGTGATCATCAGCGTTGCTGCATGCAGCTGGGTCTTGTGCCTGTCTTGCCTCACTTGCTCACTTCTTGACCTTGCTTGTACCTTGACCTATATATACTCTTGTTCTTGCTTGCTTCACTCTTGTATATCTCTATATATGATCTTGCATGTGAACTGGCCTAGTGGCCCTTGAACTTGTGCTCGGAATGTGTGGTGACTTTGTGATCCACCCTGAGCTTTGCTTTGCTTTGCTTGACTGGTCTTGTGACCCCTTGTTCTCCCCCACTTTGCCTATGGGGGTGTGTCAGAATATTATAGCTTACTTATTTCTGTAGGCTATAGTGGGGTATCCCATAGCGGGTACAACCCAACTATAGTTTCCTATTTGTACTCACTTCATTCATAGTTCACTCATTCTCTCGTTCACTTCTTCTCACCCATACATGCGTTCCCTGCGTCGAGGGGCGGCAGCGCGCCGCTCCTCACTCCTCCGAGTTTCCTCCGACAGAGGCTCCGTTGCAGACTCTTCACATGGACGTGTGGCGCCCCGCCCGCGTCCGTGGCCAGGGTCACGAGCGTTACTTCCTGTTGGTGGTCGACGACTATTCGCGTTACACCACGGTGTTCCCCTTGCGCAGCAAGGGTGATGTCACGGAGGTGTTGATCGTCTGGATCCGCGCAGCTCGTCTCCGGCTCAGAGAGAGTTTCGGCTCGGACTTTCCTGTTCTGCGTCTGCACTCTGACAGAGGCGGGGAGTTTTCCTCTGCCCTTCTGGGAGCCTTCTTTCGTGCACAGGGCATCCGCCAGACCTTCACGCTTCCGGCCTCTCCACAGCAAAATGGGATTGCTAAGCGCCGCATTGGCATGGTCATGGACGTCGCTCGTACGTCCATGATCCATGCGGCTGCTCCCCATTTTCTGTGGCCGTTTGCGGTTCAGTACGCAGCGCATCAACTCAACCTTCAGCCCCGGGTCTCCTTGCCAGAGACCTCCCCCACCTTGCGGTGGACGGGGAAAGTTGGCGATGCGTCTGCGTTTTGTGTCAAGGGATCTCGGGCGTTTGTCCGCGACTTGTCTACGAACAAACCTGTCCCCCCGTGGGGTTCCTTGCGTCTTCCTTGGCTTCCCCCCTGATGCGCCTGGTTGGCAATTTTACCACCCCACCTCGCGCTATGTTCTGTCCTCCCAGGACGTCACGTTTAACGAGTCGGTGCCTTACTACCGTCTCTTCCCCTACCGCACTGCGCCCCTCCCCCCGCCGCCGCTCTTCCTTGCGCCAGGTCCTCCCCCGGTAGACCCCCTCCCCCCTCAGGGTCCTGCCTCGTCAGGTGTGTCCCAGGTAGACGCAGTCGAGCCTGTCGAGGTAGCTGTTGACTCTGGTGCTGCTAGGGGTGCTGAGCCTGGGGGTGCTGAGTCTGGGGGTGCTGAGTCTGGGGGTGCTGAGTCTGGGGGTGCTGAGTCCGGGGGTACTGAGCCTGGGGGTGTGGAGCCTGGGGGCGCGGATCCTGGGGGTGCTGGACCTGGGGGTACGGAGCCTGGGAGTACGGAGCCTGGGGGTGCTGAGCCTAGGGGTGCGAATCCTGGGGGTGCTGGGTGTGCCCGTGTGGCCTCTGGCGGTGCTGTGTTTGGGGCCCCTTCGGGTGCTTCGTCGAGGCGGAGCTACCCTCTCCACAGGAGCTGCGCGAGTGGTTTGCCCAGCGCTGGAGCCATACTGCTGGTCTTGGAAGTGCTCGTACTGGCGGTACTGGAGCTGCTTGGACTGGGGGTGCTGCTGGGTCTGCTGGAGTTGGTCCTGCTGGAGGTGCTGCTGGAGGTGCTGGCGATACTGGAGCTGGCGGTCCTGCTTGAGTTGGTGCCGATGGAGCTACTGGAGCTGGAGCTGCTGGGGGTGTTGGCGCTGGAGGTGCTGCTGGCGCTGGTGCTTCTGAGGGTGCTGGAGCTGGCTCTGTTGGGGCTGGAGGTGCTTCTGGCGCTGGTGCTGCCGCTGGGGGTGCTGGTGCTGTCCCTGCTGGTTCTGGAGGCGCTGCGTGGCCGCGGTCGTACTTCGTTCCGCTCCTTGAGCAGGTTCTTGGTCTCCTGCCCTCTACTAGTCCTGCTCCTCCTTTAGAGTGTCCACAGCCTGTCCAGTCACGGTCACAGTTACAGGCCGCCTCCCCCTTCCTGCTCCTTCTCCCTAAAATGGTCCTACTGGAGGTCTTGCTGAGCGTCGTGAGCCTGCGTCTCGTCCTGCGTCGCCTGTTCGTGCTGCTCGCACTAGTAGTCGTGCTCCGTGTCCGCGTCCTCCTGTGGTCCCAGACACACACCAGATGGCACTGCGTCCTTCCCCTTCTCCTCTGCGTGTCCCGTTGCCGTCTCCTCCAGAGTCCTCTCTTCCTGTTCTTGCTGACGCGGAGTCTGACTCTCTTCGTGCTGCCAGTCCTACTGTCACGCGTCTCCTGGCTACTGTTGTCACCTGTCCTGTTGCGATCTTGCAACTGTGCATGGTCGCAACAGTTGCGACACATGCGTGGGCTCAGTGGAGCCACGCGCGTATGTCAGGACCCCACGCACGGGTCCTGACTTTCGCGCACTTTTTGACCAGTGGGAAATTGGTCAAAGTGCCGAGTCAAGAAAAGACTCGAGGCACACTCCCCCGACACACTCGACTCTCACCATGAGCGCACATGAAAATACGTGAACTTTCATGAGCTTTCATGACGCTCGAAACTTTCATGAACGCTCACGGTTGTTCATGAAAATTAGCAAACGAACATGAGTCTTCATGAGAATCATGACTCGTCATGATCCGCCATGACTTGTCATGTGCCCACAACAAAAACACATGAAACAGAATGCAAAAACGGATGCGCACAGAACACACACAAAATGCAGGACTTCATGCACGCGGCTGGTTGACGTGCAAAAATATTATTTGCACCCAACAGTGCGTTGATTAATCTGTAGTGGGAAATTTCTGAAGCTAAACACTGAGAGGATGTCTATGGGGGGACAACGAATTTAAATGCGGTGAGAAACGAACCTAGATCTTACATGAGTTTAGAGTCACACCATACTCTTCGACGTAGTATACTGTTCAACGAACTTACCTATTCTACCTGGTTCACTTGCGGTGAAACGACTCACAGGGAAGTGAGCTGAGATAGAGAACCAATACTGCCAGGAATGGTGCCCGATAGATAGTTAAACATGAGATCACTGCAAATCATGTGGCGATCATGAAAATTCTAGAAATGTTCAACAAAGTCTAGACTTTGTTGAAGAGAGGAAGTGCATCAGCAAGACAATGCGAAAATCAAAATCTATAGATTTTGTTGCATCCAGATAGTAACAGATTATACATGTGTGTAACTCTACCCGCATATAGAACAAAAAAAAAGTGATATAAGCTAGGATGCTTGAAATGAAGGGGGGCATAAAGAACATCTCTCAATTTCATTTATAATGAACTAGCAACACTGATACATATCAGTGCGTGTTGTGCATCCGTACCAATAAAATGACATGGGGAAATATACAATGCCAGGGAATGTACAGTGGCAGGGAATATATAATGTCAGGGAAACTCTGACCAAGGAGCAATGACATGAGAAGAAGGGTGCGAGCAGGAAAAGATGGAAACAAGCTTCAAAGAGGAGCAGGACGGGTGAGACATGCATGTAGACGTTTCAATTGCGAGTGAGAGATTCGAAGAAAAACCCGCAGCCACCAATTAATAACAACTGATGGAAACACTCTAAAGCAAGCAAGAGATGAGGGGGTAACGCATGTGAGAGGAGTGGCAACAAGGTTATGCTTTACCATTCTCTGAGCTTTGTCATGTAACCTATCCCAGAAGGGATGGAGCCAGTAAGCATGTTGGCCTCGAGGGTCCTGCATTGAGCAACAAGGAGATGGAGTGTTAAGAGAGGGTCAAGCAGCAAACACCAGGGAAATGAAGAAAAGCCTCGCTTTTGCTTCTTTCAGAACTTTGGCTGAAATCCTTGTGCGGCATTGTCTATGGTCAGCCTCTGGAAGGCCTGTGATTGGTCTCTCAGCCTGTCATCATCCACAGCACATTCTATGGATAGACCAGCCCAGGCCTGACAAAGCTAGAATAACAGGTTTCATTGACACCCGGCACTTGATGTGCCTAGACGTGATAGGAAAGACCAGGCCAGACCTAATCCATTCATATGTATTCCTTGAAGCCAGGCCCGTGACCAGTCTGAACTTTGACTAGGGCGGCATGCATATTACGACAGGCAAAACCAGGCGTGGGCCATTCAGATGTCCCTACTAGTAGAGAAACAAAAATATTTCACCCATAACACAAAAATGTTGGCAGGCACACCAAAAAAAGCACTACAAGCGAGGGTGCGAAAAAACGGCCAAACTTCGTTGTTGTTGTTTTGTGCGTAGTAGCCAATGTACTGGTCCATGCAAGGAGGGTTGCAATTTTCGCATAGCGTGTGATTGACACCCACTCACATCAGCCTGCCCTCATTCTTTTGAAGGGTTCAAACTCACCTCGGCAAACCAGAGAAGCTCTCTCAAGGCACAAACAGGCTGTGGTCAGAGCCATTCAACACCCTACCAGGTTTAGGCATTGAAGAGCACACGATCAGTTGCTGCCTTGTAATAAGACCCTACCTCGCACCATGTTTCGACCAATGTCAACCCAATGGGAGGATGAGGAGGAAGGGGAGCAATCAATGCGCATAGTATAGGTTTCGTATAAGCGTTTTGATGTGTTGGCCACTGGCCAGTATTGGAATCCTTTATGAACAGTTGGAATTGTTTTTTCCCCAAAAATTATTCAACGATGCTTTTAAATAATGGCCAATGCTTTTGAAAATGACCGTAAAAAGCGAAACGTATTTTTTCTCAACCACAATTTTGAATCTTGCTATCATAAACATCCTTCAACTGAGCACCAAGCCAGTTTAACTCCTGCCAGTCACATCACAACATGGTCATGCAGGCATGCACCCACTGGTCCTTTGGCCAGTGGTGCTGCTGCCTTGCGATTTTGCAATGTGATTTGTGTCTTAAATCTCCATCATGAATCTGAGAATGCAGTAAAGCGTCCAGCTAAGCTTGACTCGGACATGCAGGCCCACACCTGCTGGTATTTGAGCCATTGGTGCTACCCAGTGGAAATCAGCAAAGAGCATCTGCTCATTTAGGAGCATTCATTTCAGTTGCCATGGACGGAGGGGGCATCCACAGGCAATAATCCCGTGATATCATTTGCTGGGACGGCACATTGCAGGGACAACAGACCTTTGCTTGCAGGGCAGTGGGAAAACGTGTTACTTTTCAATATTACAAGCTGCTGCAAGTACCAATCACTCAGTCTTCTTGCCAATGCCGCCAGCTTGGTTAGTAGCAAAGCGGCCCTACCGCTGCTCACATACTAAGACCATTACATAGGCATAGGGCCTACGTCCGGCCCTATGACCAATTTTTTCCATCATATATGGTACAGTATTACTCACATTCTTGTTACCACTCTCACTCTCAGGCCATTTCCAGTACGTGGTAAAATGTTGTGGTAACTACCTTCTCTGTCGGCCTTGTAAGAATGTGAATTACAGTACCTGTATGGTCGTACGTACTTTCCTTCTTACCCGCTTCACGTGTGTGACTTACATGGAATTGGCTTGAGTAAGAGCACTGACAGTAGCAGGGATGCTACCTGAAATCCAGTTGTTTGAAAGATCACTGAAAGTTGGCAAGCAAGCAGTGGAACTAGCAGATTGTAAGACAAATGCACCACCTGCTTAAAATGAGCACGCATATCCTGTCAAACAGGCAAGAAGGTCAGAGGATAATGCAGTATGTCTGTGTTTGTTTGTTTGTCAGATTTTCTGGTTAGCTAGTTTTGACTTAATTGGCCCACTTGCTTGTCTGTACTTGGCTGTTTCCATTATACAGTCCATTTGAGAAAAAGAAAAATTGCTGCACTGATTTTGCTGGTTGGTGGCGTTGTAACAAGGGCAAGCAGTGGGCTGGGCTACATGGCCAATTGCAGTCTAGCGGCCCAGGTGCAGAACCCAGCAGTGGGCACCCCAGGCGAAAACATGTTCATTGGGGACTGCCTCGCCATTCTGGAGCCCGCATCGGAGTTCCCTTGGGGGGACTAGACGTGGGTAGGCTTTTTCACTAGTGGTATTTTTTGGTTAAAAATACTCATCTGCATGTCTGTAATCGTTTTGATATTAATACAAGGACCATTTCAGGGGGAGAGATTGAACAAAGGAAGATGAATATAGGGCCATGGCAGCACAACATGAAAAGTGATGATTTGTGAATGAAGTCAGGATATGTAAAGAGGAGGACACGGCAGAAAAGGAAGGTAAGGGATTATAACAAAAGCTTGGTAATTGGATGGAAAAGAAATGGGAATATGGAGTAGGGACAGAAAATTGAAACCAATTTGAAGGAAACTACACTACTGGGTTGAGTGATATGCACAAAAGCAACAAGATCCAAGACACTAGGGAGGTAGAGTCATGGAAAGGAGGGGTGAGAAGAGTATATGAGAGCAATTTTATGTATACAGGGAGTTAGGAGCGAGGAGTGGAGGGGAGATTGCATATTACATTCAGGGTTATGTGCACAGAGTACATAAAATCTCTTACAATCTAATCAGGTTTTTCAGTGCGCCAATGCCAGAAGGAATAGAGCTGTTCAGGCTGTTGCTTCCCATCACCCTGTGAAGCAGAAAAAGGTGAAGGAGAGCCTCTCGCGGAGAGGCGAGGGTGCATGCAAAGAAGAGGGTTGGGAAATTAGAACTGCCATGTTGGTACGAGGATGTTGAGATGTCTTGTGGCACATACTATTGGTATGCTTTAAAATTAGTGCAATTGACACAATTAGATCGTTATGAAGGATAACATATGCAGCAATATGGCAAGTTCCATTGGAACAATTGGGAATGGGAAACCTAGTAAACATTGTGCGTTGTGATTAGAAACGGGATACTAAGATGAGGCAAACAAAAAATTATACTAGAGGAGCAGAGCGGAAAATGATTAACAGAAGGAGAGAATCAGAGCAGAGTGGTGAGAGGATGACATAAAAAGGGAAAAAGGCATTCACAAGCGTGTGGGGGGTTACAGGTGAGGATTTGCAGAGAATACTTGTAAAATAACCATGCGAGTGAGGAGAAGCATGAATTCCTACAGGTAGGACAATTTTGTAAGGGAAGTGATATTGTCGGGGATAGTTCCATTGAGAAAATTGGCATTGAGGTACCTGGTAAGATTCATAAGGGACAAAGGCAGAGACAAAGAACAGGGGGGTGAGAATTGTTTTATGGCCACTAGCTCAAGGGACTAAGGCACTGGCCCGAAGGGCATCAGTCCTCGGGTTTCAGTGTTCCAGACTATGTGAACGTGGAACTTGCCACATAAGTGGTGAGAAAGGTATGCAGTACTAGGGATTTGGACTAACTCTTGCCCTGTGGGAGCTATCAGTTGAGACAAATATGGTGACAAACTCAGGCTTAGGCGGATAGGAACAGATTGAGTAGTGACGGACAGAAGCAAGCAGCACTAATGGCCCCAAAGTGGGCGGTGAATCACTTCACCATTGGTGTGAACCTTCTGAAGAGAAACAGAGAGGAAAGGAGAGGGATGCGAAATGAAAGGATGTGAAAAATTGCAGGCCTTACAGTTGTACAAGTTTTGTCAAGGAACCAATCTCAGAAGGGATGGAGCCGCTGAGTCTATTTGAATGGAGGAACCTGAATGGAGTGACAGAGGCATGAAAACCCAAGAGATGCAGATGCAGCATTCGGTAGGGATAGGTAGAATGGCTCCTTCACCGGTTGTCACAGTCCAAGAAAGGGAAGAAATCATGGAAGGACAACCGAAACTTGATGTAGGGGTTGACATAGAGACTCAGCTTGCTAGCTTCGCTATTTGGAAGATTAGAGACATTATGGAGAGGACAAAATGCGGACACTTCTTAATTCCATTTGTACCATTTTCGACTTCCAACTCAAGAGTTGCATACTCGAACCAACTCGCTTTAACACTTCAACTTAGTGCATTACAATGTGGTCATATCTGACAGTAATCCAATATTGGTGGGAATGGAGCCACTTATTAGAGTGCTGTACAGATTCCTGAGATGGTCGATGCGGTTGGGGTTGCAGCATACAAACACTGAGATAAGAACAGAGATTTAGTGGTCACAACACTAAACTGGTGATGCTTACACACGAACACCTGGTGAGCAATAGATGGGACATTCGGATTGTTTTTGCATGGGATTCAAAGGTTTCACAGGAGAGAGAGGGAGAAAGGAGAAGGTTTTGTATGGATTCACCGGCAGGATGGACAGAGAGCGAGAGAAGATACTTGGTGTTAGTGATAGCCCTCTAGGCTGCCATCTGCCCTAGAGCTTGGCCTATATAAAGACCACCTGTAAAACATGCATGCGTCAGTTTCTTGCTGGAGCATGGGACAAGCTACACTAGAACACAGTGAATGTGCTGACCAACCCCTTACAACCACAACACCAACCTGATGGTCCCGCCGTTCTCTCCTCTCCAGGGCGGAAGGGTTGCCAGTCTCAGGCGTGCCATCATGGCTCCCGAAGCAGCACCTGTCTGTACACCGACCCACACCGTGCTAGTGGTGCTACGCGCCAAACACCCCGTCAGTATATGCCACACCTCTCACCTGCCCAACTTCCGACGGGGATGCGAACCTGTATGTGCCACTTAAGGCGTTTCTGACAATACTGTCACGGTGCGAGAATGGGGTCAGAGCAGGACCATCAGGTACAACGTTAGAGCATTTGTGCGACATGGCCCTGGTCAACTCCTCCATGGCTACTCACCTTCATTCACTCGTCGACCCAATCCTAGGAGGAAAGTTGTTGGATGAAGTAGTCAAGCCCCATACGGCATGTGGCCTGATTGCCCTTACCAAGCCACGGAGGGACGAGGCCCATAGCTATGGGTAAATGCGTTACCCGTATAGCAGTAAAGAACGCACCGACGTTTACTGCTGGTGCAGCACCCGAGTAGTCTCTGCCTCACTGGTTCGGAGTAGCAGTCATGGGAGGGACGGAGGCGATCATACATATAGCCCGCACGTACACATCTGCAATCCCTGCGGCAGTCGTTCTACAGGTCGACATCGCCAACGCTTTCAATAGCGTCGATAGGGCAGCAATTGTCAACATGCTTTGCAGTTCGCAGCTGGTCGTCCTTCTGCTATTTGACCACTTCTCCGACGAACAGCCGTACTTTGTGTTCTCTAACAGTTGTGCGTTCACATGGCAAAACTGCAGGACTTTCCACTGGGAAAAGTTAAGAACAAAGATGCCAAAATAATTGACAATAGCAATGGCAAAAGTAACTATATTTGGAGCCTAGCAGCCCAACGATTAGGCAGGTTGAGCTCCAGCGCAGCAATAGGGCGACCTACTAGCAGAACAAGGTGATAGATTGCCTACGCAACTGAGAGGCGACTTGCCAGCTCTGGAAGTATGCCAGGCGCTGCATCTGCATGGCTTGCCAATACTGCAGCAGAGCGGCTAGTCAGTGTTGCCACTGTAGATAACTATCGCGTACACGCGCACCCGCTTCGCAGGTGCTTGTAGACGGCCGAGATTGTTATGCCTCATCCCGCCCATCGCATAGACGTCAAGTCGGCCACGTGCTGACAATCGCGCCACGTGCTCCAAGTCGACCTCGGGATACCAAGCCGTTGGTTGACTTCGCTTATGCTTCCGATGTCAAAGCTCGCACGCTCACTAGGTTTCGTCATCGAGATGCTTCTTTTCGATGGACCCATCTACCAGTGCCTCCCGACAGGCACTTTCATTAATGTTGTCGGCTTGTGATGCCCGCCAGCGCCGTCTTCTGGATTCCGTCTAGCAACAATCGTGCTCAACCATAGCTCCTTCATCGACAACTCCACATATGTCTTTGCACGCTGACCAACTTTGTCGACCTGCTTTGTAACACCTCGCTACCCACTGGGTCAAAACGAGAGGGTTATATTTGAGGCGCAGCGGAGGCACTCAACCCTTATGTGTAAGCCCCACAGGCGTTACACTCATCCCCCCTTGGAGCCAACGTCCTCGTTGGACAGGGGGTCGGCCCTCGCAAGGACCTCAATCTCGCTCTACAGAGACTTCGCTGGTGTGCCAGGCCAGTGGCGGATCATTCACTGGGTTCGCGACTGGCACATTCAACTTCTCGCTCAAAAGTGGAAAATGTGACCCAGCCAGGAATCAAACCCCAGGCTCTGAGACCAAATGTAACACCTCGCTACCCACAAGGTCAAAACGAGGGTTATATTTGAAGCGCAGCGGAGGCACTCAACCCTTACGTGTAAGCCCCACAGCCGTTACATGCTTGCCTGTTGGAACAAACGAACAGTGAAATCAGTACAAGTACCTAACACCAGAATTGTGTACCCCCTATAGGCTAACCCACTGTAGCCTAAACAAGCACAACATATATAATGTTTGACACACCCCCATAGGCGAAGTGGGGGAGAACAAGGGGTCACAAGACCAGTCAAGGCAAAGGAAGGCAAAACAAGCTCGGGGAGGATCTCAAGGATACCACACAAATTCTGAGCACAAGCAAGTGGTCACAAGACCAGTTCACATGCAGGTTTATAATAGAACAAGAGGTACAAAGATCACAACCTAGCAAGAGTAAACATGCAGGTATATATATATATATATATACAGAGATCACAGTACAAACAGACTCAAGAAGTAAGCAAGTGAGGTCCAGTAGGCACAAGGCCTAGAAGAGTGCAAAAGCGCTGATGGTCACAAGGCTGAAGCGCCTTGGTGAACACATCAGCAGTGTTGCCCTCAAAGGCCACGTAACGCAGACGAAGTTGACCACGCTGCTGCAGCTCTCGAGCAAGGAAGTAGCGTAGAGCAATGTGCTTCGTTCTGTGCTCCAGTCTGTGCTCGTGACACAAGGCAATGGCTGCCTTGTTGTCGACGTACAGCACTGGAGGAGAACGAGGCCGCTCTCCAAGGTCGGTCAGCAAGTAGGTGAGCCAGCGTAGCTCCTGGGCCGCCATGGCAGTGGCGTAGATCTCAGCCTCACAACTGGAGCTGAGAACAGAAGAAGAGCGAGTAGAACGCCAAGAAACTGAACCAGAGCCAAGACTGAAGGTGTAACCCTGAGACGACCGCTGAGTAGCCTAGTCGTTTGCCCAAGAAGCGTCTGAGTGCCCAGTGAGAACAACTGGGTCTCGCCCTCCAAGCACTAGCCCCATGCCCGACGTACTGCACAAGTAGCGCAACACCCTCTTAGCTGCATCCATGTGCTCCTTCCGGTGACGGCCGGGAGCGACATAGCGTGCAAGAATGCTAAGAGGGTATGCAAGGTCAGGTCGAGTGCAGGTCATCAGGTACATGAGGCAACCCACAAGCTCTGGATATGGGCCACTCGGCTCTACGGACTCATCCGAAGGCAGAGCTGAGAGCGAGTGACCGGTAAGCAGAGGAGTGGGCTGAGGCGAGGAGTACGTGAAGCGGAAGCGCTGAAGGACTTGCTGCACCATGTGTGTCTGAGTCAAGGTGATGGTGCGGCGTGCTCTGTCCCGGGTGATCCGCAAGCCAAGATAGCTTGTCAGTTCACCCAGGTCTGTGCACGTGTGTCTCTTCTGCAGCTCCGACTTCACGTGGGCGAGTGCCGCAGTGTCAGCAGTGGCAAAGACCAAGTCGTCGACGTACACGAGGATGTAGAATGGCGGCAGTGAGGTGTCAGTGCGTAGAAACAGCGACGGGTCAGCAGTAGAAGGCGCGAACCCAAGAGCCGCAAGTGTAGTCCTCAGTGTGTCGTGCCACTCACATGGCGCCTGGCGGAGACCGTAGACTGGCCGTCGGAGGCTCCACTGGGTACCAGGGGGGAACGACCCAGTGAAGCCAGGTGGGCGGCGCAGCCAGATCTCCTCGTGCAGGCTCCCCTGTAGGAAAGCAGTGCTGAAGTCAAGAGAGTGGAGCTCATAGTCACGCTGAGCGGCGACATGCAGCAGAACCCGAAGAGTGGTCATCTTTGGGGTCGGGGAGAAGGTATGGAAGAAGTTAACTCCCTCTCGCTGACTGAAGCCTCGTGCAACGTAACGCGCCTTGAAGACAGGCAGAGAGCCCGGCGGCCGCTTCACCCTGAAAATCCACATGCCACTGATGATGTTCGCCCCAGGCGGGGGAACCTCGTCGACGCATGTGCCTGTGGACTTCCAGGAAGCCATCTCTGTGTCCATGGCTGTCTGCCACTGATAGGAGTAGGGACCGGCCATCGCCTCTGCGTAAGAGCGTGGGGTCGGGATGTCTGGTGCATCCGGGTCTCCCTCAGGGGCAACAAGCATGGACACGAGATGGGGCAAAGCGGCAGCAAAGCACTCAAACTCCTCCTGCCTGTCCTCAAGGACGTCAGTGCCAAGAGCACACTCACCCCCAACGGACGGAGGACAGACAGACTCAGACTCAGCAACTAGGCTAGCGGCGTGGTCTAGACGACAGGTGGCAGCAAAGTCGACAAGCTCAGCAACTAAGGCAGACGCAGCAGCGGACTCAAAGGAAGGGTCGGTGACAACACTAGCCAGGAGACGCGTGACAGTAGGACTGGCAGCACGAAGGGAGTCTGACTCCGGGTCAGCAAGAGCAGGAAGAGAGGACGCAAGAGGAGACCGCAGTGGGACACGCTGTGGAGCAGTGGAAGGACGAAGCGCCATCCGGTGAGGGCCTGGGACAGCAGGAAGACGCTGACGCGGGACACGACTACCAGTGAGAGCAGCACGGACAGGCGAAGCACGACGAGACTCAGGCGACGCAGGACGAGACTCAGGCTCACGATGCTCAGTAAGACCTCCAGTCGGACCAGTGTAAGGACCAGGACCAGGGAGAGAGGAGGCAGACGGTAGCTGCGACTGCAGCTGGACAGACGGAGGACACCCTAAGGAGGGAGGAGGACAAGGAGGAGGGAGCTGACCAAGAACCTGCTGAAGGAGCGGAACGAAGTACGGCCGCGGCCGTGTAGCGACTCCAGAACCAGCAGAGACACCAGCGCCAGGGTCCTCAGCACCAGCAGCAGCTCCAACTCCCGGGTCCTCAGCACTAGCAGCAGCTCCAACGCCCGACTCCATAGCACCAGCAGCAGCACCAGCGCCAGGGTCCTCAGCACCAGCAGCAGCTCCAACGCCCGGGTCCGCAGCACCAGCAGGAGCTCCAACGCCCGGGTCCTCAGCACCAGCAGCAGCTCCAACGCCCGGGTCCGCAGCACCAGCAGGAGCTCCAACGCCCTGGTCCTCAGCACCAGCAGCAGCTCCAACGCCCGGGTCCTCAGCACCAGCAGTAGCTCCAACGCCCGAGTCCTCAGCACCAGCAGCAGCACCAGCGCCCGGGTCCTCAGCACCAGCCGTAGCTCCAACGCCGGGTCCGCAGCACCAGCAGCACCAGTAGAGTCTCCAGCACCAGCAGCACCACCAGCAGCAGCGGGGTCCGCGACACCAGGCGCGCCACTCCGAAGAGTGCAGCGCCGCTCGTACCACTCACGGATCCGCTCACGGAAGGGGAGCTCCCGACTAGGAGGAAAAGCACTAGCACCAGTCCCAGTAGTACGCCTGGCTCCAGAGGTACCTCTCCTGAGGCAGCAGTACTGTAAGTACCACTCACGCAGCTGCTCCGAGGAGAGGGCTCCTCCAGGTGGAGGACTCCCAGGCTCAGCACCTCCAGACTCAGAACCCCCTGACTCCGGACTCTGCGGCTCATCACCCCCAGGCTCAGCACCCCCAGGCTCAGTACCCCCATTCTCCGCACCCCCAGGCTCCGCACCCCCAGGCTCCGCACCCCAAGGCTCCGCACCCGCAGCAGGACGAGAGTCGACAGCTACCTCAACAGGCTCAACTGGGTCTACTTGAGACACACCTGAGGGAGCGGCACCCTGAGGGGGGAGGGGGTCTACGACAGCAGCACCTGGCGCGAGGAAGAGAGGCGGGGGGGGGGGGGGAGCGGGGCAGTGCGGTAGGGGAAGAGGCGGTAGTAGGGGACGGACTCGTCAAACGTGACGTCCTGAGAGGGCAAGACTCGGCGCGAGGTGGCGTGGTAAAACTGCCAACCAGGCGCGTCCGGGACAAAGCCGAGGAAGACGCAGGGAACAGCACGGGAGGAGAGCTTGTCCGCAGACGTATCGCGGACAAAAGCTCGGGATCCCCAGACCCGGAAACGCGACGCATCGCCAACCTCCCCCGTCCACAGCAGTGTGGGCGAGGTCTCCGGCAAGGAGACACGGGGCCAGAGGTTGAGCTGATGCGCAGCGTACCGGACTGCAAACGACCACTGAAAGTGGGGGGAAGCCGCATGGAACAAGGAGGTACAGGCGACCTCCATGACCAGGCCAATGCGGCGCTCCGCAATCCCATTCTGCTCTGGAGAGGCCGGAAGCGTGAACGACTGCCGTGCTCAGCACAGTAGGCTGCCAAGAGGTCGGAGGAGAACTCACCACCTCTGTCAGAGTGCAAGCGCAGGTCAGGAAAGTCCGAGTGGAAACGCTCGCTGAGCTGGAGACGGACTCTGCGGATCCAAGGGATCAAGACATCAGGGACCTCACCCTTGGTGCGCAAGGGGAAGACCGTGGTGTAGCGCGAGTAGTCGTCAACAACTATCAGGAAGTACCTCTCCTGACCCTGACCACGGACGCGGGCTGGGCCCCACACGTCCATGTGGAGCGTCTGCAAGGGAGCAGTCGTCGGGGGAAACGAGGAGGAGTGAGGAGCGGCGCGCTGCCGCCCCTCAACACAGGGAAGACAGGGAGGAGCAGGTGAGGGAGGGAGGGGAGGAAGGACCCTGGGAAGGCCAAAGACAAGGTATCGGGAGTGCATGGCACGAAGCCGCTGCACAGACGGGTGGCCAAGGCGGTGGTGCCAGAGGACAGTCTCGTGTGCCAGAGAGCGACACGAGCAGGGGGCCGAGAGCTGACCTGACGCGGACGCAGACGCTGACGCAGCGACCTGAGGGGACTCAGTGGTTAGTGTGTACAGGTCCGACCCCGGCTGCCGAGTGAAGGTAGCCAAGTGACGCCCCGTACGAGCACACGTGCAGTGTGTCACTCGCTCGTAGGCAGGGGTGAACTGGTGAACACCCCCGTCCTGGAGCGCACATCCTACCACCAGGCTCGTAGAGACCGAGGGGAGGTGGAGACCTGACAGTGTGCCCGACGGGACCGCAGGACAGGGGAGGACAGTGGAGGAGGTCGCAATGATCGGACCCCCAGAGGGGTCAGCGAGGGAGACAACAACTGGCCGAGCAAGCAGCTCAAGGGCAGTGCGGTTACGAAAGAAGCAGCGAGAAGCACCTGAGTCTAGTGTGAAGGTGTGCAGTGCTGCAGTCGACTCAGTACCAGGGGGGGCAGACGCACAAGCACCTAGAGCAGCTGCCTCACCAGCACCTGGGGTAGCAGACACGCGAGTACCTGGAGCGGCAGACGCACTAGTCCTAATGCCCGGTTCGGGCGGCACACACACGTACTCAGCACCCTCTCCAGTAGTAGACATCACATACATAGCAGTGAGAATAGCATCAAAGTCTAGAGCATAGATATCAATCCCCTTCTTTAGGAGATCAACCCAACGGGGAAGCTCAGTGGCATGAGGGAACTGAACACGCCAAGCGTCGTTGAGACGAGCGAAGCAGCACTGTGTGGCGTGCGGTCCCCCACACGGCTGACCAGTGCGGTCACCAGTGCGAATGACGTACGTGCAGCTAAAGCCACCCCCCCCCCCCCCCGGTGCTGAGAGTACCACTCACGGACCTCCTGGGGCGACGGAGTGTGCTGCTGGTTTTGGCCACCGCCAGCGCCTCCACGACCACCACCGCCACCGCCACCTCCTCGATCACCCCAACCCCTGCCGCCGCCGCGTCCACTGCCACCTCCACCACCGCCTCCGCCCCTGCCACCTCCCCCGCCGCTGCCGCCACCACCCCCACCGCTGCCACTAGCCCCTCCAGTCGCGCCACCACCCCCACCGCCGCCACTGCCCCCACCACCGCCTCTGCCGCCGTCACCGCCACCGCCCTTGCCCCCTTTGCCCTTGCCGCTGCGGTGCCCGCTCGAAGCAGACGCAGTCCCGACCTTCTCAGCACCAAGGAGGTCGACAGCAGCAACAGAGGTGACAGAGGGAAGAAGGGGGGAAGGAGAACACCCCTCAAAGAACGGGGTACGTGGGTCGCCACGAGAGGCACCTACAGCGACTATGCTAGCCTCAGCTGCAAGGAGTTCCTTCTCGAGGAGGGCAATGGTGAGCTCAGTGGGGCAGCGAGCTAGGAAGTGGTCCCTGAGTAAGCGTAGAGTGTCAGGGAGGCGGGTGACTAGGTGGTAGAGAGTGAGCCAGAGCGCGGGTGGGTTCTTGGCAAGGAACTCATCAGGCATAGCGGCGCGGAAGCGAGCCTCACTAGTGCGGAGGTGCGTAATGAGGTCAGCGACTGTGTGGAAAGAGGCTAAGTCAAGGAACAGGTAGGGAAGAGAGAGACGGCCTAGTGCGGCAGAGGCCAGTGAGGAGTAGCGGGCAACGACAGCAGTGTACAGTGCCTGTGCAGTCTTGTGCTGCCCAAAGTGCTCGCGCTCATCTATCGGCAGGGATTTGCGAATAGCAAAGCGAGCGTGGGCGTCACGAGTCTGCCACTGTGAGCGAGCAGTGCTATCAGCAGTAGCAGCAGGGGCAGTGATATGGCCTAGGGCGTGGTCGTACAGTGAGATGTCGTCCTTGGCAGTGAGCTGTAGATAGAGGTGCAGGTCATCTAGCCAGGTGTCAAACTTCACTGGGCGGCCCTCAGCATCGAAAGCTAGCACAGGTGGGCTAGCCATAGGAGCAGTAGGAGCAGCAGTAGGAGTAGGAGGGTGAGACAGGTAGGGCGGCTCGGACAGTACGCGCGGCGCGGTTCAGTTCAGGTAGGGCGGCGCGGCTCGGGTAGGGCGGCGCGGTTCGGTTCGGGTCGCGCGGCTCGGCTCGGACTGGGCGGCTCGGTTCGGGTCGCGCGGCTCGGCTCGGTCCTGGAGGGGCTGTGGCGGTCACGGGCCGTTCGGGGCCTCTAGGGGCGAGCGTGGGGCCGTAAGGGGCCGTTAAGGGCGAGCGCGGGGCCGTTCGGGGCCTGTAGGGGCGAGTGCGGGGCCGTAAGGGGCCGCTAGGGGCGAGCGTGGGGGCCGTTCTAAGCCTCTAGAGGCGAGCGCGGGGTCGTGAAGGGCCTCTAGGGGCAATCGCGGGGCCGTTCGGGGCCTCTAGGGGCGAGCGCGGGGCCGTAAGGGGCCTCTAGGGGCGAGTGCGGGGTCGACGGGGGCCTCTAGGGAGGTGAGCGCGGGGCCGACGGGGCCGTTAGGGGCGATCCCGGGGCCGACGGGGTCGCTAAGGGGCGAGCGCGGGGCCGTAAGGGGCGAGCGCGTGGGCCGACGGGGCCTTAAGGGGCGGCGCGCAGGTCGCTAAGGGGCGGGTCGCGGGTCACGGGGCCTTAGGGGGCCGTGAAGAACGAGGCGCCCTAGCGCGCAGTTAGGTAGGTAGGTAGGTAGGTAGGTAGTGGTGGGCCCTAAAAGAAACGGTCCTAGCGAAGGACCTGCTCTATACCATGTTGGAACGAACGAATAGGAATGATTGAACTAACAGTGAAATCAGTACAAGTACCTAACACTAGAATTGTGTACCCCCTATAGGCTAACCCACTGTAGCCTAAACAAGCACAACATATATAATGTTTGACATTGCCGAGGTCAGCCTCGACCACAGAAAAAGTTGGCCACTCTTCCCGTGCACCCGACCAAGGCGGTCGGCTTCCCCCAAGCGAGGGCGGGGCCAAAATTCCCGTCAACATGTCTTACCTTACGTGCACCACGCCTTGACTCATCTCCTTGCAGCATCTCGCATTTCACAGCAAGATCTAAGCGGATCTGGCTTTTCGCAATAGATCCAGGCGGATGTGGCATTTCATGCAGGCGTTTTTTTTTTTTGTCTTTTTAAAATTTTGCAAAACGAAGAAGAAGAAGAAGAAGAAGAAGAAGAAGAAGAAGAAGAAGAAGAAGAAGAAGAAGAAGAAGAAGAAGAAGAAGAAGAAGAAGAAGAAGAAGAAGAAGAAGAAGAAGAAGAAGAAGAAGAAGAAGAAACGGCGGAAATTTTCACTAAGCACAAATTTTCCATCCTGATTGCCAGATCAAACATGCAAAAATGAGAAGTAACGCCTCTGGAATAAAGACAACGGAACAATTCACAAAGAAGGTTCCTTGCTGGCAAGCCAAACATTACAGTCAAGATCTGAATGGCTATGTCACATTAGCTTGTGTTTAAACTTCGTCATCCGTAGCTTGCATCAGAAAGGCTATCACCCCCTTTAGTAAACGGGACTGGCAGGACGAGAGTGCAACTTACAGGATAGAAAGTCGGGTGAGCGAGCCAATCCTAGCTGGAATGCTGCCATACAGTCCCTTGTTTGCAAGGTCACTGCGGAAACAAACAAAACGCACAAATGACATCACATCTATAATTTCAAGGTAAACAAGGTGTCAACAGATTCCAGAAATTTTGTTACAGAACCTGCAAGGGGGTGGAGGAGGCAACTACAAGCCTTGTCATAGAGATAGCTTGCAGGGAGGGGACATCGTCTTTATACCCTTCATTGAGTCAACGAATGACGATCCAAAGTCGTCAAATTGATTCGAAGCCATCGCCTCAAAACCATTGTCTGAAAAGACATCAACTCAAGCCGGTGAGAAGAAACGAGAATGAATGAACTATGAATGAATTGGGTACAAGTACTAACCCTAATTGGGTTGTACCCCTTATGGGCTACCCCACTATAGCCTACACAATATGCATGAGCTATAATGTTCTGACACATCCCCATAGGCTAAGTGGGGGAGAACAAGGGGTTACAAGACCAGTCAAGCAAAGCAAAGCAAAGCAAGCTTAGGGTGGATCACAAAGTCACCACACATTCCGAGCACAAGTTCAAGGCCACAAGGCCAGTTCACATGCAGGAGTACATATATATAAAAAGGCTAGACAAGCAAGAGCAGGTATATATATATATATATGTAACAGTACAAGCAAGGTCAAGAGGTGAGCAAGTGAGGCAAGGTAGGCACAAGGCCCAGCTGAGTACAGAAGCGCTGATGGTCACAAGGCGCAAGCGCCTTGGTGAAGATATCAGCAGTGTTGGCCTCAAAGGCCATGTACGCAAGACGCAGCTGACCACGCAGCTGCAGCTCACGAGCAAGAAAGTAGCGGAGAGCAATGTGCTTCGTTCTGTGCTCCAGTCGCTGCTCCCGACACAAGGCCAGCATGGCCTTGTTGTCTACGTACAGCACTGGAGGAGAACGAGGCGGCTCTCGGAGGTCAGTCAGCAGGTAGGTGAGCCAGCGAAGCTCATGTGCAACCATGGCTCCTGCGTAGATCTCAGCCTCACAACTGGAGCCAAGAAAAGAAGACCAGCGAGTAGCCCGCCACGAAATAGAGCCGGAACCAAGGCTGAAGGTGTAACCCTGTGACGACCGCTGCGTAGCCTGGTCGTCAGCCCAAGAAGCGTCTACGTGCCCAGTAAGGACCATCCAACTCTGCCCTCCAAGCACAAGCCCCATGCCCGACGTACTGCACAAGTAGCGCAACACCCTCTTCGCTGCAGCCATGTGCTCCAGTCTGTGTCTCCCAGGAGCAACATAGCGTGCAAGAATGCTAAGAGGGTATGCAAGGTCAGGTCGTGTGCAGGTCATCAGGTACATGAGGCAGCCAACAAGCTCTGGGTACGGGCCACTCGACTCTACGGACTCATCCGAAGGCGGAGCTGAGAGCGAGTGGCGAGTAGGCAGAGGAGTGGCCTGAGGCGAGGAGTACGTGAAGCCGAAGCGCTGAAGGACCTGCTGCACCATGTGTGACTGAGTCACGGTAAAGGTGCGGCGTGCTCTGTCTTGAGTGATCTTCAAGCCAAGGTAGCTGCGCAGTTCACCCAGGTCAGTGCACGTGTGTCTCTTCTGCAGCTCTAACTTCACGTGGGCGAGTCCAGCAGTGTCAGCAGTGGCAAAGACCAAGTCGTTGACGTACACGAGGATGTAGAACGGCGGCAATGAAGTGTCGGTGCGCAGAAACAGCGACGGGTCGGCAGTAGAGGGAGCAAACCCAAGAGCCGCAAGTGTAGTCCTCAGTGTGTCGTGCCACTTACGCGGTGCCTGGCGGAGACCGTAGACTAGCCGCCGGAGGCTCCACTGGGTGCCAGGAGGAAAAGACCCAGTGAAACCAAGTGAGTGACGCAGCCAGATCTCCTCGTGCAGGCTGCACTGCAAGAAAGCAGTGCTGAAGTCAAGAGAGTGTAGCTCGTAGTCACGGTGAGCAGCTATGTGCAGCAGTACCCGAAGAGTGGTCATCTTCGGGGTGAGAGAGAAGGTCTGAAAGTAGTCAACTCCTTGCTGCTGACTGAAGCCATGAGCCACGTAACGTGCCTTGAAGACAGCCGGAGAACCCGGCGGTCGCTTCACCCTGAAAATCCACATGCCACTGACGATGTTCGCCCCAGGAGGGGGAAGAGCATCAACGTAGGTGCCTGTGGACTTCCAGGAAGCCATCTCTGCGTCCATAGCTTCCTGCCAGTGAGAGGAGTAGGGACCCTCTATCGCCTCCGCGTAAGAGCGCGGAGTCGGGATGCCAAGGCAAAGGGGCACGCAGAGGAGCTGTGGACGGACGCAAAGACATCCGGTGCTTGCCATGGACAGGAGGAGGACGCTGATGCGAACCGCGACCACTAGTGCGAGCAGCACGGACAGGCGACGCAGGGTGAGACGCAGGCTCACGAAGCTCAGGAAGACTCCCAGGAGGACCAGTGTAGGGAGACGGAGCAGGCAGTGGGAAGGCCGGCTGTAACTGTAACTGCGACAGGACAGGCTGTGGACACTCTAAGGGAGGAGGACCAGTAGAAGACAGGAGACCAAGAACCTGCTAAAGGAGCGGAACGAAGTACGGCCGAGGCCGCGCGGCGCCTTGAGACACAGCAGGGACAGCACCAGCAACCCCAGTGGCAGCACCAGCACCAGTAGTAGCTCCAGCTCCAGTGCCCCCAGCAGCACCAGTAGTACCCCCAGCAGGACTGTGAGAATAAATGATCAGGGTGAGAATGACTAAGCCAGTGTTGGGTACAAATGCAACCCTAGAAAGCTGTACCCCATATGTGCTACCCCACTATAGCCTACAAACATATATCAGCTATAATAATCTGACACACCCCCATAGGCAAAGTGGGGGAGAACAAGGGGTCACAAGACCAGTCAAGCAAAGCAAAGCAAAGCAAGCTCAGGGTGGATCACAAAGTCACCACACAGTCCGAGCACAAGAGCAGGGCCAGAGGCCAGTTCACATGCAGGAGTACAGACATATATATAACACTAGACAAGCAGGAGCAGGTATATATATGTCACAGTACAAGTAAAGTCAAGAAGAGAGCAAGTAAGGCAAGACAGGCACAAGACCCAGCTGGGTGCAGAAGCGCTGATGGTCACAAGGCGCGAGTGCCTTGGTGAACACATCAGCAGTGTTGGCCTCAGAGGCCATCTACGCAAGTCGCAACTGACCACGCTGCTGCAGCTCACGAGCAAGGAAGTAACGGAGAGCAATGTGCTTCGTTCTCTGCTCCAAGCGCTGCTCTCGACACAAGGCCAGCATGGCCTTGTTGTCTACGTACAGCACTGGAGGAGAACGAGGCGGCTCTCCAAGGTCAGTCAGCAGGTAGGTGAGCCAGCGAAGCTCCTGTGCAGCCATGGCCCCGGCGTAGATCTCAGCCTCACAACTGGAGCTGAGAACCGAAGACGAACGAGTAGACCGCCAAGAGACAGAGCCAGAACCAAGACTGAAGGTGTAACCCTGTGACGACCGCTGCGTAGCCTGGTCGTCAGCCCAAGAAGCGTCCGCGTGGCCTGTAAGGACCACTGGACTCCGCCCTCCAAGCACTAGCCCCATGCCCGACGTAGTGCACAGGTAGCGCAATACCCTCTTCGCTGCAGCCATGTGCTCTGGTCGGTGTCTCCCAGGAGCAACATAGCGTGCAAGAATGCTCAGAGGGTATGCAAGGTCAGGTCGAGTGCAGGTCATCAAGTACATGAGGCAGCCAACAAGCTCTGGGTACGGGCCACTCGACTCTACGGACTCATCCGAAGGCAGAGCTGAGAGTGAGTGGCGAGTAGACAGAGGAGTGGCCTGAGGCGAGGAGTACGTGAAGCCGAAGCGCTGAAGGACCTGCTGCACCATGTGTGACTAAGTCAAGGTGATGGTGCGGCGTGCTCTGTCCCGAGTGATCTGCAAGCCAAGGTAGCTGCGCAGTTCACCCAGGTCTGTGCACGTGTGTCTCTTCAGTAGCTCGGACTTCACGTAGGCGAGTCCAGCAGTGTCCGCTGTGGCAAAGACCAAGTCGTCGACGTACACGAGGATGTAGAACGGCGGCACTGAAGTGTCGGTGCGCAGAAACAGCGACGGGTCAGCAGTAGACGGAGCAAACCCAAGAGCCGCAAGTGTAGTCCTCAGTGTGTCGTGCCACTCACGCGGTGCCTGGCGGAGACCGTAGACTGGCCGTCGGAGGCTCCACTGGGTGCCAGGAGGGAAAGTCCCAGTGAAGCCAGGTGGACGGCGCAGCCAGATCTCCTCGTGCAGGCTACCCTGCAGGAACGCAGTGCTGAAGTCGAGAGAGTGAAGCTCGTAGTCGCGCTGAGCGGCTATGTGCAGCAGCACCCGAAGAGTGGTCATCTTCGGGGTGGGAGAGAAGGTCTGAAAGTAGTCAACTCCCTGCCGCTGACTGAAGCCACGAGCAACGTACCGCGCCTTGAAGACAGGTGGAGAGCCCGGCGGCCGCTTCACCCGGAAGATCCACATGCCACTGACGATGTTCGCCCCAGGAGGGGGAACTGCGTCAACGTAGGTGCCTGTGGACTTCCAGGAAGCCATCTCTGCATCCATAGCTGCCTGCCACTGAGAGGAGTAGGGACCCTCTACGGCCTCCGCGTAAGAGCGCGGAGTCGGGATGTCTAGTGCATCCGCGTCTCCCTCAGGAGCAAACAGTACAGACGCGAGATAAGGTGAAGCAGCAGCCAGACACTGTAACTCCTCCTGCCTGTCCTCTAGGACGTCCGTGCCAAGAGCACACTCACCCCCGACGGACGGAGGACAGACAGACGCAGACTCAGCAACAAGACTAGCAGCGTAGTCGAGACGACAACGAGCAGCAAAGTCGACGAGCTCAGCGACAAGAGCAGACGCAGCAGTGGACTCAAACGAGGGGTCAGTGATGACAGTAGCAAGCAGACGCGTGACAGTAGGACTGGCAGCACGAAGAGAGTCCGACTCAGGGTCGGCAAGCGCAGGAAGAGAGGACTCAGGAGGAGAAGGCAAAGGGGCACGCAGAGGAGCAGTGGACGGACGCAGAGACATCCGGTGCGTGCCAGGGACAGGAGGAGGACGCTGACGCGAACCGCGACCACTAGCGGGAGCAGTACAAACAGGCGACGCGGGACGAGACGCAGGCTCACGACGCTCAGTAAGACCTCCAGTAGGACCAGTGTAAGGAGAGGGAGCAGGCAGAGGAGAGGAAGGCTCCAACAGTGACTGCGACTGGACAGGCTGCGGACACTCTACCGGAGGAGAAAGACCAAGAACCTGCTGCAGGAGCGGAACGAAGTATGGCCGAGGCCGCGCGGCAGCTCTAGACTCAGCAGCAGCACCCTCAGCGACAGTACCAGCGCCACCAACACCTCCAGCGGTAGGACCTCCAGCAGTACCAGCAGCAGAACCACCGCGAGGACAGACAGCAGTGGTCTCAGCACCAACCCCCTCAGCAGCTCCAGCTCCAGGAGGACCCGCAGGCCCAGCAGCTCCGGGACCGGCAGCACCAGCACCCTCGACTGTCGAAGAAGCTCCAGCTCCAGCAGCACGCCTCCAGCGGTGAGCAAACCACTCGCGCAGCTCCTGTGGAGAGAGGGGCTCCCGTCGAGACGCAGCAGCAGGAGAAACCCCAGGCTCAGCACCCCCAGGCTCAGCAGCTCCCAACTCAGCACCCCCAGGCTCAGCAGCTCCAGGCACAGCACCCCCCGGCTCAGCACCCTCCGTAGTAGTACCCCCAGGCTCAGCACCCCCAGGCTCAGCAGCTCCCAACTCAGCACCCCCAGGCTTAGCAGCTCCAGGCACAGCACCCCCCGGCTCAGCACCCTCCGCAGTAGTACCCCCAGGCTCAGCACCCCCAGGCCCAGCACCCCCAGGCTCAGCACCCCCAGAGTCAGCACCCCCAGGCTCAGCACCCGCAGCAGCACCAGAGTCACCAGTAACCTCGACCGGGTCAACTGCGTCTACCTGGGACACACCTGAGGGGGCAGGAACCTGAGGGGGGAGGGGGTCTACCGGGGGGGGGAACCGGCACAAGGAAGTCCGGCGAAGGGGGGAGGGAAGGAGTGCGGTAGGGGAAGAGGCGGTAGAAGGGGACTGACTCGTCGAACGTGACGTCCTGGGAGGACAGAACACGGCGAGAGGTGGGGTGGTAGAACTGCCACCCTGGTGCGTCAGGGGGGAAACCCAGGAAGACGCAGGGAGCAGCACGAGGGGACAGCTTGTCCGCAGACAAGTCGCGGACAAACGCCCGAGATCCCCAGACACGGAACGTAGACGCATCGCCAACCTTCCCCGTCCACAGCAAAGCTGGGGAGGTCTCCGGCATGGAGACCCTGGGTTGAAGGTTGATCTGATGCGCCGCGTATCGGACTGCAAACGGCCACAGAAAATGGGGGGCAGCCGCATGCATCATGGACGTACGGGCGACGTCCATGACCATGCCAATGCGGCGCTCAGCAATCCCATTTTGCTGTGGAGAGTCCGGAAGCGTGAAGGTCTGGCGGATGCCTCGTGCACGACAGTAGGCTCGCAGAAGGCCAGAGGAGAACTCTGCGCCTCTGTCCGAGTGCAGACGCAGAACAGGAAAGTCCGAGCCGAAGCTCTTCCCGAGCTGGAGACGAGCCTCGCGGATCCAGTCGATCAGCACCTCAGCGACAGCACCCTTGCTGAGCAAGGGGAGGACCGTGGTGTAACGCGAGTAGTCGTCAACCACCAACAGAAAGTAGCGCTCGTGACCCTGCCCACGGACGGGGGCTGGGCCCCACACGTCCATGTGAAGCGTCTGCAGAGGAGCCTCTGTCGGGGGGAACTAGGAGGAGTGAGGAGCAGCCCGGAGGCGACCCTCGACACAGGGGACACAGGAAGGTCCTGGCCCGGAGGGAAGGGGAGGGAGAGACTGGGGAAGACCAGAGACAAGGACACGGGAAGCCATGCTCCAAAGACGGGGCAAGGAGGGGTGGCCAAGACGGTGGTGCCAAAGGAGAGTCTCGTGAGACAGGAGGCGACAAGAACAGGGGGCAGACTCAGGACCTGACCGGGACGCAGCAGCAAGCACCTGACCTGACGCAGCCACCTGACCAGACGCAGGGACAGGAGGAGACTCAACGGTCAGGGTGTAGAGACTCGACCCCGGCCGACGCGAGAACGTGGCCAGGTGTCGGCCTGTGCGTGCCTCCGTGCAGTGGGTCACCCGCTGACTCGTAGGAGTGAACTGGTGAACCCCCACATCCTGCAGGTCCGCGCCACTCACCAAGTTCGTAGAGAACGAGGGAAGGTACAGACCAGACAGGGTGCCCGAAGGGGCAGCCGGACACGGGAGGACAGTGGAGAAGTGAGAGAGGACAGGACCCCCAGAGGGGTCAGCCAGGGAGACGGCAACCGGCCGGCCAAGCGGCGTAAGGGTGGTGCGGTCTCGAAAGAAGGAGCGAGAAGCCCCAGAGTCAAGTGTGAAAGTAAGGGAGGACGAGGGCGACGCAGTACCTGAGAGCGCAGTCTCACCAGTACCTGAGAGCGCAGACGCACTGGCACCTAGAGCAGCAGCCTCACAAGCACCTAGCGCAGCAGTACCAATGCCCGGGTCGGGCTGGAAACACCGGTAACCCTCAGTCTCCTCACTAATAGTCACAGCATACATAGCAGCAAGGATAGCATCAAAATCAAGATCAAAGATCGCTACACCAGCCCTAAGAAGCTCACCCAGCGAGGGATCTCACTAGCCCCGGGGAACTGCTGACGCCAAGCGTCCGTCAGGCGGCCAAAACAGCGCTGAGTGGGGTGGGCACCCCCACACTGCTCACCCGCGCGGTCGCCGGAACGAAGGACGTAGGTGCAAGGACCAGTACCCCCACCCCTCTGACGCTGAGTGTACCACTCACGAAGCTGCTGAGGCGGAGGGATGTCCCGCGAACGCTGCTGCTGCTGCTGCTGCGAGCGCTGGGCACCACCACCGCCGCTCCGCTGCTGGGTACCACCCTGACCAGCTCCACCCCCTCCACCACCACCGCCTCCTCCGCTGCCTCCTCCGCCGCCTCCACCTCCGCCGCTGCCACCACCACCACCGCTGCCACCACCACCGCCGCCTCCGCAGCTGCTGCCACCACCACCACCACCCCCGCCACCACTCCCGCCGCCACCCCCACTCCCTCCGCCGCCTCCGCCGCCACCGCCACCGCCCCCTCCGGCTCCACCCGCACCCTTGCCCCCCTTGCCCTTGCCAGAGCAACGTCTCCCACTAGGGGCAGACGCCGCGCCGACCGACTCAAGACCAAGCAGGTCGGCAGCAGCAGCAGAGGCAACAGAGGGCAGCAAGGGGGAAGGAGAGCACCCCTCAAAGATGGGGGTGCGAGGGTCTCCACGAGAAGCTCCTACAGCGACTATGCTCTTCTCCGCTGCTAGGAGGGCCTTCTCGAGGACGTCGACGGTGAGAGTGGTGGGACAGACTGCGAGAAAGTGGTCCCTGACTACGCGAAGGGAGTCAGGGAGGCGTGCGACTACGTAGTAGAGAGTGATGTACATGGGGGGGGGGTTCTTAGCGCAGAACTCAGCAGGAAGGGCGGCGCGGTAGCGAGTGTCACTAGTGCGGAGGTGCGTAATGAGGTCAGCGACAGTGGGAAAGGCAGAGAGGTCAGGAAAGAGGTAGGGAAGCATGAGACGGCTCAGTGCAGCAGTGGCAGGGGAGGAGTAGCGCGCAACTACAGCGTCGTACAAGGTCTGAGCACTCTTGTACTGACTAAAGTGCGCGCGCTCAGAGGTAGGGAGGTGGCGACGCACAGCAAGACGTGCAGCAGCATCGCGGGTGGCCCACTGAGAGCGCACAGTGGGATCAGCATCAGCAGCAGGAGCAGGAGAGGCGCCAGAGGTAAGGTCAAAGAGAGAGAGGCCGTCTGCTCTATCGCACTGTAAAAACAACTGCAGGTCGTCGACCCAGACCTCAAAGTCAATGGCGCGACCCTCAGCGTCAAAAGCTAGGACACTAGGGGTAGCCATGACGACGACAGCGAAGCAGTGCAAGCAGTAGGGGAAGAGCACGCAGTGACAGTGGGACTGTGCTCACCAGGCAGGGCAGGCCGGACAACTCTGCAGAAGGGCGGCTCGGCGACTCAGCGACTCGGCTGCTGGGCGGCTCTGGTTCAGGGCAGCTCGGCTCCCGGGCGGCTCGGCGGCCGGGCGGCTCGGGTGCGGGGCGGCTCGGCTGCACTGCTGCTCGGCTGCTGCAGGTGGGCGGCTCGGCTGCTGCAGGTAGGGTGGCGGGGCCGCGAGATCAGGGGCAGCGGGGCCGAAGTAGCAGGGCCGGCAGGTGCAGCGGCGGGGACGACGGGGTCGCGGCTGGTGGAGCGGCGGAGCCGGCAGAGAGGGCGGCGGAGCCGCGGCTGAGCAGGCGGCGGGGCCGGCGGCGTAGTCGGCGGCTGGGCCGCGTCGTAGTGGGCGGCGGGGCCGCGTCAGAGCAGGCAGCGGGGCCGCGTCAGAGGCGGCGGCGGGGCCGCGTCAGATCAGGCGGCGGGGCCGCGTCAGAGGCGGCGGCGGGGCCGCGTCAGATCAGGCGGCGGGGCCGCGTCAGAGGTGGCGGCGGGGCCGCGTCAGATCAGGCAGCGGGGCCGCGTCAGAGGTGGCGGCGGGGCCGCGTAAGAGGTGGCGGCGGAGCCGCGTCAGAGCAGGCGGCGGGGCCGCGTCGTAGCGGGCGGCGGGGCCGCGATCGGGCGGCGGGGCCGCGACGTGGCGGCGGGGCCGGGTTTGGGTGGCGGGGCCGCGATCAGAAGGGGTGGCGGGGCCGCGTCTGAGGGACGGCGGGGCCACGAGGGAAAGGGCGACTCGAGGGATCGCTAAAAAAAATGTGCGCCTCGGGGCGCGCTTCGGTGGGCCCTAGGCAACGTTCCCACAGGGAACTCGCTCTATACCATGTGAGAATAAATGATCAGGGTGAGAATGACTAAGCCGGTGTTGGGTACAAATGCAACCCTAGAAAGCTGTACCCCATAAATGCTACCCCACTATAGCCTACAAACATGTATCAGCTATAATAATCTGACAAGGACCGCCTCCAGGACCGACAGCAGTAACCTCCGCGCCAACACCCGCAGCAGCTCCAGCTCCAGAATTACCCGCAGGTCAAGCAGCTCCAGTACTCCCAGTACGAGCACCTCCGGGACCCGTGGCACCAGCTCCCTCAGCAGCAACAGAACCTCCAGTACCCGCAGCACCTCCAGCTCCAGCAGCTTGCCTGCAGTGCCGGGCAAACCACTCACGCAGCTCCTGTGGAGAGAGTGGTTCCCGGCAAGAAGAAGCACCCGGAGAACCGCCACGCACAGCACCAGCATGCCCAGCTCCCTCAGGCTCCGCACCCCCAGGCTCATCACCTCTAGGCGTAGCACCCCCAGGCTCAGCACCCCCAGGCTCAGCACCCCCAGGCTCAGCACCCCCAGGCTCAGCACCCCCAAGCGTAGCACCCCCAGGCTCAGCACCCCCAGGCTCAGCACTCCCAAGCTCAGCACCCCCAGTAGTAGCACCCTCAGGCTCAGCACCCCCAGGCGTAGCACCCACATGCTCAGCACCCGCAGAGTCAGCACCCCTAGGCTCAGCACCCTCAGCAGCACCAGAGTCACCAGTAACCTCGACAGGCTTGACTGTGTCTACCTGGGACACACCTGAAGGGGCAGGACCCTGAGGGGGGAGGGGGTCTACCGGGGGGGGACCTGGCACAAGGAAGAGCGGTGGCGGGGGGAGGGATGCAGTGCGGTAGGGGAAGAGGCGGTAGTAGGGGACCGACTCGTCGAACGTGACGTCCTGGGAGGAAAGAACACGGCGAGAGGTGGGGTGGTAGAACTGCCACCTTGGGGCGTCAGAGGGGAAACCCAGGAAGACGCAAGGAGCAGCACGAGGGGACAGCTTGTCCGCAGACAAGTCGCGGACAAACGCTCAAGATCCCCAGACACGGAACGCAGACGCATCGCCAACCTTCCCCGTCCACAGCAAAGCTGGGGAGGTCTCCGGCATGGAGACCCTGGGCTGAAGGTTGATCTGATGCGCCGCTTACCAAACTGCAAACGGCCACAGAAAATGGGGGGCAGCCGCATGCATCATGGACGTACGGGCGACGTCCATGACCATGCCAATGCGGCGCTCAGCAATCCCATTTTGCTGTGGAGAGTCCGGAAGCGTGAAGGTCTGACGGATACCCCGTGCACGACAGTAGGCTCGCAGAAGGCCAGATGAGAACTCTGCGCCTCTGTCAGAGTGCAGACGCAAAACAGGAAAGTCCGAGCCGAAGCTCCGCCTGAGCTGGAGACGAGCTGCGCGGATCCAATCAATCAACACCTCAGTGACATCACCCTTGCTGCGCAAGGGGAAGACTGTGGTGTAACGCGAGTAGTCGTCAACCACCAGCAGGAAGTAGTGCTCGTGACCCTGTCCACGGACGCGGGCTAGGCCCCGCACGTCCATGTGAAGCGTCTGCAGCGGGGCCTCTGTCGGAGGAAACTTGGAGGAGTGAGGGGCAGCCCGCTGCGGCCCTTCGACACAGGGGACGCAGGTAGGGCCAGGCCTCGGAGGAAGGGGAGGGAGGGACCGGGGAAGACCAGAGACAAGGACACAGGAGGCCATGCTTCGGAGACGAAGCAGGGAGGGGTGACCAAGGCGGTGGTGCCAGAGGAGAGTCTCGTGAGACAGGAGGCGACACGAGCAGGGGGCAGACTCAGGACCAGACCTGGACGTTGCAGCTAACACTTGGCCCGGCGCAGCTACCTGACCAGACGTAGGGACTGGAGGAGACGACGTGGTCAGTGTGTACAGGCTCGACCCCGGCCGACGTGTAAACGTGGCTAGGTGTCGGCCTGTCCGAGCGTCCGTGCAGTGGGTCACCCGCTGACTCGCAGGAGTGAACTGGTGAACCCCCGCATCGTGTAGGTCAGCACCACTCACCAAGTTCGTAGAGAGAGAGGGGAGGTAAAGACCAGACAGGGTGCCAGAGGGGGCCGCCGGACAAGGGAGGACAGTGGAGAAGTGAGCAAGGACAGGACCCCCAGAGGGGTCTGCCAAGGAGACCGCAACTGGCCGACCAAGCGGCGTGAGTGTGGTGCGGTCTCCAAAGAAGGAGCGAGAAGCCCTTGAGTCAAGTGTGAAGGTGTGGGAGGCCGAAGCCGACGCAGTACTTGAGAGTGCAGACTCACCAGTACCGGAGGAAGCAGACGCACCTAGAGCAGCAGCCTCGCTAGCACCAAGAGCAGCAGCCTCACCAGCACCTACAGCAGCAGGCTCAATGCCCTGGTCGGGCGGGAAACACCGGTAACAGTCACCCTCCTCACGAATAGACACAGTATACATAGCAGCAAGAATAGCATCAAAGTCAAGGTCAAAGATAGCTACCCCTGCCCTAGACAACTCGCCCCAGCGAGGGATCTCAGTGGCCTCAGGGAACTGGTGACACCAAGCTTCCGTCAGGCGGCCAAAGCAGCGCTGGGTGGGGTGCGCACCCCCACACTGCTCACCCGCACGGTCGCCGGTGCGCAGGACGTAGGTGCACGGACCAGTACCCCCACCCCGCTGGCGTGCAGCGTACCACTCACGGAGCTGCTGAGGGGACAGGGTCTCCCGACTGCGCTGCTGCTGCTGGCGCTGACCACCACCAGAGCCACTCCTCTGCGAAGAGCCACGACCTCCTCCTCCTCCTCCTCCGCCACCGCCTCCTCCACCTCCTCCACCTCCACCACCTCCGCTCCCATCGCCAACGCCGCCGCCTCCGCCTCCACTGCCGCCAGCGACACCTCCACCCCCGCCACCACCCCCACCGCCACCCCCACTCCCTCCGCAGCCTCCACTGCCGCCTCCACCGCCCCCGCTAGCTCCTCCAGCGCCCCTGCCCCCCTTGCCCTTCCCAGAGCGGCGTCTCCCACTAGGGGTAGACGCCGCACCGACCGACTCAAGCCCAACGAGGTCGGCCGCAGTAGCAGAGGCAAAAAAGGGCAAAAGGGGGGAGGGGGAACACCCCTCAAAGATGGGGGTGCGCGGGTCACCACGAGAAGCTCCTACAACGACTATGCTCTTCTCCGCTGCTAGGAGGGCCTTCTCGAGGAGGTCAACAGTGAGAGTGGTGGGACAGACTGAGAGAAAGTGGTCCCTGACTACGCGAAGGGAGTCAGGGAGGCGGGTGACTATGTAGTAGAGAGTGATGTACATGGGGGGGGGGGGGGGGGGGGGTTCTTGGCGCAAAACTCAGCAGGAAGCGCAGCGCGGTAGCGAGTAGCATGAGGCGGCTCAGTGCAGTAGTGGCAGGGGAGGAGTAGCGTGCAACTACGGCGTCGTACAAGGTCTGAGCACTCTTGTACTGGCTAAAGTGCGAACGCTCAGAGGTAGGCTGGTGGCGACGCACAGCAAGACGTGCAGCAGCATCGCGCGTGGTCCACTGTGAGCGGACAGTGGCATCAGCATCAGCAGCATGGGGAGGAGAGGCACCAGAGGTGAGGTCAAAGAGAGAGAGACCGTCCGCCCTATCGCATTGTAAGAAAAGCTGCATGTCATCTATCGAGACGTCAAAGTCAATGGCCCGACCCTCAGCGTCAAAAGCGAGGACACTAGGGGTAGTCATGACAGCAATAGACTAGAAGCGCGAACAGTAGGGTGAGGGCAGTGAAGTGACAGAGGCGCTGCTCTTACCAGACAGGGCGGCTCGGGCGGCTCGGCTGCAGGGCGACTCGGTGGCTCGGCAGCTGGGCGGTAGGCGGCTCGGCAGCTGGGCGGCTCGGCGGCTCGGCTGCTGGGCGGCTCGGCGGCTCGGCTGCTGGGCGGCTCGGCGGCTCGGCTGCTGGGCGGCTTGGTGGCTCGGCTGCAGGGCGGCTCGGCGGCTCGGCTGCTGGGCGGCTCAGCGGCTCAGCTGCTGGGCGGCTTGGCGGCTGGGCGGCTCGGGGGGCTCGGCTGCTGGGCAGCTCGGCGGCTCTGCTGCTGGGCGGCTCGGCGGGGCCGCAAAGGAGGCGGCGGAAGGGCGCTGAGAGGGCGGCGTCCGGGGCCGCTGAGATGAGGCGGCTGGGCCGCCGAGAGGATGCGGAGGGGCCGCGGAGAGGAGGCGGCGGGGCCGCCGAGAGGAGGCGGCGGGGCCGCGGAGAGGAGGCGGCGGGGCCGCCGAGAGGAGGCGGCGGGGCCGCTTAAAGAAGGCGGCGGGGTCGCTGAAAGGGCGGCGACGAGGCCGCTGCAGGGGTAGTGGCGGGGTCGCTGGAAGGAGACGGCGGGGCCGCTGAGAAGGGCGGCAACGGGCCGCTGAAGAGGGCGGCGTCAGAGCCGCAGTGAGGGCGGCGGCAGGGCCGTGCAAGGGCGGCGATGGGGCCGCTGGTGAAAGGGCGGCGAGGGGGGCCGCAGGGGGAGAGCGGCGTCGGGCCGCGAAGGGCGGCGGATCGGGGCCGCAAGGGCGGCGGATCGGGGCCGCAAGAGGCCGCTAGGGGGCCGTGAGGGCGGCTAGGGTGGTGCTACGCGATCGTTAGGGCGGCGCGACGCGACCGCTAGGGCAGCGCGACGAGGCCGCGAGGGGCCGCTAAGGGCGACGCGACGGGGCCGTGAGGGGCCTAGCGAGGGCGCGACGGTAAGGAAAGCACACGAGGCGCGACTCGGGCCTAAGCGGAGCGCGCTCCGGGCAGGGAAATTGGAAATGTGCATGTGCATATACCGGGAATCGAACCCGAGACCGCTCTGATACCATGAGAAGAAACGAGAATGAATGAACTATGAATGAATTGGGTACAAGTACTAACCCTAATTGGGCTGTACCCCTTATGGGCTACCTACCCCACTATAGCCTACACAATATGCATGAGCTGTAATGTTCTGACAGCCGGCGTATCTAAACCCTGTCGCCATCGATTGAAAGCAGTGCTTCAAATTGTCAGGCTCACTCCCCATTGTCTCACATGGACAGAATCATGCCAGTGGCATCGCATGTGAGGCCGGTGGCAGTGGTGCAGTCAGGCGAAGTTCCACCCCACCCAGCGATGGTCCTGCGCCATGCCACCTGGCAGTCCTGTAAGAATGGCACTGCAGCAAAGTGGCGGCCGGGGGAGGAAAACTTCGAAGGAGTAGGTACAAGTGTGCTGGCACACGGACTGGATCTGAGAGGGAAGCGGTGGGAATGGTCCCCGCGAGCGACCTGGCCTCACCTTGTGAGGAATGGACTGGCAAGGCGGCGTTGACCATCGCGATGGGCGAGGCAAGGATGACAAGCAATGCAAGTGCCAGCGCTGAACGCAGCAAGCGCTCGTGACGCGCACCGTGACGCACCATGAATGCCCGGCCGTCCGATTTGGCCGAACTATTCCCCCCCATGGTTAGATTACCGCTCTAGTACTACTACTACTTAAGCTTCAAAACCGGTCCGTAGCAAAACCTCCAGCTACTAGTACTACAGCAAATACAATAATACTAGTGGTGAGTTTTTTTAATCAGGTAGAGACGATTACTAAAGACTTCCAGGGACAGGTGGCATGAATGCATGGCCGTGTGATTCGGCCGGATAATTATCCTGCATGGCTAGATAACGCGCTAGTAGTACTAGGTACAAGCTTCTTAAAACCGGTCCGTGGCAAACCTTCAGCTACTAGGAATGCTTGGTTTCTAGATTCTAGTGAAGGTGGTTTGTTTGAAGAGGGAGAGACGACTAGAGAAAAAGGACAGGATGGCGTTGTCGACGCCCAAACTGCTACCTCATAGCGAGAAAACCAACCAAAACCACTATTCCGTGCCTTCTTGTTTCCAAAAATCAGCTCAGTTAGGACGTTTTGTTTGCGCTGTACATGCGTTGACATGATCCGTCATGTCCCTGCTGGTGTGCCGGGAGCCGTTGTCGTTCCTGCGCCGCGCTTGAACTGTACTGTACACCTGTTACCAGGCGCAGGGCTTCCCACGTCCCACATATTTTCCGAATTTAGTACGAACTCTCCAACCTAGACTGAATAAATGCTGTCCGGTTTGCTTGAAAGGGATTAGATGTGTAACCAGCTGTCATGTACACGGGTGGAACAGATGCTGCTCAAAGCAAAGGGACTAGGGGGGTGCATTTGCCACTCAACACGCGCCCAAAAAGTTCAACAACAAAGGCCCTGTTCGGTAGCCTTCCAGTCACACTGGGCGCACTCGAACTGGGGAAGCCTACGATTTGTTTCGTAGCCTCGGGCCTCCACTCACACTGGAAGGAAGTCTCGTTCGTATTTGCAAGAAGTTACCATGTGTTTATTAAGAAATTTCGAGAACATTTTTCCACTTGTGTACGAGGCTGCCTGATCAACAAACAAAAAATCAGCCCGACAAATAGAAACCCCTCGATATGGAAAAGGGAAAAATATGAACGGGCACGATCTCTCATCTTTGAAAAAACGGATCAAAATGTATTAATTTGACCTGAAAAGACACTAACGAGACGTATACCCTTCAGCATGCCACTCGGAGCAGGCCTGCCTGGGTGGAACTAGAAAGCAGAAATGGGTTAGACTTTCACTGATGGTCGAGTTTGCCTGTGCTCGCAATTTCGTAGTAAGTGTCCTCGCCTTCACTCTGACTGAGTTTCTTACGCTTTCGGAAGCCAAGTCACACTGGGCAGGTCTGGTGTTCTAATAACGATTTGGTGGGCTTTAATAGGGTTCGAATTTGGGCGAGGAAGATCCCCCGCACCAGCCGCAGTATGACTTGCTGGGCTACCGAACAGGGCCAAAGTCAAAGGCCCCGGCTCCCTGCCGAGTTTTTGTGCCGGGTAGCGACTTTTTGTGCCGGGTTTAGGGGCCTCCGTAGTGCAGTGGGGTCCGAGTCCCCTTCACACGGGCTGGCGGCGACTGCACTGAACCGCCTGAAACCGAGCTCTCTAGCCTATCGAGTGGCAGATAGCAGGCTCACCCATCTTCCGCCCGCACGGAGGTGTGAGGAGCACCTGACTCAGCAGCAGGGGTTGCCCGTGTCCAGAAAAAACTTCTGCGATGCAAGAAAGAAGGAAACATAGCATACAGAATAGAAGTTATCATTAGGGATCCAATCTAATACAAATGCTCTCATTAACCTATTAAATAATGTGTGATTGAGTACATGCCATATGATACACTTGCGATGCCATTCTTAGTTCTATTTGATTATTTCAAAACCAAATCTGCATTTTATCTGCGTACAAGTACCCCGTGTAACCATGCCTTTTTGTTTTTAAGATCTCGGCTTCGTAAGGGCATGCCCGGTCAGATTTGTTGTGCATTAGTGCGAAGCAGGGCTGACGTTTCATATTAGGCCTCCCTGATTCCAAGAAAAAAAATTCCCCTCTATTATGAGAGCACATTTTTCAGAATGATGCTACCCTGATTGCTCAGGGTTAGTATATAACTCTGATAGTTCAGGGTCGAAAATCAAAGATCATAGTAGTAACGCGCCCTTTGTTACCGGGGAAAAAGTCTTGCTCTGCGTAAAGTCTGCGCTCTATGTTTTGCGCACACTTTGAGAACGCTAACTTCCACCCTTTTAATTTCACAAAATAGTTATTATCCACACGTTCGCGATTTTGGTCAACATAACATTTCGATTCGATACCGCAAATGTGCCAAGTGTTTAATTCGCCGAGTACCTGAATGTCACCAACATCGTTGTGCGAAACGCAAAAAAAAAAAAAAAATCTGGTAACTTCACGCACACGCAATTACGGTACGACAGTAGAATGACCAATTGACCCCGCCCTCGCATGGGCGAATTGACTTTGTGGTTGGGTGCGTGGGAGGTGCAGCCGACCTTCCGCAGAGGCCGACGAAGGTGGTCGTCGACCTGCGCGGAACCAGTGAGACTTCGTCGACGGAGGAGTTCAACGAGAATGGTCGACGAAACAGTTAGTCGACCAGAGTTGCGCAACTGGTGCAGAATTTCGTGGGCGTTTGTCTGCGCAGGGTCGCATCTGACCCTGCGCAACCTTGAGACTGCACAGGCGAATTTTGGCCAGAAATTCGAATGTGCCCTAATTTCAACCAATCAGGAGCTGATATTTTGAAATATCAACCGAGGTGCTCAACGAAGGTGCTTGACGAAGGTGCTCGACGAAGGTCGTCGAGCAGCGACGAAGAAGGTCGTCAGCCCGCAACGACGAAGGTCGTCAACCAGTGACGACGAAGGTCATCATCCTACAGAGATGTCAGTGTTAACGCAAGTGGAGTGTTGGCCCCGCCCTCGCTTGGGCAACGCCGATGACTTGGTCTTATGTACGGGAGTAGCAGCCGACCGTTCACAGTGGGAGAGCTGCTCGACAGGCTTCGTCGAGCTACAGGGGACCGCTGTGGTGCTGCTGTCGACCAGGAAGCTGGACAGCTGCAACTGACTGGTCTGGGCGACGGGTGGGCCGTCGGCCATGAGGGGCAGTTTGACCGGGAGGTCTCCGTCGACCTGCAGCTCGACCAGGGGGTCTCCGTTGACCTGTAGCTCGATCGGGAGCAGTCTGTAGACCTGCAGTTTGACTGGGAGGTCGACGGAGTAGTCCGTCCACCTTACAAGTGAGCAGCGGTCGACAAGGGGAGCTCGGCGACAACCGCTGACGGTTTTGGTCAACGGAAGGGGTCCGTCGACCAGGGGGTAGCTCGACGGGAGTTGTGGTTGACCAAAGGGACCTGGTGGACGACCAAAAGCAGTGGTGGACGACCGTAAGCACCTGGTGGTCGACCGGGTCGACCGGGTAACTCGCTCGACGAGTTCTGCGGAGGCATGTGAACGTCGTCGAGGTCGCGATGGCGCAGGCGACTTCAGGCTGGTATCCCGAAGTCAATGTGGCTCTTCAGGTGCAGACAACAGCCGACGGATGCCCAACGAGGCAAGTCGGGCCAATCGTCTGCGCGCACCTGTGAGCGTGCATACTGCTGTGTTCTACGGGGCAACGCTGGACAGCCGCTCTGCTGCAGCGTTGGCACGCCGTCGACCTGCTCTTTTGGCAGGTCGCCCTTCTGCAATGCTGGCGCAACTCCTCTACGCGACGCTGGCAGGCGGTCGACCGAGCTGTGCTGGCGGTCGACCAGGCTAGCTACACGGTTGCTAGGTGCCTGATGTAGTCGTTGTTGCCATCGCTTGTTCTATCATCATGCAATTTCGACTTTGCCTAGTGGAAACTCTTGCCGATTACTCCCGTGAATGCGCAAGCACTAAGGAACTAAGTAAAGCTACAATCACCTCAAGTAGTTCGTGCCAACCCCATAGTCTAGCTCACTACCGTTGTAGAGTGTATCTCCGCATGGTGCGGTGAGCGTGGACGGCCCCGCAAATCCTTCACATAGAAGCCAACTTTTGCACCTACTAAGTCGTTCATAGGCCGGCAGCAGCGATAGTCGCCATGGTTGACCCTGTTGTTGATGCGGGTGTAGCGAACACCTTGGAGACACGCTTGGCTGATGCAAGGAAACGCCACGCGGATGGCGAGTACGGGAGGATCCTCTTGCTCATCGTCGAGTTGGGCATCCGGTCGCAGTGGGCGACGGAACACCTTTCCCGTTCTGCATCTCCTCGACCGGTGTGCAGCGAGGGTGGCGTCGACGACGAGTTTGACGGTGGTGCACGAGTTAGCGGCAGCGAAGGCACGAGGCAGAGAGGGGTGATCAAGGTCGACGGTGGTGTCGACGGAATCCAGGCGCGAGTGCAGCGGTTGACGGCGGTTGCAGGCAGCTCGCGTGTCGACGTCAATGTTCGACGTCGCTCTCCTCTACGGAGCGGTGGAGGGCTCTCGGCGACGACGCATGTGACGGCAGGTGGGATTCCGCCGGCGTATGGCTACTTCAAGTTCTCGCCGGACCAGATCACCGACGCACCGCTGCAAGGTCGACGGGACCTCATCACCTGGAGGGAGTCGATCGAACCTCAGCTGGAGGTCGCCGGGGTGAAGGGCTTCGCGACGGAACAGTGCCAATTCCGCCCGTGGACGATGTCGAGCTGCGCGGGGAGTTTCGAGCGGCTCACTTGCCCACCTTCATGGTCATCTCAAGGTGCTGCTCGCCGGTGATGAAGCTGGCGCTCAGGAGCTGTCGAGAGCGACTGGATGCTGGTCACCAGGCATGGCACTTCATCATGTCGACGTACCAGGTCAGGGACGACCTGTACATCGGGCAGCTAGAGAAGAAGATGACTCACATTCGGATGGGCGAGCAGGAGTCGGCGACGGATTATTGCAACCGTGCTCGATGGATCCTGGGTGAGATGCGGATGGCGGGCGCCGAGTACTCAATGGCGTCCTACATCACCTACATCGACAAGGGCTTGCCGCGCTGCTACAATCTCATGAAGATGATGATGATGGTGCCCGGCACGCGTGAGTCCCTCGACGAGGACTCCATCACCAGCTATATTCTTCAAGATGAGGCGATGCAGGAGGACGAACAGCCCACAGAGCTCCTTCCGCAAGCAAACTACGCTGCATCAACGAAGCTGAATCAGCAGCAAGGGCAGCGCGGGAAGCCGGGCGGAGGTGGTAGCGGAGGTGGGCGGTCGACGAGAAGCGGTCGACGCGGGACAAGGGTCGACGAGGTGGTGGTGGTCGACGGCGGGAGTGCTGGATCTGCGGCGACCCCGACCATCTCTCCTTCGACTGCTCCGACCGCAATGACAGCGACGATGACGACAACAAGGGAGGCCATGGTTGATCGGCCAGTCGTCGCCCCCGTCGGAATGAGAAGCTGCGCAAGGAGAAGCAAGCGTCGAAGAAGACGTCGTCGACAGAGGACGTTGACAGCTCCAGCGGCAAGAGCCGAGGCGACGGGGAGGCGTCGTGCTCGGTGGTCGGCGTGGTGGAGCCGACGGTCTCGCTGGAGCCGGAGGCTGGCGAGGACTTCCAGGCGGTGGCAGCAGCTGTGCAGGCCAACCCAATGGCGGTGCTGCTCGACAGCGGATGCTCCCACCACCTGATGGGGACGAAGGCGGTCTTCATCGACATGGGGCCAAGCGACGGCGTGAAGCATGTGCGTGGATTCAACGGGGCGCTGCAGCCTGTCGAGGGTTGCGGAACCGTCGCTCTATTGGGGGAGGTTGGGAAGCGGGTCCTCATCCCCGACGTGCTCTACGTTCCGAGCGTTCAAGCAAACCTGCTGTCAGCCGGCCAATTGAAGGAGAGCGGAGTGCAGCTGCAGGGCGACGGCGACGAGATGTTGCTCGTCGCTGCGACCGGGGAGGTGCTCGGTCGAGCACGCTACACCGGACGAGTCCTCTGCACCGACCTTTGCCCCTGCTCGACGCGGTCGCCGTTGACTGAGGTGGTGGCTCTGCGGACGATTGTCTCGGCGACGAAGACAAACCCTGCCCTGTTGCATGCGAGGCTCGCGCACGTCGGCGTCGACGCAATCAAGAGCTCGGCGAAGCATGAAGCTGCTGTTGGGCTCGACATCACGCCGTCGACCGGAGCAGACCCACCGTGTGTCTCGTGCGTCGGCGGAAAGCTGGTGCGGCACACCTTCCCCGACAAGGGCTCAGACGCCGGGGAGGCATTGGATGTCGTGCACATCGACTTGTGCAGGCCATTTCGGGTGGTTGCCAAGGATGGCAACCTGTACTTCCTGTTGCTGAAGGATCGCCATACTCGGTCCGTGTGGGCAATGCCGGTTGCTAAGAAGAGCGACGTGCTGCGGGAGTTCGAGAAGTGGCTGGTGCTTGTGGAACGACAGACGAAGAGTTCGGTGTTGTTGTTTCACTCCGATCGAGGAGGGGAGTTCCTCGGGAAGGCGTTTACCGACTTCGTCGACGGGAAGGGCATCGTCCACGACCTGACGTGCCCCTACAGTCCGCAGCAGAACGGCATGGCTGAGCGGGAGATGCGTACGGTAGTTGAGTCCGTGCGGACGATGCTTCTGCACATGGCCGTGCAGCACCACTGGTGGCACCTCGCTCTTCGACAGGCTGTCTGGGTGCGTAATTGCTTGGAGCGGTCGACAACGCCGCCGGGGACGACTCCGTACCAGCTGCTGACCGGGACGAAGGCCGACCTCACGCTGGCGCGGGTGTGGGGCTGCATGGTGCAGTTCATGGTTCCTGAGCAGCAACGCGGTGGGAAGCTTGCGCCGAAGACTCGCTGGGGGCTTCACCTGGGTGTGTCGCCGGAGAGCAAGGGCTGGGAGGTGCTCGACCTGACCGACAACAAGGTGGTCACGTCGGTCGAGGTGATCTTCTACGAGACGCTGTCGCTTGAGGTGTGGAAGGCAAAGCATGGGCCGGCGTCGGAGCGGACGCATGCGCACCCGCCGATGGACACCTTGACGGCAACGATTCCGTTGCTCGCCGAAGTCGACGAGCCTACTGATGAGGATGTTGTGGAGGTTCTTTCCCCTCCCCCTGTCCTTGCTCCTCCGTTCCCGTCGCAGATCGGCCTGGGTCGGCACCTGTGTCGACCACCGACGATGAGGGGAGCCTAGAGGCGTCGCCTGTGGCGCTGGCCCATGGCATCGCCGTCGGTCGACAAGGCGCCAAGCTCGTCGACCAGGACGGGAAGCCGTCAATGACAGGGGAGCAGCAGATGGGGGAGCCGGTCGAATAGGAGGCAACAACAGCGGTGCAGTCGACAGGGGAGCAGCAGCCGGGGCGGTCGACGGGGGAGCTGTCGAAGTCAGCAGCAGACGAGCTGCCGGTCGAAGGGTCGAAGCAGCTGGTCGACGACGAGGACGTCGACAAGGAAGGGGAGCAGTCGTCCACCGACAGTGACGTGGTGGAAGTGCCGATCATGAAGCCTGAGCTGCGATGCACAGGTCGAGCTCGATGGCCACCGGAGCGGCTGAGCTTCCACGCCTGCCTACCCGCCAGCTGCCTTCACCACGGTATTCAACGAGGTTGACGACGACCTGTTGTACGACGACGCCGAGGAGGATGAAGACCTGCCGGAGCTCGACCCTGACGTGCATGCCAACCCTGAACACCGCTGGGACATTGCCATGATGACGGTGAAGTAGGCGCTGTCGAGCTGGAAGGGCGAGGCGGTGAAGGCCGCCATGGAAGAAGAGATCCACAGCCTCATCGGTATGGGGACTTGGGAGCTGGTCGAACGCCCACGCGGGGTGAACATCATGAAGAGCCGGTGGGTGCTGACGACCAAGTACTGCATCGACAACACCGTCGAGCGCGAGAAGGCGAGGCTGGTCGTGAAGGGCTTCACGCAGGTGTACGGTGCCGACTACGACGAGACGTACTCGCCGGTGAGCAGTTACGTCACGCTGAGGATCTTCCTCAGCATCGTCGCCGTCCTCGACCTCAACCAGATGCAGCTCGATATGAAGAATGCTTTCCTGCAGAGTAAGCTCGACAGGGTGCTCTACATGTACCAGCCGGACTACTTCGACGATGGGACCGGCAGGGTGCGTAAGCTGCTGAAGAGCCTTTACGGGCTGAAGCAGTCGCCGCTGCTATGTTACAGGGCTCTCGACGGCGTGCTGCTCGGCACTGGCTGGAAGAGGAGTCAGGTCGACGAGGCGCTCAACTTCAAGACCGGCGGCGACGGAGTGACCTGCTGGGTGCTGGTCTACGTTGACGACCTGCTCGCCGCGAGCAGCAGCATCGCGATGCTGAAGGAGCTGCTAGAGGCCGCCTTCGAGCTGCGCGAGATCTCGCCGGTGGTGAAGTACCTTGGGCTGGAGATCGTGCACGACAGGCCGGCCAGGAAGGTGTGGCTGCACCAGCAGGGCTACGCCGACAAGCTGCGCAGGCGCTTCATCGACGAGGGGCAATGCGGTCGAGTCCCGAAGACGCCGGTCTCGGTAAATGCCTACGCTCAGCTGACGTTTAACGACGAGGAGGCTCAGGAGCGCGAGGAGGAGGAGTACCGGCAGAAGGTTGGCTCGGTGCAGTTTGCGGCGACGATGACAAGGCCGGACATCGCGTTCGCCTGCAGCAAGCTAGGGAGCGGCCTCACGGTGAGGAGCGACCAGCATTGGCACGAGGTCGACCGCTGCCTTGCCTACCTCGCCGACACCCGCGACACCGCCCTGGAGTTCGGCGGAGGACCAGAATCGTTGGAGCTGATCGGATACGTCAATGCCGACGACGCGGGCGACAAGCAGAACCGGACGAGCACGTGAGGCTACGTGTTCGTCTACAGAGGGGCCGCCATCTCCTGGTCGAGCTCGCGCATCAAATGCGCGACATTGTCGTCGACCGAGTTGGAGTAGTGGCGGCCACGGATGCAGGCAAGGAGGGACGCGGACTTCGTTCCTTCTTGCGGAATTCAAGCTGCTCAACGCTGGGAAGCTGACCATCCTCCGCGTCTACAACAAGTCGGCAATCACGGTCGCTGAGGGCTTGGGGCTGACGGGCAACCTCAAGCACATGGAGCGACGCTACGCCTGGCTGCAGCACATGGTGAGGCATGGGAAATTCGTGCTGAAGTACATCCCGACCACCGAGCACCCGACGGACTTCCTGACGAAGGCGCTGCATTTTCTGGCTTTCAACCAATGCTCGGTCGCCATCGACCAAGTTAGTCTGGCCGACGTCGGCGACGGCAACGACAAGGTGCAGTAGTAGGTGCCGTGCCCTTCTGCACGGCTGGTGCGGTGATGGCGTGCTGTGTGTGGGGTGCACGTCGAGGACGAGTTTTCTCCGTGAAGTACTGCCTTGTCGGCTGGAGGCCCAAGCGTGAGCGCGGCAAGGGAGTGTTAATGCGAGTGGAGTGTTGGCCCCACCCTCGCTTGGGCAACGCTGACGACTTGGTCGGATGTACGGGAGTAGTAGCCGACCGTTCACAGTGGGAGAGCTGCTCGACAGGCTTCGTCAAGCTGCAAGGGACCGCTGTGGTGCTGCTGTCGACCAAGGAGCTGGATAGCTGCATCTGACTGGTCTGGGCGACGGGTGGGCCGTCGGCTAGGAGGGGCAGTTCGACCGGGAGGTCTCCGTCGACCTGCAGCTCGACCAGGGGATCTTCGTCGACCTGCAGGTTGACCGGGAGGTCTCCGTCGAGCTGCAGCTCGACCAGGGGGTCTCCGTCGACCTGCAGCTCGACCGGGAGCAGTCTCTCAACCTGCAGTTCGACCGGGAGGTCGACGGAGCAGTCCGTCAACCTGACAAGTGAGCAGCGGTCGACGAGGGGAGCTCGGCGACAACCGTTGACGGTTGTGGTCGACGGAAGGGGTCCGTCGACCAGGGGGTAGCTCGACGGGAGTTGTGGTTGACCAAAGGGACCTGGTGGTCGACCAGAAGCAGTGGTGGTCGATCGGAAGCACTTGGTGGTTGACCGGGTCGACCGGGTAACGCGCTCGACGAGTTCTGCGGAGGCATGTGAACATTGTCGAGGTCGCGATGGCGCAGGCAACTTCAGGCTGGTATCCCGTAGTCGATGTGGCTCTTCAGGCGCAGACAACAGCCGACGGATGCCCGACGAGGCAAGTCGGGCCAATCGTCTGCGCGAATCTGCGAGCGTGCGTACTGCTGTGTTCTACGGGGCAACGCTGGACAGCCGCTCGGCTGCAGCGTTGGCACGCCGTCGACCTGCTCTTTTGGCAGGTCACCCTTCTGCAGTGCTGGCGCGGCTCCTCTACGCGACGCTAGCAGGCGGTCAACCGAGCTGTGCTGGCGGTCGACCAGGCTAGCTGCAAGGTTGCTAGGTGCCTGATGTAGTCATTGTTGCCATCGCTTGTTCTATCATTCTGCAATTTCGACCAAGTGGAAACTCCTGCTGATTACTCCCGTGAATGCGCAAGCACTAAGGAACTAAGCAAAGCTACGATCACCTCAAGTAGTTTGTGCCAACCCTGTAGTCTAGCTCACTACCGTTGTAATGTGTATCTCCGCAGTCAGGGACTTCGTCTGGTTGACCAAGTTACCAGCTCGACCAGTGCGCGAAGGTGTGCGAACGTCGTCGAGGCTGCTGTGGCAAACTTGACCGACGTGGCAGCACGTGGTCGACGTGGCTCATCATGTGCAACCGGCAACATGTGGCTGACAACCTGTGCAATGTGTGTGATAGTGCACGTCGTGCATAATTGTCTACAAGCACCTGCGAAGTAGGTGCTTGCCCATGTGCTTACAATCACCTGCGGATGCAATGTTGGCAAGCCGTGCGGATGCTGCATTGGCAGGCCGCCATCTGCAGCGTTGGCAAGTCGCGTACGAGCTGCGTTGGCGGACCGCAAACTTGCTCCGTTCGCAGGTCGACAACTTTGTCGTGCTGGCGATCAACCTGCCTGAGTGCTAGCAAACCTTGCGTGTGTTGTACTCAATCTTTGCCATTGCATTCTCATTCTGAATTCCAATATTTTCAACTTTCCTTAGTGAAACTCTTGTTGTTTTGCCTTGTGAAAACACAACTTCTAGAGAACACAAACATAGCTACAACCAGTGCCCACCCTGTAGTCTAGCTCCCACCGTTGTAGAGTTCATCTCCTCACTGTCAGACATGCTGCTATCCGTCGCTCACGCGCTAGCTGTTTTGCGATCATTCCGAAGGGGGATATCGAAAGGATTTTTTTTAGAAACTTCCTCTCAATTAGCTAAAATTCAGGGACCACAGATTCGATACCCTATTAGGCCAGGGTCCACTAACAGGTTATTCTGTTACACTATACTCAGAATCAGGGATAGGAAAACTATAACTCTGAAGTGAACAGGGTTGAGAACTCAGTAATTATGAAATCTCAGTCTTTGCCAAGTGGAAAGCCTTAAATCACCCTCAAATCGGGGTTATTACCCTGATAAGATCAGCCCTTGTGCGAAGGTGTGTGTGATGTTTGAGTTCCGCTAACCTCATTATTGTTTCGACTCTCATAAACAATTTCGAATCGAGCTTTGATAGAAAGATGCGCCAACTTAAACGGTAAACGAATTCGGCCTTTTAAAACATAACTCCATCGACGCATGACTGCAATGTACACGCGTCCTATTTTATGTGTCATAGGGAGCTGGTGAGTGGCTGATTTAAGACAACGGTCAGCATTTGGGCCCAAAAGCTCCATCAATGTAGGCGTGGTGAGGATGCCCCCCATCATAGATACGACGCATGGCTCAACAACCCGACATTGAACGGTGCGTGCTTCAGTGATGTGTATGTCGGGAACGTCTTCGGTTAAAAACCCTGATCTAAAAAACGTCGCTCGGTGGTTAAAATGGTGTGCTAAGCCTCTGTTAGAGTAGGTAGGTAGGAATGAACAGCAGAAGAGGGTTTGACTAGTAGGCAGTTGGGATACAAATAGCAAACCCTAACTGGGCTGTACTCACTATAGAGTACCCCATCGCAGACTAGACAAATAGTACATTTTAGCACACCACCATAGTCAAAGTGGGGTATAATCAGCACAGCAAGCAGTCATTTTGATAAGTTCATAAGCACAAGGAAAGCTAGAGGCAGTCACAGAGGGCAAGTGAGAAGGAGGAACTGTGAGAGGAGTGGAGATAGGAGGCGACGGGTGAAGCCGCAGACACATGGGCAACAGGAGCGGCGCGCACGGTGGCTACCAAACACAAGCAAGGGTATCCGGACTACTGGAGTAACTGGCTCCGCGGCTAAGACGAGCGGCAGGAGCAACGGACCCATGGGCGACCAATGTCAGCAGGCTCGCTGGGCTACGGCAGCAAGGGTGACCCCCGGACTACTGGCACTGCTGACATCACGACGGCTACCTCCGCTCAACCTCCCCCAGCTGTTCCACACCCCTTGCTGCACCCCTAGCTCCACTCCCACGACACCCTCCTAGCACCACTCCCTCGGCTCCCACACACCCACCGCCCTCAGCGGCTGTTGCAGCAGTGGGAGACGGAGGAGGAGGAGGAGCATGGGATGGCTCATACACCCGCCACCCCCACACCCGCCACCCCCACACCCAAAACGCAGGCGGCGCGTGCGCGGCACGGGGCAGAAACGCAGGCAGCAGCGGGGGCGGTGTGCGAGCAGAAGCGGGGTGGCTTGCGGGTTCTGGGGTCACTGCGATGGGCGACGGGAAGGGGGGGGGGGGGTGGGGGGGGGGGGGGGGGGGGGGGGGGGGGGGGGGGGGGGCGACGCGCGGGCCCCCAGGGTGCCGCGGCGGGCGATAGGCAGGGCGCGGCGCGGGCCCCCGGGGCGCTTCGACGGGCGACGGGAGGGGGGCGGCGCGCGGGCCCCCGGGACGCCGCGGCGGGCGACGGGAGGGGACAGTGCGCGGGCCCCCGGGGCGCGTCGACGGGCGACGCGAGGGGGGCGGCGCGCGGGCCCCCGGGATGCCGCGGCGGGCGACGGGAGGGGACAGCGCGCAGGCCCCTGGGGCGCCGTGTCAGGCGACGAAACCCCCGCGCGCGCACCGAGCGCGCGGCGGGAAGAAGAAGAAGAAGAAGAAGAAGAAGAAGAAGAAGAAGAAGAAGAAGAAGAAGAAGAAGAAGAAGAAGAAGAAGAAGAAGAAGAAGAAGAAGAAGAAGAAGAAGAAGAAGAAGAATAAGAAGAAAATAGCGTACTCTAACTGGGCTGTACTCACTATAGAGTACCCGTGGGTACATTCGGCTATGCTCCCAAAGAACATCCCTTGCACATTTTTTTTTTCTCTTTGTTGATTTATTAAAATACTTCCAAAATTGTGGAGATTCACTCTACAACGGTGGTAGCTGGACTACGTGGGAGGCTACGTGATTTTATGGCTGATCAGTGACAGCAAGTGGCTACTTGTGAACAGGTGGCTACTGTTGTCACATCCCTTTTATACTACTACGTATTGACGAGAGTAGAAACGTAACGTGGTGCTGCCGAAACGCTGCTCGACCAGATTCCTCACTCCACAAATCAAGCAAGGCATAACTACTCACTTTGTATCTGTTATACTCTTGGCTATGAGGTGACAAACTTTCACACTCGGAGGGTTCATAGTGAAGTTAAGTGTTGCCAAGTTTGAGTTCGTGGTTTAGTTTTAAATGCGTCCGCATAGTACTTAGAGTTAACATGCACCACCTTCTTTTTTTCTAGTTCTTAACCTTCTGCTTGCTTCGTGCAGTACATTTGTTTTTTTTCTTGAATCTTTTCTCATCCCACCCCTATGCTATAGCACAACAAGCGTTCTTATCTTCATCCCATTTTTGAATTCATACATTTCACAGGCGAAAAACACCTCTTACCAGCCAAGGGCCCACGTTCTCTGCGTGCGCGATTGCCACTTGACCATGCTTTTTCCAGGTCATTGTCGCACAACCAGCTCAGTGGCTCCATCCCGTCTACCATTGGTTCCCTAAAAAAAGTCCAAGTCTTGTAAGGCCTCCTGTCAGTTTGTTTCCGATATCCTGCTTTTTCGAATTCAAGTCAACCCCCCTAAATGCATATTTTCACTGTATAAAGAGGGTGATTGACATGAAGGATTGTGATAGTATGCCTCTGCACAATTCTGGTCGAGCAGAACAGCTTGTCAGCTGAAGACGCCAACTTGACTTGTCGAATTTCCTTTTAGTTTAGAAGGTATGACTCAATTGCGGAGATAACTGCTGCAACGGGAGCTAGACTACGTGCTAGGCACGTGTGCTCGTGTGATCTGTGCGTTCGTTCACTTAGTCATTTCCTTGTGTTTACGCTTCTTGCTAGTTCACGGGGAGAATTGGCAAGAGTTTCACTAGGAAAACATGACATCAATGATCCAATGAAGTTGGCAATGCAAGACTACATCAGAGCTAGCATTCAGGTCGGCCAACTGCCAGCGCAGCTTGGTCGACCGCGTTCCAGCACGACTTGGTCGACCGCACTCCAGCAAGGCAAGGTCGACGGCGTGCCAACGTCGCAGGTTGATGGCGTACCAGCATTGCTCACGCAGGACAGCAGTGCACCCGCTTCGCAGGTGCGCGCAGATGATTGGCGTGCAGAGTCTCGTCACCTGCACACCGCACACACCACGTCAACCTCAAGCTGACGACTGCCTCTGATCCGCCACGACGACCTCGGGATACCACCACCGAGGTCGGTCTCGCCAACTTCGCCTGGGCGACCGTCGCACTCCTCCGCAGCACTTCATCACCCAGGTAACCTGGTCGACCGGGCAACCACATCGACCAGCAGCTCCCGTACGTGCCCGTTGACCTCCCAAGTCGACGACCACCTCCATGTCGACCTCACCAGGACGACCACGCCCCTCGGTCGACCTCCTCCAGGTCGACGTCCCTTCTGGTCGACAAGCTCCACGTCGACCAGCACTAAGTTGGCCAGCGCGGTTGTCGGCCGACCACCCACGTCGGCCACCCGAAGTCGGCGTCACAAAGTTGACGCCCCACTATTCGACGCCCAACTGCTCGTCGTCCTGAGTCGAGGTCGACGTCGGCCTCTCCTTCGTCGACCACCAGGCCCAGTCGACCACCCGCAGGTCGACCAGCAGTCCATCAGCCGACCACCGAAGTCGGCTTCCCCAAGTTGACGTCCTCCGCAGGTCGACTCCTAAGTCGACCTCCCCGAAGTTGGCGCCACCCTGAAGTCGGCGCCCGTGCAGTGGTCCCCGTGCAGGTCGACCTCCTCGTCAACCAGCTCGCTCACTGCTGCAGGTCGGCTGCTCCCCTAACACCCGACCACGATGTCGGCTCCGCCCAAGGGAGGACGGGGCCAACACAAAACTCCCGTTGACATCAATTAAGTTGGAAAAGGCGCTCAGACAGGTAGTGTCCTGCGTCCGGACGCAACACTCCAAAACACAGGAAGTTAGGCCGAAAAGTATTCGGGCCGACCGGAAAAGAAATTCGGATGAGAAATTGATGTTCACGATTTGAACCCACCCCCCCCCCCCCCCCCCCCCCCCCCCCTTGAGAGGCTTGAAAGGAGAATGAATGAACTATGAATGAATTGGGTACAAGTACTAACCCTAATTGGGTTGTACCCCTTATGGGCTACCCCACTATAGCCTACACAATATGCATGAGCTATAATGTTGTGACACACCCCCATAGGCAAAGTGGGGGAGAACAAGGGGTCACAAGACCAGTCAAGCAAAGCAAAGCAAAGCAAGCTCAGGGTGGATCACAAAGTCACCACACATTCCGAGCACAAGTTCAAGGCCACAAGGCCAGTTCACATGCAGGAGTACATATATATAAAGAAGGCTAGACAAGCAAGAGCAGGTGAATATATATGTAACAGTACAAGCAAGGTCAAGAGGTGAGCAACTGAGGCAAGGTAGGCACAAGGCCCATCTGAGTACAGAAGCGCTGATGGTCACAAGGCGCAAGCGCCTTGGTGAAGATATCAGCAGTGTTGGCCTCAGAGGCCACGTACGCAAGACGCAGCTGACCACGCTGCTGCAGCTCACGAGCAAGAAAGTAGCGGAGAGCAATGTGCTTCGTTCTGTGCTCCAGTCGCTGCTCCCGACACAAGGCCAGCATGGCCTTGTTGTTTACATACAGCACTGGAGGAGAACGAGGCGGCTCTCCGAGGTCAGTCAGCAGGTAGATGAGTCAGCGAAGCTCATGTGCAGCCATGGCTCCTTCGTAGATCTCAGCCTCACAACTGGAGCCGAGAACAGAAGACGAGCGAGTAGCCCGCCACGAAACAGAGCCGGAACCAAGGCTGAAGGTGTAACCCTGTGACGACCGCTGCGTAGCCTGGTCGTCAGCCCAAGAAGCGTCTGCGTGCCCAGTAAGGACCACTGGACTCTGCCCTCCAAGCACAAGCCCCATGCCCGACGTACTCCACAAGTAGCGCAACACCATCTTCGCTGCAGCGATGTGCTCCGGTCTGTGTCTCCGAGGAGCAACATAGCTTGCCAGAATGCTAAGAGGGTATGCAAGGTCAGGTCGTGTGCAGGTCATCAGGTACATGAGGCAGCCAACAAGCTTTGGGTACGGGCCACTCGACTCTATGGACTCATCCGAAGGCAGAGCTGAGAGCGAGTGGCGAGTAGGCAGAGGAGTGGCCTGAGGCGAGGAGTACGTGAAGCCGAAGCGCTGAAGGACCTACTGCACCATGTGTGACTGAGTCAGGGTAATGGTGCGGCGTGCTTTGTCCCGGGTGATCTGCAAGCCAAGGTAGCTGCGCCGTTCACCCAGGTCAGTGCACGTGTGTTTCTTCTGCAGCTCGGACTTCACGTGGGCGAGTCCAGCAGTGTCAGCAGTGGCAAAGACCAAGTCGTCGACGTACACGAGGATGTAGAACGGCGGCAAAGAAGTGTCAGTGCGCAGAAACAGCGACAGGTCGGCAGTAGAGGGAGCAAACCCAAGAGCCGCAAGTGTAATCCTCAGTGTGTCGTGCCACTCACGCGGTGCCTGGCGGAGACCGTAGACTGGCCGCCGGAGGCTCCACTGGGTGCCAGGAGGAAAAGACCCAGTGAAACCAGGTGGGCAACGCAGCCAGATCTCCTCGTGCAGGCTGCCCTGCAAGAAAGCAGTGCTGAAGTCAAGAGAGTGTAGCTCGTAGTCACGGTGAGCAGCTATGTGCAGCAGTACCCAAAGAGTGGTCATCTTCGGGGTGGGAGAGAAGGTCTCAAAGTAGTCAACTCCCTGCCGTTGACTGAAGCCATGAGCCACGTAACGTGCCTTGAAGACAGGCGGAGAACCCGGCGGCTGCTTCACCTTGAAAATCCATAAGCCACTTGTGAAAGTTAGAAGAGAGAAGAGGGCTGCACTAGCAAGAATGAGGATACAAATAGCAAACCCTAGAAGGGTTGTACTCGCTATAGGGCACCCCACTACAGGCTAGAGCATAAGATAACATTCTGATACACCCCCATAGCAAAAGTGGGGTGTAATCAGCAGAGCACGCAAAGTAGTACAAACTCAGGGTGGATCACAATGTCACCACACATTCTGAGCACAGGTTTAAGAAGCAATAGTTTAAAGTTCACAATTATGAGCAAAGCTAGTGGTAGTCACAACGGGCAAGTGAGGAGGAGGAGAGAGAGTGAGAGGAGAGGAGATAGGAGGCGACGGATGAAGCTGCAGACACACGCGCAACAGGAGTCACACTGGCACAACGGCTACCGGAACAACGCTCCGGAATACTGGAGTAACTGGCCCCGCGGCTAAAGTAGCGGTAGACGAGCAACGGACCCACGGGCGGCTGGCACAGCTGGCTACGACTGGGCTACCAGACGAAGTCCCCGGAATACAGGTGCTGCTGGCAACACGACGGCAACCTCCATTCAGCTTCCCCCAAACTATCCCACTCCCCCTGGCACACACCCGCTGCTACATCGCTAACTCCACTCCCCCTTCACCCCCCCTTAGTACCACTCCACCGGCTCCAACACGTCCACCCCCCCTCAGCGGCAGCTGCAGCACAAGGAGACGGAGGAGGAGGAGGAGGAGCAGGGAACGGTACAAAGTGAAGTCACCCCCATACCCCTCACCCCCAAACCCTAATTCAGGAGAATGGGGAGTAGGAGGGGTGGGGCGCCAGTAGAAGCACTAGGGGACAGCGGGGAGGGCAGGGGCAGCAAGGAACGGGCCCACCACGGCCCTAGTACAGACGCCCGAGCCGTGCGCAGGCGGCCCGAGCCGTGTGCGGGCCTGGCGCCGTCCGTACGGGCCGCGTGCGGGCCTAGCGCCGCCCGTACGGGTCGCGCGCGGGCCTGGCGCAGCCCGTACGGGCCACACACAAGTCTGGCGCAGCCCGTACGGGCCCCGGACGGGCCTGGCGCAGCCCGTACGGGCCGCGCGCTGCCTGTACGGGCCGCGCGCAGGCCACGATGGGCGACGGGGGGCGATGCGCGGGTCCCCGTCGCCCGTCGCGGCGCCTCCAGAGGGCGGCGCGCCGAACGACGGGGCAGAAGCCCGCCGCGCGCCTCGGGGCGCACAGCGAGCAGAGAACCGCCGCGCGCCTCGGGGCGCACGGCTAGCAGAAAACCGCCGCGCGCCTCGGGGCGCACGGCGGGAAGAAAAACTGCCGCACGCCACGGGGCGTGCGGCTAAGAGAGTAGTGGTAGTAGTTGCAGCGTAAGCAAGGAGGTGGTAAGCCCACCCACAGGATCGATCCAAGGGGATCGACCTGCTCTGATAGCATGTGAAAGTTAAAAGAGAGAAGAGAGCTGCACTAGCAAGAATGAGGATACAAATAGCAAACCCTAGAAGGGTTGTACTCGCTATAGGGCACCCCACTACAGGCTAGAGCATAAGATAACATTCTGACACCACTGACGATGTTCGCCCCAGGTGGGGGAACCTCGTCGACGTAGGTGCCTGTGGACTTCCAGAAAGCCATCTCTGTGTCCATAGCTGCCTTCCACTTAGAGGAGTAGGGACCCTCTATCGCCTCCGCATAAGAGTGCGGAGTCGGGATGTCAAGTGCATCCGGGTCTCCCTCAAGGGTAAGCAGTACGGACACAAGATGAGGTGAAGCAGCGGCCAAGCACTGGAACTCCTCTTGTCTGTCCTCAAGGACGTCCGTGCCAAGGGCACACTCACCCCCGACGGACGGAGGTCAGACAGACTCAGACTCAGCAACAAGACTGGCGGCATAGTCTAGGCGACAGCGAGCAGCAAAGTCGACGAGCTCAGCAACTAGGGCAGACGCAGCAGTGGACTCAAAGGAAGGGTCAGTGACAACAGTAGCAAGGAGACATGTGACAGTAGGACAGGCAGCACGAAGAGAGTCCGACTCTGGGCCGGCAAGAGCAGGAAGAGAAGACTCAAGAGGAGAAGGCAAAGGGGCACGCAGAGGAGCAGTGGACGGACGCAGAAACATCCGGTGCGTGCAAGGGATAGGAGGAGGACGCTGACGCGAACCGCGATCACTAGTGCGAGCAGCACGGACAGGCGACGCAGGGCGAGACGCAGGCTCACGACGCTCAGCAAGACCTCCAGTAGGACCAATGTAGGGAGACGGAGCAGGCAGTGGGGAGGCCGGCTGCAACTATAACTGCGACGGGACAGGCTGTGGACACTCTAAGGGAGGAGGAGGACTAGTAGAAGACGGGAGACCAAGAACCTGCTGACGGAGCGGAACAAAGTACGGCCGAGGCCGCGCGGCGACTCCAGGCACAGCAAGGACAGCACCAGCACCCTCAGTGGCAGCATCAGCACCAGTAGTAGCTCCAGCTCCAGTACCTCCAGCAGCACCTGTAGTACCCCCAGCAGGACCGCCTCCAGGACCGTCAGCAGGAGCCTCCGCGCCAACACCCGCAGCAGCTCCAGCTCCTGAAGTACCCGCAGGTCCAGCAGCTCCAGTACGCCCAGTTCGAGCACCTCCGGGACCCGTGGCACCAGCTCCTTCAGCAGCAACAGAACCTCCAGTACCCGCAGCACCTCCAGCTCCAGCAGCTCGCCTCCAGCGCCGGGCAAACCATTCACGCAGCTCCTGTGGAGAGAGTGGCTCCCGGCGAGAAGAAGCACTCGGAGAACCACCAGACACAGCACCAGCAGGCCCAGCTCCCTCAGGCTCCGCACCCCCAGGCTCAGCACCTCCAGGCGTAGCACCCCCATGCTCAGCACCGCCAGGCTCAGCACCCCCAGGCGTAGCACCCTCAGGCTCAGCACCCCCCAAACTCAGCACCCCCAGGCTCAACACCCCCAGTCGTAGTACACTCAGGCTCAGCACCCCCAGGCGTAGTACCCACACGCTCAGCACCCCCAGAGTCAGCACCCCCAAGCTCAGCACCCTCAGCAGCACCAGAGTCACCAGCGACCTCGACAGGCTCAACAGCGTCTACCTGGGACACACCTGAAGGGGCAGGACCTTGAGGGGGGGAGGAGGTCTACCGGGGGGGGACCTGGCACAAGGAAGCGCGGTGGCGGGGGGAGGGACGGAGTGTGGTAGGGGAAGAGATGGTAGTAGGGGACCGACTCGTCGAACGTGACGTCCTTGGAGGACAGAACACGGCGAGAGGTGGGGTGGTAGAACTGCCTCCCTGGCGCGTCAGGGGGGAAACCCCGGAAGACACAAGGAGCAGCACGAGGGGACAGCTTGTCCGCAGACAAGTCGCAGACAAACGCCCGAGATCCCCAGACACGGAACGCAGACGCATCGCCAACCTTCCCGGTCCACAGCAAAGTTGGGGAGGTCTCCGGCATGGAGACCCTGGGCTGAAGGTTAATCTGATGCGCCGCGTACCGGGCCGCAAATGGGGGGTAAAAATGGGGGGTAGCCGCATGCATCATGGACGTACGGGCGACGTCCATGACCATGCCAATGCGGCACTCAGCAATCCCATTTTGCTGTGGAGAGTCCGGAAGCATGAAGGTCTGGCGGATGCCTCGTGCACGACAGTAGGCTCGCAGAAGGCCAGAGGAGAACTCTCCGCCTCTGTCAGAGTGCAGACGCAGAACAGGAAAGTCCGAGCCGAAGCTCTGCCTGAGCTGGAGACGAGCTGCGCGGATCCAGTCGATCAACACCTCAGTGACATCACCCTTGCTGCGCAAGGGGAAGATTGTGGTGTAACGCGAGTAGTCGTCAACCACCAGCAGGAAGTCGCACTCGTGACCCTGTCCACGGACGCGGGCCAGGTCTCACATGTCCATGTGAAGCGTCTGCAGCGGGGCCTCTGTCGGAGGAAACTGGGAGGAGTGAGGGGCAGCCCGCTGCCGCCCCTCGACACAGGGGACGCAGGTAGGGCCAGGCCCCGGAGGAAGGGGAGGGAGGGACCGGGGAAGACCAGAGACAAGGACACAGGAGGCCATGCTTCGGAGACGAAGCAGGGAGGGGTGACCAAGGCGGTGGTGCCAGAGGAGAGTCTCGTGAGACAGGAGGCGACACGAGCAGGGGGCAGACTCAGGACCAGCCCTGGACGCTGCAGCTAACACCTGACCTGATGCAGCTACATGACCAGACGCAGGGACTGGAGGAGACTCAGTGGTCAGTGTGTACAGGCTCGACCCCGGCCGACGTGTAAACGTGGCCAGGTGTCGGCCTGTCCGAGCGTCCGTGCAGTGGGTCACCCGCTGACTCGCAGGAGTGAACTGGTGAGCCCCCGCATCCTGTAGGTCATCACCACTCACCAAGTTTGTAGAGAACGAGGGGAGGTAAAGACCAGACAGGGTGCCAGAGGGGGCCGCCGGACACAAGAGGACAGTGGAGAAGTGAGCAAGGACAGGACCCCCAGAGGGGTCTGCCAGGGAGACTGCAACTGGCCGACCAAGCGGCGTAAGTGTGGTGCACTCTCAAAAGAATGAGCGAGAAGCCCTCGAGTCAAGTGTGAAGGTGTGGGAGGCCGAAGACGACGCAGTACCTGAGAGCGTAGACTCACCAGTACCGGAGGAAGCAGACGCACTAGCACCTAGAGCAGCAGCCTCGCTAGCACTTAGAGCAGCAGCTTCACCAGCACCTAGAGCAGCAGTCTCAATGCCCGGGTCAGGCGGGAAACACCGGTAACAGTCACCCTCCTCACTAATAGACACAGTATACATAGCAGCAAGAATAGCATCAAAGTCAAGGTCAAAGATAGCTACCCCTGCCCTAGACAGCTCGCCCCAGCGAGGGATCTCAGTGGCCTCAGGGAACTGGTGACGCCAAGCGTCCGTCAGGCGGCCAAAGCAGCGCTGGGTGGGGTGCGCACCCCCACACTGCTCACCCGCACGGTCGCCGGTGCGAAGGACGTAGGTGCACGGACCAGTACCCCCACCCCGCTGGCGTGCAGCGTACCACTCACGGAGCTGCTGAGGGGACAGGGTCTCCCGACTGCGCTGCTGCTGCTGGCGCTGACCACCACCGGAGCCACTCCTCTGCGAAGAGCCACGACCTCCTCCTCCTCCGCCTCCGCCACCGCCTCCTCCACCTCCGCCACCTCCACCACCTCCGCTCCCACCGCCACCGCCGCCGCCGCCTCCGCCTCCACTGCCGCCACCGACACCTCCATCCCCGTCACCACTCCCACCACCACCCACACCCCCTCCACTTCCTCCACCGCCGCCTCCACCGCCCCCGCTAGCTCCTCCAGCGCCCGTGCCCCCCTTGCCCTTGCCAGAGCAACGCTTCCCACTAGGGATAGACGCCGCACCGACCGACTCCAGACCAACGAGGTCGGCCGCAGCAGTAGAGGCAACAGAGGGCAAAAGAGGGGAGGGGGAACACCCCTCAAAGATGGGGGTGCGAGGGTCACCACGAGAGGCTCCTACAGCTACTATGCTCTTCTCCGCTGCTAGGAGGGCCTTCTCGAGGAGGTCAACGGTGAGAGTGGTGGGGCAAACTTAGAGGAAGTGGTCCTTGAATACGCGAAGGGAGTCACGGAGACGGGTGACTATGTAGTAGAGGGTGATGTACATGGGGGGGGGTTCTTGGCGCAGAACTCAGCAGGAAGCGCAGCACGGTAGCGAGTGTCACTAGTGCGGAGGTGCGTAATGAGGTCAGCGACTGTGGGAAAGGCAGCAAGGTCAGGAAAGAGGTACGGTAGCATGAGGCGGCTCAGTGCAGCAGTGGCAAGGGAGGAGTAGCGTGTAACTACAGCGTCGTACAAGGTCTGAGCACTCTTGTACTGGCTAAAGTGCGAACGCTCAGAGGTAGGCAGGTGGCGACGCACAGCAAGACGTGCAGCAGCATCGCGCGTGGCCCACTGTGAGCAAACAGTGGCGTCAGCATCAGCAGCGGGAGCAGGAGAGGCACCAGAAGTGAGGTCAAAGAGGGAGAGGCCGTCTGCCCTATCGCACTGTAAGAACAGCTGCAGGTCATCTATCCAGACGTCAAAGTCAATGGCCCGACCCTCGGCGTCAAAAGCGAGGACACTAGGGGTAGCCATGACAGCAGTAGACTAGTAGCGCAAACAGTAGGGTGAGGGCAGTGCAGTGAAAGAGGCGCTGCTCTTACCGGACAAGGCGGCTCGGGCGGCTCGGCAGCAGAGCGACTCGGCGGCTCGGCAGCTGGGCGGCTCGGCGGCTCGGCAGCTGGGCGGCTCGGCGGCTCGGTTGCTGGGCGGCTCGGCGGCTCGGCTGCTGGGCGGCTCAACGGCTCGGGTGCTCGGCTGCTGGGCGGCTCGGCTGCTGGGCGGCTCGGCAGCTGGGCGGCTCGGCTGCTGGGCGGCTCGGCTGCTGGGCGGCTCGGCTGCTGGGCGGCTCGGCTGCTGGGCGGCTCGGCGGGGCCGCTGAGAGGGCGGCGTCCGGGGCCGCTGGGAGGAAGCGGTGGGGCCGCTGAGAGGAGGCGGCGGGGCCGCAAGTAGGTGGCGGGGCCGCATGTAGGTGGCAGGGCCGCAGGTAGGCGCCGGGGCCGCACAGGTAGGTGGCGGGGCCGCGGGTAGGTGGCGGGGCCGCAGGGAGGTGGCGGGGCCGCAGGTAGGTGGCGAGACCGCAGGTAGGTGGCCAGGCCAGCAGGTAGGTGGCGGGGCCAGCAGGTTGGTGGCGGGGCCGCACAGGTAGGTGGCGGGGCCGTGGGTAGGTGGCGGGGCCGTTGGTAGGTGGCGGGGCCGCAGGTAGGTGGCGGGGCCGCACAGGTAGGTGGCGGGGCCGCGGGTAGGTGGCGGGGCCGTTGGTAGGTGGCGGGGCCGCTGGTAGGTTGCGGGACCAGCAGGTAGGCGTCGGTAAGGGCGGCGTCAGGGCCGCAGGGCGGCGCGAGAGCCGCTGGGTGGGCGACGAGGCCGCAGGGCGGCGGATCGGAGCCGGGAAAGGGCGGCGAATGGCCGCGGGGTAGGCGACGAGGCCGCCGGGCGACGGTTCGGGGCCAGGAAGGGCGGCACGAGGGCCGCAAGGCAGGCGACAGGGCCGCTAGGGTGGCGCAACGGGGCGAGAAAAAAAAAAAGGGAGCGCGACTCGGGCTAGGGCTGAGCGCGCTACGGGCAGGAAAAAAAAGTCGAATTGGTGGGCCCTAGGAATTGTTCCCACGAGGGAACCTGCTCGATACCATGAATGGATTGAAACGAGAATGAATGAACTATGAATGAATTGGGTACAAGTACTAACCCTAATTGGGTTGTACCCCTTATGGGCTACCCCACTATAGCCTACACAATATGCATGAGCTATAATGTTCTGACACCCCCCCCCCCCCCCCCAAAAAAAAAACCGTAGTCGACTCCTGAGAACGATGGCCCCAACCAAATTTCCAACCTTAAATCACTGTATGGCACTAGACTTGAAACTTCCAAGCAATGAAGCAACCTTTTTTATTCATTTAGGAGCACTTTGTCCTCATTTGTGCTCCTCCAATGGAGGTTGCCTGAAATCTCCTTCGTAAACCCTATAGCTTCAACCTAACTTTAGCAACTAGTTTAGATTTCTTCACGGCTTCTTCATCTAGCTTGAAGCTTCTCTAATCATGCATCTAATGTCTCCAAGGATAGCACAGCATGCTGAATAATGGAAGAAGGAGCGGATTCTAGAAAACCCCTGGTAACTTTATTTGCAAGCATAACAAACTTTCAACGATCTGCTTAAGAAGGAAAGACAAGCGAAGTGTCACTACTGCAATAAGTGTCACGCTAACAGTAGTCATTGCACCAATCATCTTGTCGAATGGAACAACCCGAAAATTTGCCGCAAGGTGTAGGTTTGCATGAAGGTATCAAAGCACGTTTCGAACGGCATTTGTAACATGAAGGAGAAGAAGTTTGCGGCAAGCTAGGAGAAGAATAGGGTGACAAATGTGGCGATAGCTGTAGGGAGCAATAATAGCAGGAGGACGGAGGATTATATGGAAATAAGGAACTTGGTGAAGCGTGTGGCCGACAAGGCGATTTGCTACTACTTCATGGGGATGAGTGTGGCGGAGCATCAGTGCAAGCACCTGTTCTTTCTCAACATGCTTCATGCCGTTGCCTCCGTCAGGAGTGGCTATGTCCCCCCAATTCCCGAGCTGCAAGACGGAAGGGTGCTGCAGGTGTTGCGGCAAGCGGGCACGCATTTTGGGTCGCAATAAGTTGTAGTGTTACGTCAATGCAAGATTCGCTCGCAGCCGATCGTCAAGGACTGAGGGCGACAAAGGAGCAGCTTAAGGAGTGGTTGATGGCAGGGGTGTGGTGAAAGGGAGTGGAGTATTTTTGTGAAGGTCATGGAGCTGCTCTTCATGACAATGAGGATGAATTTGGTTACGAAGGGGTTGATGGGGATCATCTACTACCGCATGCTGTAGTTGATGAGGACATGGCAATGGTGTTAGATGGTGAGGATTGTTGGCCGAGCGAGGAGGTGCAGGATCACTTGAGGACTTGTTGGAGCAACAGCTTAGCATGTCCTTTCCACGTGGCCGACGTGATTTTGAATCCGGTCAACAAGGTGGATGAGATTTTCCTTGGGGACTCTAAATGCACTAGGTGTGAAAAGAGTAAGCAGGAATGGGTGGACTATGAATGAAAGCAGTACAAATATGAAACCCTAACTGGGTTGTACCCCCTATGGGATACCCCACTACAGCCTACACAGCAGTATAAGCTATAGATATGTTCTGACACACCCCCATAGGCAAAGTGGGGGAGAACAAGGGGTCACAAGACCAGTCAAGCAAGACAAAGCAAAGCTCAGGGTGGATCACAAAGTCACCACACAGTCCGAGCACAAGAGCAAGGCCAAAGGCCAGTTCACAAGCAAGAGTACAGACATATATATAAAGCTAGACAAGTAAGAGCAGGTATATATATATGTCACAGTACAAGTGAAGTCAAGAGGAGAGCAAGTGAGGCAAGACAGGCACAAGACCCAGCTGGGTGCAGAAGCGCTGATGGTCACAAGGCGCAAGTGCCTTGGTGAACACATCAGCAGTGTTGGCCTCAGAGGCCACGTACGCAAGTCGCAACTGACCACGCTGCTGCAGCTCACGAGCAAGGAAGTAGCGGAGAGCAATGTGCTTCGTTCTGTGCTCCAAGCGCTGCTCTCGACACAAGGCCAGCATAGCCTTGTTGTCTACGTACAGCACTGGAGGAGAACGAGGCGGCTCTCCAAGGTCAGTCAGCAGGTAGGTGAGCCAGCGAAGCTCCTGTGCAGCCATGGCCCCGGCGTAGATCTCAGCCTCACAACTGGAGCCGAGAACCGAAGACGAGCGAGTAGACCGCCACGAGACAGAGCCGGAACCAAGGCTGAAGGTGTAACCCTGTGACGACCGCTGCGTAGCCTGGTCGTCAGCCCAAGAAGCGTCCGCGTGGCCGGTAAGGACCACTGGACTCCGCCCTCCAAGCACTAGCCCTATGCCTGACGTACTGCACAGGTAGCGCAATACCCTCTTCGCTGCAGCCATGTGCTCCGGTCTGTGTCTCCCAGGAGCAACATAGCGTGCAAGAATGCTCAGAGGGTATGCAAGGTCAGGTCGTGTGCAGGTCATCAGGTACATGAGGCAGCCAACAAGCTCCGCATACGGACCACTCGACTCTACGGACTCATCCGAAGGCAGAGCTGAGAGTGAGTGGCGAGTAGGCAGAGGAGTGGCCTGAGGCGAGGAGTACGTGAAGCCGAAGCGCTGAAGGACCTGCTGCACCATGTGTGACTGAGTCAAGGTAATGGTGCGGCGTGCTCTGTCCCGAGTGATCTGCAAGCCAAGGTAGCTGCGCAGTTCACCCAGGTCTGTGCACGTGTGTCTCTTCAACAGCTCGGACTTCACGTAGGCGAGTCCAGCAGTGTCCGCTGTGGCAAAGACCAGGTCGTCGACGTACACGAGGATGTAGAACGGCGGCAGGGAAGTGTCGGTGCGAAGAAACAGCGACGGGTCAGCAGTAGAAGGAGCAAACCCAAGAGCCGCAAGCGTAGTCCTCAGTGTGTCGTGCCACTCACGCGGTGCCTGGCGGAGACCGTAGACTGGCCGTCGGAGGCTCCACTGGGTGCCAGGAGGGAAAGTCCCAGTGAAGCCAGGTGGACGGCGAAGCCAGATCTCCTCGTGCAGGCTACCCTGCAAGAACGCAGTGCTGAAGTCGAGAGAGTGAAGCTCGTAGTCGCGCTGAGCGGCTATGTGCAGCAGCACCCGAAGAGTAGTCATCTTCGGGGTGGGAGAGAAGGTCTGAAAGTAGTCAACTCCCTGCCGCTGACTGAAGCCACGAGCAACGTACCGTGCCTTGAAGACAGGTGGAGAGCCCGGCGGCCGCTTCACCCTGAAGATCCACATGCCACTGACGATGTTCGCCCCAGGAGGGGGAACCGCGTCAACGTAGGTGCCTGTGGACTTCCAGGAAGCCATCTCTGCATCCATAGCTGCCTGCCACTGAGAGGAGTAGGGACCCTCTACGGCCTCCGCGTAAGAACGCGGAGTCGGGATGTCTAGTGCATCCGGGTCTCCCTCAGGGGCAAGCAGTACAGACGCGAGATGAGGTGAAGCAGCCGCTAGACACTGTAACTCCTCCTGCCTGTCCTCTAGGACGTCCGTGCCAAGAGCACACTCACCCCCGACGGACGGAGGACAGAAAGACGCAGACTCAGCAACAAGACTAGCAGCGTAGTCGAGACGACAGCGAGCAGCAAAGTCGACGAGCTCAGCGACTAGAGCAGACGCAGCAGTGGACTCAAAAGAGGGGTCAGTGACGACAGTAGCAAGCAGACGCGTGACAGTGGGACTGGCAGCAAGAAGAGAGTCCGACTCAGGGTCCGCAAGCGCAGGAAGAGAGGACTCAGGAGGAGAAGGCAAAGGGGCACGCAGAGGAGCAGTGGACGGACGTAAAGACATTCGGTGCGTGCCAGGGACAGGAGGAGGACGCTGACGCGAACTGCGACCACTAGCGCGAGCAGCACGAACAGGCGACGCGGGACGAGACGCAGGCTCACGACGCTCAGCAAGACCTCCAGTAGGACCAGTGTAAGGAGAGGGAGCAGGCAGTGGAGAGGAAGGCTCCAGTAGGGGCTGCGACAGGACAGGCGGTGGACCCTCTACTGGAGGAGAAAGACCAAGAACCTGCTGAAGGAGCGGAACGAAGTACGGCCGAGGCCGCGCGGCAGCTCCAGACTCAGCAGGGACAGCACCAGCACCCTCAGCGACAGCACCAGCGCCACCCACACCTCCAGCGGCAGGACCAACAGCAGCAGGCTCAGCACGAACGCCCTCAGCAGCTCCAGCTCCAGGAGGACCTGCAGGGCCAGCAGCTCCGGGACCGGCTGCACCCGCACCCTCGACGGTCGAAGAAGCTCCAGCTCCAGCTCCAGCAGCACCTCCAGACTCAGCAGCACGCCTCCAGCGGCGAGCGAACCACTCGCGCAGCTCCTGTGGAGAGAGGGGCTCCCGGCGAGACGCAGCAGCAGGAGAAACCCCAGGCTCAGCAGCTCCAGACGCAGCACCCCCAGGCTCAGCAGCTCCCAGCTCAGCACCCCCAGGCTCAGCAGCTCCCGACCCAGCACCCCCAGACCCAGTACCTCCAGGCACAGCACCCCCCGGCTCAGCACCCCCAGGCTCCGCACCCTCCGCAGTAGCACCCTCAGGCCCAGCACCCCCAGCAGTAGCACCCCCAGGCTCAGCACCCCCGCGCACAGCACCCCCAGAGTCAGCACCCCCAGGCTCAGCATCCGCAGCAGCACCAGAGTCACCAGTAACCTCGACCGGGTCAACGGCGTCTACCTGGGACACACCTGAGGGGGCAGGAACCTGAGGGGGGAGGGGGTCTACCGGGGGGGGAACCGGCACAAGGAAGTCCGGGGGAGGGGGGAGGGAAGGAGTGCGGTAGGGGAAGAGACGGTAGAAGGGGACTGACTCGTCGAACGTGACGTCCTGGGAGGACAGAACACGACGAGAGGAGGGGTGGTAAAACTGCCACCCTGGGGCGTCAGTGGGGCCACGAAAGGGCCGGGGCTGGGCCGCGTAAGGAGCCGGCGAGGGGCCGCGTAGGAGCCAGCGGCGTGGCCGCGTAAGGGCCGCGTAAGGGCCGCGTAAGGGGCCGGCGCGTAAGGGCCGCGTAAGGGCCGGGGCGGGGCCGCGTAAGGGCCGCGTAAGGGCCGCGTAAGGGGCTGGCGTGGGGCCGCGTAAGGGCCGCGTAAGGGCCGGGGCGGGGCCGCGTAAGGAGCAGGCGGCGGGGCCGCGTAAGGAGCAGGGCGGGGCCGCGACAGAGTGGGCGGCGAGGCCGCAGAGGAGAGAGCGACTCGAGGGGTCGCTAAAAAAAAAAAAATTCGCGCCTCGGGGGCGCGCTTCGGTGGGCCCAAAAATTTCGGTCCTGGAGGGACCTAGCTCTGATACCATGTGAAAAGAGTAAGCCGGAATGGGTGGACTATGAATGAAAGCAGTACAAATATGAAACCCTAACTGGGTTGTACCCCCTATGGGATACCCCACTACAGCCTACACAGCAGTATAAGCTATAGATATGTTCTGACACTAGGGTGATATAGGTGCGACGGACTCGCTCGAAAGCCTTTGTTGAAAAGTACCGGAAGAAGTATCGGTTAGCGCAACGTGCACCATCACGTGGACCCCAGGGGACTCTAGGGATGCCCCGAGAATGAAATACTCGTCCGAGTGTCTGAAAGTGCTCGTCAAAAAGCCCGAGTACTTGGGTCAGCTCGGACTGTGTATTGCGTATTCTCTAGCGTACAGCGTATTGTGCTTAAACCTAAGTGTATACATGCAATCTGTTTGAGGAACTGAGCGTATTTTCCAAATTGAGCTCGGACGAGCATTTTCGGCCAGATCGCGCACTCAGCACTCGCTCCTAGACGAGTGGATGTGAGTAACTCAAGGTATAAACATACGCTCGTTTTTCTGAAAAGTTACCGTAAATTACGGTATCGTGTAATGGGCCCCTGTGAGAAATCGTAGAGCAAAAAAAAAAAAAAAAGGCCCGCAACCAATCTTAGGGTTGTAGGCCTTTCAGTTTGAGCTCATTTTTTGGGCTCAAAATAGTTGCGACGAACCCGTCAGGCCCCTAACACCCACTACCGCCCTTACTTAGGAATCATAGGACCACGTAAACTCCATCTTAGAATCGTGTAGGCTACATTACCTTAATCGAGAATGGCGGAACCTTGAAGAACTTGCGGTTTAGGGCTGGAGCATGCGTTTAGGGATCATGTGGGAGGGTCGAAGTCCCTGTCTGCCATGTATGACTAAAATGAAACTTGTACAAGGGTGAACACAAACGTTTTTGTCTCGAACACGTTCGTGTTCGCATTTGCCTGCAATATGTTCGCCTTCACAGACAAACATCGAACATTCGTTTTTGCAAAAGGTGTTCGGCGAACCGAACAGTGTTGTCAGATTTATATGACATAGTTGTTGTAGGCTATAGTGGGGTAGCACATATGGGGTACAGGGTTTCTAGGGTTGTATTTGTACCCATCTTTCCTTAGTCATTTTCATCCCTGTTCGTTTATTCTCACATGGTATAGAGCGGGTCCTTCTACGGACCGGTTTTTTTTTGGGCCCACCGAAGCGCCCCCCCGAGGCGCGATCCTTTTTTTAGCGACCCCTCGGGTCGCCATTTCCCCTGCGGCCCCGCCGCCTTCACTGACGCGGCCCCGCCGCCCTCTCTGTCGCGGCTCGGCCGCCTGCTCTCACGCGGCCCCGCCCCGGCTCCTTCGCGGCCCCGCCGCCTGCTCTCGCGCGGCCCCGCCCCGGCTTCTACGCGGCCCCGCCCCGGCTTTCACGCGGCCCCGCCGACGGCTTCGTCGCGGCCCCGCCCAGGCCCTTACGCGGCTCCGCCGCCTGCTCTCACGCGGCCCCGCCCCGGCTCCTTCGCGGCCCCGCCGCCTGCTCTCGCGCGGCCCCGCCCCGGCTTCTACGCGGCCCCGCCCCGGCTTTCACGCGGCCCCGCCGACGGCTTTGTCGCGGCCCCGCCCAGGCCCTTACGCGGCTCCGCCGCCTGCTCTCACGCGGCCCCGCCCCGGCTCCTTCGCGGCCCCGCCGCCTGCTCTCGCGCGGCCCCGCCCCGGCTTCTACGCGGCCCCGCCCCGGCTTTCACGCGGCCCCGCCGACGGCTCTGTCTCGGCCCCGCAACTGCACCTGCTGGCCCCGCCGCTGCACCTACCGGCCCCCCACCACCCACGTGTCGACAGGCGACGGGAGAGGCCAGCAGAGGGGTGGCAGGTGTGTGGCCTCCCCTGCTTCTCCTCCTCCTTCATCTCCCACTGCAGCAGCCGAGCCGCTCACCTGCAGCAGCCGAGCCGCCCCACAGCCGAGCCGCCGGGTCGCTTAGCTGCTGAGCTGCAGTTGCTGCCGAGCCGCCCTGCCGCCGAGCCGCCGAGTCCCCGAGCTGCTGAGCTGCAGTTGCTGCTGAGCCGCCTTGCCGCCGAGCCGCCCGAGTCGCCCGAGCCGCCGAGCTGCCGAGCCGCTGAGTCGCCGAGCCTACTCTTCCCACCACTGGTGAGCTCTTGCCCTGCTAGCACACTGCGCGTCGCCTGCTTGCCTGCCTGCCTGCCTTTTGGCTTGCCTGGCTGCCTGCCTCCCTGGTGCTAGTCCTGCTCCTGCTTCTACTTGCGGAGCCAAATGCAGCCCCAGCGACGCCGGCGTGAGTCCCTCACGCCCCAGCAGCTGCGTGAGTGGTACGCTGGTTGGGGCTGTAGGGGTGGCGACGCTACTCCTACTACCACTCCTGCTGCTTCTACTCGTGGTGGCGGCCAGATGCAGCTCCCGCGACCCTCTCCCGTGTCTCTCACGCCTCGCCAGCTTCGTGAGTGGTACGCTCAGAGTGGAGGGTCTCTCAGTGCTGTTCGCTGCTCGTACGTGATTCGCACTGGTACTCGGACTGGTCAGCCTTGTGGGACACGTAGTCATACACCGTCCCGCTGCTTCGCCCGTCTGAGCGACGCCTGGCGTACCGTGTTTGGCGACGAGGCTGAGCTTCCCGACTGGGTGGAGTTGCTTAGGCAGAGGGTAGATATATATGCTCTTGACTATGATGCTATTCTCACTGCCATGTATGCATTGCCTACTAGTACTGACCGTGCCGGTCACCTGTGCGTCCCGCCTGACCCAGGTATAGGACCTGCTACTCTAGCTACTGGTGAGGCTGCTGCTCTGGGTGCTAGTGAGTCTCCTGCTCCAGGTACAGGTACGGCTGCTGCTCTAGGTGCTAGTGAGTCTGCTTCCTCAGGTGCGGGTGAGGCTGCGCTCTCAGGTACCGCGTTGGCTTCGGCCTCCCTCACCTTTACACTTGACTCTGGGGCTTCTCGCTCCTTCTTTCGGGACCGCACCACACTCACGCCGCTTGGTCGGCCGGTTGCAGTCTCCCTGGCTGACCCCTCTGGGGGTCCTGTCCTCGCTCACTTCTCCACTGTCCTCCCGTGTCCGGCTGCCCCCTCGGGCACCCTGTCTGGCCTGTACCTCCCCTCGTTCTCGACAAACTTGGTGAGTGGTGCAGACCTACAGGATGCGGGGGTTCACCAGTTCACTCCTGCGAGTCAGCGGGTGACCCACTGCACGGACGCACGCACAGGCCGGCACCTGGCCACGTTCTCGCGTCGGCCGGGGTCGAGCCTCTACACCCTGACCACTGAGTCTCCTCCTGTCCCCGCGTCCGGTCAGGTAGCAGCGTCGGGTCAGGTGTTTGCTGCTGCGTCCAGGTCTGGTCCTGAGTCTGCCCCCTGTACTTGTCGCCTCCTGTCTCACGAGACTCTCCTGTGGCACCACCGTCTTGGCCACCCCTCCTTGCCCCGTCTTCGGAGCATGGCTTCCCGTGTCCTTGTCTCTGGTCTTCCCCAGTCTCTCCCTCCTCTCCCCTCCGGGCCAGGACCTTCCTGTGTCCCTTGTGTCGAGGGTCGCCTCCGGGCTACTCCTCACTCCTCCCACTTCCCCCCGACAGAGGCTCCCCTGCAGACGCTTCACATGGATGTGTGGGGCCCAGCCCCCGTCCGTGGGCAGGGTTACGAGCGCTACTTCCTGTTGGTGGTTGACGACTACTCGCGTTACACCACAGTCTTCCCCTTGCGCAGCAAGGGTGAGGTCACTGAGGTGCTGATCGACTGGATCCGCGAGGCTCGTCTCCAGCTCAGGAAGAGCTTCGGCTCGGACTTTCCTGTTCTGCGTCTGCACTCTAACAGAGGCGGAGAGTTCTCTTCCCGCCTTCTGCGAGACTACTGTCGTGCACGGGGGATCCGCCAGACCTTCACGCTTCCGGACTCACCACAGCAAAATGGGATTGCTGAGCGCCGTATTGGCATGGTCATGGATGTCGCTCGTACGTCCATGATGCATGCGGCTGCCCCCCATTTTCTGTGGCCGTTTGCGGTGAGGTACGCGGCGCATCAGCTCAACCTTCACCCCCGGGTCTCTCGGCCTGCGATGTCCCCAGTCTTGTTGTGGACGGGGAAGGTTGGCGATGCGTCTGTGTTCCGTGTCTGGGGATCTCGGGCGTTTGTCCGCGACTTGTCTGCGGACAAGCTGTCCCCTCGTGCTGCTCCCTGTGTCTTCCTTGGCTTCCCCACTGACGCCCCAGGGTGGCAGTTTTACCACCCCTCCTCTCGTCGTGTTCTGTCCTCCCAGGACGTCACGTTTGATGAGTCAGTCCCCTTCTACCGTCTCTTCCCCTACCGCACTCCTTCCCTCCCCCCTCCCCCGGACTTCCTTGTGCCGGTTCCCCCCCCGGTAGACCCCCTCCCCCCTCAGGTTCCTGCCCCCTCAGGTGTGTCCCAGGTAGACGCCGTTGACCCGGTCGAGGTTACTGGTGACTCTGGTGCTGCTGCGGGTGCTGAGCCTGGGGGTGCTGACTCTGGGGGTACTGTGCGCGGGGGTGCTGAGCCTGGGGGTGCTACTGCTGGGGGTGCTGGGCCTGAGGGTGCTACTGCGGTGGGTGCGGAGCCTGGGGGTGCTGAGCCGGGGGGTGCTGTGCCTGGAGGTACTGGGTCTGGGGGTGCTGGGTCGGGAGCTGCTGAGCCTGGGGGTGCTGAGCTGGGAGCTGCTGAGCCTGGGGGTGCTGCGTCTGGAGCTGCTGAACCTGGGGTTTCTCCTGCTGCTGCGTCTCGCCGGGAGCCCCTCTCTCCACAGGAGCTGCGCGAGTGGTACGCTCGCCGCTGCAGGCGTGCTGCTGAGTCTGGAGGTGCTGCTGGAGCTGGAGCTGGAGCTTCTTCGACCGTCGAGGGTGCGGGTGCTGCCGGTCCTGGAGCTGCTGGACCTGCGGGTCCTCCTGGAGCTGGAGATGCTGAGGGCGTTGGTGCTGAGCCTAGTGCTGTTGGTCCTGCCGCTGGAGGTGTGGGTGGCGCTGGTGCTGTCGCTGAGGGTGCTGGTGCTGTCCCTGCTGCGTCTGGAGCTGCTGAGCCTGGGGTTTCTCCTGCTGCTGCGTCTCGCCGGGAGCCCCTCTCTCCACAGGAGCTGCGCGAGTGGTACGCTCGCCACTGGAGGCGTGCTGCTGAGTCTGGAGGTGCTGCTGGAGCTGGAGCTGGAGCTTCTTCGACCGTCGAGGGTGCGGGTGCTGCCGGTCCCGGAGCTGCTGGACCTGAGGGTCCTCCTGCAGCTGGAGGTGCTGAGGGCGTTGGTGCTGAGCCTACTGCTGTTGGTCCTGCCGCTGGAGGTGTGGGTGGCGCTGGTGCTGTCGCTGAGGGTGCTGGTGCTGTCCCTGCTGAGTCTGGAGCTGCCGCGCGGCCTCGGCCGTACTTCGTTCCGCTCCTACAGCAGGTTCTTGGTCTTTCTCCTTCGGTAGAGTGTCCACAGCCTGTCCAGTCGCAGTCACTGTTGGAGCCTTCCTCTCCTCTGCCTGCTCCCTCTCCTTACACTGGTCCTACTGGAGGTCTTGCTGAGCGTCGTGAGCCTGCGTCTCGTCCCGCGTCGCCTGTTCGTGCTGCTCGCGCTAGTGGTCGCGGTTCGCGTCAGCGTCCTCCTCCTGTCCCTGGCACGCACCGGATGTCTCTGCGTCCGTCCACTGCTCCTCTGCGTGCCCCTCTGCCTTCTCCTCCTGAGTCCTCTCTTCCTGCGCTTGCCGACCCTGAGTCAGACACTCTTCGCGCTGCCAGTCCTACTGTCACGCGTCTGCTTGCTACTGTCGTCACTGACCCCTCTTTTGAGTCCACTGCTGCGTCTGCTCTAGTCGCTGAGCTCGTTGACTTTGCTGCTCGCTGTCGTCTCGACTACGCTGCTGGTCTTGTTGCTGAGTCTGCGTCTGTCTGTCCTCCGTCCGTCGGGGGTGAGTGTGCTCTTGGCACGGACGTCCTAGAGGACAGACAGGAGGAGTTACAGTGTCTAGCGGCTGCTTCACCTCATCTCGCGTCTGTACTACTTGCCCCTGAGGGAGACCCGGATGCATTAGACATCCCGACTCCGCGTTCTTACGCGGAGGCCGTAGAGGGTCCCTACTCCTCTCAGTGGCAGGCAGCTATGGATGCAGAGATGGCTTCCTGGAAGTCCACAGGCACCTACGTTGACGCAGTTCCCCCTCCCGGGGCGAACATCGTCAGTGGCATGTGGATCTTCAGGGTGAAGCGGCCGCCGGGCTCTCCACCTGTCTTCAAGGCGCGGTACGTTGCTCGTGGCTTCAGTCAGCGGCAGGGAGTTGACTACTTTCAGACCTTCTCTCCCACCCCGAAGATGACCACTCTTCGGGTGCTGCTGCACATAGCCGCTCAGCGCGACTACGAGCTTCACTCTCTTGACTTCAGCACTGCGTTCCTGCAGGGTAGCCTGCACGAGGAGATCTGGCTGCACCGTCCACCTGGCTTCACTGGGACTTTCCCTCCTGGCACCCAGTGGAGCCTCAGACGGCCAGTCTACGGTCTCCGCCAGGCACCGCGTGAGTGGCACGACACACTGAGGACTACGCTTGCGGCTCTTGGGTTTGCTCCTTCTACTGCTGACCCGTCGCTGTTTCTGCGCACCGACACCTCGCTGCCGCCGTTCTACATCCTCGTGTACGTCGACGACTTGGTCTTTGCCACAGCGGACACTGCTGGACTCGCCTACGTGAAGTCCGAGCTGCTGAAGAGACACACGTGCACAGACCTGGGTGAACTGCGCAGCTACCTTGGCTTGCAGATCACTCGGGACAGAGCACGCCGCACCATTACCTTGACTCAGTCACACATGGTGCAGCAGGTCCTTCAGCGCTTCGGCTTCACGTACTCCTCGCCTCAGGCCACTCCTCTACCTACTCGCCACTCACTCTCAGCTCTGCCTTCGGATGAGTCCGTAGAGTCGAGTGGTCCGTATGCAGAGCTTGTTGGCTGCCTCATGTACCTGATGACCTGCACACGACCTGACCTTGCATACCCTCTGAGCATTCTTGCACGCTATGTTGCTCTTGGGAGACACAGACCGGAGCACATGGCTGCAGCGAAGAGGGTATTGCGCTACCTGTGCAGCACGTCGGGCATGGGGCTAGTGCTTGGAGGGCGGAGTCCAGTGGTCCTTACCGGCCACGCGGACGCTTCTTGGGCTGACGACCAGGCTACGCAGCGGTCGTCACAGGGTTACACCTTCAGCCTTGGTTCCGGCTCTGTCTCGTGGCGGTCTACTCGCTCGTCTTCGGTTCTCGGCTCCAGTTGTGAGGCTGAGATCTACGCCGGGGCCATGGCTGCACAGGAGCTTCGCTGGCTCACCTACCTGCTGACTGACCTTGGAGAGCCGCCTCGTTCTCCTCCAGTGCTGTACGTAGACAACAAGGCTATGCTGGCCTTGTGTCGAGAGCAGCGCTTGGAGCACAGAACGAAGCACATTGCTCTCCGCTACTTCCTTGCTCGTGAGCTGCAGCAGCGTGGTCAGTTGCGACTTGCGTACGTGGCCTCTGAGGCCAACACTGCTGATGTGTTCACCAAGGCACTCGCGCCTTGTGACCATCAGCGCTTTTGCACCCAGCTGGGTCTTGTGCCTGTCTTGCCTCACTTGCTCTCCTCTTGACTTCACTTGTAATGAGACATATATATATGCCTGCTCTTGTTTGTCTAGTTTTATATATATGTCTGTACTCCTGCATGTGAACTGGCCTCTGGCCCTACTCTTGTGCTCGGACTGTGTGGTGACTTTGTGATCCACCCTGAGCTTGCTTTGCTTTGCTTGACTGGTCTTGTGACCCCTTGTTCTCCCCCACTTTGCCTATGGGGGTGTGTCAGATTTATATGACATAGTTGTTGTAGGCTATAGTGGGGTAGCACATATGGGGTACAGGGTTTCTAGGGTTGTATTTGTACCCATCTTTCCTTAGTCATTTTCATCCCTGTTCGTTTATTCTCACAAGTGTTTGGTTTGTTGAACGGCTATGTTCGTGCTGGGGCGAACGCGAACATGTTCGTGTTCGCCCCTTGCTCATCGCTACTTGGAGTAACTTGCCCCAGCACCAATGTATATCCTGGACTGAACTGTGACTTGTGAGTGAACCAGTTGCGACTTGACTTGACTCAGCCCCAATAAGATCCTATGGTGGACTTGATTTGAGGATGACTCGATTTAGGGCTTAGATTAGGAGGAGCCAATGTAAGACTCGTTCCAATACGGCCAATGGTTGACTTGATAGTGACTCGACCTGTCTGAACCCGACCCTGACAACTCATGCCCATGCGTATCTCTTCCTATCAGTATAGGCACGATTCTTGCCCCTATCAATTTGGTTTTCGTTCTTTATCCTCTTCTCTCCTACATCTCTCTTTCTTGCCTAACAGTGTCCAACTTCTTTTTTGGCATCTTTATCCCTTTGTTTATCTACTCTGTAATATAGACTCCAATATGTTAACTGGCACCATCCCTGCTCAAATTGGTTCCATGACATCAATTTCATCCCTGTAAGCCCCACCGATTAGCAATCTCCTCATCCATGTCATTCTTCTTTATGTGTTTCGATAACCTCTCCTCTTTCCCTTCATTACTGGTGAACGATTAAGCCGCATCATATCGGCTAACAATGGCCTTAATACCATTGTCACTGGTGATGAAAAAGCCTTTCCTCACTGTATAAAACTCTTATGTTTTGTTTATGCATGAAATCACAAGTGGACCAGCAGTCTTGATGTCAGAATCCCAACCACTAGACCATTGGGACAAAAGGGCTTGTTTCAGTAGCGGGTCAGTGCGCCCATAACCTCCCAGGCGAACGTGCCTGTAACCCTCTCCAGGATCGATCGGGGATCTCACAGTGTAGCTCTACTGACACCCCCCCACACTGGGAGGCCCAGGACTAAGCACAGCGGCACTGGCCTACATGTGCATACACCGGGATTCGAACCCGAGACCGCTCTGATACCATGTCAGAATCCCAACCACTAGACCATTGGGATAAAAGGGCTTGTTTCAGTAGCGGGTCAGTGCGCCCATAACCTCCCAGGCGAACGTGCCTGTAACCCTCTCCAGGATCGATCGGGGATCTCACAGTGTAGCTCTACTGACACTTGATTCACTTCAGCCAGTCTCATTCATTTACTCATTTCATAGTGAGAGTTGAAGAATCATGAACCTCATACATCACTCCCCACTTCATGGCAAGGGTGCAACTAACTAGGATTCAAGTATCTGCCTCATCCCCACACATCGTTTTAACTTTGGTTGTTCCATTTTGTGTCTCCCTTCTTAACTCTCACTTCTCTACTTTAGTTACGTGGATTGTATATTTTGATTCAATTTATATCATATAATTGCCCACCCTGTGACAAGTATACATCCATCCAATCAATCGTTCCCCCTTGGCCCCTGCTGCTACTTCCAGCTGTTTTTCCAGCAACCAGCTTTCAGGCAGCATTCCCGCTAGTATCAGTGCCCTTTCTTTGCTAACTAAGTTGTGAGTTGCACACAAGGAAAACAGGTAGGAAGGCAGTAAACATGTATGGAAGCAAGACAATGCATACCTGTGTGATGCTGGTCCACACAAGCATATTTAGAAGTCTGTTCCTTGGCTTGGCTCGCGTGTGAGAGGAAGGAATGCACATCATTAAGCTGGTGTGCGTGGAAATGGAGAGTCAAAGAAATCAAGTGTGAGCAAGGTTGGGCATTGGCAAGGAGGCGAAGGGTTGCAGCAATTGAGGTTAAGAATGACTCACAACCTTGTGAGGGAAATCATGGCTCCAATTTCCTTGGGGATCGGACCAGACAGTTGGTTGGAGCTCAAGTCGCTGGAGGAAAAGCAGATATGGAGAGGGACAAGACGGAAGGATAAGGAGGTAGAGGCGTACTCTTTAAGGCTTCAAACTCAGTCAATGAAGGTCTGGAAAGGAGAGAGATAGAGTGAGAGAGAGAGAGAGTGAGAGAGAGTGAGAGAGAGTGAGAGAGAGAGAGAGTGAGAGAGTGAGAGAGAGAGAGAGAGAGAGAGTGGCAGAGCAGTAGTGGTCAAGATTAATTTTAGATATTGAAGGTTTCATGTTTGCATTTTCTAGGGCGAACCGTAAAGGTTTGGCCAAACTCAAGCAAAGCTCTGTTCAGGTTATCTTTCCAGAATAGTCACATGTACAATGAAGGACCTTTTTTACCAGGACCTTTCTTTATAGTCAATCTGTTTAAGTTTCACATAAGGAGCAAAATAAAAAGGTTTGGTAAAACAGTTCTGCCAAGCATTTTTTAAGCTAGGCCAAACTTCATTTTGAAAATTTCAATGTTCAAGTTCAATCACTGTCAAACATGTTTGACCAAAGCAAAATTAAGTTTGGTTCATTTCTCAACCAAGTGTTTGACCAAGGTTCGGTCGAACAGTTTGACCAGAGTGTTTTCAAAGTGCAGCCATATTATTATTATTTTGTTTTCAGAATTGCAATGTTCAAGTTCAACCACGCTCACAAATCTTCGACTAGAGCATTATTTATGGTTTGGTTCGTTGCTCAATCCTAGTGCCACGGCACCTACAGGGCATTCATCAGGCTCAGTGAGGCAATGGAGGGAGGGATGGAGCCTGTGAGCTTGTTGGAACGAAGGCCCCTGCAGCATTCAAGGGCGGCAAAGGGATGGGAAACAGAAGGTTCAATGTGATTCCATTTCCTTGCGATTACCCCAAAAAAATATTTGCGATTCCTTTGTTTGGGACAAAAATGTTAACCAAGCAGCCGTTGGATCAATTCTGTCAGTTTGAATTGAACCATCTGGCATTGTGGGGGAACCGTTGCTCCTACGCCACTAAGATGAGCCATGGATGTTGGAAGGACTATGGGTTCGGTCGTGGGGAATATGGGTGAACTGACCCAAAAAAACAATGTGCCTGTTTAGCCGAGTTGGTTAGTGCAGTGATGTGTGCTTCTAACATGCTGGTACCAAACCGAATGGAAATTTGCTGAGTTGGCAAAACGAGAGCGTAGTGTAGCGTACAGATTTGTGATGTCCTTAAGGGAGCCAATGGAGGCAGGGATGGGCCCAGAGAGCTGGTTGTTATTGAGCGATCAGGTTGTTGCAGGATTTGATAAAAGCAACATTGATGGGTGCAAATGGGTGATGCCACATTAGGTTGGACAATAGTAAGTGATGAGGGAGGAAAAAGAGATCAGGCATACGTGAACAAAGTAACTTGGGAAGGGTTGAGCTGGTGAGAAATGCTAGGCTGAACAAGGGATAGCCACAAGGGAGGGATGCGATGACTTACAGATCTGCCAATTTTGTGAGCGCATCAATGCCAGCGGGTATGGAGCCGGTGAGCTGGTTGTTGTTCAACAACCTAAAAATGAACCGGAAAGTTAAAACCAGCTTCAAAGGCTGCTGAAGGTCTGATGCAGGCCCAAAAAGTTAGGAATGGTGCATTGGCATGAAACCCCTTCTCGTTTTTCCATTGTGACCGACAGATGACTTCAAACGTCATGTTGCAGCAGCAGTTGATTCTGGTCTGCTGGAGTGTCTGTGACAATGAAGGGACTTGTGTGATGGATATTGCATGCATGCACCACAATCTGCGTTCAACCCACAGGAATGCTAGCTGAACGAGTTCAGCCAAGGAAGCAAGAATGCCTTCTGGGGTGGAGTAATTACAGGTGTTTGGACAGCTGGTTGTTTGAGAAATTGCTGCAAGAGAGGCGATCAGGGGTGGAGTAATTACAGGTGCAAGTGAGAGGGACGAAGAGAGGAGAACGCAAATGAGTGGTGGATAGATGCAAGCTGGTGTGAGTCGGCATGGCAAGGCAGTAACAGAAAGTGTGGGATAGGTTGGAAATGGGCAAGATCTTGCAGAGAAATCAAGAGTGGGGGAGGGTGGGCGTGGACAAGGAACGGAGGAGAAGGGTAGCAGCAGTTGAGGTGGAGAGCTACTGACAGCCTGGTGAGGGCGAGCATGGCTCCAATCTCCTCGGGGATGGGACCGGACAGTTGGTTGGAGCTCAGGTCACTAGAGGAAACTCATAGACAGCTGAAGTGGCGGTTGGAGAGGGAAGGTTAAGGAGGTAACGGCAAAAAATGGTTTTGTTGCATCAGTGGCAGATTGGCAGCGGCAGAGCAAAAGTGGTGCCACGGCACCTACAGGGCATTCATCAAGCTCAGTGAGGCAATGGAGGGAGGGATGGAGCCCGTGAGCTTGTTGGAACGAATGCCCCTGCAGCATGGGAGGGCAGTAAAGCGATGACAAGAGGAGAAGGTTCACTTTGGATTCATTTCTTTGTAATTACCCTACACAGAACATGCACTAGTTTTATTCGGGGAGTAACATGTTGACCGAGCAATCTGGGGTTCATTTCTCTCAGTTGACACCATCTTCGATTATCTAAGACCGTTGCTCCTGCACCACTAAAAGGAGCCACGGATGTTGGAAGGGCCACTATTCGTTTGTTGGGAATATGAGTACCCTGACCCTCCAAAACCCAGCATGCCATTTGAACCCAGTTGGTTAGGAAGCACACTGGTGTTTCCAACAAAGTGGTATCACCCACAGTGGGATTTGCTCTGTTGGCAAAAGGAGCAGGGCAAGGCAAAGTGTAACGTACAGATTTGTGATGCTGTTGAGAGAGCCAATGGAGGCAGGAATGGGCCCAGAGAGCTGGTTGTTATCGATTGATCTGGTGGTTGCAAGATATTCCAAAAGCCATCATCAAATGGAACAACCAGACCTAGAACCAGCATAGGATATTCCAAAACTAGGTACAATGAACAGAGTAGATCTAAAAAGGTTGTTCTTCTGGTGAACAATGTTAGGATGAGTAAGGGATGGCCACAAGGGACGGATGCGATGTCTTACAGGTCTACCAATTTTGTGAGCGCATCAATGCCATCAGGTATGGGGCCGGTGAGCTGATTGTTGTTGAGCAGCCTGAGGGAGAATGGGAAGGCAAAACCAAAATTCCAACACCGCTGAAGGTCTGTGATGCAGTCTGGAACGGCAAAAAGGAGACAAATGGTGCATTGGCATGAAACCCCTATTCATGCTGCCATTGCAAACGACATATGACTTTACAGCTCATGTTGTAGCAGAATTGGTTTTGGTGTGCTTGGGTGTGTGTGGCAATGAAGGCACTCATGTGACAGATATTGCACACATATGCATGCATTCACCAAAAATTTTGTGGTACTCACAGGAATGCCAGCTGAACGAGTCCAGCAAAGGAAGCAGGTATGCCGTCTGAAATCTGGTTGTTTGAGAAATTGCTGCGAGAAAGGTGTGCAGAATAGAGGAAGTACACGTGCGAGTGAGAGGGATAACGACGAGCACACAAGTGAAGGGTGGATAGATGCACGCAACAACTTTCTGGTGTGCATGTGTATGGCAAGGAAGGAACAGGAAGTGTGAAAAAGGTTGGGAATGGGAAAGAAAACATGGAGAAATCAAGTGTGGGAGACGGTGCGCGTGGACAAGGAAAAGAGAAGGGTAGCAGCAGTTGCGGTGAAGAGTGGCTGACAGTCTGGTGAGGGCGAGCATGGCTCCAATCTCCTCAGGGATGGGACCGGAGAGTTGGTTGGAGCTCAGGTCGCTGTAGGAACAGCAGACACAGTTGGAGACGGTAGGTGGAGGTTGCAGCGAATAATGGTGATGTTGCATCAGCGGGGAAGATTCACAGCAGCAGTGGCAGCTTGGCAGTGGCACATCAACAGTAACTCTACAGCACGTACATGGCGTTCATCAGGTTGAGTGAGGCAATGGAGGGAGGGATGGAGCCCGTGAGCCTGTTGGAATGAAGGCCCCTGCAGTATGAGAGGGCGGGGGAGGGATACAAAGTGGAGAATGTTCACATTGGATTCATTTCCTTGATATATCCCTAGCAAAATCATGAGCTGCATTTGTTTGGGGAAATAGTGCTACCAGAGCAGTATGGGGTTCGATTCACTCAGTTGGCACCATCTCCCATTCTGGGGAACTGTTGCTCCTGCGCCACTAAAATGAGCCACAGATTTGAAGTGCTACAGGTAGGGAAAATGGATGTGCTGACCCGAATAATCAACATGCCCGTTTAGCCCAGATGATTAGTTACCACACTGGTGTTTCCACTATAGTGGTTCCGATGGTTCCAACCCAAATGGGGGATTTGCTGTGTTGGCAAAGGAGCAGAGAAAAAGTGTAGCGTACAGATTTTTTATGCCTTTGAGGGAGCCAATAGAGGCAGGAATGGGCCCAGTGAGCTGGTTGTTATCGAGGGATCTGGTGATTGCAAGATATTCTAGAAACAGCATTGGGTGGAACAGCCAACATTGACTCGGGGAGTTAATGGGTGATGATATGTGAGGGGGGAGAATGTGAGCGACTGAGGAGATGATATAAAAGAGAAACTATGTAAAGTGAGCAAAGTAATATGGGAAAGGTAGTGCTGGTGTGAAATTTTTGGATGAGCAACGGATAGCCACAAGGGAGGGATGCGATGTCTTACAGATCCACCAATTTTGTGAGCGCGCCAATGCCAGCAGATATGGGGCCAGTGAGCTGATGGTTTTTCAGTAGCCTGAGGGAGTATGGGAATGGAAAAAACGAAATCCAAGGCCGCTGTAGGTCTGTGATGCAGGCTGGAACGACCTACCAAGAGAGTCAAGCTCTCGTTGGGACTGACATATGACTATAGAGGTCATGTTGCAGGCTGGAACGACACATGACTATAGAGGTCATGTTGCAGCAGCAGATTGGTGTAACTGGGTGTGTGCGGCAATGAAGGAACGTGTTTGAAGGATATTGCATGCATGCACCACAACGTGTGTGCAACTCACAAGAATGCCAGCTGAACCAGTCCAGCCAAGGCAGTAGGAATGTCGTCTGAAAGCTGGTTGTTTGAGAAATTGCTGCAACGAAGGCAGGTAGGGAAGAGGCAGTACATGTGCGAATGAGTTGAAGGGAGGAGAACACAAGTGAGGGGCTGTGAGATGCACGCGAAAATAAGCTGGTGTGCATGGGCGTGGAAAGGCAGACAAATCAGGTGTGAGTGAGGTTGGGCATGGGCAAGGATGAGGAGGAAAAGGGTTGTAGCGATTGAAAGTGGAGATTTACTGACAGCCTAGTGAGGGTGAGCATGGCTCCAATCTCCACATGGATGGGATCGGACAGTTGGTTGGAGCTCAGATCTCTGGGAGAACAGCAGAGATAGTGGAGTGGAGGTTGGAGATGGAAGGACAAGAAGTTAGAGACGAGCTCTGGAAGGCTTCAAACTTGGCCAATGAAGGTCTTCAAAGAAGAGTTAGAGAACTTGGCTGGTTGTGGTGGTTGGAGAAGCAGCAGCTGTGGAGAGTCACAGCAGCAGCAGTAGCAGAAGAGCAGTGCCAGAGCAAGAGTGGTGCCACGGCACCTGTGAGAGGACGTCCCCGTTATAATATTTTCTCACTATTATATTTTTCCGTTATCCTATTCTCCCTTTTCTCCTCTTTATTTTGGTCTTTATCTCATCTCAATCGGCCTACTATTCTATTTTCTAGAGCCTTCTATTTATTTCTCTTATTTCCTAATTTTCCCACCGACATACCTATTATACGGCACCGACAGCGCCGACAGTAGTGTATACGGTGTAATCTGGGCGTAATCCCAAGTGCCAATAGCCTTGCGTGCTTGTGCGCACTTGTGATTGTAGTATCGGGAAGGGCATGTTCCCGAAGGTCGTTTTATCTCGTTTATCCTTGTATTTTCCGAGTATAAAAATGCCTTGTATTCAGTTTTAGTGACAAGTTTCGATTGAGAATTCGATCCTGTGACACTTGGTAATCAGAGCCGTTCTCACTCGACAACTCTCGGCTAAGCAGCGGTCGCGGAAAAAATCGCCTCGAAAAACCGCCGGGGGCGACCAATTCGACGCCGATTTCTGGTAAGCACCAGTTCCGCGCTTTTTGAATTAACCCCCTCGCGTGGTTTCTGAACAGGATGGTTTCACCGGCGACCAACGACGTTACGCAGCAGCTCTTCGCGCAAATCGCCAAGATGGAAGCGGAGATGCGGGCGATGACTGAACGGTCGCGATTGGAGAACGAGCAGATGCGAAACGAACTGCAGCGCGTTACGCAACTCCTCTCGACTATGAACATTCCTGCTTCGACGACTTCGCAGCAGTCGCAGCGTCAGTTCGAGGTTCCGAAACTTCGCTCGCCGGAATCGTTCGACCCTAGCGATCAAAAATCCGACGTCAGACGGTGGCTTGCGACGATGGAAATATATTTCGCGGCGATCGGATGGTCGACGACGGAGTACGACGGCGAGAAAATTCGTCTCGGGACAACGTTGATGCGCGGTCCAGCTCTCGAGTGGCTCGGAAGCAACAGTAGCATTTTCCAGGGCAAAGCCACGTGGCAGCAGTTCCGGGCAGACCTTCTCAAACGTTTTGAGCCGATTAATTCCACTTATATTGCGCGCGAAAAATTACATCACCATAGGCAATTCGGGAGTGTCGCGCAATACACGCAGCAGATGGAGGAATTTTATAATCGCATTCCCGACATTACCGAGGGCGAAAAAAATCAGTCCTACATCGCGGGGCTGAAAACCAACATTCGGCGCCAGGTCGCAGCAGCGAATTGCAGCAGCTACAGCGAAATCGTATCGGCCGCGGAGCGTTTTGACTTGGTCAACTCTGGAACACGACGGCCCCAAGTTGTCGGATCACGACAAGGGGATCGCTCGGCTTCAACCACGTTCGCCGACCCCATGGAAGTCGACAAATTCGACGCGAATTCACGACCTGCAAAAAACAAAACGATTTGTGAATTTTGCGGCGGAAACGGACATCGGATTGTCGACTGTTTTCACATGAAACCAGCACGTGCGGCATTCCGAGCTCGTGGGAGTGGCGAAACTAAAGAAAAAAAAGTCAAAAAACGGATCTCGCCAGTGATTGCGGATCGTGCTGGCGAGGAAAAGCAGATCCGAAAGCGTCAGCGCAATCTGGACCGAATCGAAATTGAAGGACAGCATTGGGCGCGAGATTTGGAGAATCAAGGGCGAAATCCCAAGCCTCTTGACCGAAATTTGTCAGAGGAATTCGCCGAGGAAAAGAAAACCTCCGTGAAAACAGACTCGACCAAGACGGGAACTCTCCAATTCGACCCCGGAAAAAAACAGAATTCGTTAAAGTTATCTTTCAAGGATGCTTTAATGAAGACTGGCGATTTTCGCGGGCCCGGAGCCATAAACAAATTCCGGGAAGAACTCCAGAGGAAGCAGACAATTAGAGAAGTGGTACCGGTGCCTACGGAGCTGGGGAAAAAAATGAGTGTGGAAAGGAGTAGACCTTTTCACGGCGTCAACGTCCTCTCCCGGAACCAGCCCAAGACGACTCTCCACTCCCCAGGGAAGAAGTCTATGGAGCTCAAGCAGCTGAAGAGGCAGCTGGGAGTTCAAAAGAAGCTGCGGAAACTCCGAAAACCCCTCAAGGATGCATCCAGTGGATCGCAGGCGTCGACCGGATCCACCCCCTCAGGGTCAACCTGTACGGTTACTACCTCTACTCCTGGCGTTGGAGAGGAGCTTTTCTCCACGCAGCCCAGGCCAGCTGGTTGTCCAGGAGCAAACAGTGGAACCACGGTGTGTACTGAATATTGGGATGTACCCTATGATCCTATTAATGAGACTATTTTTGGGTACTCCGAGCAACACTCACCACTTCTGCTCGAGGTGATCTGCAATGGACAGCGTCTCCAAGCACTCGTGGACAGCGGGGCGTCGCACAGCGTCTATGACAAAAAGACAATCGATCGACTCGGAAGTGACATCAAGTCCTCAAGCTTCTCTACAACGATGGTGGATGGCAGTAAGCTACATATCTACGGGGAAACACGGTTGCTACTCCAGATTGGACCCCTTCGATGGAAGCCTGCTCTTCCCGTCACAAATATCAAAGGACTCGACGTAATCTTCGGGAGAGACTTTCTTAAAAAGTTCAATCCCGAGATCAACTGGGTTAACCGGACGGCCAACATCAACAACAACGGGAGGAAAATCAGCCTTCCCAAATGGGACGACACGGGAAATATTCCAGTCGAGACACTCGCACGCTTTGAAAAGGACGTCAAACGGACTACGGCGGGATTCATGGCGATAGTCAACGAAGCAGACAACGGAGAGAGGCAGACCCAGGAACTTCCTCCAGCAGTCAAGAAAATTCTTGAAGAGTTCCAGGACGTTCTCCCCGACGATTTACCTGATCAACTACCGCCATACCGGACACATCAACACGAGATCGTAGAAGAGCCGGGTGTCAAACATTAGATGTTTATGTGGTTCTAGGCTGTAGTGGGTTACACCTTAGGGGGTACACCAGATTAGGGTTTCATATTTGTACTCTTGTTCCTGTTAGTCACACCATTCTAGTTTCTCATTCTGACATGGTATTACGAGCCTAGGTTTCACCTAGGACCGAAACGTTAGGGCCCACCGTTTCCGCTAGCCGCGCCTTAGTGCGCCGCCTTTTCCTAGCGCCCTCGTGCGCCTCGTTCAAAGCGTCGCCCTTTAAGGCCCCTCACGGCCCCTCGCGTCGCCCCTTAAGGCCTCTCACGCCCCCCCGGTACGCCCCCGCGCTAGCCCCGAACGGCCCCTTGTGGCCCCCGCGCTAGCCTCTCACGGCCCCTTAAGGCCCCGCGCTAGCCTCTCACGGCCCCCAAATGGCCCCGCACTAGCCCCGAACGGCCCCCGAACGGCCCCCGCGCTCGCCCCTCTACGACCGAGCCGCGCAGCGCGACCCCAGCTGAACCGCGCGACCCGAGCCGAACCGCGCGACCCGACCGAGCCGCGCCGCCCTAGCCGAGCCGCGCCGCCCTAGCCGAGCCGCGCCGTCCTAGCCGAGCTGCGCCCTCCTTACCTGAGCAGCAGGGCCAGTACTGGACTGAACTGCTCCTACTACTACTGCTACTGCTACTGCTACTGCTACTGCTGCTGCTACTTCAGCTATGGCTAGCCCTACAGTTCTCTCGTTCGATGCTGAGGGCCGCCCGATTAAGTTTGAGATCTGGCTCGATGATCTGCACCTGTTCCTCGAGCTCACTGTCAGGGAGGATGTCTCGCTGTACGATCATGCACTAGGCAAAGCTGCTGCCCCTGCTACTGATGCTGACGCCACTACCCGCTCCCAGTGGCAGACTCGTGACGCCCACGCTCGCTTCGCTATTCGCAACTCCCTGCCTGCAGATGAGCGCGAGCACTTCGGCCAGCACAGGACTGCCCAGGCACTGTACACTGCTGTAGTTGCGCGCTACTCCTCCCCAGCCTCTGCTGCGCTAGGCCGTCTCTTGCTTCCCTACCTGTTCCCTGACCTGTCCGCCTTCCAGACAGTCGCTGACCTCATCACGCACCTCCGCACTAGTGAGGCCCGCTTCCGTGCCGCTATGCCTGCTGAGTTTCTTGCCTCCAACCCTCCCCCGCTCTGGCTCACTCTCTACCACCTAGTTACCCGCCTCCCTGACACTCTGCGTACAGTCAGGGACAGCTTCCTAGCCCGCTGCCCCACTGAGCTCACCATTGCCACCCTCGAGAAGGAACTCCTTGCAGCTGAGAAGAGTATTGTAGCTGTAGGTGCCTCTCGTGGTGACCCCCGCACCCCTTTCTTCGAGGGGTGTTCCCCCTCCCCCCTACTCCCCTCTGTCGCCTCTGCTGCTGCTGTCGACCTCCTTGGTGCTGAGCAGGTCGGGTCTGCGTCCGCTCCCAGCGGGCGCCGCAGCGGCAGGGGCAGGGGAGGCAAGGGCGGTGGGGGTGATGGCGGGGGAGGCGATGGTGGGGGTGGTGGCGGCGGTGGGGGCGGTGGCGGGGCTGGAGGGGCTAGTGGCAGCGGTGGGGGTGGTGGAGGCAGCGGCGGCGGCGGTGGCCGGGGTGGGGGCGGTGGTGGTGGCGGCGGAGGACGTGGCGGTGGTAGGGGCGGTGGTGGTCGTGGTGGCGGCGGCGGTGGTGGTCGTGGAGGCTCTGGCACTGGCCAGAGCACGCAGCACCCTCAGTCCTCCCAGGAGCTTCGTGAGTGGTACTTACAGCACGGGGGTGGGGGGGGTAGCCTTAGCTGCACGTACGTCATCCGCACTGGTCGCCGCAAGGGACAGACGTGCGGGAGGGCGCACACTGCGCAGCGCTGCTTCTCTCGCCTAGATGACGCTTGGCGTGCTCAGTTTCCTGACGCTCCTGAGCTCCCTCAGTGGGCTGATCTCCTCAAGAAGGATATCGATATCTATGCTCTTGATTTTGATGTTATTCTCAAAGCCATGTATGCATTCACTATTAGTGGAGAGGAGGACCAGTACCTGTGTGTTCCGCCTGACCCAGTCATCCGCACGAGTGAGGCTGCCACCCTAGGTGCTTGCGTGTCTGCTGCCCCAGGTGCTGGTGAGGCTACTGCTCTAGGTGCTTGTGTGTCCGCCACCCCAGGTACTACTGAGTCCACCGAAGCACTACACACCTTCACTCTAGACTCAGGCGCTTCGCGCTGTTTCTTTCGTGACCGCACTGCTCTTGAGCCCCTTGCTCGACCAGTCGCTGTCTCGCTCGCTGACCCCTCAGGGGGTCCGGTCATTGCGACCTCCTCCACTGTCCTTCCTTGTCCTGCTGTCCCGTCGGGCACACTGTCAGGTCTCCACCTCCCCTCGTTCTCTACGAACTTGGTGGCGGGTTGTGCGCTTCAGGATGGGGGTGTTCACCAGTTCACCTCTGCCTACGAGCGCGTGACACACTGCACGTGTGCTCGGACGGGCCGTCACCTGGCTACCTTCACTCGGCAGCCGGGGTCGGACCTGTACACACTGACCACTGAGTCCCCTCAGGTAGCGGCGTCTGCGTCTGCGTGAGGTCAGCTGTGAGCCCCCTGCTCGTGTCGCTCTCTGGCGCACAAGACAATCCTCTGGCACCATCGACTTGGTCACCCGTCAGTGCAGCGCCTTCGGGGCATGCACGCCCGGTACCTTGTCTCTGGTCTTCCTCGGGTACTCCCTCCCCTCCCACCCTCCCTTGCTCCTGCTTGTCTTCCCTGTCTCGAGGGGCGGCAGCGCGCTGCCCCTCACTCCTCCTCGTTCCCCCTGACGACTGCTCCTTTGCAGACGCTCCACATGGACGTGTGGGGCCCAGCCCGCGTCCGTGGTCAGGGCCAGGAGAGGTATTTCTTGATCGTCGTTGACGACTACTCGCGCTACACCACGGTCTTCCCCTTGCGCACCAAGGGTGAAGTCCCTGATGTTCTGATCCCTTGGATCAGCAGAGCACGTCTTCAGCTGCGAGAGCGTTTTTGCTCGGAGTTTCCTGTCCTGCGTTTGCACTCTGACAGAGGTGGTGAGTTCTCCTCCGACCTCTTGGCAGCCTACTGTGCCAAGCACGGCATTCGCCAGTCGTTCACGCTTCTGGCCTCTCCACAGCAGAATGGGGTTGGTGAGCGCCGCATTGGCTTGGTCATGGAGGTCGCTCGTACCTCCTTAGTCCACGCGGCTGCCCCCCACTTTCTGTGGCCGTTTGCGGTCCGGTACGCTGCGCATCAGCTCAACCTCTGGCCCCGTGTCTCCTTGCCGGAGACCTCGCCCACACTGTTGTGGAGGGGGGAGGTTGGCGATGCGTCACGCTTCCGTGTCTGGGGATCCCGAGCTTTTGTTCGCGACACGTCTGCGGACAAGCTCTCCTCTCGCACGGCTCCGTGTGTCTTTCTTGGCTTTGTCCCGGATGCGTCTGGCTGGCAGTTTTACCACCCCGCCTCGCACCGCATCTTCCCCTCTCAGGACGTCGATTTTGACGAGTCCGTGCCCTTCTACCGCCTCTTCCCCTACCGCACTGCCCCGCTCCCTCCCCCGCCTCTCTTCCTCGCGCCAGGTGCTGCAGTGGTAGACCCCCTCCCCCCTCAGGGTGCCGCTCCTTCAGGTGTCTCCCAGGTAGACCCGGTTGAGCCTGCCGAGGTAGCTGTCGACTCGCGTCCGGCTAGGGGTTCCGAGCCTGAGCGTGCGGAGCCTGAGCGTGCGGAGCCTGGGGGTGCTGAGCCTGGGGGTACTGAGCGTGGGGGTGCTGAGTCTGGGGGTGCTGAGCCTGGGGTTGCCGAGTCTGGGGGTGCTGAGCCTGGAGTTGTTGAGTCTGGGGGTACTGCAGCTGAGTGTGAGACGCCTGGAGGAGCTCCCTCTTCGCAGCAGCTGCGTGAGTGGTACTCGCGGTACTGCAGCCTTCGGCGGGGTGCGTCTCGGGCTCGCGGTGCTGCTGGAGTTGGTGCTCGTGTTTCCCCGCCGCGGCGGGAGCCGCCCTCTTCCCCACAGCTCCGGGAGTGGTACGCTTGGCACATCAGTCTTCGTAGTGGGACTGCTGGTGCTGGAGTCCCCGGGGTTGACACTACTACTGGTACTGCGGACCCTGGAGCTGGAGGTGCTGTTACTGCTGGCGGTGCTGCTGGTGCTGCTGGAGGTGAGGCTGGTGCTGAGGACCCGGGCGTTGGAGCTGCTGCGGGTGCTGCTGACCCTGGTCCTAGAGGTGCTGCTGCTGCTGGCGGTACTGCTGGTACTGCTGGAGGTGCTGCTGGAGGTGCTGCTGCTGGTGCTGAGGACCCTGCCGCTGGTGACGCTGCTGGTTCGGGAGTTGCTGCACGGCCTCGGCCGTACTTCGTTCCACTCCTTCAGCAGGTTCTTGGTCAGCCTCCTCCTCCCGCCTTAGAGTGTCCGCCGTCTGTCCAGTCACAGCCACAGTTACCGCCTGCCTCCCCTCTCCCTGTGCTTGCTCCTTACACTGGTCCGACTGGAGGTCTTGCTGAGCGTCGTGAGCCTGCGTCACGTCTTGTGTCGCCTGCGTCTCGTCGAGCGTCGCCTGTTCGTGCTGCTACCTCTAGTAGTCGTGTCCAGCGTCAGCGTCCTCCTGCTGTCCCAGGCACTCACCAGATGGCACTTCGTCAGTCCACTGCTCCACAGCGTGTCTCTCTCCCGTCGCCTCCTGCGTCCTCTCTTCCTGCTCTTGCTGACCCTGCGTCCGACTCCCTTCGCGCTGCCAGTCCTACTGTCACACGTCTCCTAGCTACGGTTGTCAATGACCCTTCCTTTGAGTCCGCTGCTGCGTCTGCCTTAGTTGCTGAGCTGGTCGACTTTGCAGCTGCGTATCGTCTAGACTACGCTGCCAGTCTTGTTGCTGAGTCTGAGTCTGTCTGTCCTCCGTCCGTCGGGGGTGACTGTGCCCTTGGCACTGACGTCCTTGAGGACAGGCAGGAGGAGTTTGGTTGCCTTGCTGCTGCTTTGCCCCATCTTGTGTCCATGCTTGTTGCCCCTGAGGGAGACCCGGATGCACCAGACATCCCGACCCCACGCTCTTACGCAGAGGCGATGGCCGGTCCCTACTCCTCTCAGTGGCAGACAGCCATGGACGCAGAGATGGCTTCCTGGAAGTCCACAGGCACCTACGTCGACGAGGTTCCCCCACCTGGGGCGAACATCGTCAGTGGCATGTGGATTTTCAGGGTGAAGCGGCCACCGGGCTCTCCGCTTGTCTTCAAGGCGCGTTACGTTGCGCGAGGCTTCAGTCAGCGGCAGGGAGTTGACTTCTTCCAGACCTTCTCCCCGACCCCGAAGATGACCACTCTTCGGGTTCTGCTGCACGTCGCTGCTCAGCGTGACTACGAGCTCCACTCGCTTGACTTCAGCACAGCTTTCTTGGAGGGCAGCCTGCACGAGGAGATCTGGCTGCGCCGCCCACCTGGCTTCACTGGGTCGTTTCCTCCTGGTACCCAGTGGAGCCTCCGACGGCCAGTCTACGGTCTCCGCCAGGCGCCACGTGAGTGGCACGACACACTGAGGACTACTCTTGCGGCTCTTGGGTTCGCTCCTTCTACTGCTGACCCGTCCCTGTTTCTACGCACCGACACCTCACTGCCGCCGTTCTACATCCTCGTGTACGTCGACGACTTGGTCTTTGCCACTTCTGACACAGCTGGTCTCGCTCACGTGAAGTCCGAGCTGCAGAAGAGACACACGTGCACAGACCTGGGTGAACTGACAAGCTATCTTGGCTTGCGGATCACCCGGGACAGAGCACGGCGCACCATTACCCTGACTCAGTCACACATGGTGCAGCAGGTCCTTCAGCGCTTCGGCTTCACGTACTCCTCGCCTCAGTCCACTCCTCTGCCTACGGGACACTCGCTCTCAGCTCTGCCTTCGGATGAGTCCGTAGAGCCGAGTGGTCCGTATCCAGAGCTTGTGGGCTGCCTCATGTAACTGATGACCTGCACGCGACCTGACCTTGCATACCCTCTCAGCATTTTAGCACGCTATGTCGCTCCCGGCCGTCACCGGAAGGAGCACATGGATGCAGCTAAGAGGGTGTTGCGCTACTTGTGCAGTACGTCGGGCATGGGGCTAGTGCTTGGAGGGCGAGACCGGCTTGTTCTCACTGGGCACTCAGATGCTTCTAGGGCAGACGACCAGGCTACTCAGCGGTCGTCTCAGGGTTACACCTTCAGCCTTGGCTCTGGCTCTGTCTCTTGGCGTTCTACTCGCTCTTCTTCTGTTCTCAGCTCCAGCTGTGAGGCTGAGATCTACGCCACGGCCATGGCTGCCCAGGAGCTTCGCTAGCTCACCTACCTGCTGACGGACCTTGGAGAGCAGCCTCGTTCTCCTCCAGTGCTGTACGTCGAGAACAAGGCAACCATTGCCTTGTGTGACGAGCACAGACTGGAGCACAGGACGAAGCACATTGCTCTGCGTTACTTTCTAGCTCGAGAGCTACAGCAGCGTGGTCAGTTTCGTCTGCGTTACGTGGCCACAGAGGCCAACACTGCTGATGTGTTCACCAAGGCGCTTCCGCCTGTTGACCATCAGCGTTTTTGCACTCTTCTAGGCCTTGTGGCGACTGGACCTCACTTGCTTACTTCTTGATTTTGTCTGTACTGTGATCACTATATATATATACCTGCATGTTTACTCTTGCTAGGTTGTGATCATTGTACTTCTTGCTCTATTATAAATCTGCATGTGAACTGGTCTTGTGACCGCTTGCTTGTGCTCGGAATTTGTGTGGAATCCTCGAGATCCACCCTGAGCTTGCTTGCCTTGTTTTACCTTGACTGGTCTTGTGACCCCTAGGTCTGCCCCACTTTGCCTATGGGGGTGTGTCAAACATTATATGTTTATGTGGTTCTAGGATGTAGTGGGTTACTGTCAGAATATATTTGCTGTCTAGCCTGCAGTGGGGTACTCTGTAATGAGTACAACCCTATTTAGGGCATTGTACTTGTATCCCAACTCTTGCTAGTGAAACTACTTCTCTTTCAAAAACCTCTCGACACTTGCCTCCTCACCCTCGAACTCGATCACCTAGGCACCTAAACTATGGCTTCTAAGCCTACCTTTGCTTAAGATTTTGAGATGGTATTAGAGCTTAACGCTCCTGGCCTGTGGGCCCACTCGATTCCGCTGCCCTATTGTGTGTCGTGCGCCCCGTGGCGCACGACCACCTTTTTTTCTTCCCGCCACGCGCTCGGGGCGCGTGGCGGTTTTCTGCCCGCCGTGCGCCCCGAAGCGCGCGGCGGGTACCTACCTCGTCGCGGCGTCTTGGGAGCCCGCGCGCTGGCCCCGACCGTCGCCTCGTCGCGGCGTTTTGGGGGCCCGCACGCAGGTCCCTCCCGTCGCCTCATCGCGGCACTTTCGGGGCTCGCGAGCCGGCCCCTCCCGTTGCCTCGTCGCGGCGCCTTAGGGGTCTGCGCGCGGTCCCCTCTCGTCGCCCGTCGAGGCACTTTCGGGGACCTGCGCGGCTCCCTAGCACGTCACCCTTCAGGGCACAATGGGGGCCGCGCCCTTGCCCTCCCCTCCGTCCTACTTTCAGCAGCTGCAGCCCCTGAAACGGCCACTGCAGCAGCAGCAGCTCCAGGAGCAGCCGCCCCAGCAGCAGCCCCTGGAGCCGCCCCAGCAGCAGCAGCCCCGGGAGCAGCCGCCCCAGCAGCTGCTGCCTCTGGAGCGGCCACCCCAGCAGCAGCAGCTTGTGGAGCAGCCGCCCCAGCAGCAGCAGCCCCGGGAGCAGCCGCCCCAGCAGCAGCAGCCCCTAAAGCCGCCCCAGCAGCAGTAGCCCCGGGAGCAGCCGCCCCAGCAGCAACAGCTCCAGGAGCAGCCGCCCCAGCAGCAGCCCCTGGAGCCGCCCCAGCAGCAGCAGCCCCGGGAGCAGCCGCCCCAGCAGCTGCTGCCTCTGGAGCGGCCACCCCAGCAGCAGCAGCTTGTGGAGCAGCCGCCCCAGCAGCAGCAGCCCCGGGAGAAGCCGCCCCAGCAGCAGCCACTGGAGCAGCCGCCCCAGCAGCAGCTGCCTCTGAAGCGGCCACCCCAGCAGCAGCAGCCCCTGGAGCTGCTGCTACTGCAGCAGCCACCCCAGCAGCAGCAGCACGTGGAGCAGCAGCAGCAGCAGCCGCCCCAGCAGCAGCCCCAGCAGCAGCAGCCACTGGAGCAGCCGCACCAGCAGCAGCCGCCCCTGGCCCCTGCAGCAGCCGCTCATGGACCAGGTGCAGCCGTGTTGGGTGAGTGTGGGGGTGCTAGTTGTGGGGGTGTCGGTTGTGCGTGTCGTCCCCTCCTCCTCCACCTCCTTCGTCTCCCACTGCTACAGCTCTCGCTAAGGGGGGTGGATGTGTGGGAGACTGGGGTTTAGGGTTTAAAGGGGGGGGGGTGGGAGTGGAGCTAGCGGTATAGCAGCGTGTGTGTGTCGGGGGGTGGGACTGTGTGCGGGAGGTTGAGCGGAGGTTGCCAGTTTGTCGTCCGCAGCACCTGTAGTCCGGGGCGTTGTCCCGGTAGCCCAGTGAGCTTGTCGCTTCGCCAGTCGCCTGTGGGTCCGTTGCCCGTCTGCCGCTACTTGAGCCGCGGGGCCTGTTACTCCTGTAGTCCGGGCGCTTAGTCCGGTAGCCACTGTGCTCACCACTCCTGTTGCCCGTGTGTCTGCAGCTTCAGCCGCCACCTTTTATCTCCTCTCCTCTCACTCTCCCTCCTCCTCCTCACTTGCCCGTTGTGACTACCACTAGATTTGCTGATAATTGTGCACTTTAGCTATTGCTTCTTGAACTTGTGCTCAGAATGTGTGGTGACATTGTGATCCACCCTGAGCTTGTACTGCTTTGCCTGCTCTGCTGATTACACCCCACTTTGGCTATGGGGGTGTGTCAGAATATATTTGCTGTCTAGCCTGCAGTGGGGTACTCTGTAATGAGTACAACCCTATTTAGGGCATTGTACTTGTATCCCAACTCTTGCTAGTGAAACTACTTCTCTTTCAAAAACCTCTCGACACTTGCCTCCTCACCCTCGAACTCGATCACCTAGGCACCTAAACTATGGCTTCTAAGCCTACCTTTGCTTAAGATTTTGAGATGGTATTAGAGCTTAACGCTCCTGGCCTGTGGGCCCACTCGATTCCGCTGCCCTATTGTGTGTCGTGCGCCCCGTGGCGCACGACCACCTTTTTTTCTTCCCGCCACGCGCTCGGGGCGCGTGGCGGTTTTCTGCCCGCCGTGCGCCCCGAAGCGCGCGGCGGGTACCTACCTCGTCACTTGCTTACTTCTTGATTTTGTCTGTACTGTGATCACTATATATATATACCTGCATGTTTACTCTTGCTAGGTTGTGATCATTGTACTTCTTGCTCTATTATAAATCTGCATGTGAACTGGTCTTGTGACCGCTTGCTTGTGCTCGGAATTTGTGTGGAATCCTCGAGATCCACCCTGAGCTTGCTTGCCTTGTTTTACCTTGACTGGTCTTGTGACCCCTAGGTCTGCCCCACTTTGCCTATGGGGGTGTGTCAAACATTATATGTTTATGTGGTTCTAGGATGTAGTGGGTTACACCTTAGGGGGTACACGAGATTAGGGTTTCATATTTGTACTCTTGTTCCTGTTAGTCACACCATTCTAGTTTCTCATTCTGACACCGGGGTCCAAGCCAACGTTCCGAGCACCATACCGGCTAAGCCCGACAGAGCTTGCCGATATGAAAAAACAAATAGAGTATCTCCTGGAGAAAGGGCTGATTCGACCTTCGACTTCGCCGTACGGAGCTCCAGTTCTCTTCACTCCGAAGCCAGACGGAAGTCTGCGAATGTGCATCGACTACCGAGCCTTGAACAAGCAGACTGTAAAAAATAAATACCCGATACCACGGATCGACGACTTACTCGATCAACTTCGCGGTGATACGGTATTCTCCAAGCTCGACCTCAGATCGGGATACTGGCAAATTCGTATGGCGGACAACTCTATCCACAAAACCGCCTTTCGAACTCGGTATGGGTCATACGAGTATCTCGTGATGCCGTTCAGACTCACTAACGCACCAGCCACATTTCAGGCGGAAATGAACCACATCCTTCGGCCCCTTCTGGACGAGTGCGTGGTGGTATATTTGGACGATATCCTGATCTACTCGAAAGACATGAAGCAGCACGTTGAGCATCTACGACGGGTGTTTGAAATTCTTCGACGAGAACGCTTCTACGTGAAACTATCCAAGAGCGAGTTTGCGTTGGAAAAAGTCCAGTTCCTTGGACATATGGTGAGCGCTCAAGGAGTTCACGTGGATCCTAAGAAGATCGAAGCAGTGCGAACGTGGAAGACCCCTGAGAACGTGAAGGAGTTACAACAGTTCCTTGTATTCGCCAACTACTACAACCGGTTCATACCGAACTACGCCAAGATTGCCGCACCATTAACGCACCTGTTGAAGAAGAATACACCATATCAATGGGAGGCGAAGCACCAGGAAGCCGTGGAACAACTTAAAACCACACTCACGTCCGCACCTGTCCTTATCCTGCCAGACCATGAACTTGACTATGTCATCGAGGCCGATGCTAGCGATCAAGCAGTGGGCGCAGTACTCATGCAGGATCAAGGGAAGGGAGTGCAACCCATGCGCCACAATGTCTGGGAAACTCACAGGAATGCCAGCTGAACGAGTCCAGTCAAGGCAGCAGGAATGCTGTCTGAAAGCTGGTTGCTTGACAATTTGCTGCGAGGAAGAGGCAGTACATGAGCAAGTGAGAGGAACGAAGAGAGGAGAGCCCCAAGTTAGGGACAGTACGTGCGACAACAAGCTGGTGTGCGCAGGCATGGAAGGCAGAGAGAAGATGTGTGAGCGAGGTTGGGCATGGGCAAGGATAGGGGGGAGAATGGTTGCAGCAATTATGATGGAGAGCGACTGACAGCCTGGTGAGGGTGAGCATGGCTCCAATCTCCGTGGGGATGGGACCGGACAGTTAGTTGGAGCTCAGATCGCTGAGGGAACAGCGGAGACAGTTGCAGTGGAGGGTGGAGAGGGAATGTTAGGCGAGCTCTGGAAGGTTTCAAACTCGGCCGATGAAGGTCTTGAAAGTAGACATAGAGAATTCTGCTTGCTGTGGTAGTTGGAAAAGCAGCAGCAGTGAAGTGTCACAGCAGCAGCAGTGGCAGATTGGCAATGGCTGAGCACCAATGGTGCCACGGCACCTACAGGGCATTCATCTGGCTCAGTGAGGCAATGGCGGTAGGGATGGTGCCAACGAGCTTGTTGGGACGAAGATTCCTGCAGCATCGGAGGGCGGTATAGGGATGGCAAGAGAAGTCACTCTGGGTTCATCTCCTTACTCCCTAGAAAAAGCATGCTCTAGTTCTGTTTGAAAAAAAGACACTAACGGAAGTCGGGGTTTCGATTTTGTCAGCTGCCTCCATCTTCCATTATGAGGGACCGTTGCTCCTACGCCAATAAAATGAGCCCCAGTGGTAGGGATGAGCAAGGGGACGAACACCTGTTCGGTTCGCCTCGAACGTGTTTGAGGCGAACCGAAGAGGTTTCTTGTTTTTGGCTTAAAGTGTTTGCCGAACAGTGTTTGAGGTTCGCCCAAACACGTTCGTGTTTCGGCCTCTGCTGCAATTTGCCCCGCGATGAACACGAACGTGTTCGAGGTTCGCCTGAACACGCCTTCACAGGAGAACGGCGAACACCTGTTTTTGCTAAAGGTGTTCGCCGAACCGAACACTGTTGGGTTCGGCGAACGGCTGTGTTCGTGTAGGGGCGAACACGAACAAGCTCGACAGCTGCAGCTGGCAGATTGACATGGCACAAAAGCAGTGGTGGAACTCTTTTTATATATTTTTTGGCTTGAGGTTTGCTTATAAGAGTGAACCGTAAAGGTTTGGTCGAACTCAAACTAAGTTCCGTTCGGGGGATCTTTTCATTATACTCACATGTAGAAAGAAGGACATTTTCGACCAGAACGTTTTTTTGTATAGTCCAACTGCTCCAGTCCGACAGCAGGGGGCGAACCAAAAGAGTTAGGTCGAACAGTTTGACCAAGTGTTTTCGGAGTTCGGCCAACTATTTTTTCAGAACTTCAATGTTGAAGTTCAACTAAAAAAACTTCGACCAGAGCATTATTTATGGCTTGGTTCGTTGCTCGACCCTAGTGCCACGCCACCTACAAGGCATTCATCAGGCTCAGTGAGGCAATGGAGGGAGGGATGGAGCACGTGAGCTTGTTGGAACGAAGGCCCCTGCACCATTCAAGGGCGGCAAAGGGATGGGAAACGCAGAAGGTTCAATTTGGTTCCATTTCCTTCCAATTAACCCAAAAAAGATATGCGATACCTTTGTTTGGGACAAAAAAGTTAACCAAGAAGTCGTTGGTTCGATTCTCTCAGTTCGCACTATCTTTCGTAGTGGGGGAACCATTGCTACTACACCACTAAAATATGCCATGGATGTTGGAATGACTACGGAATCGGTCGTGGATAATATGGGTACACTACAAACATGCCTGTTTAGCCCAGTTGGTTAGCGCACTGATGCGTGCTTCTAACACGCTGGTACCATACCAAATGGAAATTTCCTAAGTTGGCAAAAGGAGGGCAAAGTATAGCGTACAGATTTGTGATGCTCTTAAAGGAGCCAATGGAGGCAAGAATGGGCCCAGAGAGCTGGTTGTTATTAAGCAATCTGGTGGTTGCGTTGCAGGATTTGATAAAATCAGCATTGGGTGGGACAGAGAATGTTAACTCGGGGGGCAAATAGGTGCTGACACACGTTAGGGGAGAGAATATTAACTGATGCGAGAAGAAAATAGAGACTAGGTTTGAGTGAGCAAAGTAACTTGGGAAGGGTTGTGCTGGTGAAATGCTAGGCTGAGCAAGGGACAGCCATAAGAGAGGGATGCGATGTCTTACAGATCTACCAATTTTGTGAGTGCGTCAATGCCAGCAGGTATGGGGCCGGTGAGCTGATTGTTGTTCAACAGCCTAAGGGAGAAAGGGAAGTCAAAAACCAACTTCCAAGGTTGCTAAAGGTGTGATTCAGGAGGGAACGGCTCAAAAAGAGAGGAATGGTGCATTGGCATGAAACCCCTTCTCTGGTTCCCATTGGGACCAACAGATGACTTCAAACGTCATGTTGCAGCAGGAGCTGCTGCTGCTGCTGCTGAGGCATATCTTTTCTTCGTGCGCTTGCTTTGTCTCTTCACGGACACCATCAGCACATCCTTGGCAGCCCTGCGCTTCTTGGGGCCATGCCACCTTCTCAGTAACTCGGGCCACTCTATGTCATAGCCAATAAGCAAGATGGTCATCAGCTCCCCCAGCTTTGCGTCACACAGGTTTTCGCGAAACCAGCTCTTGATCACATTCTGCCGTGAAAAGTCACACTCGCATTACACTGTGCTGAATGGAAGAATGGCGACGGCGATCCACAAATGCAAGAGGTTCGGGTAGCATGTAGTCCATTCGAGAGACGACACCATGAGCTTCAGACTGTCCGCAAAGCCTACGTCCTCTTGGTGTGTGGCCATGGTAGAAGATAACGTGATGATTACCCTCTGCGCTCGCGCCCAGCTAATGCCTGTGGTTGGGGTTCACAAGGGAACTAGGAAACAGAAATAGGTTAAGCTGGCTAAGCATAAATAAGCCATGGAGCACCTACAAGCAGCACTGACTACAGCTCCAGTACTCATCCTACCGGATCCAGACAAAGATTACGTGGTGGAAGAAGATGCTAGTGACCAGGCTGTCAGAGCAGTACTGATGTAGGATCACGGACGCGGTTTGCAGCCCATCGCCTACCTCAGTAAGAAGCTACACGGAGCATAAGTGAATTACCCCATCCATGACAGCCTTAGCAATAGTCACAGTCTTCAAGGCGTGGAGGTGTTACCTAGAGGGAGCCAAGAATACAGTCTACACTGACCACTGCAGTCTCAAATACCTGAAATCACAGCCTACGCTCTCACGGCGACATGTGCGGTGGGTGGACTTCATGGAAATACACTTCCACTACGACATCGTCTACAAGCCCGGGCTACACAACAAGGCACACACGTTGAGCCGCCCCGGACATGTAGCAGGCATCCAGCTCGACGCGATGAACCCTCTGCTCAAGGGTCTATTTCAACATGGATACTCCGTGGACGCAGAGATCTCTACAACAGAGAAAACAGAAGCTGTTACAGTGGGAGAAGGACTTGGCTAAAAGATTTGGGTACCGAACTATGCCCTGTTCCGACAAATCTTGCTGGAGGAGTTCCACGACGTGGCATACGCGGGACATTTTGGGAGCAAAAAGACGTTAGTGGGAATAGCGAAGTATTACTACTGGCCTCGGATGGCAGCAGACGTGCAGCAGTTCATCACCTCATGCGATACGTGCCAGCAGATGAAGAGTAGCAAGCTGAAAAAAGCAGGGTTATTTCAACCTCTTTTGTCAGAACATTATAGCTTATGCTTTTGTGTAGGCTGTAGTGGGGTAGCCCATATGGGGTACAACCCAATTAGGGTTAGTCCTTGTACACAACTCTTTTATAGTGCATTAATTCTCGTTCTAGTTTTCTCATGGTATCAGAGCCAAGGTCAAAAACAGCTACTCCCGCCCTAGAGAGCTCACCCCAGCGGGGGATCTCAGTGGCCTCCGGGAACAGGTGACGCTAAGCGTCCGTCAGGCGGCCAAAGCAGCGCTGGGTGGAGTGCGCACCCCCGCACTGCTCACCTGCGCGGTCGCCGGTGCGTAGGACGTAGGTGCACGGACACGGGTTTGCTCCCTCTACTGCCGACCCGTCGCTCTTTCTGCGCACCGACACTTCTTTGCCGCCGTTCTACATCCTCGTGTACGTCGACGACTTGGTCTTTGCCACTGCTGACACTGCTGGACTCGCCCACGTGAAGTCCGAGCTGCAGAAGAGACACACGTGCACAGACCTGGGTGAACTGCGCAGCTACCTTGGCTTGCAGATCACGCGGGACAGAGCACGCCGCACCATTACCCTGACTCAGTCACACATGGTGCAACAGGTCCTTCAGCGCTTCGGCTTCACGTACTCCTCGCCTCAGGCCACTCCTCTGCCTACTCGCCACTCGCTCTCAGCTCTGCCTTCGGATGAGTCCGTAGAGTCGAGTGGCCCGTACCCAGAGCTTGTTGGTTGCCTCATGTACGTGATGACCTGCACTCGACCTGACCTTGCATACCCTCTTAGCATTCTTGCACGCTATGTTGCTCCTGGGAGACACAGACCGGAGCACATGGCTGCAGCGAAGAGGGTGTTGCGCTACTTGTACAGTACGTCGGGCATGGGGCTTGTGCTTGGAGTGCAGAGTCCAGTGGTCCTCACTGGGCACGCAGACGCTTCTTGGGCTGACGACCAGGCTACGCAGCGGTCGTCACAGGGTTACACCTTCAGCCTTGGGTCCGGCTCTGTTTCGTGGCGGGCTACCCGCTCGTCTTCTATTCTCGGCTCCCGTTGTGAGGCTGAGATCTACGCCGGGGCCATGGCTGCACAGGAGCTTCGCTGGCTCACCTACCTGCTGACTGACCTCGGAGAGCCGCCTCGTTCTCCTCCAGTGCTGTACGTAGACAACAAGGCCATGCTGGCCTTGTGTTGAGAGCAGAGACTGGAGCACAGAACGAAGCACATTGCTCTCCGCTACTTCCTTGCTCGTGAGCTGCAGCAGCGTGGTCAGTTGCGGCTTGCGTACGTGGCCTCTGAGGCCAACACTGCTGATATCTTCACCATGGCGCTTGCGCCTTGTGATCATCAGCGCTTCTGTACTCAGCTGGGTCTTGTGCCTGCCTTGCCTCACTTGCTCACCTCTTGACCTTGCTTGTACTGTTACATATATATGTACACCTGTTCTTGCTTGTCTGGCCTTTTATATATATATGTACTCCTGCATGTGAACTGGCCTTGTGGCCTTGACCTTATGCTCGGAATGTGTGGTGACTTTGTGATCCACCCTGAGCTTGCTTTGCTTTGCTTTGCTTGACTGGTCTTGTGACCCCTTGTACTCCCCCACTTTGCCTATGGGGGTGTGTCAGAACATTATAGCTTATGCTTTTGTGTAGGCTGTAGTGGGGTAGCCCATATGGGGTACAACCCAATTAGGGCTAGTACTTGTACACAATTCTTTCATAGTGCATTCATTCTCGTTCTAGTTTTCTCATCTTTCCATACCGGAGAAGCCATGGCAAGTCGCTAGCCTCGACTTCATCACCGGGCTACCTTCGACCTCACGAGGGCATGACGCTATACTCGTGGTGATCGATAAATTCTCTAAAATGGGACATTTCATTCCGACCAACGTCACGGCTACTGCTGAAGCAACTGCTCGCCTCTTCTTCAACCGCATCATCACCATCCACGCCATCCCTGTTACACTTATCTCAGACAGAGACCCAAAGCTTGTGATGTCTTCAGCGTACCACCCCCACACTGACGGACAGACAGAGCGACTCAATCAGGTGGTTGAACAGTTGCTGCGCACAGCTTGCAAAGACGACATCAGCCATTGGGATCTTCAGTTACCAACGCTTGAGTTCGCTTACAACATCGTGTCGCATGTGGCCACATGGAAATTTCCTTTCTTCCTGTGCTACGGACGGGAACCACTTACACCACAACAGCCAACCACACCGGCACACGTCCAACCCGCACACGACTTCGTCACCACCATGCAGCAGCTATGGGAGAAGACTCAACGACGTCTCACCACGATGCAGACTTCCCAGAAGCAATATGCCGATCGACAGTGACGAGATCACTCAATAGCACTCGGAGATCAGGTGCTTCTCGACACACGAAACTTGGACTTGTCCCATCTTCCATCCAAGCTCCGGCCTCGCTTCGATGGTGACACGAGTAACATTCCGCTTGCGCGCACCTACTACGTGGAAGCTTCACAACGCTTTCCATGTTCAGCTGCTGAAGCCCTACAAGGACCCCAACTAGCAGTTCACAGGACGTCAACTACCGCAACCACCACCTGTTCTTGTACAGGATGAACCAGAGTACGAGGTGGAACGAGTGCTCTCTCATTGACGTAGGCGCGGCAACACGCTCGAGTTCCTGATACGCTGGAAGGGATACAACCCGTCGGAGGGCAGTTGGGTTTGCAAAAGCAGTTATGGGTTTAGGAAGCCAGTAGAAACGACATCGGCAGAGGAGTCGGCAGAGGAGAAGTTGGCAGGGAAATCTACAGAGGAGTCAGCAGAGGCGAAGTTGGAAGAGTATCCAATGGGGAGGAGAAGCTAACAGGGCTGCTAACTATCCTAGATCAGCTCGACGATGGCGCGTCGAGCGACGGCGAAGAAGTCTTTGGTGGCGAGGAAGGGAAGCTATCGGCAAAGGAGCAGTCTGATGATATCGTCGTCGTCGAGGTCTGGGTCGAAGAGAAGAAGATGTGGCGTTCTACTCGCTCCAATCTCAGCAAGCCCGCAGAGAAGCTGAGCTATCACACCTATTTGCCATTGACCTCCTACAGTACGCTTGTCGATGGCGCAAAGGCGGACGTCGACCTGCCAGAGCTCAACCCCGACATGCAGTAGACGAGCCTCCTTGCCTGCTTCCGTGGCCACGACGTACTCAATAGGGTTGAGCAGAGTGTCGCGTACTTGATACGCTAGCTATGCGGAGATTCACTCCACAATAGTCGTGAGCTAGAGTATGGGCTGTTGGCACGAAATCTAGGAGTGATCTTAACCTTGCCTAGGTCCTCAGCACTTGCACATTCACGGGATAATTTTGCAAGAGTTTCCACTAGCAAAGATTGCATAACAGAATGATAGCAATGACAATAAGAAGAATGACTACATCAGGCACCTAGCAACTCTGCAGCTAGCCTGGTCGGTCGCCAGCACAGCATGGCCGACCGCCTGCCAACGGTGCGTAGAGGAGCCGCGCCAGCACTGCAGGAAGGCGGCCTGCCAACACAGCAGGTTGACGGCGTGCCAACGCTGCAGCAGAGTGTCTCTCCAGCGTTGCACCCATAGATGGTAGCAGTGCGCACGCTCGCAGGTGCGCGCAGATGATTGGCCCGACTTGCACCGTTGTGCATCGACGATACTGTCGAGCGCGAGAAGGCGAGGCTTGTAGTGAAGGGCTTTACGCAAGTGTACGGTACTGACGATGACAAGACGTACTCGCCGGTGAGCAGCTACGTCACGCCGAGGATCTTCCTCAGCATCCTCGCTGTCCTCGACCTCAACCTGATGCAGCTCGACATGAAGAACGCCTTCCTGCAAAGCAAGCTTGATCGGGTGTTGTACATGTACCAGTCGGACTACTTCGACAACGGGACCGGCTGGGTGTGCAAGCTGCTAAAGAACCCCTATGGGCTGAAGCAGTTGCCGCTGCTGTGGTACAAGGCTCTTGACGGCGTGCTAGCGACCGCTGGCTAGAAGAAGAGCCAGGTCAACGAGGCGCTCTACTTCAAGGTCGGTGACGACGGAGTGACCTGCTGGGTGCTGGTCTACGTCGAGGACCTACTCGCCACCAGCAGCAGCAACGTGATGCTGAAGGAGTTGAAGGAACTGCTGGAGGCCGCCTTCGAGCTGTGTGAGATCTCGCCGGTCGTGAAGTACCTCGGGCTCGAGATCGTGCGCGACAGGCCGTCGAGGAAGCTGTGGCTACACCAACAGGGCTATGTTGACAAGCTGCGTAGTCAAATCATCGACGAGGATAAGGGCGGTCGGATCCCGAAGACGCCGGTCTCGAACGACGCCTACACCGAGCTGACATTCAACCACAAAGAGGCACAAGAGCGCGAGGAGGAGTATCGGCAAAAGGTCGGCTCGCTGCAATTTGTGGCGACGACGACAAGGCCGGACATCGATTTTGTCTGCAGCAAGCTGGGGAGCGGTCTCACGGTGCGGAGCAACCAGCATTGGCGTGAGGTCGGCCGCTGCCTCACCTACCGCCATGGAGTTTGGCGGTGGACCAAAGTCCTTGGAGCTGATCCTCTAGGTGCACGCCGATGACGCCAGTGACAAGCAAAACCAGACAAGCACGGGCGGCTACGTGATCGTCTTCGGAGGGGCCACAGTCTCCTGGTCGAGCCAGCGCATCAAGTGCGCAACACTCTCCTCGATCGAGTCGGAGTACGTTGTGGCCATGGACGCTGGCAAGGAGGGGTGTCGACTTTGCTTCCTCCTTGCAAAGTTCAAGCACCTCGATGCCGGGAAGCTGACTGTCCTCCGGGTGGACAACAAGTCAGCCATCATGGTCGCAGAGGGCTTGGGGATGAGGTGCAACCTCAAACACATGGAGCAACGCTACGCCTGGCTGCAGCACATGGTGAGGCGCGGAAAGTTTGTGCTGAAATACATCCCAACCACCGAGCAGCCGGCTGATTTCCTGACAAAAGCGCTGCATCCTCCGGCCTTCAACTGGCGTTACGTCGCAATCGGCCAAGTGCGTTTGGCCATCGTCGGCGACACTGATGATGGGATGCAGCAGTAGGTGCCGTGCCCTTCTGCATGGCTGGTGCGATAACAGCGTGCTGTGTGTGGGGTGCACGCGGAGGATGAGTTGTCTCCGTGGAATACTACCGTGTGGGCTGGAGGCCCAAGCTTGATCGCAGCAAGGGAGTGTTAATGGGAGTGGAGTGTTGGCCCCGTCCTCGCTTGGGCAACGCGGATGACTTCGTCAAGCTGCAGGGGTTCACTGTAGCGTTGCCGTTGACCAGGAGTGCTCGGCGGCCTTCTTCTGCGGGGCATGTCGACGAGGTGGCTGTTGATATGCACAGGACTGTCACGGGGCTTGAACCGTCGACCAAGGAGCTCGAAAGCTGCAGCTGACTGCTGGGCGACGGGTGGGCCGTCAACTAGGAGGAGCAATTCGACCAGGAGGTCGACAAGGCGGTCCGTAGGCCTGACAAATGAGCACCGGTCAACGAGGGGATCTCGACGACAACAGCTGACAGTTCTGGTCGATGAAATGAGACCCGTCGACCAAGGGGTAGCTCGTCAGAAGCAGTGGTTGACCAGGGGCACCTGGTGGTCGACCAGAGGCACTGGTGGTCGATCAGAGCACCTGGTGGTCGACCAAGTCGACCAGGTAACCTGCTCGGCGAGTTCTGCAGAGACATGCGGACGTCGTCAAGGTCGTAGTGACGAAGGCGACTTCAGGCTAGTATCCCAAAGTCGTTGTGGCTACTATCTCTCGTACATCCGACTAGGACGTCACCGTCGCCCTAGCGACGGTGGGGCCAACACTCCATTCCCGGTAAACGACCCGATCAGAAGATTGCGGCCGCTCCAAAGATGAACACGTAGCCACCCATGCTTGTCCGGTTCCGCTTGTCGCCGTCGTCGCCAGCGTTCGAATAGTCGACCAGACACCGCAATTGTGGTCCACTGCCAAACTTCAGGGCGGTGTCAGCAGGGTCGATTGCGGAGAGTTCAAGTGGAATTGCGTGGGACGCACGGTCAGAGTTCTGGCAATGATTCTTGATAGAGCACTTAGTTGCCTTGTAGAATTCAAGCATAGTTTCACTAGGAAAACTTGATAGGAAGGAGATCCAAAATAGCAAGCACAATGAACTCTGGAGAAACGTTCCTCGACAAACGCTTGACATTTCCGAGTTAGCAACGGCTGGTGAAACGACAAGCACATGTGTCTTTCGGGTTGTTTACGTTTTCATTGTTAGTAGAAACATGCTTCAGGTTCAGTTTCCTTACTGATACGAAATCTCGGGAGTACAATCTCTAAAATGATCTGATTGGTTAAAATTTGTTGTTTCGCGATTGGTCAAAATTTGCACACATTACGATTTTTGGAAACATGTAGTTTCGATCAACAAAAAACGCTCTGCTCGACGATGCCTCTTCGAGCTTCATTCTGTCGCCCAACATTCAGATTTTTTTTTTTTTTAATTCCGTCGACCCGCAGGGCTCGATTTCGACGCTGATTTGCTCCCGTCAACGAGCAGTTGTGTAGAGCAAAAACAACACTTCAATTTCGACGAATTAATTTTGTCAAAATTGACCCGTCAAACAGATATCAGAGTCCCAGAGCCTATCGTACCCAGATAAAAGTCCATGAAATTGCCGATGACCATGAAATGAACACCGTTGTGCTCCCAAAAGCATGGCCGACTTCACCCAAGCAAGGGCGGGGCCGTTTCTCTTTGTCATCGACAGGGTAGTGTAGATAGGGGTCGAGCGTCGAGTTCCACAACAGTAACGATTACTTCGTATAGGGTCTTAAGCAGCTTGCACATCCGGCCCGTCCCTTCGCCGTAGTAGTCAAGCTAGTACACGTACAGCACCATATCGAGTTTTCTCTACAGGAAGGCATTCTTCTTGTTGATCCCTTATTGCGATCTTGCGTGGGTCCATTTCCACATCGTCTGTAAATTTAATGTGCCCTAAAAACTCTAGGCGGTCCTTAAGGAACTTATACCTAAAGGCTTTCGTAAGTAGGTGGTTGTTACACAATTTTTTCAAAATTGCTTGAGGCCTTCAGGTTTGGGTCATAAGCACTGTTCCGGGCATGCGCGATTAGCGGACGCCCCAAACAATACAAAACACCACATTGGGTCCTCGGACTCCATGCGACCCCCAAATTGGCGCATGGGTTTCCCCACCAAAACTAAATGGCCCCAAAACAATCGCATCCAATGGTTGTGCGTGTCAAGAGTAGAACGACAATGAGCTGAATTGAGCAGGATGTGGGTACATGTCCTAATGCTAATTGGGTTGTACCCTATATGGGCTACCCCACTACAGCCTACACATTATTATAATTTGACACACCCCATAGGCAAAGTGGGGGGAGAACAAGGGGTCACAAGACCAGTCAAGAGAACCAAATCAAGCTCAGGGTGGATCACAACATCACCACACACTCTGAGCACAAGCAAAGGGCCACAAGGCCAGTTCACATGCAGAGGTATATATGCAAGAACAAACAGTACAGTAATCACTACCTAGCAAGTGTAGGCATGCAGCTATAAAATACCGATCACGATACAAGCAAAGTCAAGAGGTAAGCAGGTGAGAAGAAACAGGTACAAGGCCTAGCGCAGTACAGAAACGCTGATGGTCATTAGGCGGAAGCGCCTTGGTGAACACATCAGCAGTATTGGCCCGAGTGGCCACGTACGCAAGGCGAAGCTGTCCACGCTGCTGCAACTCTCAAGCTAGGAAGTAACCCAGAGCGATGTGCTTCGTTCTGTGCTCCAGTCTCTGGTCCAGATACAAGGAAATCATGGCCTTGTTGTCGACGTACAGAACTGGAGGAGAACGAGGCCGCTCTCCTAGGTCGGTCAGCAAATAGGTGAGCCAGCGTAACTCCTGTGCAGCCATGGCCCCAGCGTAGATCTCAGCCTCACAACTGGAACTGAGAACAGAAGAAGAGCGGGTATACCGCCACGAAACAGAGCCGGAACCAAGGCTGAAAGTGTAACCCTGTGACGACCACTGAGTAGCGAGGTCGTCAACCCAAGAAGCGTCTGCGTGACCGGTGAGGACGACTCGACCCTGTCCTCCAAGCACGAGCCCCTTGCCTGACGTACTGCACAAATAGCGCAACACCCTCTTGGCAGCCTCCCAGTTCTCTCGCCGGTGTCTATCGGGCGCAACGTAGCGAGCCACGATGCTAAGAGGGTAAGCAAGGTAAGGATGAGTGCAGGTCATCAGGTACATGAGGCAGCCTACAAGCTCTGGATACGGGCCACTCGGCTCTACGGACTCATCCGAAGGCCGAGCTGAGAGCGAGTAACATGTAGGCAGAGGGGTGGACTATGGCGAGGAGAACTGGAAGCGGAAGCGCTGAAGGACCTGGTGAACCATGTGTGACTAAGTCAGGGTGATGGTGCACCGCGCTCTGTCCCGGGTGATCTGCAAGCCAAGATAGCTACACAGTTCACCTAGGTCAGTGCATCTGTGTCTCTTCTGCAACTCCGACTTCGCAAGGGCCAATCCCTCAGTGTCAGCAATAGCAAAGACCAAGTCGTCGACGTACATGAGGATGTAGAACGGCGGCAGCGACGCGTCGGTGTGCAGGAACAGCGAGGTCAGCAGTGGAAGGAGCAAACCCAAGAGCCGCAAGAGTAGTCCTCAGTGTGTCGTGCCACTCACACGGCGCCTGGCGGAGACCGTAGACTGGCCGTCGAGGGCTCAAGTGGGTACCCTCAGGAACCAACCCAGAGAAGCCGGAGGACGGCGCAGCCAGATCTCCTCGTACAGGCTGCCCTGTAAGAAAGTTGTGCTGAAGTCAAGGGAGTAAAGCTCGTAGGCACGCTGAGCGGCAATGTGCAGCAGCACCCGAAGAGTCGTCATCTTCAGGGTGGGGGAGAAGGTCTGGAAGTAGTCAACTCTCTGACGTTGACTGAAGCCTCGAGCGACGTGATGAAGAGCCCGGCGGCTGCTTTACCCTGAAAATCCACATGCCGGCAACTCCAGTATTACCGGCTCCAACACCTCTAGTAGCAGCACCCCTAGAACCGGTACCTGCGGCTCCAGGGCATCCAGCTCTAGCACCCCAAAAACCGGGACCTCCAGCTCCAGCGCCTCCAGCACGACCGGCCCCGGCAGCTCGAGTACCTCTAGTACGAGCACCTCCAGGGCCTGTAGCATCGGCAGCACTAGCACCTCCAGCTCCAGCAGCACCACCAGTCCTAGGAGCTCCAGTACCTCTAGTACGAGCACCTCCAGAACCAGGAACACCATCACTCCCAGCGCCTCCACGACGAGCAGCTCTAGTAGCTCCAACCGCTGCACCTCCAACAGCAGGACCTCCAGCAGCAGGACCTCTAGCAGCAATACCTCCAGCAGCAGGACCTCCAGCTCTAGTAGTACGACTCCTCAGGCGGGTACGTAACGCAAACCACTCTCGCAGCTGTTGTGGCGTGAGAGGCCCCCGTCGTAAAACGGGCTCGGCACCCTCCAGCTCAGCAGTCCCAGGCTCCGCACCCTCCAGCACCTCACGCACAGGCTCAGCACCCCCAGGGTCCGCTCCCTCCAGCACCTCACGAAGAAGATTAGCACCTCCAGACGCAGCACCCCGAGCAGCACTCCCCGCAGCAGCACTTGAGTCGCTAGTGACCTCTACAGGCTCAGCCAAGGGGGGTGGGTCTACCTGAGACACACCTGAAGGAGCAGGACCCTGAGGGGGAAAGGGGTCTACCGGAGGGGGACCTGGAGCGAGGAAAAGCGGCGGGGGAGGAAGAGGGGCAGTGTAGTAAGGGCAGAGACGGTAGAAAGGAACCGACTCATCAAAGGTGACGTCCTGAGAGGACACAACACTGCCAGTCAGGCGCGTCAGGAGGAAAGCCAAGGAAGACACTGGGAATGGTGCGGGAGGAGAGCTTGTCCGCGGACGTATCGCGGACAAGGGCACGAGCACCCCAGACCCGTAAAACCGACGCATCGCCAACCTCCCCCGTCCAACGTGGTGTGGGCGAGGTCTTCGGCAAGGAGACACGGGGCCAGAGGTTGAGCTGCTGTGTGGCGTACCTGACCATAAATGGCCACAGAAAATAGAGAGCAACCGCATGGATCAAGGAGGTACGAGCGATCTACATGACCAAGCCAATGCGGCGCTCAGCGACCCCATTTTGTTGCGGTGAGCCCGTAAGCGTGAACGACTGGAGGATGCCCTCCCCTGACAGAAGGCCCGCAAGAGGTCGGAGGAAAACTCACCACCTCTGTCCGAGTGCAGACGCAGAATAGGGAGGTCCCGGTCGAACCGCTCGCGGAGCTGGAGACAAACTGCTCAGATCCAAGGGATCATGATAACTGGGACCTCACCCTTGGTACGCGAGGGGAAGACCGTGGTGTAACGCGAGTAGTCGTCGACAACCAGCAGAAAGTACCACTCGCCACCCTGTCTGCGAACGCGGGCTGGGCCCCACACGTCCATGTGGAGAGTCTGCAGGGGAGCCTCTGTCGGGGGAAACGAGGAGGAGTGCGGAGCGGCGTGCTGCCGCCCGTCAACGCAAGGAAGGCAAGACGAGGCAGGTGAGGCAGGAAGGGGAGGCAGAGACCGGGGAAGACCAGACACAAGGAGGCGACGGTGCATGCCATGGAGCCGTGGCAAGGAGGGGTGACCCAGACGGTGGTGCCAGAGAAGAGTCTGGTGCGACAGGGAGCGACACGAACAAGGGGTGGCTACCAGATCTGACGCAGACACCTGACCGACAGCTGCTACCTAAGAAGACACAGTCGTCAGTGTGTAAAGACTCGACCCTGGCTGACGGGTTGAACGTGGCCAGGTGACGGCTAGTCCTGGAGCACGTACAGATCGCCACACGCTGTCCTCCAAGGGTAAATGTGTCAACCCAATGATCCTGGATGACAGCGCTGCTCACCAAGTTCGTGGTGAACGAGGGGAGGTTGAGACGTGACAGTGAGCCAGACGGGACCGCCGAGAAGGAAAGCACAGTGGTGGACCGTGCAAGAACTAGGCCCCCGGAGGGGTCAGCCAGAGAGACTGCAACTGGTGCAGGGAGTGGTGTGAGTGCGGTACCGTCGCAAAAGAAACGGCGGGAAGCACCTGAGTCAATTGTGAAGGTGTGAAGGCCTCAGCAAGCACAGTACCAGAAAGAGCGGACTCGCTCGCACCTAAGGCATCAGCCTCAGCTGGCGCAGTACCTGAAAGAGCAGACTCGCTCGCACCTAAGGCAGCAGCCCCTATTCCTGGGTCAGGCGGCACACACAAGTAACAGTCACCCTCAGCACAAACAATGAATACATACATGGCAGCAAGAATAGCATCATAGTCAAGGGCAAAGATGTCTACACCAGCCTTCAGCAACTCATACCAGCGAGGGCACTCAGCCTCCTTGCCCATCTCCTCATGCCAGGCGTTGTCAAGACGGGAGAAACAGCGGTGCTGGGTGTAGGGCTTGCCGCATGTCTGACCAGCTTGGTCAACTGTGCGAACGACATACGGACAGCGAACACCACCACCAAATGCCCCCCGCTGAGCAAACCACTCACAAAGCTGCTGGGGCGTAAGGGCCTCCCGAGAACGCTGCTGCTGCTGCTGTCTCTGGCCAGTGGCAGAGCCTCCGCCTCGACCTTTACCGCCGACACCACTGCCGCCGCCACGAGAGCCACCGCCACCACCACCGCCGCCACCTCCACCACCGCCCCCACCACCGCCACCACTCCCACCAGCACTCCTACCACCACTGCCACCACCCCCACAGCCACCTCCACCTCCTCCACCTCCATCCCCCCCGCAGCTGCCTCCACCACCCTTGCCTCCCTTGCCCTTGCCGCTGCGGCGCCTCCCACTAGAAGCGGAAGCAGCACCAATAGAGTCAGCACCAAGGAAGTCAACGGCAACAGCAGTAGTGTAGGAGGGGGCTAGGGGAGAGGGAGAGTACCCCTAAAAATTGGGGGTGCGAGGAGCGCCACGAGCAGCAGCTATAGTAACGATGCTGGTCTCAGCGGCTAAGAGCTGCTCCTCTAGGACGTCAATAGTGAGGTCGGAGGGACAGCGCACGAGAAAATAGTCCCTGACTGATCGAAGAGAGTCAAAGAGGCGGGTCAATATGAAGTGGAGCGTCCAGTATATCGGAGGCGGGTGCTTGGCTACGAACTCTTTCGGGAGGGCGGTGTGAAAAATGAGGAATGGATGAACTAGCACAAGGTTGGGTACAAGTAGGAAACCCTAGGAAACTGTACCCCATAGTGTCTACCCCACTATAGCCTAGACAAGCTATATGATATAAGTTTGACACACCCCCATAGGCAATGTGGGGGAGAACAAGAGGTCACAAGACCAGTCAAGCAAAGCAAAGCAAGCTCAGGGTGGATCACAACGTCACCACACAATCCGAGCACAAGAGCAAGGCCACAAGGCCAGTTCACATGCAAGATAATATATAAAGGTAAACAAGCAAGTGCAGGTATAGAAAGATCATAGTACAAGCAAGGTCAAGAAGTGAGCAAGTGAGGCCAAGTAGGCACAAGACCTAGCATAGTACAGAAGCGCTGATCATCACCAGGCGAAAGTGCCTTGGTAAAGATATCAGCAGTGTTGGCCTCAGAGGCCACGTAAGCAAGGCGCAGCTGACCACGCTGCTGCAGCTCACGAGCAAGGAAGTAGCGGAGAGCAATGTGCTTTGTTCTGTGCTCCAGTCTGTGCTCCCGACACAAGGCCAGCATGGCCTTGTTGTCTACGTACAGAACTGGAGGAGAAGAGGCGGCTCTCCTAGGTCAATCAGCAGGTAGGTGAGCCAGCGTAGCTCCTGTGCAGCCATGGCCCCCGCGTAGATCTCAGCCTCACAGCTGGAGCCGAGAACAGAAGACGAGCGGGTAGACTGCCACGAAACAGAGCCGGAGCCAAGGCTGAAGGTGTAACCCTGTGACGACCGCTGCGTAGCCTGGTCGTCAGCCCAAGAAGCGTCTGCGTGACCTGTGAGGACCACACGACGTCGCCCTCCAAGCACAAGCCCCATGCCCGACGTACTGCACAAGTAGCGCAACACCCTCTTTGCTGCAGCCATGTGCTCTGGTCGGTGTCTCCCAGGAGCAACATAGCGTGCAAGAATGCTAAGAGGGTATGGAAGGTCAAGTCGTGTGCCGGTCATCAGGTACATGAGGCAGCCAACAAGCTCTGGGTACGGACCACTCAACTCTACGGACTCATCCGAAGGCAGAGCTGAGAGCGAGTGGCGAGTAGACAGAGGAGTGGCCTGAGGCGAGGAGTACGTGAAGCCGAAGCGCTGAAGGACCTGCTGCACCATGTGTGACTGAGTCAGGGTAATGGTGCGCCGTGCTCTGTCCCGAGTGATCTGCAAGCCAATGTAGCTGCGCAATTCACCCAGGTCTGTGCACGTGTGTCTCTTCTGCAGCTCGAACTTCATGTGGGCGAGTCTAGCAGTGGCAAAGACCAAGTCGTCGACGTACACGAGGATGTAGAACGGCGGCAAAGAGGTGTCGGTGCGCACAAACAGCGACGGGTCGGCAGTAGAAGGAGCAAACCCAAGAGCCGCAAGTGTAGTCCTCAGTGTGTCGTGCCACTCAAGGGGCGCCTAGAGGAGACCGTAGACTGGCCGCCGGAGGCTCCACTGGGTACGAGGAGGAAACGACCCAGTGAAGCCAGGTGGGCGGCGCAGCCAGATCTCCTCGTGCAGGCTGCCCTGCAAGAAAGCAGTGCTGAAGTCAAGAGAGTGAAGCTCGTAGTCGTGCTGAGTGGCTATGTGCAGCAGCACCCGAAGAGTGGTCATCTTTGGGGTGGGAGAGAAGGTGTGAAAGTAGTCAGCTCCCTGCCGCTGTCTGAAGCCTCGAGCCACGTATTGCGCCTTGAAGACAGGCGGAGAACCCGGCGGCCGCTTCACCCTGAAAATCCACATGCCACTGACGATGTTCGCCCGAGGTGGGGGAACCTCGTCGACGTAGGTGCCTGTGGACTTCCAGGAAGCCATCTCTGCGTCCATGGCTGAATGCCACTGAGAGGAGTAGGGACCCTCGATCGCCTCTGCGTACGATCGAGGAGTCTAGATGTCTGGTGCATCCGGGTCTCCCTCAGGGGCAATCAGTGTGGACACGAGATGAGGCAAAGCAGCAGCAAAACACTGGAACTCCTCCTGCCTGTCCTCAAGGACGTCCGTGCTAAGAGCAGACTCATCCCCGACGAACGGAGGACAGACCGACTCAGACTCAGCAACAAGACGAGCAACGTAGTCTAGACGACAGCGAGCAGCAAAGTCGACAAGCTCAACAACTAGGGCAGACGCAGCAGTGGACTCAAAGGAAGGGTCAGTGACAACAGTAGCCAGGAGACGCGTGACAGTAGGACTGGCAGCACGAAGAGAGTCAGACTCCGGGTCAGCAAGAACAGGAAGAGAGGACTCTGGAGGAGACGGCAACGGGACACGCAGAGGAGCAGTGGAAGGACACAGTGCCATCTGGTGTGTGCCTGGGACCGCAGGAGGATGCGGATGCGCAGTACGACCACTAGTGCGAGCAGCACGAACAGGCGACGCAGGACGAGACGCAGGCTCACGACGCTCAGCAAGACCTCCAGTAGGACCAGTGTAGGGAGAAGTGTTGTGTGATGCAACCATATGCATTCACGTCTGTCTGCCTCCCATCATGTGTTTGTGCGTTGCATGCGTGGTGTGAGCGTGTGCAAGAAATTTGTGTCTTGTGTGGTTTGGATTTTCTGAGTGTGTGTGAATGTTATTTGGCTTGAGCAGATATCTGATGTGACTCCTCTGCTCAAGAGCTTTCCGACGAACCAAGTATCGCTTCAATCGGAGCACGAACAAGAAAGTTACGAACGTTGGAGTTCGTATGCTTTTGATATTTGGTTGTGGTGACTATGGGGAGTTGTGGGGTTGACTCAATATGGGGTACAGACTTTTGGGGGTTGGGAAATTCGTCTTTTCTACTGTAGTTGCTGCCAAGTGGTTGGGTGAAACCAAACCAGGTTGGCAAGTGTGGCCAAGTTGGGTTAAGGTGGATGGCATGGGTTGGGAAAGTGACAAAAGTGAAAGTGGGGTTGCCTATGGAGAGGGGAATTGTGTGGCATGGGGTTTCCTTGGTTGGGGACTCTCTTGGGACCTTCCTTCTTGTCCTCCTCATCCCATCCCACCTGGTTTATTGCTACTCCAACTCTCTTGTGTAGTTAATTGTGAGCTTGTGAGACAATTGTGATTGAGTTAATATTCTATGTCAGCATACCCCCTAGTGCGCCGAAATTCATAACTCAAGAAATACGTCACCTTATCTGACGATTCAAATTGGGAATTGTAGCAACGGACTAGAGCTACAACATATCTAAGTTTGGTGAAGTTTTAACAGTGCACCTTTCATCGACGGCGTTTCTTGTGAAGTCGACGTTTTCTGTCCAGAATTCTAAGCCAACGATTTTGAGAATTTTTGGCACCTAATCTTCGTAGACTCCGTCCTTAGTCTCTAACAAGTGGTATCAGAGCTGATTAAGGACTTTGTGGAGAGTCTACTGAAGTGTGAAGACCCTCCTAGACCCACCATGGCCTGTGGGCGTGCCTAAGTGGAGTTCTGGAGGTTGGATGTGACTTCCGCTAAGGGGAAACTCTGCCGAAATTTCGTTGGCGCCGTCACTTGTGAAGATTGTGTGGATCTACATTGTGACCAGCAAAGGGGGGAGCTGAAACCTCTGATTGGGAGCAGAGGAGATGAATCAAGGGAGTGGAGATGCAGCTGAGAAGAGGAGTGAACCGCCACCATCCAAGATCGAAGCTTTGGATGGCTCCAACTACGAGGAATGGAGCGGGCGGATGCGGAGCGCCTTCAAGCGCTACAAGCTGCTGAAAATTGCAATGGGAGAGGAGAAGATGCCGGGGGAAGGAGACGCCCGCGATCGGTGGATTGAGAAGAGCTCGGTGCTGTACGACTTGATTCTACAGTAGGTCAACAACGACATGTTCCAGCATATCAAGGATTTGGTGGAGCTCGATGACTCGGGACCGAAGGCGTGGAAGCTGCTACGCGACGTGGTTCAACCCAACACGCTGCCGATGGTGATCGTATTGGAGAAGGAGTTGGCTGCCCTCTCCATGCGGCCGGGAGATGATGTGAAGCCGGTCCTTGACAAGATCAAGGACACCTATGCGAGGATGGCAGCGGCGGGCAGCGAAGTGTCGCAGATGCAACAGTGCACCAAGATCATCTCGGTGCTCGACAACTCGTGGGACAACCTCATCCCCACCCTCAACGTTCAGCAGGACAAATGGACGCCTGAGTGGCTACGGCAGGAGATCCTGCAGGAGGACTTCCGCAGGCGCCACACTGGAGGTGGTGCTGCCAACAAAACTGCTGAGGGGTATGGAGCTGCAGGAGGCAGCAGAGGGAGAGGGGGAGGGAGAGGCCGAGGCCGTGGGAGAGGCTTTGGCAGAGGGAGGGGCCGAGGTGACTACAATGAGGGGCATGGGAGCTCTGGTGGCAGGGGGAGTACCCGAATGGAGGGTGCGTGTTGGTACTGCAAGAAGGCTAGACACCCATGGTTCAAGTGTTTCAGCCGGCCTGAAGGATGGGCGCCTCCAGGCATGAAGCCGCCAAGTGGTGAACGTGCACGAGGTGGTGCTGTGCAAGGTTCAGGTGCACAAGGTGATGGTGCACAAGGTAAAGCCGACCCTGGTATGTTCCTCATGGTTGAGGACGTGCAAGGGAGTGGGGGTGATGTGGGTTCAGTTGGGAAGGTTGTGATGCACCCCCTCACTCACTGGGTGATCGATTCAGGTTGCACGAGTCACATGACTCCACGGGCAGATTTGCTTGATGAGGTGAAGCCCCCTGGGAAGATAAAGTTTGTGGCTGCCGCTTCAGGTGCCTTGCTCTCTGTGATTGGTGTTGGGAATGCCAAGGTTATGGGAGCTAATGAGGGGCTTGTGGGGCTGGGAAATGTGCTGTTGGTTGAAGGTTTATCCGCTAACCTCCTCTCTGTGCGCCGGCTGCAGAAAAGCAAGGCCAAAGTTACGTTCGGCCCAACCTGCTGCCGTGCAAAGCTTGGGAAGTTGCTGCTGTGGAATTTGGAGGAGAAGAGCAGCTGCATCAAGGACTTGTGGCAGCTGCCCATCATCCCTTAGAAGGGGAAACCATCAGCAACGGCAAAGGCAGCGGCAGCGGCTAAAGCAACTGCGGGAGGAGAGGAGACTGCACCAACTGCAGGGGCCCTAGATGCAGTCAAGAAGGTGCAGCAGTCACAGCAACCACATGGTGAGGTGCTTGCTGGTGTGGATGCGACAGCTGCATGGGCAAAGGCTTCATCTGGGAGTGGTGAGGCTGATTGGGAGACGTGGCATGAGAGGCTGTGCCATGTGAACATTCCTATGCTGCAGAAGTTGGTAAAGGATGGGTGCTTGAAGGGGCTGGAGGTGAAGGGGGGAGCAAAGGAGATTGGGAGCTGCCCTACCTACCTTGAGACCAAATTCACGAAGTTTCCCTTCAGCAGCAGCACAGGACCAGCAAAGGCACCACTTGCACTAGTGCACATGGATGTGGTGGGCCCCACGAGGGCCCTTTCTCTCTCGGGCAGCCGCTACTTCTTGACAATTGTGGACGACCACACGCGTGCGGTGTGGGTGTACCCTCTCAAGACTAAGGGGGAGGTGGCAGCGGCTGTTCTTAAGGAGTGGATGCCGAGAGCACAAAGGGAGAGCGGACATAAGGTGAAGGTGATCCGCACCGACAATGGAGGAGAATTCATTGGCGCTGATTTTGAGGCGGTGCTGAAGAAGAAGGGGATCCAGCATCAGCTTACGGTGCCCTACAACCCTCAGCAGAATGGCGTGGCTGAGCGGTTCAACCGGACCCTGCAGGAAGGTGCTCGCACTCTCCTTGGGCGTGCAGGGTTGCCGGATCCGTTTTGGGTGATTGCACTGCGGCAGGTCGCCCTTGTGAAGAATAGGGTGCTGGCAACTGTGGGGGAAAAGCAGTGGGTTCCCTACACCAAGTGGTATGGGAGTGCACCAGCAGTCAACATGCTGAGAGCCTTTGGCTGTATGGTGGTGTTTCATGTGCCTAAGGAGAAGAGGGGAAAACTGGAAGCTTCTGGGAGATGGGGTGTGCACTTGGGGCTTGCTAAGGATCACAAGGGCTGGCTGATTTGGGACTTGACCAGCCAGCAGCTGACTGTGTCGAGGGATGTGAAGTTCCTTGAGTCCTTGTACTACAAGGAGTGGAAGCAGCAGCAGCAGAAGCTTCCCACTACACCGCTGATCATTGAGGCTGATGAGGTGCAGCGGACTTCGAGGCAAGTGCAGGTCACTGTCTCAGAGGAGGAGATTTCTGGGGTGACTGAGGATGGGGGAGAACCTGAGGTGGAGGAGCAGCAGCAGCAGCCACAGCAGCAGCAGCAAGGTGATCCACAAGGTGCCGTGCGTCCGGCTGACCGTCCCCGGAGGGAAGTGCGCCCTCCTAACCGGCTGACCTATCCGAGCTTTGGCAAGCCAAAGGTGGTACGGGCTGGGAGTGTGGCTGAGCAGTGTGATGAGGATGAGATAGCACACTGCTACTGGGCAGCCGTCCCTGAGCCCAAGACGTTAGCCGAGGCATTGAGCGGGCCCGACGCTGAGAAGTGGAAGCAGAGTGTGAAGGAGGAGTATGACTCTCTGCTGGAGAATGAGACGTGGGAGCTGTGTGAGCTGCCACCTGGGAAGAAGGCCATTTCTTCCAAGCTGATCTTCAGGCATAAGTACGGACCCGATGGGGAGCTGACCCGCTACAAGTCAAGGCTTGTGGCTAAGGGGTTCCAACAGACAAAGGGGAAGGATTTTGATGATATCTTTGCTCCTGTAGGGAAAGGCACTACACTGAGGACGATGTTGGCAATGGCTGCAAACCGTGGCTGGAAGATCAAGCAGATGGACATAATCACTGCATTCCTCAATGGAATCATTCTGGAGGAGCTGTACATGCTGCAGCCTGAGGGGTTGGATGATGGGAGCGGCAGGGTGTGCAGGCTGAAGAAGGCCATCTATGGCCTGAAGCAGGCTCCTCGTGCATGGTACCACAAGCTAGAGGAGACACTGCTGGCTGGGGGGTTCAAGAAGAGTGAGTGTGACCACAGCCTGTTCCTGCTACAAGAGAAGGAGCAGTTTCTCATGCTCCTGGTGTATGTGGACGACATCCTGCTCTTCTCTGAGTCGTCTGCGATGATTGAGCGTGTGGAGGAGATGCTGGAGATGCAGTTCAAGTGTTCCAAGATGGGAGATGTGAAGTACTACCTGGGTATGCATGTGGAGAGGGACCTTGACAAGGAAGTGTTGAGGTTGCACCAGAGGAAGTACTGTGAGGGGCTGGCCGAGAAGTATGGGCTGCAAAATGGAGGGAAGCCAGCCACCCCACTGCCTTCAGGGTTCACAGTGGAGCCTTGTGCTGATGAGGAGGTGGTGGGTGAGAGTGACAGGAAACTTTTTCATTCCATGGTTGGGGCACTCAACTATGCGGCTAACCACACACGGCCTGACATTGCCTTTGCAACATCCAGGCTTGCCAGTGTGGTTTCACGCCCCAGTCATGAGCAGCTGGAAGCGGCCAAGAGGTTGTTCCGCTATGTGAGTGCAACGGCATCAGTGGGCTTGGAGTACAGTGCTGTGAGGCAGAGGCTGCAGAGGGGTGCAGCTGATTTGAGCAAGGGGGAGATGCTCCTGACCTGCTACACTGACGCTAGCTTCAACTCGGTGAAAGCGGATGGCACCAGCATTGGAGGCTATGTGTGCGTGTTCGGAGGTGGTGCAGTGAGTTGGCGCAGTAAGAAGCAGAATGAAGTGGGGCAGTCCTCGTGTGAGACAGAGTACATGGCCCTGCATCATGGGGCAAAGGAGGTGGTGTGGCTGAGGCGTTTGTTGGAGGAGATCGGAGTGTGCCAGAGGGAGCCGACTGTAATTTTCTGTGACAATGAGTCAGCGGTGAAGCTAGCGAAGAATGCTTGTCTTCATGGCTTGACAAAGCACATCAGGCCAAAGTGGCATTGGACAAGAAGGCTCCTGGACAAGGAGGTGCGGCTGGAGATTGTGAAGACCCATCAGCAGGCGGCTGACATTCTCACCAAGCGCCTGGCTGAATCTGAGCATTGGAAGGGCATGAAGCTTGCTGGGATGAGTGTGCATTGAGAGTGCATGCTTGAGCTATGGAATATGGGATGATGGCTGGCAGCCAGAGGGGGAGTTTGTTGTGTGATGCAACCATATGCATTCACGTCTGTCTGCCTCCCATCATGTGTTTGTGCGTTGCATGCGTGGTGTGAGCGTGTGCAAGAAATTTGTGTCTTGTGTGGTTTGGATTTTCTGAGTGTGTGTGAATGTCATTTGGCTTGAGCAGATATCTGAAGTGACTCCTCTGCTCAAGAGCTTTCCGACGAACCAAGTATCGCTTCGATCGGAGCACGAACAAGAAAGTTACGAACGTTGGAGTTCGTATGCTTTTGATATTTGGTTGTGGTGACTATGGGGAGTTGTGGGGTTGACTCAATATGGGGTACAGACTTTTGGGGGTTGGGAAATTCGTCTTTTCTACTGTAGTTGCTGCCAAGTGGTTGGGTGAAACCAAACCAGGTTGGCAAGTGTGGCCAAGTTGGGTTAAGGTGGATGGCATGGGTTGGGAAAGTGACAAAAGTGAAAGTGGGGTTGCCTATGGAGAGGGGAATTGTGTGGCATGGGGTTTCCTTGGTTGGGGACTCTCTTGGGACCTTCCTTCTTGTCCTCCTCATCCCATCCCACCTGGTTTAGTGCTACTCCAACTCTCTTGTGTAGTTAATTGTGAGCTTGTGAGACAATTGTGATTGAGTTAATATTCTATGGCAGCATACCCCCTAGTGCGCCGAAATTCATAACTCAAGAAATACTTCATCTTATTGTACGATTCAAATTGGGAATTGTAGCGACGGACTAGAGCTACAACATATCTAAGTTTGGTGAAGTTTTAACAGTGCACCTTTTGTCGACGGCGTTTCTTGTGAAGTCGACGTTTTCTGTCCAGAATTCTAAGCCAACGATTTTGAGAATTTTTGGCACCTAATCTTCGTAGACTCCGTCCTTAGTCTCTAACAAGAAGGAGCAGGTAGGGGGGAGGCGGGCTCTAGCTGTGACTGCGACTGGACAGGCGGTGGACACTCTAAGGGAGGAGCAGGACCAGTAGAAGGCGGAACACCAAGAACCTGCTGAAGGAGCGGAACGAAGTACGGCCGCGGCCGCGCAGCGCCTCTAGAACCAGCACGGACAGCACCAGTACCCCCAGCGGCAGCACCAGCGCCAGCAGCACCTCCAACTCCATCAGCGCCAACTCTAGCACCTTCAGACGTACCAGCGCCAGCAGCACCACCAGCGCCAACACCCCCAGCAGCTCCAGCTCCAGCAGCTCCAGCAGCACCAACTCCTGCAGGACCGGCAGCTCCAATACCGCCAGCAGCTCTAGCACTACCTCCAGCAGCCCTAGCAGCACCCCCAGTCCCAGCAGCTCCAGAACCGCCAGTACGAGTACCTCCGGCTCCAGCAGCACGGCTCCAGCGCCGGGCAAACCACTCGCGCAGCTCCTGCGGAGAGAGTGGCTCCCGCCTCGAAGAAGCCCTGCGAGAGGCCACACGAGCAGACCCAGCACCCCCAGGCTCCGCACCCCCAGGCTCAGCACCCCCAGGCTCAGCACCCCCAGACTCAGCACCCCCAGGCTCAGCACCCCCGGACTCAACACCCCCAGGCTCCGCACCCTCAGGCTCAGCACCTCCAGACCCGGCACCTGCAGGCTCAGCACCTCTAGCAGTACCAAAGTCAACAGCTACCTCTACAGGCTCGACTGCGTCTACGTGGGACACACTTGACGGGGTAGGACCCTAAGGGGGGAGGAGATCTACCGGGGGAGGACCTGGCGCAAGGAAGAGCGGCGGCGGGGGGAGGGGTGCAGTGCGGTAGGGGAAGAGACGGTAGTAAGGCACCGACTCGTCAAAGGTGACGTCCTGGGAGGACAGAACACGGCGCGAGGTGGGGTGGTAAAACTGCCACCCAGGCGCGTTAGGGGGGAAGCCAAGGAAGACGCAGGGAACAGCATGGGGGGACAGCTTCTCCGCAGAGAAGTCGCGGACAAACGCCCGAGATCCCTAGACCCGAAACGCAGACGCATCGCCAACCTTCCCCGTCTACCGCAAGGTGGGGGAGGTCTCTGGCAAGGAGACCCGGGGCTGAAGGTTGAGCTGATGCGCTGCGTACGGAACCACAAACGGCCACAGAAAATGGGGGGCATCCGCATGCATTATGGACGTACGAGCGACATCCATGACCATGCCAATGCGGCGCTCAGCAATCCCATTTTGCTGTGGAGAGGCCGGAAGCGTGAAGGTCTAGCGGATGCCCTGTGCTCGACAAAAGGCTCCCAGACGGGCAGAGGAAAACTCCCCGCCTCTGTCAGAGTGCAGACGCAGAACAGGAAAGTCCGAGCCGAAACTCTCTCTGAGCTGGAGACGAGCTGCGCGGATCTAGTCGATCAACACCTCAGTGACGTCGCCCTTGCTGCGTAAGGGGAGAACCGTGGTGTAACGCGAGTAGTTGTCAACCACCAACAGGAAGTAACGCTCGTTCCCCAGGCCACGGACGCGGGCGGGGCCCCACACGTCCATGTGAAGAGTCTGCAACGGAGCCTCTGTCGGAGGAAACTCGAAGGAGTGGGGGGCGGCGCGCTGTCGCCCCTCGACGCAGGGGGCGCAGGTAGGGGCAGGCACCGGAGGTAGGGGAGGGAGAGACGGGGGGAGACCAGAGACAAGGACACAGGAGGCCATGCCTCGAAGACGAGGCAGGGAGGGGTGACCAAGGCGGTGGTGCCCAAGGAGAGTCTGGTGAGACAGGAGACGACACGAGCACGGAGCAGACTCAGAACCAGACCTGGACGCTACAGCAAACACCTGACCCGACGCAGCTACCTGACCAGACTCAGCTGGCGGAGTAGACTCAGTAATGAGGGTGTACAGGCTCGACCTCGGCCGACGGGTGTACGTGGCCAAGTGTCGGCTTGTCCGAGCACACGTGCAGTGGGTCACCCGCTGACTCGTAGGAGTAAACTGGTCAGCCCCCCTATCCTGTAGATCAGCTCCACTCACCAAGTTCGTAGAGAACAAGGGGAGGTAGAGACCTGACAGGGTGCCAGAGGGGCCTGCTGGGCACGGTAAGACAGTGGAGAAGCTAGCAAGGACAGGACCCCCAGAGGGGTTCGCCAGGGAGACCGCAACCGGCCGACTAAGCGGCGTAAGCGTGGTGCGGTCTCGAAAGAAGGAGCGGGAAGCACCCGAGTCAAGGGTGAAGGTGTGTAAGGCCTGAGCCGACGTAGTACCGGAGAGAGCAGACTCACCAGCACCTGGGGCAGCAGGTGCATAAGGACCTAGAGCAGCAGCCTCAATGCCCGGAACAGGCGGAACACACAGGTAACAGTCACCCTGAACATTATCAGACACAGCATACATAGCAGCAAGAATAGCATCATAATCAAGATCAAAGATAGCAACCCCCGCCCTAGACAGCTCTCCCCAGCGAGGGATCTCAGTGGCGTCAGGGAACTCGTGACGCCACGCGTTCGTCAGGCGGACGAAGCAGCGCTGGGTGGAGTGCGGGCCCCCGCACTGCTCACCAGCGCGGTCGCCGGTACGGAGGACGTAGGTGCAGGGACCAGTACCCCCACCGCCCTGACGCGCAGCGTACCACTCACGAAGCTGCTGAGGGGACAGGGTCTCACGACTGCGCTGCTGCTGCTGGCGCAGACCACCACCTAACCCACTCCTCTGCGCAGAGCCGCGACCAGCTCCACCGCTGCCGCCGCCGCCTCCGCCACCTCCGCCGCCTCTGCCACCTCCGCCGCCTCCGCTCCCTCCGCCACCGCCGCCGCCTCCTCCGCCTCCACTGCTGCCACCAGCACCTCCACCCCCGCCACCACTCCCACCACCACCCCCACCCCCTCCACTGCCTCCACTACCACCTCCACCGCCCCCGCCAGCCCCTCCAGTCCCCTTGCCACCCTTGTCCTTGCCGGTGCGGCGTCGCCCGCTAGGGGCAGACGCAGCGCTGACGGACTCGGTGCCAATGAAGTCGACAGCAGCAGCAAAGGCAACAGAGGGCAAAAGGGGGGAGGGGGAGCACCCCTCAAAGACAGGGGCACGCGGGTCACCTCTAGAGGCTCCTACAACGACTATGCTTTTCTCTGCTGCTAGGAGGCGCTCCTCGAGGAGGTCAACGGTGAGTGTGGTGGGGCAAACTGAGAGGAAGTGGTCCCTGACTAAGCGAAGGGAGTCAGGGAGCCGGGTGACTATGTAGTAGAGGGTGATGTACATGGGGGGGGGGGGGGGGGGGGGGGGTCTTAGCACAGAACTCAGCAGGAAGCGCAGCGCGGTAGCGAGTGTCACTAGTGCAAAGGTGCGTAATGAGGTCAGCGACTGTGGGAAAGGCAGCAAGGTCAGGGATCAGGTACGGCAGCATGAGGCGGCTAAGCGCAGCAGTGGTAGGGGAGGAGTAGCGTGCAACTACAGCGTTGTACAAGGTCTTAGCACTCTTGTACTGGCTAAAGTGCGCACGCTCGGTGGTCGGTAAGTGGCGACGCACAGCAAGGCGGGCAGCAGCATCGCGTGTGGCCCACTGTGAGCGAACAGTGCTGTCAGCAGTAGCAAGCGGGGTAGGAGAGGCACCAGAGGTGAGATCGAACAGGGAGAGTCCGTCTGCCCTATCGCACTGTAGGAACAGCTGGAGGTCATCGACCCAGACCTCAAAGTCAACAGCACGACCCTCAGAATCAAAGATAAGGACACTTGGAGTAGCCATGACTGCAGTGGCCTAGCAGGGACTGATCTCACCAGTCCGAGTAAGTAGGGCCGGGGCGCGCCGGTAGGAACAGTAGGGGCTCGACGGCAGGGCGGCTCGGCGGCTCGGTTGCTGGGCAGCTCGGCGGCTCGGCTGCTGGGCGGCTCGGCGGCTCGGCTGTTGGGCGGCTCGGCTGCTCGGCGGCTCGGCGGCTCGGTTGCTGGGCGGCTCGGTGTCTCAGCGGCTCGGCTGCTGGGCGGCTCAGCGGCTCGGCTGTTGGGCGGCTCGGGTGCTGGGCGGCTCGGCTGTTGGGCCGCTCGGTTGCTGGGTGGTTCGGCTGCTCAGCTGCTGGGCGGCTCAGCGGTGAAGGGGCCGGTAGAGGCAGCGACGGGGCCGGTAGAGGCGGCGATGGGGCCGCTAGGGGGCGGCGACGGGGCCGCTAAGGGCGGCGAGGTGGCCGCGAAGGGTCGGCGACGGGGCCGCTAGGGGCGGCGACCGGGGCCGCAGAGGGGCCGCAAGGGGCCTAGAGGGGCGGCGACGAGGCCGCGAAGGGGCCGTAAGGGGCCTAGAGGAGGCGGCGACGGGGCCGCAAGTGGCGGCGACGGGGCCGCGAAGGGGCCGCGAGGGGCCTAGAGGGGCGGCGACGGGGCCGCTAGTGGCGGCAACGGGGCCGCAAAGGGGCTGCGAAGGGCCTAGAGGGGCGGCGACCGTGTCAGAACATTATAGCTTATGCATATTGTGTAGGCTATAGTGGGGTAGCCCATAAGGGGTACAACCCCATTAGGGTTAGTACTTGTACCCAATTCATTCATAGTTCATTCATTCCTTGTTTCTTCTCATGGTATCGAGCAGGTTCCCTAACGGGAACGATTCCTAGGGCCCACCACTACGAATCTTTTTTTTCCTGCCCGGAGCGCGCTCCACTAAGCCCGAGTCGCGCTCCGTGTGCTCTCCCTACCGGCGCGCCCTCGCTAGGCCCCTGACGGCCCCGTCGCGTCGCCCCTAGCGGCCCTCTCACGGCCCGTCGCGCCGCCCTTACGGCCCATCGCGCCGCCCTTAGTGGCCCGTCGCGCCGCCCCTTTCTGCGGCCCAGTCGCGCCGCCTCCTTCGCGGCCCCGTCATACCGCCCTCAGCGGCTCGTCGCCGCCTCCTTCAGCGGCATCGCCGCCCCCCCCTTGCGGCCCGTCGCCGCCTCCCCCTTGCGGCCTGTCGCCGCCTCCCCCCTTGCGGCCCGTCACCGCCTCTTACAGCGGCCCCACCGACCCCGCGTACCGCCCTTGCGGCCCTTCGAGCCGCCCGTCGGCCCACCGTGAGCCGCCCTAGCGGCATCGACGCCGCCCTTCCCGGCCCCGACGCCACCTTGGCTGGCCCCTGCGCCTGCTCCTATGGCCCCGGCGTTTGCTCCTACGGCCCCGGCGCCTGCTCCTACGGCCCCGGCGCCTGCTCCTACGCCCCCGGCGCCTGCTCTTACGGCCCCGGCCCCTGCTCCTACGGCCCCGGCGCCTTCTCCTACGGCGCCGGCGCCTGCTCCTACGACCCCGGTGCCGCCCTTCCCGGCTCCGACGCCGCCTCCTACCGGCCCCACCGCCGTCCCTGATCAGGAGCCGCAGCCGCCGAGCCGCCCAGCAACCGAGCAGCCGAGCCGCCCAGCCGCCGAGCCGCCCAGCAGAGGAACCGCCGAGCCGACCAGCAGCCGAGCAGCCGAGCAGCCGAGCCGCCGAGCCGCCCAGCAGCCAAGCCGCCGAGCCGCCCAGCAGCCGAGCAGCCGAGCCGCCGAGCCGCCCACCAGCCGAGCCGCCGAGCCGCCGAGCCGCCGAGCCGCCCTGCCGCCGAGCCACCTGAGCCGCCGAGCCGCCCTGCAGCCGAGCCGCCCTGTCCGGTAAGAGAAGCGCCTCTACCCCTGCACTGCCCTTACCCTACTGTTCATACTGCTAGTCTACTGCTGTCATGGCTACCCCTAGTGTCCTAGCTTTTGACGCTGAGGGTAGGGCCATTGACTTTGACGTCTGGGTCGACGACCTGCAGCTTTTCTTACAGTGCGATAGAGCAGACGGCCTCTCCCTCTTTGACCTCACTTCTGGTGCCTCTCCTGCCCCAGCTGCTGATGCTGACGCCACTGTTCGCTCACAGTGGGCCACGCGCGATGCTGCTGCACGTCTTGCTGTGCGTCGCCACCTGCCTACCTCTGAGCGTGCGCACTTTAGTCAGTACAAGAGTGCTCAGACCTTGTACGACGCTGTAGTTGCACGCTACTCCTCCCCTGCCACTGCTGCACTGAGCCGCCTCATGCTACCGTACCTCTTCCCTGACCTTGCTGCCTTTCCCATAGTTGCTGACCTCATTACGCACCTCCGCACTAGTGACACTCGCTACCGCGCTGCGCTTCCTGCTGAGTTCTGCGCCAAGAACCCCCCCCCCCCATGTACATCACCCTCTACTACATAGTCACCCGTCTCCCTGACTCCCTTCACGTAGTCAGGGACCACTTCCTCTCAGTTTGCCCCACCACTCTCACCGTTGACCTCTTCGAGAAGGCCCTCCTAGCAGCAGAAAAGAGCATAGTCCCTGTAGGAGCCTCTCGTGGTGACCCTCGCACCCCCATCTTTGAGGGGTGTTCCCCCTCCTCTCTTTTGCCCTCTGTTGCCTCTGGTGCTGCAGCCGACCTCGTTGGTCTGGAGTCGGTCGGTGCGGGGTCTACCCCTAGTGGGAAGCGTCGCTCTCGCAAGGGCAAGGGGGGCAGGGGCGCTGGAGGAGCTAGCGGGGGCGGTGGAGGCGGTGGTGGAGGCAGTGGAGGGGGTGGGGGTGGTGGTGGGAGTGGTGGCGGAGGTGGAGCTGTCGGCGGCGGTAGTGGAGGCGGAGGCGGCGGCGGCGGTGGCGGTGGGAGCGGAGGTGGTGGAGGTGGCAGAGGTGGAGGAGGCGGTGGCGGAGGAGGAGGAGGAGGTCGTGGCTCTTCGCAGAGGAGTGGCTCCGGTGGTGGTCAGCGCCAGCAGCAACAGCGCAGTCGGGAGACCCTGTCCCCTCAGCAGCTCCGTGAGTGGTACGCTGCACGCCAGCGGGGTGGGGGTACTGGTCCGTGGACCTACGTCCTGCGCACCGGCGACCGTGCGGGTGAGCAGTGTGGGGGTGCGCACCCCACCCAGCGCTGCTTTGGCCGCCTGACGGACGCTTGGCGTCACCAGTTCCCTGAGGCCACTGAGATCCTTCGCTGGGGCGAGTTTTCTAGGGCAGGGGTAGCTATCTTTGACCTTGACTTTGATGCTATTCTTGCTGCTATGTATGCTGTGTCTATTAGTGATGAGGGTGACTGTTACCGGTGTTTCCCGCCCGACCCGGGCATTGAGACTGCTGCTCTAGGTGCTGGTGAGGCTGTTGCTCTTGGTGCTAGCGAGGCTAGTGCTCTAGGTGCTAGTGCATCTGCTTCCTCCGGTACTGGTGAGTCTGCGCTCTCAGGTACTGTGTCGGCTTCGGCCTCCCACACCTTCACACTTGACTTGGGGGCTTCTCGCTCCTTTCGAGACCGCACCACACTCACGCCGCTTGGTCGGCCAGTTGCAGTCTCCCTGGCAGACCCCTCTGGGGGTCCTGTCCTTGCTCACTTCTCCACTGTCCTCCCGTGTCCGGCGGCCCCCTCTGGCACCCTGTCTGGTCTTTACCTCCCCTCATTCTCTACGAACTTGGTGAGTGGTGCTGACCTACAGGATGCGGGGGTTCACCAGTTCACTCCTGCGAGTCAGCGGGTGACCCACTGCACGGACGCTCGGACAGGCCGACACCTGGCCACATTTACACATCGGCCGGGGTCGAGCCTGTACACACTAACCACTTCGTCTCCTCCAGTCACTGCGTCTGGTCAGGTAGCTGCGTCGGGTTAGGTGTTAGCTGCAGCGTCCAGGTCTAGTCCTGAGTCTGCCCCCTGCTCGTGTCGCCTCCTGTCTCACGAGACTCTTCTCTGGCACCACCGCCTTGGTCACCCCTCCCTGCTTCGTCTCCGAAGCATGGCCTCCTGTGTCCTTGTCTCTGGTCTTCCCCGGTCCCTCCCTCCCCTTCCTCCGGGGCCTGGCCCTACCTGCGTCCCCTGTGTCGAGGGGCGGCAGCGGGCTGCCCCTCACTCCTCCCAGTTTCCTCCGACAGAGGCCCCGCTGCAGACGCTTCACATGGACGTGTGGGGCCCAGCCCGCATCTATGGACAGGGTCACGAGTGCGACTTCCTGCTGGTGGTTGACGACTACTCGCGTTACACCACAGTCTTCCCCTTGCGCAGCAAGGGTGATGTCACTGAGGTGTTGATCGACTGGATCTGCGCAGCTCGTCTCCAGCTCAGGCGGAGCTTCGGCTCGGACTTTCCTGTTCTGCGTCTGCACTCTGACAGAGGCGGAGAGTTCTCCTCTGGCCTTCTGCAAGCCTACTGTCGTGCACGAGGCATCCGCCAGACCTTCACGCTTCCGGACTCTCCACAGCAAAATGGGATTGCTGAGCGCCGCATAGGCATGGTCATGGACGTCGCCCGTACGTCCATGATGCATGCGGCTGCCCCCCATTTTCTGTGGCCGTCTACGGTCCGGTACGCGGCGCATCAGATCAACCTTCAGCCCAGGGTCTCCATGCAGGAGACCTCCCCAGCTTTGCTGTGGACGGGAAAGGCTGGCGATGCGTCTGCGTTCCGTGTCTGGGGATCTCGGGCGTTTGTCCGCGACTTGTCTGCGGACAAGCTGTCCCCTCGTGCTGCTCCTTGCGTCTTCCTGGGTTTCCCCCCTGACGCGCCAGGGTGGCAGTTCTACCACCCCACCTCTCGCCGTGTTCTGTCCTCCCAGGACGTCACGTTTGACGAGTCGGTCCCCTAGTACCGTCTCTTCCCCTACCGCACTCCGTCCCTTCCCCCGCCACCGCTCTTCCTTGTGCCAGGTCCCCCCCCCGGTAGACCCCCTCCCCCCTCAGGGTCCTGCCCCTTCAGGTGTGTCCCAGGTAGACGCTGTTGAGCCTGTCGAGGTCGCTGGTGACTCTGGTGCTGCTGAGGGTGCTGAGCCTGGGGGTGCTGACTCTGGGGGTGCTGAGCGTGTGGGTGCTACGTCTGGGGGTGCCGAGCCTGAGGGCACTACGACTGGGGGTGCTGAGCCTGGGGGTGCTGAGTCTCGGGGTGCTGAGCCAGGGGGTGCTACGCCTGGGGGTGCTGAGCCTGGGGGTGCTGAGCCTGGGTGTGCTACGCCTTGAGGTGCTGAGCCTAGAGGTGCGGAGCCTGAGGGAGCTGGGCCTGCTGGTGCTGTGCTTGGCGGTTCTCCTGGTGCTTCATCTCACCGGGAGCCACTCTCTCCACAGGAGCTGCGTGAGTGGTTTGCCCGGGGCTGCAGGCGAGCTGCTGGAGCTGGAGGTGCTGCGGGTACTGGAGGTTCTGTTGCTGCTGAGGGAGCTGGTGCCACGGGTCCCGGAGGTGCTCATACTGGGAGTACTAGAGCTGCTGGGCCTGCGGGTACTTCTGGAGCTGGAGCTGTTGTGGGTGTTGGCGCGGAGGCTACTGCTGTCGGTCCTGGAGGCGGTCCTGCTGGGGGTATTACTAGTGCTGCTGGAGGTACTGGAGCTAGAGCTGCTACTGCTGCTGATGCTGCCACTGGGGGTGCTGGTGCTGTCCTTGCTATGTCTGGAGTCGCCGCGCGGCCTCGGCCGTACTTCGTTCCGCTCCTTCAGCAGGTTCTTGGTCTCCCATCTTCTACTGGTCCTCCTCCTCCCTTAGAGTGTCCACAGCCTGTCCCGTCGCAGTTACAGTTACAGCCGGCCTCCCCACTGCCTGCTCCATCTCTATACACTGGTCCTACTGGAGGTCTTGCTGAGCGTCGTAAGCCTGCAACTCGCCCTGCGTCGCCTGTCCGTGCTGCTCGCATTAGTGGTCGCGGTTCGCGTCAGCGTCCTCCTCCAGTCCCTGACACGCACCGGATGTCTCTGCGTCCGTCCACTGCTCCTCTGCGTGCCCCTTTGCCTTCTCCTCCTGAGTCTTCTCTTCCTTCTCTTGCCGACCCGGTGTCGGACTATCTTCGCGCTGCCAGTCCTACTGTCACGCGTCTCCTTGCTACTGTTGTCGCTGACCCTTCCTTTGAGTCCACTGCTGCGTCTGCCCTAGTTGCTGAGCTCGTCGACTTTGCTGCTCGCTGTCGCCTAGACTACGCCGCCAGTATTGTTGCTGAGTCTGATTCTGTCTGTCCTCCGTCCATCGGGGGTGAGTGTGCCCTTGGCACGGACGTCCTCGAGGACAGGCAGGAGGAGTTCCAGTGCTTGGCCGCTGCTTCACCTCATCTCGTGTCCGTACTGCTTACCCCTGAGGGAGACCCGGATTCACATGACATCCCGACTCTGCACTCCTACTTCTCTCAGTGGCAGGCAGCTATGGACGTAGAGATGGCTTCCTGGAAGTCTACAGGCACCTACGTTGGCGTTGTCCCCCCTCCTGGGGCGAACATCGTCACTGGCATGTGGATTTTCAGAGTGAAGCGACCGCCGGGTTCTCCGCCTGTCTTCAAGGCGCGTTACGTGGCTCGTGGCTTCAGTCAGCGGCAGGGAATTGACTACTTTCAGACCTTCTCTCCCACCCCGAAGATGACCACTCTTCGGGTACTGCTGCACATAGCTGCTCACCGTGACTACGAGCTACACTCTCTTGACTTCAGCACTGCTTTCTTGCAGGGCAGCCTGCACGAGGAGATCTGGCTGCGCCACCCACTTGGCTTCACAGAGACTTTTCCTCCTGGCACCCAGTGGAGCCTCCGGCGGCCAGTCTACGGTCTCCGCCAGGCACCGCGTGAGTGGCACGACACACTGTGGACTACACTTGCGGCTCTTGGGTTTGCTCCCTCTACTGCCGACCCGTCGCTGTTTGTGCGCACCGACACTTCTTTGCCGCCGTTCTACATCCTCGTGTACGTCGACGACTTGGTCTTTGCCACAGCTGACACTGCTGGACTCGCCCACGTGATGTCTGAGCTGCAGAAGAGACACACGTGCACAGACCTGGGAGAACTGCGCAGCTACCTTGGCTTGCAGATCACTCGGGACAGAGCACGCCGCACCATTACCCTGACTCAGTCACACATGGTGCAGCAGGTCCTTCAGCGCTTCCGCTTCACGTACTCCTCGCCTCAGGCCACTCCTCTGCCTACTCGCCACTCGCTCTCAGCTCTGCCTTCGGATGAGTCCGTAGAGTCGAGTGGCCCGTATCCAGAGCTTGTTGGCTGCCTCATGTACCTGATGACCTGCACACGACCTGACCTTGCATACCCTCTTAGCATTCTCGCACGCTATGTTGCTCCTGGGAGACACAGACCGGAGCACATGGCTGCAGTGGAGAGGGTGTTGCGCTACTTGTGCAGTACGTCGGGCATGGGGATTGTGCTTGGAGGGCAGAGTCCAGTGGTCCTTACTGGGCACGCAGACGCTTCTTGGGCTGAGGACCAGGCTACGCAGTGGTTGTCACAGGGTTACACCTTCAGCCTTGGTTCCGGCTGTGTTTCGTGGCGGGCTACTAGCTCGTCTTCTGTTCTCGGCTCCAGTTGTGAGGCTGAGATCTACGCAGGAGCCATGGCTGCACAAGAGCTTCACTGGCTCACCTACCTACTGACTGACCTCGGAGAGCCGCCTCGTTCTCCTCCAGTGCTGTACGTAGACAACAAGGCCATGCTGGCCTTGTGTCGGGAGCAGCGACTGGAGCACAGAACGAAGCACATTGCTCTCCGCTACTTTCTTGCTCGTGAGCTGCAGCAGCGTGGTCAGCTGCGTCTTGCGTACGTGGCCTCTGAGGCCAACACTGCTTATATCTTCACCAAGGCGCTCGCGCCTTGTGACCATCAGCGCTTCTGTACTCAGCTGGGCCTTGTGCCTGCATTGCCTCACTTGCTCACCTCTTGACCTTGCTTGTACTGTTACATATATATATTCACCTGCTCTTGCTTGTCTAGCCTTTTTATATATATGTACTCCTGCATGTGAACTGGCCTTGTGGCCTTGAACTTGAACTCGGAATGTGTGGTGACTTTGTGATCCACCCTGAGCTTGCTTTGCTTTGCTTTGCTTGACTGGTCTTGTGACCCCTTGTTCTCCCCCACTTTGCCTATGGGGGTGTGTCAGAACATTATAGCTTATGCATATTGTGTAGGCTATAGTGGGTTAGCCCATACGGGGTACAACCCAATTAGGGTTAGTACTTGTACCCAATTCATTCATAGTTCATTCATTCCTTGTTTCTTCTCAGACCGGGCCGCTAGGGGCGGCGACGGGGCCGTGAAGGGGCCGCGAGGGGCCTATAGGGGCAGCGACGGGGCCTAGATCAGCGGCGACGGAGCCGTGAAGGGGCCGCGAGGGGCCTAGAGCGGCGGCGACGGGGCCTAGAGCGGTGACAACGGGGCCATGAAGGGGCCGCGAAGGGCCTAGAGGGGCGGCGACTGAGTCGCTAAGGACGGCGACGGGGCCGCTAAGGGTGGCGCGAGGGGCCTCTAGAAGGGCGCGACGTGAGGGCGGCCTACGGGGCGCGTTTCGGGCAGGAAAAAAAAAGGTCGAGTTCAGTGGTGGGCCCTGAGAAGTGTTCCCACGAGGGAACCTGCTCTATACCATGTGAAAAATGAGGAATGGATGAACTAGTACAAGGTTGGGTACAAGTAGGAAACCCTAGGAAACTATACCCCATAGTGTCTACCCCACTATAGCCTAGACAAGCTATATGATATAATTTTGACAGGCGCCACGAACGCGAGCATCACTAGAGCGGAGGTGGGTGATAAGATCGGCAACTATGGCAAAGCTAGACGGCTCAGAAAACAGGTAGGGCAGCATGAGGCGACTAAAGGCAGCAGTGGCAGGGGACGAGTAGCGAGCGACTTAAGCGTCGTACATGGCCTTAGCGGTTTTGTACTCGCCAAAATGTGTAAGCTCAGCTAGCAGCAGGTGGTTACGAACAGCTAGGCAGGTAGTAGCGTCACGGGTCTGCCACCGAGAACGAGCGCTAAGGTCAGCTGTGGCAGCAGGAGGGACTGAGGCACCAGAAATGTGGTCGTAAAGCGAGACGTTATCTTTGCTATCACTCATTAGGTAAAGCTGCAGGTCATTGAGCCAAGTCTCAAACTGTATCGGGTGGCCCTCTGTGTCGAAAGATAAAACGCGAGGGGTGGCCATAGCTGCTGGCATGGGACTGGCAGCAGAGAGCGATAGCAGCAGCAGGTAAGCAGCAGTAGCAGGGGTTGCCGCAGTAGGGGCAGGCGGCGTGCAAAGTGGCAGGCGACCTGCAGGGCAGTGTGATAGGCGGCGGCCGGCAGTTCAGCAGGGCGGGCGGCTTGCGAAGGTGGGGGCCGGCATGGCACGAGGAGGGTGGCGCAGAGCAGCAGGCAGGTGGCGCGCGGGTTAGATGACGGCCGGCAAGGCAGCAGGCGGGCGGCCGGCCGGGCAGCATACGGGCGGCGCGCGGGGCAGCAAGCGGGCGGCGCGTTGGGCAGTAAGCGGGCGGCTCGCGGGGCAGCTGGCGTGCTGCGTGCAGGGCAGCTGGCAGGCGGCGCGCGGGGCAGTAAGCGGGCGGCACGCGGAGCAGCTAGCGGGCGGCGCGTAGGGCAGCTGGTGGCCGGCAGGGTTGGCGCGAAGGGCTGCGCGTAGGGCAGCAGGGGCGCGTGACTAGCAGGGGCAGCGCGTTTGTGGCATGCATAGGGTAACGCGGTAACAGGTGGGCCCGAAAAAAAAAATCAGTCCTACGTACCTACTGCTCAGATAGCATGTCGAGAGTAGAACGAGAATGAGTTGAATTGAGTAGGAAGTGGGTACATGTCTTAACCCTAATTGGGTTGTACCTGTCAAGGTGAGAGAGGAATGATGTCGACTAGTTTGGGGCATGGGGTACAAAAGTGACGAGAGAAAAGTTGTACCCCCTAAGAAACACCCCTACAAAACCTAAACCTAAATTATATAAATCATATAATTTGACACACCCCCATAGGTGAAGTAGGGGGATAGCCAAACCTAACAGGGGTCACAAGACCAGTTCACATGCAGGTTTATAACACAGCAAGAGATACAGTGATCACATCCTAGCAAAAGTAAACATGCAGGCATATATATATATAGTGATCACAGTACAAGCAGGGTCAAGAAGTAAGCAAGTGAGGTCCAGTAGGCACAAGGCCTAGCAGAGTGCAAAAGCGCTGATGGTCAACAGGCGGAAGCGCCTTGGTGAACACATCAGCAGTGTTGGCCTCAGTGGCCACGTAACGCAGACAAAGCTGACCACGCTGCTGCAGCTCTCGAGCAAGAAAGTACCGCAGAGCAATGTGCTTCGTTCTGTGCTCCAGTCTGTGCTCCTGACACAAGGCAATGGCAGCCTTGTTGTCGACGTACACCACTGGAGGAGAACCAGGCCGCTCTCCAAGGTCGGTCAGCAGGTAGGTCAGCCAGCATAGCTCCTGGGCAGCCATGGCTGTGGCGTAGATCTCAGCCTCACAACTGGAGCTGAGAACAGAAGAAGAGCGTGTAGAACGCCAGGAAACTGAGCCTGAGCCAAGGCTGAAGGTGTAACCCTGTGACGACCGCTGAGTAGCCTGGTCGTCTGCCCAAGAAGCGTCTGAGTGCCCTGTGAGAACAGGCCGGTCTCGCCCTCCAAGCACTAGCCCCATGCCCGACGTACTGCACAAGTAGCGCAACACCCTCTTAGCTGCATCCATGTGCTCCTTCCGGTGACGGCCGGGAGCGACATAGCGTGCAAGGATGCTAAGAGGGTATGCAAGGTCAGGTCGTGTGCAGGTCATCAGGTACATGAGGCAACCCACAAGCTCTGGATACGGGCCACTCGGCTCTACGGACTCATCCGAAGGCAGAGCTGAGAGCGAGTGTCCCGTAGGCAGAGGAGTGGGCTGAGGCGAGGAGTACGTGAAGCGGAAGCACTGAAGGACCTGCTGCACCATGTGTGACTGAGTCAGGGTGATGGTGCGCCGTGCTCTGTCCCGGGTGATCCGCAAGCCAAGGTAGCTTGTCAGTTCACCCAGGTTTGTGCACGTGTGTCTCTTCTGCAGCTCCAACTTCACGTGGGCGAGACCAGCTCTGTCCGCTGTGGCAAAGACCAATTCGTCGACGTACACGAGGATGTAGAACGGCGGCAGCGAGGTGTCGGTGCGTAGAAACAGCGACGGGTCAGCAGTAGAGGGAGCAAACCCAAGAGCCGCAAGTGTCGTGCTCAGTGTGTCGTGCCACTCACGCGGTGCCTGGCGGAGACCGTAGACCGGCCGCTGAAGCCTCCACTGGGTGCCAGGGGGAACCGACCCAGTGAAGCCAGGAGGGCGGCGCAGCCAGATCTCCTCGTGCAGGCTGCCCTGCAAGAAAGCTGTGCTGAAGTCAAGAGAGTGAAGCTCGTAGTCGCGCTGAGCGGCTATGTGCAGCAGCACCCGAAGAGTAGTCATCTTCGGGGTGGGGGAGAAGGTCTGAAAGAAGTCGACTCCCTCTCGCTGACTGAAGCCCCTAGCCACGTAGCGCGCCTTGAAGACAGGCGGAGAACCCGGCGGTCGCTTCACCCTGAAAATCCACATGCCACTGACGATGTTCGCCCCAGGAGGGGGAACCTCGTCGACGTAAGTGCCAGTGGACTTCCAGGAAGCCATCTCTGCGTCCATGGCTGTCTGCCACTGAGAGGAGTAGGGACCCGCCATCGCCTCAGTGTAGGAGCGCGGGGTCGGGATGTCTGGTGCATCCGGGTCTCCCTCAGGGGCAACAAGCATGGACACGAGATGAGGCACAGCAGCAGCAAAGCAGTGAAACTCCTCCTGTCTGTCCTCAAGGACGTCCGTGCCAAGAGCACACTCACCCCCGACGGACGGAGGACAGGCTGACTCAGACTCAGCAACTAGGCTAGCAGCGTAGTCCAGGCGACAGCGAGAAGCAAAGTCAACCAGCTCAGCGACCAGAGCAGACGCAGCAGCGGACTCAAAAGACGGGTCAGTGACGACAGTAGCGAGAAAAAGCGTGACAGTGGGACTGGCAGCACGACGGGAGTCAGACTCCGGGTCAGGAAGAGTAGGCAGCGAAGACTCAGGAGGAGACGGCAGCGGGACACGCTGCGGAGCAGTGGAGGGACGCAGAGTCATGTAGTGAGTGCCCGGGACAGGAGGAGGACGCTCACGCGGGGCACGACGACCGGTGCGCGCAGTACGGACAGGCGACGCTGGACGTGACTCAGGCGCACGACGCTCAGTAAGGCCTCCCGTGGGACCAGTGTAGGGAGAGGGACCAGGGAGAGGGGAGGCGGGCGGTAACTGTGACTGCGACTGGACTGGCGTGAGACCAAGAACCTGCTGAAGGAGCGGGACAAAGTAGGGTCGCGGCCGCGTAGCGGCTCCAGAACCAGTAGAGACAGCAGCGGCGGGGTCCTCAGCACCAGCGACAACGCCAACGTCCGGGTCCGCAGCACCAGCAGCAGCTCCAACGCCCGGGTCCTCAGCACCAGCGACAACGCCAACGTCCGGGTCCTCAGCACCAGCAGCAGCTCCAACGCCCGGGTCCTCAGCACCAGCGACAACGCCAACGTCCGGGTCCTCAGCACCAGCGACAACGCCAGTGTCCGGGTCCGCAGCACCAGCAGCAGCTCCAACGCCCGGGTCCGCAGCACCAGTGACAACACTAGCGCCCGGGTCCGCAGCACCAGCAGCAGCTCCAACGCCCGGGTCCTCAGCACCAGCGACAACGCCAACGTCCAGGTCCTCAGCACCAGGGGCACCACTCCGGAGACTGTAGCGCCGCGCGTACCACTCTCGGATCTGCTGAATGGGGGGGAGCTCCTGGGCAGGAGGGGAAGTACTGGGACGAGCTCCAGAAGCTCCGCTCCGGAGGCGGCAGTACTGTAGGTACCTCTCCTGCAGCTGCTGGGAGGAGAGAGCTCCTCCAGACGTAGTGCGCTCAGGCTCAACACCCCCAGACGCAGCACCCCCAGTCGCCACACCCCCAGGCTCCGCACCCCCAGGCTCAGTACCCCCAGGCTCCGCACCCCCAGGCTCGGGACTGTCAGGCTCCGCACTCTCAGGCTCAGCACCTCTGGCAGGGCGGGACTCGACAGCTACCTCAACAGGGTCAACCGGGTCTACCTGGGACACACCTGAGGGAGCGGCACCCTGAGGGGGGAGGGGGTCTACCACAGCAGCACCTGGTGCGAGGAAGAGCGGCGGTGGGGGGAGTGGGGCAGTGCGGTAGGGGAAGAGGCGGTAGAAGGGGACAGACTCGTCAAAAGTGACGTCCTGAGAGGCCAGAACCCGGCGCGAGGCGACGTGGTAAAACTGCCAGCCAGGCGCGTCGGGGACAAAGCCAAGAAAGACACAGGGAACAGCGCGACGCGAGATCTTGTCCGCAGACGTATCGCGGACAAAGGCTCGGAATCCCCACACCCGGAAACGCGACGCATCACCAACCTCTCCCGTCCACCGCAGAGTCGGGGAAGTCTCCGGGAAGGAGACACGGGGCCAGAGGTTGAGCTGATGCGCTGCGTAACGGACCGCAAACGGCCACAGAAAGTGGGGAGCAGCCGCATGGGTCAGGGAGGTACGAGCGACCTCCATGACCAAGCCAATGCGGCGCTCAGCGACCCCATTCTGCTGTGGAGAGGCCGGAAGCGTGAACGACTGCTCGATGCCGTGCTCAGCACAGTAGGCTGCCAAGAGGTCGGAGGCGAACTCACCACCTCTGTCAGAGTGCAAGCGTAGGACTGGAAAGTCCGAGCGAAAGCGCTTGCCTAGCTGGAGACGGGCTCGGCTAATCCAGGGGATCAAGACATCAGGGACGTCACCCTTGCTGCGCAAGGGGAAGACCGTGGTGTAGCGCGAGTAGTCGTCGACAACTATCAGGAAGTACCGCTCCTGACCCTGACCACGGACGCGGGCTGGGCCCCACACGTCCATGTGTAGCGTCTGCAAAGGAGCAGTCGTCGGGGGGAAGGAGGAGGAGTGGGGAGCGGCGCGCTGCCGCCCCTCAACACAGGGAATGCAGTCGGGAGCAGGTGAGGGGGGGAGGGGAGGGAGAACCCGAGGGAGACCAGAGACAAGCTGTCGCTTGTGCATGGCACGAAGGCGCTGCACAGACGGGTGGCCAAGTCGGTGGTGCCAGAGGACAGTGTCGTGCGCCAGAGAGCGACACGAGCAGGGGGCGGACAGCTGACCTGACGCCGACGCAGACGCGGACGCAGCTACCTGAGGGGACTCAGTGGTCAGTGTGTACAGGTCCGACCCCGGCTCCCGAGTAAAGGTAGCCAGGTGGCGACCCGTCCGAGCACACGTGCAGTGGGTCACTCGCTCGTAGGCAGGGGTGGTCTGGTGAACACCCCCATCCTGTAGCTCACATCCTGCCACCAAGTTCGTAGAGAACGAGGGGAGGTAGAGACCCGACAGCGTGCCGGACGGGACTGCAGGACAAGGGAGGACAGTGGAGTGAGTCGCAACGACTGGACCCCCAGTGGGGTCAGCTAGCGAGACTGCAACCGGCCGAGCAAGAGGCTCAAGGACAGTGCGGTCACGAAAGAAGGAGCGGGAAGCACCTGAGTCAAGAGTGAAGGTGTGGAGTGCGGCGGTCGGCTCAGTACCAGGGGCGACTGGGGCTATAGCACCTAGGGCAGCAGCCTCACCAGGACCTGGGGCAGCAGACACACTAGTACCTAGGGCAGCAGCCTCACCAGGACCTGGGGCAGCAGACACACTAGTACCTAGGGCAGCAGCCTCACCAGAACCTAGGGCAGCAGACACACTAGCACCTAGAGCAGCAGCCTCACCAGAACCTGGGACAGCAGTCTCACAAGTACTGAGAGCGGGAGCCTGACAAGTCACAATGCCCGGGTCGGGCGGAACACGCAGGTACTGAGCACTCTCTCCACTAATAGACATCGCATACATGGCAGTGAGAATAGCATCAAAGTCTAAAGCCCAAATATCAACACCCTTCTTTTCCAGCTCAGGCCAGTGGGGCAGCTCAGCACCCCCAGGAAACTGGGCGCGCCACGCGTCAGTAAGGCGCTGGTAGCAGCGCTGCGTGGGGTGCGGCCTCCCACACGGCAGGCCCTTGCGGTCACCAGTGCGGTGGACGTACGTGCAAGTGGAACCACGCTGTGCGTACCACTCACGGGCGGCCTGGAGGGTCGGGGCGTGCTGCTGACCCTGGCCACCACCAGCGTCTCCACGACCACCACCGCCACCGCCACCGCCTCGGCCACCTCCACCCCTGCCGCGACCACGACCACCACCGCCGCCGCTGCTACCGCCGCCGCCGCCACTACTCCCGCCGCCGCTGTCACCACCCCCACTGCCACCACCAGTGTCTCCAGACCCACCGCCACCCCCACTGCCGCCACCCCCACCGCCCCCGCCTCCACCCCCACCCTTGCCCCCCCTGCTCTTGCGACGCCCGCTCGAGGCAGACGCAGCCCCGACCTTCTCAGCACCAAGGAGGTCGACAGCAGCAGCAGTGGCGACAGAGGGGAGAAGGGGGGAAGGGGAACACCCCTCAAAGAAGGGGTGGCGGGGCTCGCCACGAGAGGCACCTACGGCGACGATGCTCGCCTCAGCTGCAAGTAGATCCTTCTCAAGGATGGCGATGGTGAGCTCAGTAGGGGAGCGAGCAAGAAGAGAGTCCCTGACTGCGCGCAGTGAGTCAGGGAGGCGGGTGACAATGTGGTAGAGCGTGAGCCAGAGCGGTGGGGGGTTGCTGGCGAGGAACTCGGCAGGCATAGCAGCGCGAAAGCGGGCCTCACTGGTCTTAAGGTGAGTAATGAGATCGGCAACGGTCTGAAAAGAGGCCAGGTCAGGGAAGAGGTAGGGTAGGGTGAGGCGGCCTAGGGTGGCAGATGCAGGCGAGGAGTAGCGGGCAACGACGGCTGTGTACAGGTCCTGAGCAGTCTTGCACTGGCCGAAGTGCTCGCGCTCATCTAGCGGTAGCGAGTTGCGGATAGCAAAGCGAGCATGCGCGTCGCGGGTCTGCCACTGGGAGCGTAGCGTGCTGGCAGCAGAGGAGTCAGGGGCACTAGCATGGCCGAGGGCATGATCATACAGGGAGATGTCTTCCTTGGCAGTGAGCTGTAGGAAGAGGTGGAGATCCTCAAGCCAGGTGTCAAATTTCACTGGGCGACCCTCAGCATCGAAGGCTAGGACAGGAGCGCTAGCCATGATAGCAGGAGGAGGAACAGTCGAAAATGGAAGGATAACAGGAACAGCAGCAGTTGGGACAGCTGCGGCAGTTGCTGCAGTTGAGTCGGCGACGGCAGCTGCTGCAGGAGGTGCGGCTGTTGCCGCTGCTGGAGATGCGGAGGCGGTCGTTGCTGGGTCGGCGGCGGCCACTGCTGCAGAGGCAGCGGCGGCTGATGCTGATGTAGCTACGGCGGCCGCTGCAGGAGATAGCGGCGGCTGCTGCTGCAGAAGATGTGGCAGCTGCTGCTGCAGTAGATGCTGCGGCGGCTGCTGGTGAAGATGCGGCAGTTGCCGCTGTAGGATGTGGCGGCGGCTGCTGCTACAGTAGATGCGGCAGTTGTCGCTGCAGGAGGTGGCGGCGGCTGCTGCTGCAGAAGGTGCGGCAGCTGCTGCTGCAGGAGATGCTGCGGCGGCTGCTGCTGAAGATGCGGCAGCTGCTGCTGCAGTAGATGCTGCGGCGGCTGCTGCTGAAGATGCGGCAGCTGCTGCTGCAGTAGATGCTGCGGCGGCTGCTGATGAAGATGCGGCAGCTGCTGCTGCAGGAGATGCTGCGGCGGCTGCTGCTGAAGATGCGGAAGGAGCCGCTGGAGAAGATGCAGCAGCTGCTGCTGTTGTAGATGCAGCGGCGGCTGCTGCTGAAGATGCGGCAGTTGCCGCTGAAGAGGGTGCAGTAGTTGCTGCTGCTGGAAATGCAGCGGCAGTTGCTGCAGAAGAAGCGGCAGTTGCTGCTGCTGAAAATGCAGCGGCGGCTGCTGCAGACAATGCGGCCGTTGATGCTGCAGGAAATGACGCGGCGGCCGCTGCAGAAGGTGTGGCTGCGGCTGCTGCTGGAGATGCAGCGGCGGCTGCTGCAGATGGCGCGGCGGCTGCTGCAGATGGCGCGGCGGCTGCTACTGCTGCAGCTGCAGTGGCGACCAGGCCGCAAACCGGCGGCAACAAGGCCGCGAATCGGCGGCGACGAGGCCGCGGCTGGGCGGCAGCGACGCCGCAAAAGGCGCGACAGAGTCACGACACGACCGTGGAAAAAAAAAAAGGAGGGGGGGGAGGCCGTGAGAGAGTCGCGCGGGGCCAACAAAGGGGCCGGGAAAAACGAAGAAAGAAACGGCCGCAACTCGCCGTCGAGGAGAAAGCGCCCGTGGCGCGACTAGGGGAAACGCAAAGCGCGCTCCGGGCAGAAAAAAATTTCTTAAACGTGGTGGGCCCTTCCTAGGAACCTTCCTGCTCTATACCATGTCAAGGTGAGAGAGGAATGATGTCGACTAGTTTGGGGCATGGGGTACAAAAGTGACGAGAGAAAAGTTGTACCCCCTAAGAAACACCCCTACAAAACCTAAACCTAAATTATATAAATCATATAATTTGACAGTACCGTATATGGGCTTCTCCACTAAAACCTAGACATAATTATAATTTGACAGCGCGCCATAGGATGACACACGAATTCCATCACCCGGTTGCGCGACACTCACCGTCACATCTGGTTAATTCCTAGCGGGAAAAATCACATGCAGATCTGAGCGGCTCCAGAACCCAACCCAACCCAGAAGTTTTATTGCTACAGGATAATGCTACACATTTGCAGGGTAGATGGGACATATACTAGCGCGAAAGAAAATTGACGGACGTCAATGTTGGGCTGAGAAGCCCCAGGATCTTTGTAGAGTTTAAGGACTGAGTAGGATTGTAATAGTGGAAGCGTTGAAGTGAAGAATGATTGAATCACCTTGCGCTGGTGTGTGAGGGCAAAGTAAGTTGAATTAAACAAGCAAGTACAAGGTTTATATAAGAGTACAAGGAATACGAATAGATAGATTAAAACCGTTTTACTGTTGCGATTCGATACAGTGCGACTCGGGCAACTGCTCAATGTCGAGTCAGTTGTGTGTCCTTGCTGTCGCGCTGTAATTGTCGAGTCAAAGGTCGCTGACCTTTGACTTTCTTGTAACCTCCAGGCGGTTACCCTAACCTCCGAGGGTTGACTCGCGATGCTTCGATTCGGACTGCTTCGCTAGCGTCCTGAGTTTCGACACGACAGAGGCACTTAAGACTTATTGTTCCCAACACTCCCCTTCGCTTCTGGAGTGTCGCTGATGGTGACGTGGCCTTGTCCAGTCAGCAGCATGCAGTACTCGAACTTCTGTTTTCCGAGTTTCTTGGTCAAATAATCGGCTGCCATCTCGGACGTGGGATAGTAGGATAGTTCGAGTTTCCCTTTCTCGATCTCGTCCTTTACGAAGAAGTATCGCAGAGCGATATGCTTCGTTCTGTTCGCGAATCCGCTTTTGTTGGCGATGCGAATTGCAGATTGGTTGTCGCAGAACACGGTGAAGTTGGGTAACTCGGCTAACTTTGCTTCTTCCAGCAACTCGCGAAGGTAGAGTCCTTCCTTGGTGGCTGAGCAGAGGGCGATATATTCTGCTTCAGCTGAAGAGAGAGCGATTAGTTCCTGCTTACTCGACTGCCAGGAAATAGGTCCGATAGGCTCGAGACGATAGAAGTAGCCGGTGCGAGAACGCCTGTTATCAGAATCGCCAGCATGGTCGGCATCGACGTAGCCGATTAGTTTTGTCGTCGTAGCTTCGCCCTTGTAGTAAGTTAGGCCGATCGTCGATGTGCTCACGAAGTAGTGCAGTGCGCGATCGAGCTCCGCCATGTGCTCTGCTTCGGGTTACTTGATATAGGTGGCGAGTTGACTCGCGGAGTAGGATAGATCCGGGCGACAGGTTACGGCTGCGAAGAGGAGGCAGCCCAGTTTCCTCTGGTAGTCTCGTATTCCGGCAGCCTTAAGTGGAGCAGAATTTCCCTTGCCGCTTCCTGTCGTGTGGCGGTATGGCGTGGCGATGGCGGTAGGTGTGAGTGAGAAGCGCTTGGCGATAGTGTCGGCGTATTTCTCGGCGTTGAGGTAGATAGCGTTTTCTTCTTCGCGGATGTTGAGCCCGAGATACTGGGTGACGGTGGAGGAGACGGTGAGCGTGAGGTCCTTCTGCAGCTCCCCTTCGAACCAAGTGATGACGTCGTCGGTGGAGCCGATGTAAAGCAAGTCGTCGACGTAGACGATCAGCAAGATGTAGTCTGCGCCTTTGGTGAGGCGATACATTCCTTGGTCGTGAGGCAGCTGTCGGAATCCGATGCGGGTGAGGCGGGTGTGTAGGTGCTATTGCCACAGTTGCGGGGCTTGTTTGATTCCGTAGAGTGATTTCAGTAGTTGACAGACTTGGTTGGGGTTTCCGTGAGTGCAGTGTGGGAGTTTGACGAAGATTTCGGCGTCGACGGGTACGTAGAGGAATGCGTTGGCGACATCGATCTGTCGCAGCTTCTTCTTATTCATGGCGGCGACGGCGAGAAGAATGCGGAGAGAGGTATGTCGACTAACTGGGGCGAAGGTCTCGGTGAATTCTCGTCCTTGTTCCTGGTCGAATCCACGCACGACCCAGCGTGCTTTAAATTTCTCGATTGTGCCGTCAGCTTTCGTCTGGATGCGGAAGACCCGTTTCCCGGTGAGAATGGTCTTGTTCCGTGCCACGCTTGCGGGAACGACCTTCCAGGTGTTGCGTTCCTCCAGTGCCTTTAATTCCCTGTCCATGGCTTCACGCCATTTCTCCCTGTGTTCCCCCCCCAGAGCCTGCTGAACTGTCGCAGGCTCTTTAGGAAGAGTGCTGCCGGCGTTCCCGTGGACTGCGGTGACGAGACCAAGGATTTGCAGCCCAGTCTGTGAGTATCGAGGGAGTTCTGGATCCTCGGGATAAGCTGCTTCGTCTCCCGCTTCTGGGTCGGGTATGAAATTTGGCCCTACCCTTTCTGCTTCGTTGGTGTTGACTGTCACAGGTGTTACGTAACCATTGTCGGCGAAATGGTAGAAGACTTCGGCATTGTTACTGTCGCGAGGATTGTCTTCATCCATGGGCACGTCGACGGAGCAGTACGGGAGAGGCCCGGCTTCCTCCGATGCGTTGTCGACGTTCTGTTCATCCCAGTCTGCTTCGTCCGCTGCTGAGGCGAAGGCTCAGTCACCACGAAAGCCACCGGTGAGGTCCCGATTCTCGTGCAAGTTGGCGAGGTACGTCTGAAGGGTGAGTCGTTCGTAGAAGATCACATCACGTGCTGCTACTGTTTCTTTTGTGTGGACGTCGAAGATTCTCCACGCGTTGTAATTTTTCTCGATGCCGAGGTGTAGTCCCCACTGTGCCCGTTGCGAAAATCTTCCCGCTCGTGCTTCTGGGGGTCGGTACTGTACCATGCACCCAAAAACTCGTAACATTTTTGTGCTGCCCTGCTTTCCTGTCCACAGCAGATGCGGTGATGCGTTGTTCGGGAGTGACGACGACGACAGCAAGTTGTGCAGCATGACAGCATGGTCCATTGCTGCAGGCCACTGGTGATTGGGTAGCCGCATGCCACGTAGCAGTTTGCGCATGCTGTTCTGCAGAGTCCTGTGTCAGAACATATAGCTTACTTGTTTCTGTAGGCTATAGTGGGGTATCCCATAGGGGGTACGACCCAATTAGGGTTTCATATTTGTACTCACTTCATTTCATACTGCACTCATTCTCGTTCACACTTGCTCATGGAATCAGAGCAGGTCCCTTCTTAGGGCCTGTTCCTAGGGCCCACCGAAGCGCGCCCCGAGGCGCGCATTTTTTTTTCGCGACCCTCCGTGTCGCCCTCCCCGTCGTGCTCCCGCTTAGGCCCCTCGTCGGCCCCGCCTAGGCCCCTCGTCGGCCCCGCGTAGCCCTCGTCGGCCCCACTTAGGCCCCACGTCGGCCCCACCTAGACCCCGTCGGCTCCTCGTCGGCCCCGCCTAGGCCCCACGTCGGCCCCGCGTAACCCCCCCGTCGGCCCCGCTTAGGCCCCACGTCGGCCCCGCGTAGCCCCGCTTAGGCCCGTCGGCCCCGCTTCGGCCCCGCGTTGGCCCCGCGTCGGCCCCGCCTAGACCCCGTCGGCCCCGCGTTGGCCCTGCTTAGGCCCCGTCGGCCCCGCGTTGGCCCCGCTTCAGCCCCGCCGGCCCGCCTAGGCCCCACTTCGGCCCCTCGTCGGCCCCGCCCAGACCTCGTCGGCCCCGCCACGGCCCTACGCCGGCCCCGCTTCAGCTGCTGTCGCCCCCGCTACAGCCCGCCACTGGCCTCGCTACACCCCGCCACTGGCCCCGCTACAGCCTGCCACCGGCCCCACTACGGCCCGCCGTTGGCCCCGCTACAGCCCGCACCGGCCCCTGCTACAGCCCACCGCCGGCCCAGCTACAGCCTGCCGCCGGCCCAGCTACAGCCCGCCCCCGGCCCAGCTACAGCCCGCCGCCGGCACAGCTACAGCCCGCCGCCGGCACCGCTACAGCTTGCCCCGGCCCCGCTACAGCCCGCCCCGGCCCCGCTACAGCCCGCCACCGGCCCCTGCTACAGCCCGCCGTCGGCCCCGCTACAGCCCTCCCCGCGGCCCCTGCTGCAGCCCGCCGTGCTGCACGTGAGCAGCCCCAGCAGCCCGCGCCACCCGTGAGCCCCTACGCCACCCGAGCCGCGCGAGCCGCCCGAGCCGCCCGAGCCGCCCGAGCCGCCCGAGCCGCCCGAGCCGCCCGAGCCGCCCGAGCCGCCCGAGCCGCCCGAGCCGCCTGAGGAGCCGTGCTGCTGTTCCTGAGCTGTGTTCCTCTGCTGCTGACCTACCCGACACTCCCAGCCCGGTGAGACTTTCAGCTGCTGCCATGGCCACCCCCAATGTTCTTACGTTTGACGCTGAGGGGAGGGCCATTGACTTTGCCGTCTGGATTGAAGACCTGCAGCTGTAATTACTGTGTGATGCGATAGATGAGGTCTCTCTCTTTGACTTTGTCTCTGGCGCTGTCCCTGCCCCACCTGCTGATGCAGACTCTGCCGTTCGCTCCAAGTGGGCGACCCGCGATGCTGCTGCACGTCTTGCTGTGCGTCGCCACCTCCCTTCCTCTGAGCGTGCCCACTTTAGTCAGTGCAAGACCGCTCAGGCCTTGTACGACACTGTAGTTGCACGCTACTCCTCCCCTTCCTCCGCTACCCTTAGCCGCCTCATGCTGCCGTTTCTCTTCCCTGACCTCGCTTCCTTTCCCACTGTCGCTGACCTCGTTACCCACCTCCGTGCTAGTGACACCCGCTACCGCGCTGCCCTTCCTGCTGAGTTCCGCGCTGCGAACCCTCCTCCCATGTACATCACTCTCTACTTTCTCGTCACCCGTCTCCCTGAGTCCCTTCGTGTCGTTAGGGACCAGTTTCTCTCTGTCTGTCCCACCACTCTCACTGTCGACCTCCTTGAGGAGTCCCTGCTAGCGGCTGAGAAGAGTATTGTCGCTGTAGGGGCCTCTCGGGGTGACCCTCGCACCCCCATCTTTGAGGGGTGTGGTCCTTCCCCCCTGCTGCCCTCTGTCGCCTCTGCCGCTGCGGCCGACCTCACTGGTTTTGAGTCGGTCGGCGCGGCGTCTGCCCCCAGCGGCAGACGCCGCTCTGGCAAGGGCAAAGGGGGCAAGGGAGCGGGTGGAGCTAGAGGGGGCGGTGGAGGAGGTGGTGGGGGTGGCGGGGGGAGTGGGGGTGGCGGTGGGGGTGGTGGCGGGAGTGGAGGTACTGGTGGCGGCGGTGGAGGCGGAGGTGGCGGCGGAGGTGGTAGCGGAGGAGGCGGTGGGAGCGGTGGGAGCGACGGTCATGGTGGGGGAGGTGGCGGTGGAGACGGGGGTGGCGGTGGAGGCGGGGGTGGCGGTGGAGGCGGGGGTCGGAGTGGCTCGTCCCAGCGGAGCAGCTCTGGGGGTGGTCAGCGCCAGCAGCAGCAGCAGCAGCAGCAGCCGCGGCAGCAGCCACAGCAGCAGCAGCGCTCTCGCACCGTCCCCGGCCCTCAGCAGCTCCGTGAGTGGTACTTGCAGCGTCAGCGTGGTGGTGCGCTTGGTCCCTGCCCCTACGTTCTTCGCACCGGTGACCGTGCAGGGGAGAGGTGTGGAGGCGCCCACACAGCCCGCCGCTGCTTTGGCCGCCTGACCGACGCCTGGCGTCAGCAGTTTCCGGAGGCCGCTGAGATCCCCCGCTGGGGAGAGCTGTCTAGGGCTGGTGTAGCTATTTATGATCTTGATTTTGATGCTATTCTCTCTGCTATGTATGCTGTGACTGGTAGTGATGAGGATGACTGTTACTGGTGTTTCCCGCCCGACCCGGGCATTGGTACTGCCGCGTCAGGTACTAGTGAGGCTGCTGCTCTAGGTGCCAGTGCGTCTGTGCTCTCAGGTGCTGGTGAGTCTGCCCTCTCAGGTACTGTGTCGGCTTCGGCCTCTCACACCTTCACCCTTGACTCTGGAGCGTCTCGCTCCTTCTTTAGGGACCGCACCACTCTCACGCCGCTGAGTCGGCCGGTGGCGGTGTCCCTGGCTGACCCCTCTGGGGGGCCTGTCCTGTCTCGCTTCTCCACTGTCCTCCCGTGTCCGGCGGCCCCCTCTGGCACCCTGACTGGTCTCTACCTCCCCTCGTTCTCGACGAACCTGGTGAGTGGTGCTGACCTCCTGGATGCGGGTGTCCACCAGTTCACCCCTGCTCGTCAGCGGGTGACCCACTGCACGGAGGCGGATACAGGTCGCCACCTGGCTACGTTTACACGTCGGCCAGGGTCGAGCCTGTACACACTGACCACTGCTTCTCCTCCAGGTACTACGTCTGGTAGGGTCCCTTCGTCTGGTCAGGTGTTTGCTGCAGCGTCCAGGTCTGGTCCTGAGTCTGCCCCCTGCTCGTGTCGTCGTCTGTCTCACGAGACCCTCCTCTGGCACCACCGCCTTGGCCACCCCTCTCTGCTTCGGCTCAGGGGCATGGCCTCGCGAGTCCTTGTGTCTGGTCTTCCCCGGTCTCTCCCTCCCCTTCCTCCGGGCCCTGGCCCTACCTGTGTCCCCTGTGTCGAGGGGCGCCAACGTGCTGCCCCTCACTCCTCCCAGTTTCCTCCGACAGAGGCCCCGTTGCAGACGCTTCACATGGACGTGTGGGGCCCAGCCCGCGTCCGTGGACAGGGTCAGGAGCGCTACTTCCTGCTGGTGGTTGACGACTACTCGCGTTACACCACAGTCTTCCCCTTGCGCAGCAAGGGTGAGGTCACTGAGGTGTTGATCGACTGGATCCGCGCAGCTCGTCTCCAGCTTCGGAGGAGCTTTGGCTCTGACTTCCCTGTTTTGCGTCTGCACTCGGACAGAGGCGGAGAGTTCTCCTCTGGCCTCCTGAGTGCCTAATGTCGTGCGCGAGGCATCCGTCAGACCTTCACGCTTCCGGACTCACCACAGCAGAATGGGATTGCTGAGCGCCGCATTGGCATGGTCATGGACGTCGCTCGTACGTCCATGATGCATGCGGCTGCTCCCCATTTTCTGTGGCCGTTTGCGGTCAGGTACGCTGCGCACCAGATCAACCTCCACCCCAGGGTCTCTCGACCGGAGACCTCCCCAGCCCTGCTGTGGACGGGGAAGGTTGGCGATGCGTCGGCGTTCCGGGTCTGGGGATCTCGGGCGTTTGTTCGCGACCTGTCTGCGGACAAGCTGTCCCCTCGTGCTTCTCCCTGCGTCTTCCTGGGGTTCCCCCCCGACGCCCCTGGGTGGCAGTTTTACCACCCCACCTCCCGACGTGTTCTGTCCTCCCAGGACGTCACGTTCGACGAGTCGGTACCCTACTACCGTCTCTTCCCCTACCGCACTCTGTCCCTCCCCCCACCCCCGCTCTTCCTGGTACCAGGTCCCCCCCCGGTAGTCCCCCTCCCCCCTCAGGGTCCTGCCCCTTCAGGTGTGTCCCAGGTAGACGCGGTCGAGCCTGTCGAGGTCACTGGTGACTCTGGTGCTGCTGCGGGAGCTGAGCCTGGGGGTGCGGAGTCTGGGGGTGCTGAGCCTGGGGGTGCTGAGCCTAGGAGTGCTGTGCCTGGGGGTGCTGAGCCTGGAGGTGCCGAGCCTAGGGGTGTTGTGCCTTGGGGTGCTGTGCCTAGGGGTGCTGAGCCTGGGGGTGCTGGGCCTGGGGGTGCTGAGCCTGGAGGTGCCGAGCCTGGGGGTGCTGAGTCTGGGGGTGCTGAGCCTGGGGGTGCTGTGCCTGGGGGTGCTTCGTCTCGCCGGGAGCCACTCTCCCCACAGGAGCTGCGTGAGTGGTTTGCCAGGCGTTGGAGGCGTGCTGCTGGTGCTGGTGGTTCTTCGGCTGCAGAGGGTACTGCTGCCGCGCGTCCCGCCGGTGCTCGTACTGTGGGTGCTGGAGCTGCTGAGTCTGAGGGTTCTCCTGGAGCTGGTACTGCTGAGGGTGTTGGCGCTGAGCCTGCCGTTGGCGGTCCGACTGACAGTGCTTCTGGTGGTGCTGCTGGAGGTGCTGCTGGAGTGGGTGCTCCTGCCGGGGCTGCTGGTGCTGGTCCTGCTGTTTCTAGCGTCGCCGCGCGGCCCCGACCGTACTTCGTTCCGCTCCTGCAGCAGGTTCTTGGTCTTCCACCTCCTCCTCCTCCCTTAGAGGGTCCGTAGCCTGTCCTGTCACAGCCACAGCTACAGCCTGCCTCCCCTTTGCTTGCTCCTTCTCCCTACACTGGTCCGACTGGAGGTCTTACTGAGCGTCGTGAGCCTGCGTCTCGTCCTGTGTCGCCTGTTCGTACTGAGCGCGCTAGTGGTCGCGGGTCGCGTCAGCGTCCTCCTCCTGTCCCTGGCACGCACCGGATGTCACTGCGTCCGTCCACTGCTCCTCTGCGTGCCCCTTTGCCTTCTCCTCCTACTTCCTCTCTTCCTGCTCTTGCCGACCCGGAGTCGGACTCTCTTCGTGCTGCCAGTCCTACTGTCACGCGTCTCCTTGCTACTGCTGTCACTGACCCTTCCTTCGAGTCGTTTGCTGCATCTGCCCTTGTCACTGAGCTTGTCGACTTTGCTGCGCGCTGTCGTCTAGACTACGCTGCTCGTCTTGTCACTGAGTCTGAGTCCGCCTGTCCTCCGTCCGTCGGGGGTGAGTGTGCCCTTGGCACGGACGTCCTTGAGGACAGGCAGGAGGAGTTCCAGTGTCTGGCCGCCGCTTCACCTCGTCTCGCGTCTGTACTGCTAGCCCCTGAGGGAGACCCGGATGCACCAGACATCCCGACTCCGCGCTCTTACGCGGAGGCGATAGAGGGTCCCTACTCCTCTCAGTGGCAGGCAGCTATGGATGCAGAGATGGCTTCCTGGAAGTCCACAGGCACCTACGTTGACGCTGTTCCCCCTCCTGGGGCGAACATCGTCAGTGGCATGTGGATTTTCAGGGTGAAGCGGCCGCCGGGTTCTCCGCCTGTCTTCAAGGCGCGTTACGTGGCTCGTGGCTTCAGTCAGCGGCAGGGGGTGGACTACTTTCAGACCTTCTCCCCCACCCCGAAGATGACCACTCTTCGGGTTCTGCTGCACGTTGCTGCTCACCGTGACTACGAGCTGCACTCTCTCGACTTCAGCACAGCTTTCTTGCAGGGCAGCCTGCACGAGGAGATCTGGCTGCGTCGCCCACCTGGCTTCACTGGGTCTCTCCCTCCTGGCACCCAGTGGAGTCTTCGGCGTCCAGTCTACGGTCTCCGCCAGGCGCCACGTGAGTGGCACGACACACTGAGGACTACGCTCGCGGCACTTGGGTTTGCTCCTTCTACTACCGACCCGTCGCTGTTTCTGCGCACCGACACCTCTCTGCCGCCGTTCTACATCCTCGTGTACGTCGACGACTTGGTCTTTGCCACAGCTGACACTGCTGGACTCGCCTACGTGAAGTCCGAGCTGCAGAAGAGATACACGTGCACTGACCTGGGTGAACTGCGCAGCTACCTTGGCTTGCAGATCACCCGGGACAGAGCACGCCGCACCATTACCCTGACTCAGTCACACATGGTGCAGCAGGTCCTTCAGCGCTTCGGCTTCACGTACTCCTCGCCTCAGGCCACTCCTCTGCCTACTCGCCACTCGCTCTCAGCTCTGCCTTCGGATGAGTCCGTAGAGTCGAGTGGCCCGTTTGCAGAGCTTGTTGGCTGCCTCATGTACCTGATGACTTGCACACGACCTGACCTCGCATACCCTCTTAGCATTCTCGCACGCTTTGTTGCTCCTGGGAGACACCGACCAGAGCACATGGCTGCAGCGAAGAGGGTGTTGCGCTACTTGTGCAGTACGTCGGGCATGGGGCTAGTGCTTGGAGGGCGCAGTCCAGTGGTCCTCACTGGGCACGCAGACGCTTCTTGGGCTGACGACCAGGCTACGCAGCGGTCGTCACAGGGTTACACCTTCAGCCTTGGTTCCGGCTCTGTCTCGTGGCGGGCTACGCGCTCGTCTTCTGTTCTCGGCTCCAGTTGTGAGGCTGAGATCTACGCTGGGGCTATGGCTGCACAGGAGTTACGCTGGCTCACCTACCTGCTGATCGACCTTGGAGAGCAGCCTCGTTCTCCTCCAGTCCTGTACGTAGACAACAAGGCCATGCTGGCCTTGTGTCGAGAGCAGCGACTGGAGCACAGAACGAAGCACATTGCTCTCCGCTACTTTCTTGCTCGTGAGCTACAGCAGCGTGGACAGTTGCGACTTGCGTACGTGGCCTCTGAGGCCAACACTGCTGATGTCTTCACCAAGGCACTTGCGCCTTGTGATCATCAGCGTTGTTGCACGCAGTTAGGCCTTGTGCCTGTCTTGCCTCACTTGCTCTCCTCTTGACCTTGCTTGTACCTTCGCCTATATATACTCTTGCTCTTGCTTGCTTGACTCTTGTATATCTCTATATATGATCTTGCATGTGAACTGGCCTTCTGGCCTTTGAACTTGTGCTCGGAATGCGTGGTGACTTTGTGATCCACCCTGAGCTTTTCTTTGCTTTGCTTGACTGGTCTTGTGACCCCTTGTTCTCCCCCACTTTGCCTATGGGGGTGTGTCAGAACATATAGCTTACTTGTTTCTGTAGGCTATAGTGGGGTATCCCATAGGGGGTACGACCCAATTAGGGTTTCATATTTGTACTCACTTCATTTCATACTGCACTCATTCTCGTTCACACTTGCTCATCCTGTTCATTCTTTCTGCAACACCTTGCTTCTGATGTGCGTAGGGAAGGGAGAGGAGTTGCTTGATTCCCCTTTCCGCCAGGTACTGCTTGAAGCGCTGAGAGGTGTACTCGCCACCTCCGTCTGACTGGAAGCTTTTTAGCTGCGTTCCTGATTCCCTTTCTTCTACCGGTAGCCAGGCGGCGAATGCTGCGAGTGCCATGTCGCGGCTAGGTAGGTTGCGATGCCAGACGTATCGAGTGGCGGCGTCGATGAAGGTAATCGTGTAATTATAGGTCACTTGGCCTGGTTCTCGATTGTAGAGGATGTCGCTGTAGACTTTTTTGAGTGGTGCGTATGCAGGTGCGCTCGGGTTGTGGTGAGAAGAGAACGGTCGATGAGGTAAGTCGGCTTCGGGGCAGATGAGGCAAGTTCCTCGTGCGCGTTGAAGTTCTCTGCCGTCGAGTAGTAGTAGCGAATCTTTGTCTAACACTCCTGCTCGTACCGTGTTGTTTAACACTGTATTGCTTGGATGTCCTGTGCGTGCGTGCCAGATGTCTTCGGAGGCGCGGTGTCCGGGTGATCGTTGAAACGCGTCGGAGTTGGAGTAAAAGCTGGCGACGAAGTTGGCGCTGCGGTGGACTTCTCGTTGGGTTGGGTTCAGCTGTTGTGCGGGTGTTGGTGGTTCTTCGTCGACGATGACTGGTGTTGTTGTTCCTGCTGCTGCCGATGTTGTTGCTGCTGCCGATGTTGTCTCTGCTGCTGCTATTGTTGTCTCTGCTGCTGCTATTGTTGTCTCTTTTGCTGCCGATTGTTGAATTGTTGCTAATGCTCGTGTTCGCTCTGCTTCAGGGATGGTGTGTGAGTACCAGAAGCCTCCTGGGCTGAAGTCGGGATCAAGGTCCGGAGGGTGTGTCGAGTCGGTGAAGTTGACGATGGCGTCGCTGTCTGCAGTGCCCAGGTCGGGGACGAAGTCAAGGACGAAGACATTGTTCTTCAATACTGCTCTTCCGATGTAGAGACCGGCCCTTCCGTGGTAAAGCTTGAACTCCTGGGTGGTGCTGTCGGCTTCCAGGTGAATCCCCTTCGCCATCAGCTGGCTAACACTCAGTAAGTTGTAACCAAGTCCTTCTGCGATGAGAACTTTCGACATGTGTAGTATGACGTTGGTTTCTCTTGATTGAAGTTGAACGACTCCTTGTCGTTTTGTGCGCAGGTTCTGGTTGTTGGCGACCGTGATGACTACTTCTCGCTGGAGTCGATGTTCGCGTTGTACGAAGCGCCCGGAGGAGCACATGTGTTGTCCGCAGCAACTATCCAAGAACCAAGTATCTTGGCCGGACGGTTCGCTTTGAGCGATGGCGGCGTATGTCGGATTCGGCTGGAGTGATTCGCGGCGAGGCGTCCTGTTGTCGAGCTCCTCTTCTGGTGAGTAGTGGGGTGGTGACTCTGTTGTGCAAGAATCGTTTATCTTCACCATGCAGTTGACGATGCTTCTTGTTCCTTGTGCAGGTTGTCCAGTTGAAGTCGTTGAAGCTTGGATCGTGGTCGTCGGACTTGCTTGCGTTGAAGTAACTTGGGAGCTTGAAGGCCGGAGTTGTCGCTGTCGTGTTGTCTGACGAGACGGGAAATGCGTGCGAGGATGGCCCGAAGTCTTGCAGATGTGGCAGAATGGAGGTACCGTTTTCACTTGCTGTTGTCGATTGTTGTTGCCGTTGTGTCGTTGCTGAGTGTGGAAGGCGAATTCTGGTGCTAATGTTTTCTTCTTGTGTCTTTCTTCTTGCAGGTCCATGTCCTGCTGCTTAGCATGAATTTCGGCGCAAAGTGCCGCTTCGGAGATCCTCCCGTGTGCTCGTAATATGGCGCGAGTGGAGCGCCAGTGGGGGCCGAGACCGCCGATGACCACCGTGACAAAGGCGTCTTCTGAAATTGACCCGCCGCATCGAAGAAGCTTGTCGCGCAGTTCGCGGCAGCGGCTGATATAAGCCATGCCTTTCTCGCCCGGTTTCATTTCAATCGTTGTCAACTGCGCCATTAACCTGCTTTGGTTTACGCTGTCTGTTGCTTGATACAGGTTCTTCAGGTGGTTGTATGCGAGCTCCGCGGAGTTGCCGTAGCCTCGGTAAGTCCTGATGTTCTGCTGCTGGGTCGGGGTAATGTTCCTCAGTAGAATCGTGTACGCCATCATCGATTGATATGTATATTGCTGCTTCTCATATTGCGTCCCGTTTGTTGGATATGGCAGGGACCCGTCGAAGAAGCCGAGAATCTGTGCTCCTTCCATCATCAGTTCAAACTCGAACGACCAGGTGAAGAAGTCTTTGCCGTCGAAAAGCTTCGTCGTTTGTAGTTTTAGGACATGCGCGAATTGCGATTGGACTTGTAACGCATCCAATGTCCTTTCTTGTCCCGATGCAGGTTGCGGTTGCGGCACGAAGCTGACGGAGCGACGTTGGGGCTCGTACGGTGCAAAGGTAGGCTGCTGTTGTTGTTGTTGAATCCCGCGTGCGTAGGATGAGCCGTCGAGGCTCATCGGAGTAACATTGTTGTTGTTGTTGCTGTTGTTTGACTGCGCAGGCACTCCTTGCTGGTGTTGCTCGTAGAAGGACATGAAGGAGAAAAATTTCTCCATCATGTTTGAGTCGAAGCCTGCTGGTGTTTCCGTGGACCCAGCTGCTGGTCTTGCGGTAGTGCCTTCCTCTGTCTGTAGACCAGAAGCAGGGGGTGGAGTAGGAGTGGTGCCTGGAGAGCCGTTGGAGGAGCTCCTCTCCTTCCTTGCAGACATGTCTTCTTTTTTTGTATTTAAGTATTGAGAGAGAAAATGATCTTAAACTCTAACTGCTCTCATACCATGTTGGGCTGAGAAGCCCCAGGATCTTTGTAGAGTTTAAGGACTGAGTAGGATTGTACGGTAATAGCGGAAGCGTTGAAGTGAAGAATGATTGAACCACCTTGCGCTGGTGTGTGAGGGCAAAGTAAGTTGAATTAAACAAGCAAGTACAAGGTTTATATAAGAGTACAAGGAATACGAATAGATAGATTTAAACCGTTTTACTGTTGCGATTGTCGAAATAAATTTGTCATCTTTTATAACTGCTTCTAGTTGTAGTGTAGTTATTGTGCTTTGTTGGTGGTGCACCAACTTTGTTTCCTATGCTATATGTTTCTTGAAACCTATAGTCAAATCACCCTTCCAACTCACTCGATACCTCGCCTAGGAGAAACCCGCTCGATATCCTACTTGGGCCTAGGCTACTAAGCCTAGGCCCTACTTAATCTTAACGCTTTCTCGTTCAACTCTCGACATGTTATCAGAGCGACGTTCGTTCTGGCCTCACGTTTCCGCTGCTACGATTTTCCGGTCGCGCGCCTAGGGCGCGTGACGATTTTTACCTTGTCCCGCCCCCGGTTGGCGTGTGACGCCTTTATCGATACAGTGCGACTCGGGCAACTGCTCAATGTCGAGTCAGTTGTGTGTCCTTGCTGTCGCGCTGTAATTGTCGAGTCAAAGGTCGCTGACCTTTGAATTTCTTGTAACCTCCAGGCGGTTACCCTAACCTCCGAGGGTTGACTCGCGATGCTTCGATTCGGACTGCTTCGCTAGCGTCCTGAGTTTCGACACGACAGAGGCGCTTAAGACTTATTGTTCCCAACAGTCAAAAGGGGGAGACCCAATATGGGGTCGCACATGTCACTGATTGGTGGGGGACACCTTGGGCGTTACGGTCGCATGCATAGTGCAGGATGATCCGAATTTCGGACCACGCGCGGTTCAAGAGTTTAGTTTGGGCCATGCGAGAGATGCGTTATTACCGTTAAAAGAACACATTGCACAAAGTCTAGCCTATTTTGCCAGTCTAACGCAGAATCGCTTCAATCAGAGAGCGTCATGCAATGATTCCGGATGTATTTTTTCTGTTTGGCAGCAGTAACCTGAGATGATACTTGAAAGTAAGCTACGGGCAGAATAATTTCCCCACTTCGTGATTTGGGAACGCTGATTTCGCAAAATTGCGAAGTTACTCAATTTGCCATTCAGACTGTTTATGAGATGCTCGGATGTTTCTAGTCCATCAAACTCGTTGCAGTATGTGAATGATTACACTGCAAACATAGTAAGATTCCGAATCTTCACTCCATTACAACTCATAACTGTTAGTGGGAGCCCAAAACTTTTGCTATTGTAGACTCTTACAATCCTAATGGAGTCGCCGTATCGAGTGTGAGGTCGCGGTCCTGGGGTGTCCTGGACACTCATCCGGCCTCCAGCTCAGCGTTAGGTGTGAGAAACACGTGCACTTCGAGTGTGTTGCTGATTACGTGTACAGCAAAAGTAGGTCTAAAACGCCGGGGTTTTGGAGATTTCGCGAATGATGTTTCGACAAGTAGTCGAGCAGATATTATTGAACTCATATCAGCGGAGGACATGCCAGGAACACATGCTGATGCTGACGTGTGTGTCCAAAATTCGAGTTTCATGGACGCCCTAGTACCGCGACCTGAGTCTGCTCTACTATCTGCCGCTCGAATGGCTCGCGAGCTTGGTTCTGGGCGGTTCCTGCAGTTGCCATCAGCTCGCGTTCTGGAGGCTCGGACTTCGCCCGTTTCTAGCGCTGGAGTACAGAAGCCCCTAACAGACAGACGCTACCCGGCACAAACAGACGCTACCCGGCCGACCTACCCGGCAGGGAGCTAGGGCCGTTGACTTCTTATTGTATGAGCTTTCACAATTTTTTTTTTTTTTTGAAAGAAAGGGCCGTTGACTTTGTTGGAGTTCGCTGGACAGAACAGCCCAAACTGCTGGCCACACTATTGGAGCGAAATGTAAACATTGACGCTTACATGTTGAACAAAAGCACTAGGGACACAGGTGGAAGAGGTGATGCCGATCGCGGCAGGAGTGGCGAAGTCTCCATGAGCACACGCCAATGTTTGATCACACGCGAATGTGTAAAATGGGACTTGTGCGCAACCAGCACTGCTGGACAATCCAAATCCTTCCTAGTTTCCCAGTTTAAGCATTCAAATCCCAAGTACAATCCCTCATCATAACCTGGCTTCAAAATCTTTGCGAATATAGAAAGATAGAACTGGTTGCCACGAGTTTTCCAGTTTTATTTTTATTGGATCGTGAACGGACGGTTTTTATGGGCTGCTGATTATCCATATATTTCAAACAGAGCATCCCATGTTTTTCTTGTGTTGTTCGAGCGAGAGGTCGTGTTTTTTTTTTGTGTGTGTATTACGAGTTTTCGGTGGTAAATCGTTGAGGTTTGAGTGAAAAAATACGTGGACCGCAAGAAACTTGTTGCGAGTTCGAGAACCTTGTAGAAACATGTAAGGTCGTATCCCTGCCTAGTGTCAAGAAAAAAGTGTCAAGAAGTGCTCGCACCCTATTGGTCCAGAACAAATTTCCGGCCAATGCGATTGGTCAATCGTTTTTTTAACCAATCGCATGCGCAAACTTCTTGACACCAACTTCTTGACACTAGGCGGGGATACGACCTAAAACGGGGATTTGGCGTGCTATTCAAGGTCCGTCTAGCCCCTGGTCCGCTAAACCAGGGCTAGTCCGACGGATCAGGCCCAAACCATGTCCCACTCAAATCTCGCGGACTGGTCTGACGGACCAAAACAACCCCTGCAATTTTGCCTGGCGGACCCGCAAAATGGCTCGGACCAGATCGGACAGAAGCGCTGTTACTGTTAGCCTGTTTCTTTCCTCTCTTGGTCCTCGAGCAGCCTCACATATGGCCCGTCCTAGTCTGCGGGCTGGGCCATCTGGGCCGCAGCGAACCATGGGTTCTGCGGACCCTGTGTAGTACCTGCTGAACAGTGTTACACATGTACACCTGGTCTGCTGTTTTGTTTTGAGCACCCTTTGGTCGTTTTTGTCTAATGAAATGGGCACTCAGAGACGTTGAAGCTATCCGTGTACAGCCAGGAATGTTTCGTCTTAAGGAATTCAAACTTAGTGCTCCGAGATTGAGTGTAGCTCGGCATTTATAAAGTTTTTTGTGCAGCACCGCGCGAAGAGAATGCGCGGCTCTAACCTTATTAGCTACTCTTATTAGCTATGTTGACCAAGGAGAAGGATGTCTACGTGGTCAGATAGCAGCGTCTAAACGCAGACAAGGTGTATTTGCACAAAGCCCGTGTTACACAAGCAAACCTGCGCTCCCACGCAACCGCAAACGCGGGCTAACGAGACAGCTGAATACCCTGAAGGAGCTCGAACTTGGCGGAGAGTTGCACCGAATACAGTTGCAATGTGGACTCCCCTGACGAGGAGGACGAAATCAGTACGACGATCACGAAATCTTGGCGACGACTGAAAGTATAGTAGCTCAGACGCAGTAGTTTCCTGACCGAATCTAGGTCGAATGGCCGGTAGGGGTTCGGGTTCTCCAAACCACTGTCTTGGTTCAACTGACGAGGGGTGCCGATCCCTGTGTTTTGCATTTACGAGTTCGACCTTGTAGAAAACACGTCCGAGATCGCCCTAGGACCCGCTCCAAAGAATGTTCAATAAAGAACAGGCTCTAGCGCGCCCTAAATCGGAAAATACTGGGGCTGTGTGGTGCATACCTTGTTCCTGACACTGGTGTAAGATTTTGTTCAAGCGCGCGAAGGAACAACAGCGGCGCATGTCAACGCATGCACACAGTCTTGTACCTGCATGCTACACCTAGCCCGCGCCACCTTCACTATGGCCGATACACCCCCCTGCGTAATCATTTCTGATTTACCCGATTCTGAAGGGTTTTTTGGAGTACGGATGTTTTGAAGAGGGTGCGTTTCAGACGTCTCGGAGAACTTAGAGGGGACGAAATATGGGTCGCAATAAAATTTTGGTCTATTTGCTGGGACGTGAGTGAGGAAGTATTTTTAATAGCTCGACACTGGACTGAGTCGTTTATAGTCCTCAAATTATGGGAGTTCATTGGTCAAGCCAAGATCGGGTTCAGGGTGCTTTCGAGTTGCCGGGCGTGAAATTGGTGAGGGCTAGATGTAACAGGTGAGTTGATTCTGCAAACCCAAGATGGCACGGAACAGCGTTTTGGATGATATTTTTGCTGCGAGGCGAGAGTTCGGGGGTTGGCCGATAAGACGCCACCTGTCCTCGAAGTCTTTAGCAATCGACTCCACCCGATTCAAAAAAATCGCTAGTAATATTGTATTTCCTATTAGCTGGAGGTTTTGCTACGGACCGGTTTTGAAACTTAAGTAGTAGTACTAGAGCTGTAATCTAGCCATGGGGGAGAATAGTTCGGCCAAATCGGACGACCAGGCGTTCATGGTGCGTCACGGTGCGCGTCACAAGCGCTTGCTGCGTTCCGCGCTGGCACTTGCATGGCTTGTCATCCTTGCCTCGCCCATCGCGATGGTCAACGCCGCCTTGCCAGTCCATTCCTCACAAGGTGAGGCCAGGTCGCTCGCGGGGACCATTCCCACCGCTTCCCTCTCAGATCCAGTCCGTGTGCCAGCACACTTGTACCTACTCCTTCGAAGTTTTCCTCCCCCGGCCGCCACTTTGCTGCAGTGCCATTCTTACAGGACTGCCAGGTGGCATGGGGCAGGACCATCGCTGGGTGGGGTGGAACTTCGCCTGACTGCACCACTGCCACCGGCCTCACATGCGACGCCACTGGCATGATTCTGTCCATGTGAGACAATGGGGAGTGAGCCTGACAATTTGAAGCACTGCTTTCAATCGATGGCGACAGGGTTTAGATACGCCGGCTTGAGTTGATGTCTTTTCAGACTATGGTTTTGAGGCGATGGCTTCGAATCAATTTGACGACTTTGTATCGTCATTCGTTGACTCAATGAAGGGTATAAAGACGATGTCCCCTCCCTGCAAGCTATCTCTATGACAAGGCTTGTAGTTGCCTCCTCCACCCCCCAGCAGGTTCTGTAACAAAATTTCTGGATTCTGTAGACACCTTGTTTACCTTGAAATTATAGATGTGATGTCATTTGTGCGTTTTGTTTGTTTCCGCAGTGACCTTGCAAACAAGGGACTGTATGGCAGCATTCCAACTAGCATTGGCTCGCTCACCCGACTTTCTGTCCTGTAAGTTGCACTCTCGTCCTGCCAGTCCCGTTTACTAGAGGGGGTGATAGCCTTTCTGATGCAAGCTACGGATGAGGAATTTTAAACACAAGCTAATGTGACATAGCCATTCAGATCTTGACTGTAATGTATGGCTTGCCAGCAAGGAACCTTCTTTGTGAACTGTTCCGTTGTCTTTATTCCAGAGGAGTTACTTCTCATTTCTGCATGTTTGATCTGGCAATCAGGATGGAAAATTTGTGCTTAGTGAACATTTCCGCCGGTTTTTTTTTTTCTTCTTCTTCTTCGTTTTGCAAATTTTAAAAGACAAAAAAAAACGCCTGCATGAAATGCCACATCCGCCTGGATCTAATGCGAAAAGCCAGATCCGCTTAGATCTGGCTGTGAAATGCGAGATGCTGCAAGGAGATGAGTCAAGTCGTGGTGCACGTAAGGTAAGACATGTTGACGGGAATTTTGGCCCCGCCCTTGCTTGGGCGAAGCCGACCGCCTTGGTCGGGTGCACGGGAAGAGTGGCCAACTTTTTCTGTGGTCGACGCTCACCTCGGCAAGCATGTAACGGCTGTGGGGCTTACACGTAAGGGTTGAGTGCCTCCGCTGCGCTTCAAATATAACCCTCGTTTTGACCCAGTGGGTAGCGAGGTGTTACATTTGGTCTCAGAGCCTGGGGTTTGATTCCTGGCTGGGTCACATTTTCCGCTGTTGAGCGAGAAGTTGAATGTGCCAGTCGCGAACCCAGTGAACGATCCGCCACTGGCCTGGCCCACCAGCGAAGTCTCTGTAGAGCGAGATTGAGGTCCTTGCGAGGGCCGACCCCCTGTCCAACGAGGACGTTGGCTCCAAGGGGGGACGAGTGTAATGCCTGTGGGGCTTACACGTAAGGGTTGAGTGCCTCCGCTGCGCCTCAAATATAACCCTCTCGTTTTGACCCAGTGGGTAGCGAGGTGTTACAAAGCAGGTCGACGAAGTTGGTCAGCGTGCAAAGACATATGTGGAGTTGTCGATGAAGGAGCTATGGTTGAGCACGATTGTTGCTAGACGGAATCCAGAAGACGGCGCTGGCGGGCATCACAAGCCGACAACATTAATGAAAGTGCCTGTCGGGAGGCACTGGTAGATGGGTCCGTCGAAAAGAAGCATCTCGACGACGAAACCTAGCGAGCGTGCGAGCTTTGACATCGGAAGCATAAGCGAAGTCAACCAACGGCTTGGTATCCCGAGGTCGACTTGGAGCACGTGGCGCGATTGTCAGCACGTGGCCGACTCGACGTCTATGCGATGGGCGGGATGAGGCATAACAATCTCGGCCGTCTACAAGCACCTGCGAAGCGGGTGCGCGTGTACGCGATAGTTATCTACAGTGGCAACACTGACTAGCCGCTCTGCTGCAGTATTGGCAAGCCACGCAGATGCAGCGCCTGGCATACTTCCAGAGCTGGCAAGTCGCCTCTCAGTTGCGTAGGCAATCTATCACCTTGTTCTGCTAGTAGGTCGCCCTATTGCTGCGCTGGAGCTCAACCTGCCTAGTCGTTGGGCTGCTAGGCTCCAAATATAGTTACTTTTGCCATGGCTATTGTCAATTATTTTGGCATCTTTGTTCTTAACCTCTCCCAGTGGAAGGTCCTGCAGTTTTGCCATGTGAACGCACAAGTGTTAGAGAACACAAAGGACGGCTGTTGGTAGAAGTGGTCAAATAGCAGAAGGACGACCTGCTGCGAACTGCAAAGCATGTTGACAATTGCTGCCCTATCGACGCTATTGAAAGCGTTGGCGATGTCGACCTGTAGAACGACTGCCGCAGGGATTGCAGATGTGTACGTGCGGGCTACATGTATGATCGCCTCCGTCCCTCCCATGGCTGCTACTCCGAACTAGTGAGGCAGAGACTACTCGGGTGCTGCACCAGCAGTAAACGTCGGTGCGTTCTTTACTGCTATACGGGTAACGCATTTACCCATAGCTATGGGCCTCGTCCCTCCGTGGCTTGGTAAGGGCAATCAGGCCAGATGCCGTATGGGGCTTGACTACTTCATCCAACAACTTTCCTCCTAGGATTGGGTCGACGAGTGAATGAAGGTGAGTAGCCATGGAGGAGTTGACCAGGGCCATGTCGCACAAATGCTCTAACGTTGTACCTGATGGTCCTGCTCTGACCCCATTCTCGCACCGTGACAGTATTGTCAGAAACGCCTTAAGTGGCACATACAGGTTCGCATCCCCGTCGGAAGTTGGGCAGGTGAGAGGTGTGGCATATACTGACGGGGTGTTTGGCGCGTAGCACCACTAGCACGGTGTGGGTCGGTGTACAGACAGGTGCTGCTTCGGGAGCCATGATGGCACGCCTGAGACTGGCAACCCTTCCGCCCTGGAGAGGAGAGAACGGCGGGACCATCAGGTTGGTGTTGTGGTTGTAAGGGGTTGGTCAGCACATTCACTGTGTTCTGGTGTAGCTTGTCCCATGCTCCAGCAAGAAACTGACGCATGCATGTTTTACAGGTGGTCTTTATATAGGCCAAGCTCTAGGGCAGATGGCAGCCCAGAGGGCTATCACTAACACCAAGTATCTTCTCTCGCTCTCTGTCCATCCTGCCGGTGAATCCATACAAAACCTTCTCCTTTCTCCCTCTCTCTCCTGTGAAACCTTTGAATCCCATGCAAAAAAAAATCCGAATGTCCCATCTATTGCTCACCAGGTGTTCGTGTGTAAGCATCACCAGTTTAGTGTTGTGACCACTAAATCTCTGTTCTTATCTCAGTGTTTGTATGCTGCAACCCCAACCGCATCGACCATCTCAGGAATCTGTACAGCACTCTAATACGTGGCTCCATTCCCACCAATATTGGATTACTGACAGATATGACCACATTGTAATGCACTAAGTTGAAGTGTTAAAGCGAGTTGGTTCGAGTATGCAACTCTTGAGTTGGAAGTCGAAAATGGTACAAATGGAATTAAGAAGAGTCCGCATTTTGTCCTCTCCATAATGTCTCTAATCTTCCAAACAGCGGAGCTAGCAAGCTGAGTCTCTATGCCAACCCCTACATCAAGTTTCGGTTGTCCTTCCATGATTTCTTCCCTTTCTTGGACTGTGACAACTGGTGAAGGAGCCATTCTTCCTATCCCTACCGAATGCTGCATCTGCATCTCTTGGGTTTTCATGCCTCTGTCACTCCATTCAGGTTCCTCCATTCAAATAGACTCAGCGGCTCCATCCCTTCTGAGATTGGTTCCTTGACAAAACTTGTACAACTGTAAGGCCTGCAATTTTTCACATCCTTTCATTTCGCATCCCTCTCCTTTCCTCTCTGTTTCTCTTCAGAAGGTTCACACCAGTGGTGAAGTGATTCACCGCCCACTTTGGGGCCATCAGTGCTGCTTGCTTCTGTCCGTCACTACTCAATCTGTTCCTATCCGCCTAAGCCTGAGTTTGTCACCATATTTGTCTCAACTGATAGCTCCCACAGGGCAAGAGTTAGTCCAAATCCCTAGTACTGCATACCTTTCTCACCACTTACGTGGCAAGTTCCACGTTCACATAGTCTGGAACACTGAAACCCGAGGACTGATGCCCTTCGGGCCAGTGCCTTAGTCCCTTGAGCTAGTAGCCATAAAACAGTTCTCACCCCCCTGTTCTCTGCCTCTGCCTTTGTCCCTTATGAATCTTACCAGGTACCTCAATGCCAATTTTCTCAATGGAACTATCCCCGACAGTATCACTTCCCTTACAAAATTGTCCTACCTGTAGGAATTCATGCTTCTCCTCACTCGCATGGTTATTTTACAAGTATTCTCTGCAAATCCTCACCTGTAACCCCCCACACGCTTGTGAATGCCTTTTTCCCTTCTTATGTCATCCTCTCACCACTCTGCTCTGATTCTCTCCTTCTGTTAATAATTTTCCGCTCTGCTCCTCTAGTATATTTTTTTGTTTGCCTCATCTTAGTATCCCGTTTCTAATCACAACGCACAATGTTCACTAGGTTTCCCATTCCCAATTGTTCCAATGGAACTTGCCATATTGCTGCATATGTTATCCTTCATAACGATCTAATTGTGTCAATTGCACTAATTTTAAAGCATACCAATAGTATGTGCCACAAGACATCTCAACATCCTCGTACCAACATGGCAGTTCTAATTTCCCAACCCTCTTCTTTGCATGCACCCTCGCCTCTCCGGGAGAGGCTCTCCTTCACCTTTTTCTGCTTCACAGGGTGATGGGAAGCAACAGCCTGAACAGCTCTATTCCTTCTGGCATTGGCGCACTGAAAAACCTGATTAGATTGTAAGAGATTTTATGTACTCTGTGCACATAACCCTGAATGTAATATGCAATCTCCCCTCCACTCCTCGCTCCTAACTCCCTGTATACATAAAATTGCTCTCATATACTCTTCTCACCCCTCCTTTCCATGACTCTACCTCCCTAGTGTCTTGGATCTTGTTGCTTTTGTGCATATCACTCAACCCAGTAGTGTAGTTTCCTTCAAATTGGTTTCAATTTTCTGTCCCTACTCCATATTCCCATTTCTTTTCCATCCAATTACCAAGCTTTTGTTATAATCCCTTACCTTCCTTTTCTGCCTTGTTCTCCTCTTTACATATCCTGACTTCATTCACAAATCATCACTTTTTATGTTGTGCTGCCATGGCCCTATATTCATCTTCATTTGTTCAATCTCTCCCCCTGAAATGGTCCTTGTATTAATATCAAGACGATTACAGACATGCAGATGAGTATTTTTAACCAAACAATACCACTGGTGAAAAAGCCTACCCACGTCTAGTCCCCCCAAGGGAACTCCGATGCGGGCTCCAGAATGGCGAGGCAGTCCCCAAGGAACATGTTTTCGCCTGGGGCGCCCACTGCTGGGTTCTGCACCTGGGCCGCTAGACTGCACTTGGCCATGTAGCCCAGCCCACTGCTTGCCCTTGTTGCAACGCCACCAACCAGCAAAATCAGTGCAGCAATTTTTCTTTTTCTCAAATGGACTGTATAATGGAAACAGCCAAGTACAGACAAGCAAGTGGGCCAATTAAGTCAAAACTAGCTAACCAGAAAATCTGACAAACAAACAAACAACAGACATACTGCATTATCCTCTGACCTTCTTGCCTGTTTGACAGGATATGCGTGCTCATTTTAAGCAGGTGGTGCATTTGTCTTACAATCTGCTAGTTCCACTGCTTGCTTTCCAACTTTCAGTGATCTTTCAGACAACTGGATTTCAGGTAGCATCCCTGCTACTGTCAGTGCTCTTACTCAAGCCAATTCCATGTAAGTCACACACGTGAAGCGGGTAAGAAGGAAAGTACGTACGACCATACAGGTACTGTAATTCACATTCTTACAAGGCCGACAGAGAAGGTAGTTACCACAATATTTTACCACGTACTGGATATGGCCAGAGAGTGAGAGTGGTAACAAGAATGTGAGTACTACTGTACCATATATGATGGAAAAAATTGGTCATAGGGCCGGACGTAGGCCCTATGCCTATGTAATGGTCTTAGTATGTGAGCAGCGGTAGGGCTGCTTTGCTACTAACCAAGCTGGCGGCATTGGCAGGAAGACTGAGTGATTGGTACTTGCAGCAGCTTGTAATATTGAAAAGTAACACGTTTTCCCACTGCCCTGCAAGCAAAGGTCTGCTGTCCCTGCAATGTGCCGTCCCAGCAAATGATATCACGGGATTATTGCCTGTGGATGCCCCCTCCGTCCATGGCAACTGAAATGAATGCTCCTAAATGAGCGGATGCTCTTTGCTGATTTCCACCGGGTAGCACCAATGGCTCAAATACCAGCAGGTGTGGGCCTGCATGTCCGAGTCAAGCTTAGCTGGACGCTTTACTGCACTCTCAGATTCATGAAGGAGATTTAAGACACAAATCACATTGCAAAATCGCAAGGCAGCAGCACCACTGGCCAAAGGACCAGTGGGTGCATGCCTGCATGACCATGTTGTGATGTGACTGGCAGGAGTTAAACTGGCTTGGTGCTCAGTTGAAGGATGTTTATGATAGCAAGATTCAAAATTGTGGTTGAGAAAAAATACGTTTCGTTTTTTACGGTCATTTTCAAAAGCATTGGCCATTATTTAAAAGCATCGTTGAATGATTTTTGGGGAAAAAACAATTCCAACTGTTCATAAAGGATTCCAATACTGGCCAGTCGCCAGCACATCAAAACGCTTATACGAAACCTATACTATGCGCATTGATTGCTCCCCTTCCTCCTCATCCTCCCATTGGGTTGACATTGGTCGAAACATGGTGCGAGGTAGGGTCTTGTTACAATGCAGCAGCTGATCCTGTGCTCTTCAATGCCTAAACCTGGTAGGGTGTTGAATGGCTCTGACCACAGCCTGTTTGTGCCTTGAGAGAGCTTCTCTGGTTTGCCGAGGTGAGTTTGAACCCTTCGAAAGAATGAGGGCGGGCTGATGTGAGTGGGCGTCAATCACACGCTATGCAAAAATTGCAACCCTCCTTGCATGTACCAGTACATTGGCTACTACGCACAAAACAACAACAACGAAGTTTGGCCGTTTTTTCGCACCCTAGCTTGTAGTGCTTTTTTTGGTGTGCCTGCCAACATTTTTGTGTTATGGGTGAAATATTTTTGTTTCTCTACTATTAGGGACATCTGAATGGGCTACGCCTGGTTTTGCCTGTCGCAATCTGCATGCCGCCCTAGTCAAAGTTCAGACTGGTCACGGGCCTGGCTTCAAGGAATACATATGAATGGATTAGGTCTGGCCTGGTCTTTCCTATCACGTCTAGGCACATCAAGTGCCGAGTGTCAATGAAACCTGTTATTCTAGCTTCGTCAGGCCCGGGCTGGTCTATCCATAGAATGTGCTGTGGATGATGACAGGCTGAGAGACCAATAACAGGCCTTCCAGAGGCTGACCATAGACCATGCCGCACAAGGATTTCAGCCAAAGTTCTGAAAGAAGCAAAAGCGAGGCTTTTCTTCATTCCCCTGGTGTTTGCTGCTTGACCCTCTCTTAACACTCCCATCTCCTTGTTGCTCAATGCAGGACCCTCGAGGCCAACATGCTTACTGGCTCCATCCCTGCTGGGATAGGTTACATGACAAAGCTCACAGAATGGTAGAGCATAACCTTGTTGCCACTCCTCTCACATGCCTTACCCCCTCATCTCTTGCTTGCTTTATAATGTTTCCATGAGTTGTTATTAATTGGTGGCTGCGGGTTTTTCTTCTAAATCTCTCACTCGCATTTGAAACGTCTACATGCATGCCTCACCCGTCCTGCCCCTCTTTGAAGTTTCTTTCCATCTTTTCCTGCTGGCACCCTTCTTCTCATGTCATTGCTCCTTGGTCAGAGTTTCCCTGACATTATATATTCCCCGCCACTGTACATTCCCTGGCATTGTACATTCCCTGGCATTGTATATTTCCCCATGTCATTGTATTGGTACGGATGCACAACACGCACTGATATGTATCAGTGTTGCCAGTTCATTATAAATGAAATTGAGAGATGTTCTTTTATGCCCCCCTTCACTTCAAGCGTCCTAGCTTCTATCACTTTTTTTTTTTTTTTTTTTGTTCTGTATGTGGGTAGAGTTACACGCATGTATAATCTGTTACCATCTGAATTCAACAAAATCTACAGATTTTGATTTTCCGCATTGTCCTGCTGATGCACTTCCTCTCTTCAACAAAGTCTAAACTTAATTGAACATTTCTAGAAACTTCATGATCGCCTCATGATTTGCAGTGATCTCATGTTTAACTATCTATCGGGCACCATTCCTGACAGTATTGGTTCTCTTTCTCAGCTCACTTCCCTGTGAGTCGTTTCGCCGCAAGTGAACCAGGTAGAATAGGTAAGTTCGTTGTACAGTATACTACGTCGAAGATTATGGTGTGACTCTAAACTCATGTAAGATCTAGGTTCGTTTCTCACCTCATTCTAATTCATTTTCCCCCCATCGACATCCTCTCAGTGTTTGGCTTCAGAAATTTCCTACTACTGATTAATCAATGCACCACCTTCTTTCTTCGCAGTTTTTAACCTTCTGCTTGCTTCGTGCAGCACATTTGTTTTTTTTCTTGAATCTTTTCTCATCCCACCCCTGTGCTATAGCACAACAAGCGCTCTTATCTTCATCCCATTTTTGAAGTCACACATTTCACAGGCGAAAAACACCTCTTACCAGCCAAGGGCCCACGTTCTCTGCGTGTGCGATTGCCACTTGACCATGCCTTTTCCAGGTCATTGTCGCACAACCAGCTCAGTGGCTCCATCCCTTTTACCATTGGTTCCCTAAAAAAAGTTCAAGCCTTGTAAGGCCTCCTGTTAGTTTGTTTCCGATATCCTGCTTTTTCGAATTCAAGGCAACCCCCCTAAATGCATATTTTCACTGTATAAAGAGGGTGATTGACATGAAGGATTGTGATAGTATGCCTCTGTACGATTCTGGTCGAGCAAAACAGCTTGTCAGCTGAAGCCGCCAACTTGATTTGTCAAATTCCCTTTAAAAAGAATCGGTGAGTTGCAGTCGTTGAACGCTCAGGTCTAGTGCAGCAGGGCTCATTCTAACACAAGCCTACTCAAATCACCAGGTTGGACTCCACTCGCCATCCAGTGTTGCTTGTTGGCTTGCTGACTCATTTTCAAGTACAATTGTGAAGCTGTGGTGGTCTAAAAGAAGCCAGATTGTTCAGCCTTTGGCAACCTAGAAGCCTGATGCAAACAGATGCGGCTCGCCGCGGTTCCTTGTTACTCATCTGTCATGCTATTCGGAGGGAGGGGGGGGGGGGGGTATTAGTATAGAAGGTATGACTCAATTAAGTCGGGAAAGGCGCTCAGACAGGTAGTGTCCTGCGTCCGGACGCAACAGTCCAAAACACAGGAAGTTAGGCCGAAAAGTATTCGGGCTGACCGGAAAAGAAATTCGGATGCGAAATTGATGTTCACGATTTTGAACCCCCCCCCCCCCCCCCCCCCCCCCCCCCTCCCCCACCAAAAAAAACCGTAGTCGACTCCTGAGAACGATGGCCCCAACCAAATTTCCAACCTTAAATCACTGTACCGCACTAGACTTGAAACTTCCAAGCAATGAAGCAACCTTTTTTATTCATTTAGGAGCACTTTGTCCTCATTTGTGCTCCTCCAATGGAGGTTGCCTGAAATCTCCTTCGTAAACCCTATAGGTTCAACCTAACTTTAGCAACTAGTTTAGATTTCTTCACGGCTTCTTCATCTAGCTTGAAGCTTCTCTAATCATGCATCTAATGTCTCCAAGGATAGCACAGCATGCTGAATAATGGAAGAAGGAGCGGATTCTAGAAAACCCCTGGTAACTTTATTTGCAAGCATAACAAACTTTCAACGATCTGCTTAAGAAGGAAAGACAAGCGAAGTGTCACTACTGCAATAAGTGTCACGCTAACAGTAGTCATTGCACCAATCATCTTGTCGAATGGAACAACCCGAAAATTTGCCGCAAGGTGTAGGTTTGCATGAAGGTATCAAAGCACGTTTCGAACGGCATTTGTAACATGAAGGAGAAGAAGTTTGCGGCAAGCTAGGAGAAGAATAGGGTGACAAATGTGGCGATAGCTGTAGGGAGCAATAATAGCAGGAGGACGGAGGATTATATGGAAATAAGGAACTTGGTGAAGCGTGTGGCCGACAAGGCGATTTGCTACTACTTCATGGGGATGAGTGTGGCGGAGCATCAGTGCAAGCACCTGTTCTTTCTCAACATGCTTCATGCCGTTGCCTCCGTCGGGAGTGGCTATGTCCCCCCAATTCCCGAGCTGCAAGACGGAAGGGTGCTGCAGGTGTTGCGGCAAGCGGGCACGCATTTTGGGTCGCAATAAGTTGTAGTGTTACGTCAATGCAAGATTCGCTCGCAGCCGATCGTCAAGGACTGAGGGCGACAAAGGAGCAGCTTAAGGAGTGGTTGATGGCAGGGGTGTGGTGAAAGGGAGTGGAGTATTTTTGTGAAGGTCATGGAGCTGCTCTTCATGACAATGAGGATGAATTTGGTTACGAAGGGGTTGATGGGGATCATCTACTACCGCATGCTGTAGTTGATGAGGACATGGCAATGGTGTTAGATGGTGAGGATTGTTGGCCGAGCGAGGAGGTGCAGGATCACTTGAGGACTTGTTGGAGCAACAGTTTAGCATGTCCTTTCCACGTGGCCGACGTGATTTTGAATCCGGTCAACAAGGTGGATGAGATTTTCCTTGGGGACTCTAAATGCACTAGGGTGATATAGGTGCGACGGACTCGCTCGAAAGCCTTTGTTGAAAAGTACCGGAAGAAGTATCGGTTAGCGCAACGTGCACCATCACGTGGACCCCAGGGGACTCTAGGGATGCCCCGAGAATGAAATACTCGTCCGAGTGTCTGAAAGTGCTCGTCAAAAAGCCCGAGTACTTGGGTCAGCTCGGACTGTGTATTGCGTATTCTCTAGCGTACAGCGTATTGTGCTTAAACCTAAGTGTATACATGCAATCTGTTTGAGGAACTGAGCGTATTTTCCAAATTGAGCTCGGACGAGCATTTTCGGCCAGATCGCGCACTCAGCACTCGCTCCTAGACGAGTGGATGTGAGTAACTCAAGGTAAAAAAATACGCTCGTTTTTCTGAAAAGTTACCGTAAATTACGGTATCGTGTAATGGGCCCCTGTGAGAAATCGTAGAGCAAAAAAAAAAAAAAAAAGGCCCGCAACCAATCTTAGGGTTGTAGGCCTTTCAGTTTGAGCTCATTTTTTGGGCTCAAAATAGTTGTGACGAACCCGTCAGGCCCCTAACGCCCACTACCGCCCTTTCTTAGGAATCATAGGACCACGTAAACTCCATTTTAGAATCGTGTAGGCTACACTACCTTAATCGAGAATGGCGGAACCTTGAAGACCTTGTGGTTTAGGGCTGGAGCATGCGTTTAGGGATCATGTGGGAGGGTCGAAGTCCCTGTCTGCCATGTATGACTAAAATGAAACTTGTACAAGAGCGAACACAAACGTTTTTGTCTCGAACACGTTCGTGTTCGCATTTGCCTGCAAGATGTTCGCCTTCACAGGCGAACATCGAACATTCGTTTTTGCAAAAGGTGTTCGGCGAACCGAACAGTGTTTGGTTCGTTGAACGGCTATGTTCGTGCTGGGGCGAACGCGAACATGTTCGTGTTCGCCCCTTGCTCATCGCTTCTTGGAGTAACTTGCCCCAGCACCAATGTATATCCTGGATTGAACTGTGACTTGTGAGTGAACCAGTTGCGACTTGACTTGACTCAGCCCCAATAAGATCCTATGGTGGACTTGATTTGAGGATGACTCGATTTAGGGCTTAGATTAGGAGGAGCCAATGTAAGACTCGTTCCAATACGGCCAATGGTTGACTTGATAGTGACTCGACCTGTCTTGACTGAACCCGACCCTGACAACTCATGCCCATGCGTAGCTCTTCCTATCAGTATAGGCACGATTCTTGCCCCTGTCAATTTGGTTTTCGTTCTTTATCCTCTTCTCTCCTACATCTCTCTTTCTTGCCTAACAGTGTCCAACTTCTCTTTTGGCATCTTTATCCCTTTGTTTATCTACTCAGTAATATAAACTCCAATATGTTAACTGGCACCATCCCTGCTCAAATTGGTTCCATGACAGCAATTTCATCCCTGTAAGCCCCACCGATTAGCAATCTCCTCATCCATGTCATTCTTCTTTATGTGTTTCGATAACCTCTCCTCTTTCCCTTCATTACTGGTGAACGATTAAGCCGCATCATATCGGCTAACAATGGCCTTAATACCATTGTCAGTGGTGATGAAAAAGCCTTTCCTCACTGTATAAAACTCTTATGTTTTGTTTATGCATGAAATCACAAGTGGACCAGCAGTCTTGATTCACTTCAGCCAGTCTCATTCATTTACTCATTTCATAGTGAGAGTTGAAGAATCATGAACCTCATACATCACTCCCCACTTCATGGCAAGGGTGCAACTAAGTAGGATTCAAGTATCTGCCTCATCCCCACACATCGTTTTGACTTTGGTTGTTCCATTTTGTGTCTCCCTTCTTAAATCTCACTTCTCTACTTTGGTTACATGGATTGTATATTTTGATTCAATTTCTATCATATGATTGCCCACCCTGTGACAAGTATACATCCATCCAGTCAATCGTTCCCCCTTGGCCCCTGCTGCTACTTCCAGCTATTTTTCCAGCAACCAGCTTTCAGGCAGCATTCCTGCTAGTATCAGTGCCCTTTCTTTGCTAACTAACTTGTGAGTTGCACACAAGGAAAACAGGTAGGAAGGCAGTAAACATGTATGGAAGCAAGACAATGCATACATGTGTGATGCTGGTCCACACAAGCATATTTAGAAGTCTGTTCCCTGGCTTGGCTCGCCTTATCAGACTTTCCAGTATTTCTGGACAGGCTGAATAAGCAATCAAGCCACTTTTCCCTCCCCCTGACCATTTCTGCATATGCCTCTCATGTATTTTCATCTCACTGTTTCTTCATTCAGGAACCTCGCTTATAATCAGCTCAATGGCTCCATCCCTTCTGGAATTGGTTCCTTGACACGACTCGTGTTCCTGTAAGCCCCGCCTTTCTCTTTCCTGCCCATACCTATTGTTATAATGACTCAGTTTGTTCCAGCTTTTGTCAATCTTTCTATCTCCTGTATTCATAATGCCTTTTTTCGTTTTTATGAGTTGAATTTGTGCAACCTTCATTCGACCAACAGCCTTCTGAGACCTTGGTATTTGCCTTTGATGTTCAGTTATCTTTCGTCCAACCAGCTTTCAGGCAGCATTCCCGCCAGCATCAGCACTCTCATTGAACTCTATTCCATGTGAGTTGAGCACATCGATTCGAAGGTAGTTCCAATTGGATTTTTTTGGCTTGGTTTTCCAGTAATGAACCAGCCCAGGCTGGCTCACACTACAGCAGTCCCAATTAGAATGAGAAATCTGTAGCAACACATGAACTCAGACAACAGACAAGCCAAAGAAAGCATGTTCACAAACATGCGTTTGTGATAGAGGGAAGACCAGAAGCCTACATAAGCCTCTCTTGGTGCGGGATCAAAGGATATTTGGGAAATATATTGTTTTTGGGGCTGACTAAATAAGGGTTGGGCCGGCCTTGGAATAACCCATTCGCATGCTTGGTCAAGATGTATGCCCTTCAATGTGTAATCTCAGTTCACGCTCACCAAGGATCTCAGGTTTGAGTTTGCATCCAAGTCGCTTCACCCGGTATCTGATCACTGGTGCCTCTGCTTCTCTTACATTCCCACCTATCCCAATCAGATCTGTAGAGAGAAATCAGCTCTCTGGATTCGTCTTTAACCAGCTTGTTCTCTTGAAAAGTATCGAAGAGATGTAAGCCCTATTTTTCTATTGCTATGAAGTATATATTGTTTTCCCTGGCATTGAAGACATGTAAAAGTAAGAGTGTCAAAGACATGTAAGCCCTGTCACATCATCTGATGCGTCTGCGTTGGACTTACCACGTCCCAAAGACTCTGCTGCCTGCCCTCTAACTTTCAGCGACATTATGAACAACCAGTTTGAAGGCAGCATCCCTGACAGTATTTCTCTCCTTAATAGCCTTTGCTGGATGTAAGTCTCACATAAGGTGATGAAGATAATTCGAAGGTCTTTGGTGCTACCAAGTAGGCTCGAGTCATGTTGCAATTGGTTCCATGGAACGTCAGCGACCCCATGGTGACATCAGCCTTTGCCTCTCTTGGCATCCCATCTGCTTGTTCTCTACGCAGTGAGGCTCTTTAAGATAGATTCACTGCCCCCATCCCTCATACAACTACTACATTGACGAGATTCTTAGGGTGCAAGACCTACCCTTGCTTGCTTTCTTGTGCTACTCTCCATGTCACGTTTTTCTTGCCCGGCCTCTCCTGGATGCATGATGCAGCGCTCTTGACTTCAACTGTCCATTCTCACCCCAAGATTGATTTATCAGCCCATTGAAGATAATTTATTTCCTCCCTGCTTGTGTCTGAGTTTGTCTTTCAATCTCATATTTCTAAGCTGCACACAAGTGCCGCTATCAAAGTACCACTCACATATAGAAATGAATGCACTACGTTTCCCACCAACTCATATGACCTCGATGCCACTTCGTTGGGCTTGAGAGTTTTCCTCAAGTAAGGAGTGATCTGCCGATTAGCTGTGACTAGCTGTGGTCCCCTCACACATCCACTCTTGCTGTCGTTCCTCACTTCACCTAGGCTCTGTGATTCTTTGTTCCCGGGCCATGCCATTTTCCAGGTCTACTTCGATGAACAAAATCACTGGATCCATCCCTGCTAAAATCAGCTCCCTCATGAATTTGCAGTACCTGTAAGGCCTTAAAGCGGCGGTATACATACTTCGCGGTATTTTTTGGGGTTATTTAGGATGCACACCCAACGACGCATACTGATTTGCTTACGAAAAAATCTCTTACAGAATCAGTAGGTGCGAGCTGGTCAAACGGGACTGGCGAAATCCGCCAGTTTCATGAAGATTTTCGGTTGAGAAACAACCCTCGGCGACTCCGCCGTAATTTCGTGAGGTTGGGCTGGGGAGGGGATTGGCGAATTTGTATAACCAATCAAGAGCAGGGAAATTTCAGGCGGGGGTTGTGTTGTCAAAAACTGTGAAACACACCTCGCCATCAAAGCGGAGAGCTACCTGGTTTTCAAGTGATAAACCAGAGGCCCTCCCGCCAGGTATGTAGATGGCAGCTTTAAGGTTATCCGCTCTCAACTACTTCTGTGCTGTTTGCCAACTTACTCCTTCTAACATGCTGAGCACATTTTGTGCACATTTGTTCTTCTGTAACTGCTATTCTCTATGCCATTTTATAAACTAGAATAACTATTGATTATTGCTATGTTCTGAAGAACTTCTAACACTAGGAACAGTAATCTTGTTGCTTCAAGATGCACTCGTTGTTTCTGTCAGGCACAAGAGCTAAGCTGGTACATTTCTAGGCTCTTCGAGCCAGCTCATCATTGCAATGATCTATGACCTTTTTTCACCTTTGGTTTTTGAGAAACCAGTCCAAGACAACCCGGCAGCTGCGAATAACTCACAGCTCCTGACAAACTGTAGATGAGTTTGTACTTGCAACAATGAAGCGAGCTCGTACGAGTCCATGTTTAATTGCGCCTCAAATATATTTTTTGAGGCGCAGGCAGAAATGCGATGAGCTGCCTGTCGCGTCGTGTTGCCCCCTCCAGTCTGCGAGGTGAAAAATAGCATACACCCTGTTTTCTGCTACTAGAAACCGTGTAAGCAAGCTACTGTTCATTGTCTGTATTCGGCCGGTTGATTATAGCCGTCTTTAAAGAGTGAAACTCGCGAGGGGAAGTTCCAAATCTTCACTTTTCCAGGAAACCCTACCCAGCCATTTCGAAGAGTTCACCGAGCGAGCTAAAACATATCTCAACTCTTTGAATCGCACTGATACAAAGTTGACTATAACATGGTTGATAGCACCAACTTTGATGTGGTGGGTTTCTAGAAACGAAAAGTTGAATATAATGTAATCGGTTATAGCAGAAAACAAGGTGTATATGTTACCCTGAATGTTCTGTTCTCTCTTCAATTCACATCTCTTCTTCTGACGTCTCTTGTGTTCCCTTTATTTGTGTCCGCACGTCACCTGCCCGACCCTAATGTATACCTCTGACTTGTGTGCTTGTCCTTCACCTTTTTGTTAATTTCTTTTCTCATCTTTCCAATTCTTCAATGTGATCGTGTGCTTGTAGTCGTACCTTTCTTGGCTGCTGTATTGCATTCAAGCCTCTGCCACGCCTCTGCGTCCTGCCTTAATTTTCAGTTATATTTCATTCAACAAGCTTTCAGGCAGTATTCCTTCTAGTCTTGGTTCCCTCCCCCGAATCAGAGAGCTGTAAGTCTCACACAAGTGTAGGGATGAAATATTCTACCTATACCCGTGCATAATGATGAGTAGGGCATTACTTGAATGAGTGTTTTTGGCTGTAAGGCATACTCGTTACTGGTCTATTTTGATGAGTTTCTCTAATGCCTGGACGAATTTTTCTAGATGCGCATCGGATTGAAGGCCACCCTGCAGATCTAACCTTAAGTGATTGCAAGCGTTCAGACTCTCAAGAGTTCAGCGTTTAAACGCGTGCATTTGAATGCAAAACGCTGAATGGGCAAGAACCCCTGACATCCCCAGGGAGAATCGCAAAATATTTTTTGAATGTTCGTTGTCATTTTGGAAGTTTCATGCGTGCATTTGCAAACTCCAACCTCGGCGAAATCCATCTTGCCATGATCCTTCTCCCTTCTTTTCGTTCCCCTCCCTTGCTCACCCTCGCCCACGATCACCGAACCTTCGGCTTTGGCCCTTGCTTTCCCACGCACTCCCCATTTTTGTCTGGTGCATCCCTCCGGCTCTCACTTGTGCTCTCCTCTCCTCCCGTCACTCACTCGGTCCTCTGCCCTGTATGCCTGTCTGCCAGTGATCTTTCGGATAACCAGCTGTCAGGCAGCATCCCTGTGACCTTGAGTGGCCTCACTCGTATGACATCCCTGTAAGCTGAGTTTGCAGCATGCTGCATGCACTGCTCCAGTCACACATGTGCCTTGACATTCAGACATTGTATGCATCGGATTGCCTCACACGTAGCGTGTCAATTGTGTTGATTGGCCAAAGTATCAAATGAGCTAGAACCTGCAACAATTTGGATGTGTTGCAAGTGCTAAAGTGAGCTTCTCAAGAGTGAGTGAGAGCCACGAGCTGGGGCAACCCTGAGGTTGACGTGTGACGAGCCGGCCCAACCTTGGCCTCACCAAGGACGAACCTCCTCCACCTCGTCGCCACGTGGCCTTGTCCCACCCCGTGCTCATGCCTATCATCGCCGCTTTGCGTAATTGTCATGAGTCTTCTAAACTCTACATCCAGAAACATTCGCAGTTTTTTGTCTTAGAATTGGTTGTCATAGTAGAGTAAGAAATCATTTTTGAAGTAGTCTCCAAAGCCTAATTGAGTTATCTAGGGTTGGCGTAACTTCTGAATATTGGTTGGGTACAAAAGCATTGTTCATATTTGTACCCAACAGTTCCTGCAAATTTGTCACTTAGGGTTTTGAAACAAGTTTTGTGTATGCTAGACGAATTAAAAAAACTCTTCGAATTTATGAACATGCTCGTAAAAAAAGACATGAGTACTCAGCGAGTACAAAAAAATCGATGAGTAGAACTAGCGTTGGCTCGGGCGAGCTTTTGTGGCCTAATCGCGTACTCATTACTCGCCCCTCGCTAGTCAATTGGACGATTGGAGGCAAGTAACTCTCCTCGATGCCCAGGTATAGTACCGTGCCAGGGCCCACCTGTCACGGGCCACGGCCAACCTGTGACGTGCCACCCACCCCACCCACCCACCCTATGAGCTCACCCACCTATGATTCGATGCCCGGCCTCTCACGACCCAGCTGGCCCGTCCATGTCACACATAGTCATCACCACAATGCCACGTCTAAACAATGGTATTCTTTTTGTGCACTGTGAATGATATTCAGTCCTCCACTTGAGGCAGATCCACCCTTTCTTCCTATGTGCTCTCCTCCTCTATGCGCCCTCAGCTCCCTTCTCCTCATAAATCACTTCTCCCTTCATTTTTCTCTGCATTTCCCTTATCTCCACTCCCCTTTGTCAGTTCTACTCTCTTCCTGCCTAATGTCGTAGGCATGACTGTTTGCAGTTTCTCTCCCCCCCTGCTCTACCCATCAATTATCTCCATTTTCCTGCATGATTGTCCCCTCTACCCCGCTTCACTTCCTGATTGCTTCTTCTCGTGTCAGGTCTCTCCGAGGTAATCAACTAACAGGAACCATTCCCGAATTTCTCACCTCCATCATCACCATGGGACACGTGTATGGTTTGCTAGTCTGCTGGTTCTACAAAAGTAGAAGGAACAGTGAGGAAGTGCCTTGCAATGGAAGTAAACATGTGGACCCACAACTGTGTGCACCGTTACATCGGTAATTACCATCGTTCATCTTCTTCACACATCACCCCATCCATGCATCTCCATGATTAGTCTAACTCTAACCCACCCTTCCTTACTTGGCTACTATGTGCTGGTGGTAGTCCTACTCCTTCCGTTGTTGAGCCTCTGGCCTGCTCCACCACCCAAGGCCCCGTGTTGGGGTTGTGGTCGCTGGGTCTTGCTTGTGGGGAAAATTCTTGAGGTTGATGCTCTCAAGCCTCCTGTCCATGACTCCAACGTCAGCAATACCGGTTCCCCCCCCTTTTCTGCCTTTTCGTCTCTTCGATGTGGCATGTTCCTTGCATGGTTGCATTGCACGGTGGCACCCCTTCCAGTGATGTGTCACGCAACCAGCTCTCCGGCAGCATTCCTTCTGGCATCAAAGCGCTCACTGGATTAACTTCCTTGTGAGTGCCATGTAGCCAACGGAGCTAACAGGAGTTCTACCATCTCTCAACACCATGCCATGTCGTATCTTCATTGCACAGATATATACACAACAAAAATCACCGACACTCCTATTTTTTCATTGCTCCGAGTAGTATGTGGAGTCCTGGTTCATCCAGACAATCCTATATTTTCACTACCTTCATCGCATCTGCCTTGGGTAAAGCATGGTATAGCTACGTGTTATTGGATTGATCGAGCCTGCATCCTAAATATTCAGCCTTTGGCTTTGATTTTGTCCATCCCATTCTCCTCAGGATCGTACACAGTAATCAGCTCACCGGCCCCATACCTGCTGGCCTTAGCTCACTTAGGAGAATGGCATCTCTGTAAGTCATTTTTAGTTTAGGTGTAGATTGATTCTCCTAGCATTATCCAGTTGGGAAGTTCCTTGGAACACAACCAATCTGGCAACTCAGCATTGGAGATTTGGATTGCATTACATCCATCCTTTCTCTCCGTCTTCTTGCAATAGGCAGGTTAGGTTGGGGTGAGAAATTGGCTTTTGTCAAGTTAGCGCAACCATACCCCCCACGACGTAGCGTGTAGCCCTTCCATTATCACAACCCAACTCTGTTTGTACACAAGGTCAAGCGCCTTTCTCCCTAAACTATATTGTTAGACTCAATCTATGAAACTCTTCTCTCACATTTTGCCCACCCCTAGTCGTCATCATCCTCCACACCACCTACAATCCTCAGCACTTGAGCTCAGCTCACCTCGTTTCTCATCTCCACTATAATCACCTCGCTCTTCAGGATTTGTCCCCACCAATTTCAACATGTGTTTGCACACTGAGACACCATTGCCTGTTCCACCAAATGCCACTTTTCGCAAGCTCTCCATAAATGTCTTGCTAAGAACCAGCTTTTTTGGCAAAATATCCAAAACCCCTTCCCGGGCTCCCTTCTTGGGCTTTAACGCCAAGGCACCATTCTTATATTGTGGGCCGTTACAGCCTGCATCGTAGACCTTCAGCAGCCTTGGATCACGTTTTTCCCTTTCCCATTTTCCCTCAGGCTGATGAACAACAATCAGCTCACCGGCACCATACCTGCTGGCATTGACACGCTCACAAGATTTGTGGATCTGTAAGACATTGCATACCTTCCTTCTGGCTATCCCTTGCTCATCCTACATTTCTCATCAGCACAACCATTCCCGAGTTATCAACTTTCTCATTTCTCATCAGTTCCTTGCCTTCTTCCCTCTCTCGTTTCATCACCCACGCACCCTGAGTCACCATTGGCTGTTCTGTCCCATGGTGCTTTTGGAAATTCATGCAACCACCAGATCACTCGATAACAATCAGCTCTCTGGGCCCATCCCTGCCTCCATTGGCTCCCTCAATGGCATCACCAATCTGTACGCTACACTTATCCCTGCTCCAGTTGCCAACACAGCAAATCCCCTATTTGGCTTGGTACCACTGTCTTGGAAACACCATTCTTTTCTGGGCTAATGGGCACGTTGGGTTTGGTGGGTTAGCACACCCATATCCCCCTCAGCCAACCTGTAGGCTTTAGCTCCTCCAGGGTGCAAAATCTCGCCAAAATTGTCTTTTGTGTTGCCAAAAATTTGCTGTGAAATATTTCGAGCAAAATGTTAGACGTATCTTGGTGGAAATTTCTGCCTAAAAAAGAAAAAGAAATCCATAAATGACATTCTGCTGCTAGATCTAGGTGGATCTTGAAATTTGCCACCAGATCTAGGTCGATCCGGCCTTTTCACTCCCAGGAGAATTTAGGCAGGTGATTTCGTAGGTCAAATAAAATCAAGCTGAAATAACTCAAAATCGGTCCAAATATTCAAGCCTGGTGCAAAAGTTCTGCATAGTACAATCTTCCACCATCAGCCTTTCCAACATGTGTCCCGTTTGAGTGGTGTAGGAACAACGGGGCCCCACAATGGTTGATGGTGCCAATGGTTGATAGTGCTCGGTTAACATGTTTTTCCCCAAACAAAACAAGTGCATGTTTTTACTAGGGTATTATCAAGGTAATGAACCCAAGGTGAACCTTCTCCTCTTGCGATTGCATTACTGCACTCCCATATGCAGGGGCCTTAGTTGCAACAAATTCACAGGCTCCATCCCTCCCTCCATTGGCTCGCTGAGCCTGATGAAAACCCTGTAGGTGCCGTGGCACCACTGTTGCACTGCCACTGCTCCAACTGTGACTCTCCACCGCCTCTGCTTCTCCAACCCGCACAGCCAGCCAGATTCTCTCTCTCTCTCTCTCTCTCTCTCTCTCTCTCTCTCTCTCTCTCTCTCTCTCTCTCTCCCTCTCTCTCTCTCTCTCTCTCTCTCTCTCTCTCTCTCTCTCTCTCTCTCTCTCTCTCTCTCTCTCTCTCTCTCTCTCGCTCATCTCAAAAGCTCCATGGGCCGAGTTTGAATCATTCCAAAGTTTCTCTCTTCATCCTCATTCTTCCATCTCCACCCTCCACTCCACTGTCTCTGCTTTTACCACAGCGACTTGAGCTCCAACCAACTGTCTGGTCCCATCCCTGCGGAGATTGGAGCCATGCTCGCCCTCACGAGACTGTCTGTATCTCTTCACCTCGACTGCTGCAATTGACCCTTCTCCCTCTCTTTATTCGCATGCCCGACCTCTCTCACACCTTATTTCTATTCCTTTCCTTGCCCACGCCACCACTCGCCCAAACTTGCTGTCCCTGCCTCCGCTTACCCTCGTACACCAGCTATTTGTCATGTGCGCCTCTCCGCCTCTCACTTGTGTTCTCCTCTCTTCATGCCTCTCTCTCGCACCTGTACATCCTCTGCCCTTCACGCCTTTCTCCGCAGCAATTTCTCAAACAACCAGCTTTCAGACGTCATTCCTGCTGCCCTGGCTGGACTCAATAAGCTGGCCTTCCTGTGAGTTGCATGCACATTGTGGTGGTGCATGCAATATCCGTCACACAAGTGCCTTCATCCCCAGACACACTCAAGCACACCAAAAACATCTGCTGGTGAAACAAGACCTTAGATATACATCTGTTAGTCGCAGCTGGGAGTCCGGGTTGGTGTCATGACAAGGTACCATTCCTCTGTCATTGGGATGTTCCAGCCTGCATATCAGACCTTCAGCAGGCTTGAAATCTGGATTTTCCATTCCCATTCTCCCTCAGGCTGCTGAACGACAATCAGCTCACCGGCCCCATACCTGCTGGCACTGACGCACTCACAACATTGGTGGATCTGTAAGACATCGCATCCCTTTTGGCTATCCCTTGCTCAGCCTAACAATTTCCACTAGTACAACCATTCCCGAGTTGGTTTGCTCATTCTACCTAGTTTCTCGTTTTCTCATCAGTTCCTTGCCTTCTTCGCCCTCACGTGTCATCGCCCGTTCCCACCCTGAGTCACCATTGGCTGTTCTGTCTAAAGCTGCTTTTGGCAATCCTACCAGATCGCTCGATAACAACCAGCTCTCAGGGCCCATCCCTGCCTCCATTGGTTCCCTTAAAGGCATCACAAAACTGTATGCTACAATTTTCCCTGCTCCTTCTGCCAACACAGGAAAGTATCCATATAGGAAATTCTCCTATAATTCTCCATAAAAAAACTCTTTTCCTGCTACCATTGTGTTGGAAACACCAGTGCTAACAAAATGGGCTGAAAGGGCGAATTGGGTTTGGTGGGTCAGCGCACCCACTTAACCAACGACTGAACCTGTAGCCCTTCCAACGTCTCTGGCCTATTTTACTGGCCAAGGAGTAACGGTCCCCTACAATGGGAGATGGTGCCAAGCCAATTGAGAGGGTTGAACCCCAGACTGCTCGCTTATCATGTTTTTTCCCGAAATGAAACGAACACATGCTTTTGAGGGAATTAACAAAGAAATGGAACCCAAAGTGACCCTTCTGTTATTGCCATCCCTTTGGTGCCCTCCCATGCTGCAGGGGCCTTCGTTCCAACAAGCTCACGGGCTCCATCCCTCCCTCCATTGCCTCGCTGAATCTGATTGATGCGCTGTAGGTGCCGTGGCACCACTGCTGGTCGCCACTGCCAATCTGCCACTGCTGCTGGTCTTGCGACTCACTCCCGCTGCTGCTTCTCCAATCACGACAGCCAGCCACTTTCCTTATCGCTCATTTCAAGAGCATCATTGGCCGAGCTTGAAGCTTTTCAGAGCTCGGCGATACCCCCTTATCCTTCTATCTCCACCCTCCACTCCACTGACTCTGCTATTCCCCCAGCGACCTGAGCTCCAACCAACTGTCCGGTCCCATACCCACGGAGATTGGAAGCATGCTTGCCCTCACGAGACTGTCAGTCACTCTCCACCTCAATTGCTGCAACCCTTCTCCTCCTTTCGTTTCATCTGCACAACCTCGCTCACAGTAAATCTATCTACCTTTCCACGCTCGCTAATTGTCACATGCATCTCTCCGCCCTGAGCTTGTGTTCTCCTCCTTTTGTTCCTCTCATTCGCACCTGTTGTTCTTCTGCCCTGCATGCCATGCAGCAATTTCTCAAGCAACCAGCTTTCAGATGGCATTCCTGCTGCCTTGACTGGACTCGTTCAGCTGGCATTCCTGTGAGCTCCAAGCACACTGTGGTGCATCCATGCAATATCCGTCAGACAAGTGCCTTCATTGCCAGACACACTCAAGCACACCAACATCAACTGCAGCTGAAACATGACCTTTGAATGTCATCTGTCGGTCCCAAATGGGAGCCAGAGAAGGGGTTTCATGCCAAGGCACCATTCTTATTATTTTGGGCAGTTACAGCCTGCATCACAGACCTTCAGCAGCCTTGGATTTCGGGTTTCCCTTTCCCGTTCTCCTTCAGGCTGCTGAACAACAATCAGCTCACCGGCCCCATACCTGCTGGCATGGACGCGCTAAACAAATTGGCGGATTTGTAAGACATCGCATACCTCCCTTCTGGCTATCCCTTGCAGAGACTACATTTCTCATCAGCACAACCATTCCTGAGTTATCTATTTTCCTGTTTTCTCATCAGCTCCTTGCCTTCTTCCCTCGCACGTGTCATCACCCATTCGCACCCTGAGTCATCATTGCCTATTCTGTCCAATTCTGCGTTTGGCAAATCCCGCAACCACAAGATCGCTCGATAACAACCAACTCTCTGGGCCGATCCCTGCCTCCATTGGCTCCCTCAATGGCATCACAAATCTGTACGTTACACTGTTCCCTGCTCCTTTTGCCAACACTGCAAATCCCCCATTTGGGCTGGTACCACTGTGTTGGAAACACAAGTCTGCTAACCAATTGGGCTAAAAGGGCATGCTGTTTTTGGTGGGTCAGCTCATCCATATTCCCCATGGCTGAACCTGTAGGCTGTAGCCCTTGTAACATATGTGGCTTATTTTAGTTGCGTAGGAGCAACGGGCCCCCACAATTGGTGATGTCAGCTGAGAGATTTGAGACCCAGAATGCTTGGTTAGCATGTTTTCCTCCCAAAAAAAAAAATGCGTGTTTTTAGTAGGATATTATCAAGGAAATGAACCTTCTAATATTGCCATCGCTTAACCGCACTCCCATGCTGCAGGGGCCTTTGTTCCAACAAGCTCACGGGCTCCATCCCTCTCTCAATTGCCTCGCTGAACTTGAAAGCCCTGTAGGTGCCGTGGCACCACTGTTGCTCTGCCTCTGGTAATCTGCCACTGCTGCTGCTGTGAATCCCCCCGCGGATGCAACATGACCATAATTCGCCGCTGCGCTACCTCCTTATCCTCCCCTCTCCAACCTCTCCCAATTCAACTGTCTCCGCTGTTCCCCCAGTGACATGAGCTCCAACCAACTGGCCGGTCCCATTCCCGCGGAGATTGGAGCCATGCTCGCCCTCACCAGGCTGTCAGTAGCTCTCTCAAATGCTGCAACCCTTCTTCTCCTTTCCTTGGCACGCCCACCCTCACCCGCACTTGATTTCTCTGCGATACCTTGCCCATGCCCAACCTATCCTGCAGTTTCTGTCCCTTCCTTACCATGCCCATGCACACCAGCTTATTGTCGCGCGCATCTCTCCGCCTCTCACTTGTGTTCCCCTCTCTTCGTTCCTCTCACTCGCACCTGTACTTCCTCTGTCCTGCACGCGTTTCTCGCAGCAATTTCTCAAGCAACCAGCTTTCAGACAGCATTCCAGCTGCTTTGGCTGGACTCGTTCAGCTGGAGTTCCTGTGAGTTGCACGCACACATTGTGGTGCATGCATACTATATCTGTCACACATGTGCCTTCATTGCCGCACACACTCCAGCACACCATAATCAGTTGCTGCTGCACCATGACCTCTAGTGTCATCTGTCAGTCCCAATTGGCAGCCAAGAGGAGGTCATGCCAATGCTGCTACTGTGACTCTCCACCGCTGCTGCTTCTCCAACCACCACAGCCAGCCAAACTCTTGCTCTCTCTCTCTCTCTCTCTCTCTCTCTCTCTCTCTCTCTCTCTCTCTCTCTCTCTCTCTCTCTCTCTCTCTCTCTCTCTCTCTCTCGTTTCGACACTTCTTGGGCGAGTTTGAAACTTTCTAGAGTTCGGTGCTACCTCCTTATCCATCTCTCTCCACCCTACTCCACTGTCTCTGCTGTTCCCCCAGCGACCTGAGCTCTAACCAACTGTCCGGTCCCATCCCAACGGTGATTGGAGCCATGCTCGCCCTCACAAGACTGTCAGTCACTCCCCACGTCAATTGATGCAACCGTTCTTCTCCTTTCCATTCACATGAACAACCCTGCTCATGATTTTTTTTTTCTCACTTTCCACGCCCACACACATCAGTTTATTCTCACGTGTATCTTTCCGCCCTTCACTTGTGTTGATCTCTTTTCTTTCCTCTCACGCACATTTCCGATTCCTCTGCGCTTCATGCCTTTCTTGCAGTAATCTCTCAAACAACCAGCTTTCAGACAGCATTCCTGCTGCCTTGGCTGAAATTGTTCAGCTGGCATTCCTTTGAGTTGAACGCACATTGTGGTGCATGGGTGCAATATCCCTCACATAAGTGCCTTTGGTTGTTGCACAGACTAAGGCCCACTAAACTCGATTGCTGCTGCAATACGACTTTTAAAGTAATCTGTTGGTCCCAGTTGAAAGCCCGTCAAGGGGACTCATACGAGGGCACCATTCGACTCTATTTGGGCCATCCCAGCCTGCATCGCGGACCTTCAGTAGTCTTGGAATTCGGTTGTTCCTTTCTCTCTCTCCCTCAGGCTGCTAAACAAGAATCAGCTCACTGGCCCCATACCTGCTGGCATTAGCGTGCTCACAAAATTGGTGGATCTGTAAGATATCTGTCGCTATCCCTCGCTCAGCCTAACAATTCCCACCAGCACAACCAATCCTAAGTTGATCTGCTCACTTAAACTATTTTCTCTCATTCTCATCTGTTCCTTGCCTTCTTCCCTCTCACGTGTCATTTCCCGTTTGCACCTTCAGTCACCGTTGGTTGTTCTGTCCAATGGTGCTTCTGGCAAATCCCACAACCACCAGATCGCTCGATAACAACCAGCTCTCTGGGCCCATCCCTGCCTCCATTGGCTCCCTCAAAGGCATCACACATCTGTACACTACTCTTTCGCCAGAAACAGCAAATCCCCCATTTTGGGACTCGTTCAGCTTGCATTCCTGTGAGTTGAACGCACAGTGTGGTGCATGCATGCAATATCCGTCACACAAGTGCCTTTATTCCCGCACACACTCAAGCAAACTGATATCAAATGCTGCTTATACATGAATTTTGAAGTCATCTGTTGGTCCCAGTTGGAGCCCAAACAAGGGGATTCATGCGAGGGCACCATTCGCCTCTCTTTGGGCCATTCCAGCCTGCATCGGAGAACTTCAGAAGCGTTGGATTTCGGTTTTCCCGTTCTCCCTCAGGCTGCTGAACAGCAATCAGCTCACCGGCTCCATACCTGCTAGCATTTACGCGCTCACAAAATTGGTAGATCTGTAAGACATCGCATCCCTCCCTTGTGGATATCCATTTCTCACCAGCACAACCAGTCCCGAGCTATTTTTCTCGCTTTACCTAGTTGCTCGTTCTCTCATCAGTTCCTTGCCTTCTTCTCTCTCGCCTGTTCGCACCCTGAGTCACCATTGGCTGTTCTGTCCAATGGTGCTTCTGAATCCCGCAACCACCAGATCGCTTGATAACAACCAGCTTTCTGGGCCCATCCCTGCGTACATTGGCTCCCTCAACAGCATCTCTAATCTGTATGCTACACTTTGTCCTGCTACTTTTGCCAGCACAGCAAATCTCTCATTTGGGTTGGTACAAGTCTGCTAACCACCTGGGCTAAAAGGGCATGTAGGTGTTGGTGGGTCAGCGCACCCATATCACCCACATCACCCCGTTGAACCCTTATTATCCATGACCTAAGGTAACCCAAAACCGCGAGCCACTGCCGTTCAACGAGGCATGATGAATAGAGCTTGCTGCCTAGTCAATGATTGGCTTTGGATTCTGGCTGAGTATGGTGATCGACTAGTTCCATGCTGTTTCCTGCACTCCTTGAACTTGCATGATCCTCCTCTTCACCCCCCTTCCCTTCCTCATCCGTTTTCCTTCATCTCCCTTATCCCCCGTTTTCAATTTTCCTCTCTTCCTGCCTAATGTTGTAGGCCTGACTGCTTGAAGCTTCTCCCCCCCTTCCTGCTCTACCAATCGATTGTCTCCATTTTCCTCTCCATACCCATTGTTTTGGCTTCTGCATGAACCTCGCTCGAATGACGTTAGAATACCTGCATGATCCTCCTCTCCACCCCCCTTCCCTTCCTTCTTGCTTCTTCTCGTACATGTCAGGTCTCTCCAAGATAATCAACTAACAGGAACCATTCCCGACTCTCTCACCTCCATCATCACCATGTGTCACATGTGCGGTTTGCTTGCCTGCTGGGTGTACACAAATTGAAGGAACAGTGAGAAAGTGCCTTGGAATGGAAGTAAACATGTGGACCCACAACTGTGATTATTATCGTTACATCGGTAATTATCATCGTTCATCTTCTTCAGACGTCACCCCATCCATGTATGCCCATGATTAGTTTAACCCACCCCTCCTTACTTGGCTACTATGTGCTGGTGGCCTGGTGGTAGTCCTACTCCTTCCGTTGTTGAGCCTCCGGCCTGCCCCACCACCCAAGGCCCCGTGTTGGGGTTGTGGGCGCTGGGTCTCGCTTGAGTGAAAATCCTTGGGGTTGGTGCTGTCAGTCCTCCTGTCTGTGACTCGAACGTCAGCATTCCTGGTTCCCCATTTTCTCTCTGCCTTTTGGTCTCCTTGCCGTGGCATGTTCCTTGCATGGTTGCATTGCTCGGTGGCACCCCTTCCAGTGATGTGTCACACAACCAGCTCTCCGGCAGCATTCCTTCTGGCATCAAAGTGCTCACTGGATTAACTTCCTTGTGAGTTCCATGTAGCTAACGTGAGATAACAGGAGTGCTACCCCCTCTCAACACCATGCCATGTCGTATCTTCACTGCACAGATCTATACATAACAACAATCACCCATCTTCGAGTAGTATGTGCAGTCCTGGTTCATCCAGACACTCCGTTTTTTTCACTACCTTCGTCGCAGGTGCCTTGGGTAACGCGTGGTATATGGGATTCATCAAGCCTGTATCGCAGATATTCATGCTTAGGCTTTCATTTTGTCTATCCCATTCTCCTCAGGATTGTACACAGTAATCAGCTCACTGGCCCCATACCTGCTGGACTTAGCTCACTTAGGAGAATTGTATCTCTGTAAGTTATAGCTTCCTTAGCTTGAAAGGTATCATTTATATAGAAGCAGGTTCTCAACCTGTGTGCACAGTAAAATATAAGAATCAAACCGTTTGTAGTTTTGGTGTAGCTTGATTCTCCTAGCATTATCCAGTTGGGAAGTTTTTTGCAACCGAACGAATCTGGCAAGTCAGCATTGGAGACTTGGATTGATTCGCATTCATCCTTTCTCTCTGTTCTCTCGCATTAGGAAGCTTGGAAAAAATGGTTTTTGTAAGGCTAGAGCTACCATGCCCCCCACGACGTAACATGTAGCCCTTCCATTATTGCAACCCAACTCTGTTTTTACATAAGGTCAAGCGCCTTTCTCCCTGAAATATATTGTTAGACTCAAGCTATGAAACGCCTCTCTCACATTTTGCCCACCCCTGGTTTTCAACTTCCTCCTCACCACCTACAATCCTCAGCACCTGAGCTCAGCTCACCTCGTTTCTCATCTCCACTATAATCACCTCGCTCTTCAGGATTTGTCCCTGCCAATTTTAACATGAGTTAGCACACTGAGACACCATTGCCTGTTCCACCAAATGCCACTTTTGGCAAACTCTCCATAAATGTCTTGCTGAGAATCAGCTCTCTGGACCCATCCCTGCCTCCAGTGACAACATGGTAAATCTGTGTGTTACACTTGGCCAGTTCTGTTTGCCAACAGATCAGAACACAGCAGATCGTTGTTCCTTAATGGCCCAGTTTGAAGCCTTCCTGAGTTCGCCGCTACCTCCTTATCCTTCCCTCTCCAACCTCCACTCCACTGTCTCTGCTGTTTCCCCAGCGATCTGAGCTCCAACCAACTGTCCGGTCCCATCCCCACGGAGATTGGAGCCATGCTCGCCCTCACGAGACTGTCAGTCACTCTCCATCTCAACTGCTGCAAGCAACCCTTCTCCCCCCTTTCATCCGCATGCCCAACCTTGCTCACACCTGATTTCTCTCCCTTTCCATGCTCACGCACACCTGATTGTTGCTTCCCTCACTTTTGTTCTCCTCTCTTCATGCCTCTCACTCGCACCTCTATGTCCTCTGCCCTTCATGCCTTTCTCGCAGCAATTTCTCAAGCAACCAACTTTCAGACAGCATTCCTGCTGCCTTGTCTGGACTCGTTCAGCTGGCATTCCTGTGAGTTGCACGCACATTGTGGTGCATGCATGCAATATTCGTCACACAAGTTCCTTCACTGCCGGACACACTCAAGCACTTCAGAATGTACTGCTGCTTCAACAAGTCCTGTGGAAGTCATCTCATCTGTCAGTCCCAATTGGGGTTCAGAGAAGGGGTTTCATGCCAAGGCACCATTCTTACGTTTTTGGGTCGTTCCAGCCTACGTTCTCAGAAAGTCATCTGTTCATCCCTAAAAGGAGCTTTAATTAATGTCCTGCCACTGGACAATTCCTCTCTTTCTAATCTATTCCAACCTGTATCGCAGACATCCAGCGGCCTTGCAATTTTTGTTTCCCCTTTCCCATTCTCCCTCAGGCTGCTGAACAACAATCAGCTCACCGGCCCCATACCTGCTGACATTGACGCGCTCACAAAATTAGTGGACCTGTAAGACATCGCATCCCTACCTTGTGGCTTTCCGTTGCTCGCTCTACCTAGTCTCTTGTTTTGTCTCTCATCTATCCTTGCCTTCTTCTTGCTCACATGGCATCACCCATCCGCACCCTGAGCCAACATTGGTTTTTCCACCCGATGCTGCTTTTGGCAAACCCCGCAACCACCAGATCTCTCAATATCAACAAGCTCTCTGGGCCCATCCCTGCCTCCATTGGCTCCCTCAAATGCATCACAAATCTGTATACTATGCTTTTCCCTGCTCGTTTTCCAACACAGAAAATACCCTGTTTTGGTTGTTAACACCAGTGTGCTAACCAACCAGGCTAAATGGGCATGCTGGTGTATCGTAAAATTCGGTGGTTCTTTTACGGTCGTCGTGTCTTTAAGTATATCCTGTCAAAGAATTGGCTGTTTTTTGCTAGACAAGTTTGGTCTCCTAAAGAAGGTAAAAGAAAACTGTTGGTTATAATTGTTTTCATCACCACAAAGGGACCCATGCAAGTAAGGGCTAACTGTTGTGTCAACAAGAAGAAATGACTCATGGGGTGGTTCCGTGATTCAATAAGACGAACGTGTTTTTTTTTTTTGCTCTAGGATTTCTCACAGGAGCATATGATAGGATACCAATATTTTATGACAACATTTGAAAAAACAACCACATTTTTTAACCTTGAGTATAAATTAAATCAAAATGACGGTCAGTTAGCATGTTTCTTTCTAAGAAAAACTAGTAAATGTTATTCCTATGTAAATACAAGGAAACAATCAGATTTAACAATCTCGTCTCCTTGTCGTTTCTTTCGCATGCTCCCATGCGCACGCGTTCCATCAAGCTCACAGGCTCCATCCCTCCCTCCTTTGCCTCACTGAACGTTCTCAACTACCTATGGGTGCTGTGGCTCCACTGTTACTCTGCCACTAACAACCCACCTCTGCTCCTGCTGCTACTCTGCACCACTGCTGCTTCTCCAAGAACCAAAGCCAGTAGGATTCATTCTTTTTCTCAAGAGCTTCATGGGCCCGGTTTACAGCCTTCCGGAGCCGCTGCCTCCGCATCCTTCCCTCTCCACCCTCCACTCTGTCATCTCTGCTGTTCCCCCAGAAATCTGAGCTCCAACCAACTGTCCGGTCCCATCCCAGAGGAGATTGGAGCCATGCTCGCCCTCACCAGGCTGTCAGTCACTCTCCACCTCAGTCGCTGCAACCTTTCTCTTCCTGATTTTGTCCCTCCCTCGCCTGCCCTCACATTATGTTTGTATCCTTGGCTATGCACACTAGCTTATTGTAGCGTGCATGCACACCAGCTTACTGTAGCGTGCATGCTTCCTCCCCTCACTTGTTTCCTCCCTCCATTTCTCTCACTCCGTGCCCGCTTTTTATCTTCCCTGCGCACCTCTCTCCCAGGGATCTTTCGGAGAACAATCTTACAGGCAGCATCCCTGATACATTGGGTGGACTCAATAAGCTGGAATTCCTGTAAGTTGCATTTTCATAATGTGCATCTGTTGTCCATCGTAATACATGACACATTAAAGCACCTTAAGCTCAACTGCTGATGACAAAAAAGCTGATGACGAAACTGCTGATGTTGAAACTGCTGATGACGAAACTGCTGATGACGAAACTGCTGATGACGAAACTGCTGATGACGAAACTGCTGATGACTAAACTGCTGATGACGAAACTGCTGATGACTAAACTGCTGATGACGAACGTTCCAGAAGTCTCAGTCCTTACCTCTTGATTATCTGAAAAGCCAAATTATTCCAGAAACCGTTGCAGTTCACTAACTTGATCCTCACCTTAACCAGTACTAATCCTGGCCACATTTGCATCCAACCCTTGAACCACTATCTGCTACCACAGCGTTATATACTTCGCCATACATGTGTGGTCGTAGTATCGGTTGCTCCATACATCTCGGTTTCTCCACATGTGTGTTGTGAAGTCTTAAGTGTATCGCCATGTTACTTCGCATCTCCAATTTCTCAGATTGTTACGCAAGAATCTGCTTTCCAAAGCGATCCCTGATGTGCTTGGCTCGCTCAAGGCACTGCTAGCTCTGTAAGTATCTGCCAGACAAATAGGATTCTTTCTTGCATTGCGCCTCTTTCTCTTGGGTGTTCGGCTGGTCACTTGTGGTCAACCTGTCACTTCCCACAATTTGGTTAACTTCTGCTCTCTTCACTGAAATTTATTCTGCAATTGTCGTACACGCTTCCATGCAATTAACATCTGGTAATGCTGAATGTCCACCTTGTGAGTGAAGGAATCCAATGTCACATCTTGTTTCTATTTCCCACCTCATTGTTTACGCACTTGTCCTTCCCCTATTTTCTGCAGTGACCTTTCTACCAACCAGCTTTCAGGCACCATCCCGAACAGCTTCAGTGACTTTGGTAGATTGAAATTCTTGTGAGTGCAGGCACATGAACCCCTTGATTATGTACCTTCTTAACAAACACTGACATAATCCTACACAATACTGGTAGGAACCTATGTTAAGAAAAGATACCTGAACAGCATCACAGACACAAAATTGTATGCTATTGTTCTCACTAATTCCTGAAACACTTCTTACAAGAATGTATGCCAGCTCTTAACAATGGTATAGAATATGAATAAAAAACGAGCCATGTTAATGTATCTATGGTAGACATGAGCAAATTTTTGAATGCCTGTTCGGTTCGTCCGAACATGTTTCGTGACCAAACCGGACCGAACATGTTTCTTGGCAAAAAATGTTTGGCCGAACATGTTCGATGTTCGGAAGAGGGGGGGAGGGGGGGGGGGAGGGGGGGGAGGCGACGAGGGAGGAGCTGACCCACTGAAAACACACTCTCGAACCTTGCACATATTTGGGATCGCCCCGAACATGCAGATGTTCGCCCCCTATCACGAACCTCGAACACTCTAAATCCCCGAAAGATGTCCGGGCGAACCGAACATGTTCACTTTTGCCCCCTTTACATGTTCGTGCAGGGCGAACCATGTTTGGTGTTTGCTCATTGCTCATGTTTAATCCATGGTATAAACATCGCCGATCCTCGCACTGGCAGTCTGACTTGAATACCAGTAGAGCCTTGCGCCATAAGTGGTAATGTGTACCCAATATTGTCCCTTATATCATATGACCCACAGGTATCTTTACAAAAATCTTCTGTCTGGAAGTATTCCTACCAGCATGGGCACCTTGACGTCTTTGGTGTCTCTGTAAGGCATCTCACACTTCTGCCTATCAATCTTCTGTGTTCCTTGCTCATACCGAATCAAATCTCTTCTCTGAGTTGACCTATGCCTTCAAATCACACAAGAGCCTCATCTGTTCTGGCAATAGATCGTACATTTGGTTTTCCACGTCACCGTACTGATCCCCCACTTCCCCAACCCCCAACCTTCCTGCCCACCTGCCTTCCACCTTCCTCCACACCTTTCCTTGCTGTCAACAGTTCTCTTGATTCCAACAAGCTGTCGGGTTCTGTGCCCTCCTCTCTCACAAAGCTCACAGGAGTCACAAGCCTGTAAGCTCATACAGGAACAGCAGGTTTCCAATATTTCCAGTCCAGAGGTCAAGAAATCTCAGTGTAGCAAGTAGCTCCCTACTGAGTATTTGAAGGCACGCACGCCTCTTCGTTTCCAGCACGCCTCCTCGTGATAGGCAGTAGCGTTCATGGGTCCTGCAACAATGATGGTTTTATCAAGATGCGGAGTCTACAAATTTGTCTCATTTGAGAACAGTTCCTGAAGTTCCCCATTTGAGTATGTCTCTTTTCATTTTCCCAAAAAACTCCCTTGCGTTTCACAGGGTTCTTGACAAAAATCAACTCACTGGCTCTATCCCAGCAGGCATCAGCTCTCTCACAAATCTCGTAGTCCTGTAAGCCACTTACCTTCTTCTCATGCACACACCTTCCGGCTCTTCTCATCTTCCCTTGTAAATGATGAATACTCGAAATTCTCATTCCCACCATGCAGCTCTTACCAGGATTCGTGTATCCAGCCACCATCAAGACATGAAAAGCACGAACAAATCAAAGACACACCTCGTTCCATAGTGATGGCCAATCTAATCCCCTCCTCCCGTCCCCTCTACTCTAATCAGAGCCTTGTCTCGCAACCATCTTGCTGGATCCATCCCTCACTCCATCGGTGCCTTCTCCAGTATATCTATCATGTAATCCTCACCAGAATATTCTCCATGAATTGCTCTTGAGCGTATCTGCTTTGTACTGCTCACTTCCATTTCGTGACCTGCCAGCTGCTTTCTTATACAATAAGTTGCTAACGCGCTCTCATCTTCATATAACGTTTTCCCTTGCCGGTTTCTTTCAGCAAACTGCAGCGCAATCTTCTCACTGGAACAATTCCTGTGGCCATTGGGGACCTTTCCCGACTGGGTTACCTGTAAGCCCATTGAATTAATTTTTGTGATTAACACAAAATCGTGCAATTATCGCAATGACAATCATTGAATATTCAACAGGAGTATATAAGTCAGATAATGTTTTGTTGTTTAGTAGATGAGTCCAACAGTATTCAAGATTATTTTGTAGGATTGAATTGTTTGGTGTAAAAAAATTAATGTTTAGTATATTCAATATGTTCCTGTATGGCTTGTTAAATCTGTTGATTAAAGATATCACGTCCAAGAGTAGTCAAGATATACCTAGCTGTAAGGCCTTCTCAATTATTTAAGAATGTGCATATATACTTATCGTTTGGCCCATACAATCGCACGCCATGTCACTAACATCTCACCTCTTCTCCATGCACAGCACACGCACCAGTGTCTGTCACATTTCACGCACGGACATGCATGCATCAAGTTCCCCTGTGCTCTTTTTTCTCTTCCGTCCATGGCTAAGAAGCCAGGCCTATGTGCTCTCCTCAGTACTTATCAAACACTGCATTGCTCTTCGTCAAAGGAGCTTACTTGTCTACGATACTGATCAAGGTTGTTTTCCAACCTTGATGCTGCCTGCTTGATGCTGCATGCTTCCACCACAATTCACACCAGGTCGCTTGCTTCCAACCAGCTGTATGGTCGCATGCCTAGCACGTTCACCGAGCTCACAAGCCTCACCTACCTGTAAGCCATACTGCAGCGCCACAACACCTTCTGTAGTTCAGACAATTATTTTTTAATGGACCCACAAATTCTGTATCTCTCTCAAATTGCAAGCTGTGAGCTTCTAGAACACTTGAGGGAGCTGGTTTTGTATTGCAAACACAGCTACCTGCATCAACCATCTTAAAGGCTCCTCCACCATTGGTCGTGTTGAAATTTATGAAATTTGGATTGAAGTTTTGCATATCAGGGTTTCACACATTAATACCAATAGATTATATGGGAACCTTGGTGATGTGACTAGATTCACTACACCCGCTAGCCAAGTTAAGAAGCTGAATGAACACAATTGAACCCCATATTCATTCATCACTCCACCTCACTCATTCCACTCAACATCCTAAGTTCTAAATCCTTTGCACGCAATTTCCTGTCCTCTTCCCCAACCCTCGCCCTCCCCTCCCAGCGACCTCTCCCGCAACTACCTCACAGGCCCCATCACGCTGCCCGCCATCAGCAGCCTGCGTGTCTCCAGCAACTTCTTCTCCGGCCCTCTGCCGGACGGGGCATGCCAGGCGCGCAACTTCGATGCCAACTGCTTCACACTGCCTTCTGACTGCTCCCTGGTGGTGCAACGAAAGGAAGCAGCATGCAATGCGTTCTGTGGTATCTCATCTGCTGCGACTTCATCCTCTGCTGATGCAAGTGCTGCTGCTTGTGCCGGTAGAGGGATATGCACTCCAGACCTGGTCAGCATGTCTGCGAGCTGTTTGTGTGATGCAGGGTTCATAAAGGCTGGAAGAACCTACTGCATCTCAGAAGGTAAGCTCTTAGTTCTAACAAGCTTACAACCAGGGCAGGTACACAACATGGTTTATGACATTTGCACGCTTCCTGCAAAACCATTTCTAACCTCACTAGAGATTCTGTGTGGAGTTCCATAAGCACAAGGCACAGCAACAAGACTCCCCATCTGAACCTTGCCACCATTAGCTTTACCCAACGGTCCACATATCTCTTTGAAGCGTCTTCACTTTATGACTGGGGTTTTTCACTCTCATCCTCACCCTCACATAAGTATTCACATTGACTGCCTTGCATGGGTTCAGGCGTAATTGTAAGCCATTCAGTCAGCCAGCCTATTGTTCCGCCAACAACTGCGCTCACCAAGGGGACAGTGAAGGAGACGGGAGGGAAGTTCACTGCAGCTCCAGTGACTCTGTTTGTTTTCGAGGAAGGGCAGGCCATGTATGGGTGTGGAGCGCAACTGGCCTTCCAGGTCAACTTCACCGTCGCAATCTTGCCCCGATCAGGCCCCACGGGCAGCGGAGGCTTTGCCTTTGTCATCTCGTCAACAGACCAACTTGGAAGCGGATCCGGTGTGGGGTATAGTGGAATGGACAGCCACAGCATAGCAGTTGAATTCGACACTCAACAAGACAAGCAGCAGGGGGACATGCTCAACCAGCACGTGGGGCTGAACATTCAAGGCCAGGAAAGGTCGCTAGCTGCTGTGAAGGCGCCATTTCCTCTTAACAACAAGAAGCCGTACACGGCATGGGTGGACTATGAGCCTGGGGAGCCCGGCACCATCCAGGTGTTCCTGGCTGCTTCGGAGGTGAAGCCAGTGGAGCCGCTGCTGGAGAGGAGGGTGGCGCTGTGTGAGGTGCTGCAGGCTGGAGCGGAGCAGCAGGCGTTCTTCTTTGGCTTTGTAGCGTCCACTGCAAAGCCATTCCAGATGCAACTTATCCTCAGATCAGCAATGCACACAGGTAAGCGATGTGTTGGTGGTGATGCTCGTGGTGGTGGTGGTCGTCGTCGTCGTTGTCGTGGTGGTGGTCGTCGTCGTCGTCGTCGTCGTGGTGGTCGTCGTGGTCGTCGTGGTCGTGGTCGTGGTGGTCGTGGTGGTGGTCGTGGTGGTGGTCGTGGTGGTGGTCGTGGTGGTCGTGGTGGTGGTGGTGGTCGTCGTCGTGGTCGTGGTCGTGGTGGTGGTGGTGGTGGTGGTGGTGGTCGTCGTCGTCGTCGTCGTGGTGGTGGTGGTGGTCGTCGTGGTGGTCGTGGTCGTGGTGGTCGTGGTGGTCGTGGTGGTGGTGGTGGTGGTCGTGGTGGTGGTCGTGGTGGCCGTGGTGGTTGTGGTCGTGGTCGTGGTCGTGGTCGTGGTCGTGGTCGTGGTCGTGGTGGTGGTGATGGTGGTGGTGGTGGTGGTGGTGGTGGTGGTGGTGGTGGTGGTGGTGGTGGTGGTGGTGGTGGTGGTGGTGGTGGTGGTGGTGGTGGTGGTGGTGGTGGTGGTGGTGGTGGTGGTGGTGGTGGTGGTGGTGGTGGGGTGGTGATTGGGTGATGCTGATTGAGATTATCGCATGCATTGCTGCTCTACATGCATTGCACACATGTAAAGCTTTAGTTGCCTCTACAGCTATTTTGTGGTGCTAAGGTATCGGATTTACAGTACCACAAGTGAGACTATATGAGATTGTTCAGCCCGTTGAGTGCTTCTCAACTCTCCATGCTTTGAATCAATTCTCCATATTGTGTGGTGTTGCTCATGTGTGCCTTTTTTTTGCAGGTCTTCCTGCTGTACACAATCCAGTGGGCATCATTCCACGTAAGCAACCCTCTTTTCCATTGCATCAATGACTAATGAACTCCTGGTTCTCATATATTTTATCTCCCAATGGTCCTCTTTCAACAGCCTGGTGTTTGTATGTTATACAGCATTCTCACACTCTGTTCTGCTGTCTTTCTCTCCAGTGTTACCGATTTAATAAAGCGCATGTTTGTACAACCACATCCCTCCCCATTTCAACAACTACTTCCTCTGCTCTGAAACCACCTTCACCATCTCAGCCTTTGGCCTGAGTATTTCTCCAGCGTCATATGCGCCAGTGGGAGCCAGTCCCTTCATGCGCTACATGAGTGTGGACTACCAAGGTTTGCCCAACCAGCCGAATGAATGGCACGTCAGCAGCTCCCATTCCTGGGACTCCATGTCCTTCCTCGGCTGGCCCGTCAAGAACCAGAAGGACTGCAGTGAGTAGGCATGGTTAGACTGAATAACCTGTACAAGAGAATCTAGCCTTTTTCACACTCAGAGGTTGTGGTGTGTTGTGATTTCTTAGTGGTTTTTTTTATATATATTTTTGCGGTGGTCTTTTTCCGAAAAATGGAGGCAGGCTAGTACCCCTCTTCGTTTTCACTATCTTAATCCTTCAAAACACTACCGTCTTCCAGATGCGAGTTGGGCATATGCGGTGGTGGCGAGTGTGGAGGCGGCATACGGCATTGCACTGAACCAGGAGGCTCCACAGCTGTCAGTGGACTCGCTCTTTGCAGCAATGGGGCTCACCTCCCCTGCTGCCAAGTGCACCACAGGAAACTCCCCTGCTGCTGCCTTTGAAAAGCTCCTCACTCTACTACGTGGTGGATTTATGGGGTTTACCAATTCGGTAAGAAAGATTTGTTCGCAAATTCCATGCAACCCAGCAAGCACATTCACAATCTTTGGTACGCCATATTGTATCACTTCATCTTTTGTGATCCTTCTTCTCTCTTTTCTCCTGTGTCATCCTGTCTGTACTAGTAGGTTGAATCCAAGCTCTAAGTAGTTCTTTTATTAATATATTAATCTCCCAACTGTCTCTGTGCTCTGGCCTGCAGATATTAAGCTTCCCCATCCAGGGTGTTGAGCGCACACAGTTCAAGGGGTATGTGGGGCTCATGCTGGCAGTGCGGCGGCAGCCAGTGGTGGTTCACATCGAAGCCTCTGCCTCCACATTCGTACAATATGATGGGGTGAGTACAGATCACGATATTATGTGATATTTGTGGTCGTGTGGTTTAAAAATCCTTAGACATTGAGTGGAGGCATGGATACCTTGTAGGGGCTTCAACCGTTTATGAACATATATGCCCTACGAGAGTTACTATCATTTACATTGCCATGTAGTACCGTTGCTTGTGGCCTAATGCATATGTTGCTCAAATAATTACATTATTTTCACCATCATCCCTTCCTTTTCCAGAGCGTTAAGTACCAAGACCCTGTTTGCTACACTGGCAACCTGAACCATGCTGTTCTCGTTGTTGGGTACCTAATTTCAACAAATGATGACAGTCAAAGCTCCAATGTTCCACCTTATTGGATCATCCGCAACTCGTGGGGAGTGGAGTGGGGCGACAGGGGCCACATGCGCATGGACATTCAGGGAGGGGATGGCGTGTGTGGCATCAACGTGCTGCCTGGCATCTACCCTATTGTCAAGAGTAAGGGATGTACTTCGCTGTTCATAGCCATGCCTACAACCACTGTTCATACAATGAGACATAATCTTGCTAGGTCACAAAATTAAACGCACATTCACATTTCTCATAGCTATTCACATCTGCCATACTACTTGCGTGTCCTCTCCACATTCCCTGCAGTTCCCAAGGATCTTTGCGGCCAAAAGAGCTACAAGGGCGTTGGGGACCTGCAGCCTAGTATGAACCCGTGTGGTCGCTTCACATGCAAGCCAAATGCAAAGGCCAACACCAACGCCTGCGACTGCACCATACCTAACCAGGCCACACAACCCTTCGTTGAGGTGGCAAACGGATTAGGCTCCAACACATGTGCATACGGTGAGTCATGCTTACAGCCAAGCAAGTCTATTGAAAGAAACTATGTGGAGGTGTTCCTGCAAGTCTATTTAAAGAAACTATGTGGAGATGCTGATGCACCCATGGCGTGTTTCTGTAAGTCCACCTTTTCTGTTGGCATCCCTTACATTGCATCTCTCACTGCCCATGTTCACCCCCTCTCATGAATCCAACAGTTGACATGTGCGGTTCTTATCCTATGAACCCCTGCGCTGTGGGCACATGCGTGAATGATGGCAAGGGCGCCTACTCCTGCATCTGCCCTCCCAACTACATAGAGAGCAGGACCGTTTACAACTCCTCCACCTGTGATCCTGGTATTGCCAGTCTGGCCTCAATCACTCATGTAGCCCTTTTTTTTCTGATTCATGCATTTGTTAGAGTATGATGGGTTGGATGTTATCCCAGCAAGCTGGATTATCCAATGTGACAACCTTCCAGTGTAGCATCACCAAGCTTCAGATGACCTCAAGTGCACTTTCTTGGCACCATCTACTCCGTACGTGTGTTATTCTCCTGTCCCTCCAGCCAACACCACAGCAACTACTTTGACGGTCACCGGTGCTAACTGGTGGTGCTCCGACATCCTTTCTGCAACCGGTCTTTCCTTGGCTAGCCTTCCACAGCAAACCATGGTGAGAGAGGGCTAACCCTTTCATCCTAATATGTGGACTTGCCTTTGGTGGAGAAATCATCCGACATTATGGGGAAAAGCATTTCTCCAAGAACTAATATCTTCTCCGAAGGGCATGCCATCCAAAATACTATATCGTACACTGCAGGTGAGTGTTTATGTTTATAGGAGGTTCAATATGGAGACATACAAGGTAAACATAAACGTGAGGCAGGCATGGAGCCAGCCTAGCTAGAGCCAGCCCTGGTTTCCAATGGGCAGGGCCAACATATCCGACAATTCGGACCATGGTGGGCCAGCCCCAGGCCAAGCCCCGTGGTCCTGGTGTGTCACTTTCTTTCATGGAAGTTTGGTTTTTTCTCGAGTTCCGACTCCAGCAACCCATCGTTCAGATCTCTCTACCCGCCTTCTGTCCGAGCTGCCTCTGGGTTGTCATCAGCCTTGTTTGAGTCACGAATGGGATGGCCGCAAGTGGCTTATCCTTGTTGCTCAGGCCATGGTTCAAATTTCTCACATGCTTGGCACAACCCCAGCCAGTCCCAGCATATGCTCATTTGTAGGATGGATGTAAATGTCTGGTACTATCCAATCACACATCCTACATGGAACCCCTCCTATGTATTGCAGGCCGTGGACTGCAGCCAACCACTGGCCAAAGGCAAAGTAATTCGGCTGGGCAGCACTACTACCACCCCCTGTACTGCCTTCTTCTATACAATCAATGTGAGCCCTGGTTCCCAAGAGGAGATTTATCTAGTGAAAGCTGTGATTTTTTATTTATTGTTGTTTCTAAGTCCATGTGTCTGTATAAAACGATGCAATAAGAGGCACCCTTCTACCATCTATCCATGACCATCAACACACAACACCACTGCAATGAGCAGCAGCATTTTCTTGCAAGCCGTTGTCTCACTGTGCTGTTTCCCTTCAATAAGCCCTCCTCTGCTTTCTCTCTCGCCCTCTATCTCCTCCAGGGTGACAGCTGTTCCTCTATCAGCACCCAGCTTGGAATCTCATCGATTTATCTTATCTCTCTCAATCCCAGCCTCGACTGCTCTAAGCCCATCAAGGCAGGCCACTCTCTGTGCCTCGAGCGCAACGCCACCTTCGCCTTCACCACCCCTAAGTGCTTGCAGTACGGCATGCTCACAGCACAGGACACGTGTGAGGGCCTGCTGCAGGAGGCCTTGGAGTCTAGTGAGGAGGAACCTGAGGGGCCGGTAGCAGTGACTGCAGACAGCTGGATTGAGCTCTACCGGAACAATCCCGGCCTCATCTGTCCCCGCACAATTCCTGCATCCAGCGCCACTGTTGCCAGTGTGAACAGCGTGCAGGTGAGGTTTGGAGAACCACAGCTTTTGGGTTATGGCAATTCAATGTGTATTGGCGTGCCGGGTTTCTTTCTTTCTTTCTTTCTTTCTGTCTTTCTCTCCCTTCCTTCCTTCCGTCCTTTTTTTTTTACACTCTTCTTTTCTCCAATCCGCACATGTAATTTCTACCCCAGGTGTGCCTCATGGCAGACTACGAGTCCCTGATTGCTCACAGCTGCAAGCAGGGCAGGCTCAAGCTAGTGTCACCATCTCTGACGTGTGGGGGAGCTTTAAGCTTCTACGGTGGGGCCAAGCGTGGAGCTGTCACAAGTTTCATTGAATACAATGGAAGGACATGCTTAAGAACAGTAGGTTTGGATTTTATTTGCGTTCCCTGAGGTATTTTCTGTTTCAATGGGGGTTAACTCTTTTGGTATTTTTCCTCACATGCATTGAGGGTGCTTTCATAGGAAAATGGGCCATAGCTTGGTGATCCTACATTGTAACCACGAAAGTGTAGAACACCTTGGGTATTCCGTTATGTTTTGTTGGGCTGAGAAAAGCCCTCAAGATCTTTCAAGGCTAAGACCCTGAGTAGGAATGTTGTAGTTGCGGAAGCGTTCTTAGTGAACTTGTTGAACCAACTTGCACTAGTGTGTGAGAGCAAGAGATTGATTATAGCAAGGTAATACAAAGGTTTTTATAAGATTACAAGGAATACGAAAAGGTACAACTAAATGTTTTGCTGTTGCTGTTGCGGTTCGTTACAGTGACGACTAAGAGTGCGATATATTCTGCTTCAGCTGAGGAGAGAGCGATTAATTATTGTTTGCTCGACTGCCACGAGATAGGTCCGATAGGCTCGAGTCGGTAGATGTAGCCGGTGCGCGCTCGTCTGTTGTCGGAGTCGCCGGCGTGGTCAGCATCCACGTAGCCGATTAGCTTGGGCGTCGTAGTTTCGCTTTTGTGGTAGGTTAGGCCGATTGTCGGGGTGCTGACGAGGAAGTGAAAATTGGGTTGAGTTCGGCCATGTGATCTGCTTCTTGGCTAGCTGAGTAAGATAGGTCCGGTCGGCAAGTAACGGCTGCGAAGAGTAGACAGCCTAGCTTTCGTTGGTAGTCGCGAATGCCGGCGGGTTTGAGCAGAGCAGAGGCTTCCTTGTAATTTCCGTCGGTGTAGCGATATGGTGTGGTGATGGTAGCTGGAGTTAGTCCGAAGCGCTTGGCGATGGTGTCGGCGTATTTTGCGGCGCTGGGATAGATCGCGCTCTCCCCTTCTTGTATGTTGAGTCCTGGATACTGTGTCACGGTAGACGAGACGGTAAGCGCGAGATCCCGCTACAGCTCCCCTTCGAACCAAGTCGTGATGTCGTCAGTTGAGCCGATGTAAAGCAGGTCATCTACGTAAATGACGAGCAGGATATAATCGGTCCCTTTAGTGAGTCAATACATTCCTTTAGTGACGCGGCAGGACAGCACGACGCGACGGGACAGTAGAGACAGGCGCGAAGCGACGTGACAGCAGGGATGACGGGTCGAGACGGGACAGCAGGGGGGACTGGACGAGACTGGACAGAAGGGGGGACGGGACAGGACGGGACAGCAGGGGGGACGGGACGGGATGGGACAGCAGGGGGGACGGGATGGGACGGGACAGCAGAGGGGGACGGGACGGGACAGCAGGGGCGGCGCGACGGCAGGCGCAGCGGGCGCTAGGGCATGAGAGAGACGAGCGCAATAGGTGCTAGGGGCATAACGAGCACTAGGGTACGGGACAGACGAGCACGATAGGCGCTAGGGGCGTAACGGGCACTAGGGTACAGGACAGGCTCGGGCGCTACGGACGTGAACGAGAGGAACGGGATCCCACAGGATCCTAACCTAGGTGATACCATGTCAAGAATGAAAGTGTTGATGTGACTAAGGTTGGTTGGGTACATAAACCTAACCCTATCAGTTGTACCCCCTATAACACACATCACTAAGACTACAATATTTGACAATCTGGGTGTCCTTGTTGGTGCAGTGTGCTCATGTGCTGGCATAGTATTGCCACCATTTTGAAGGCGGGTGTATTGGGAAACTTTGTCCCGATAAAGTCGCATTCAGGGACCTTACACTCAGCTTCCCTACGGTAATAGATAAGGCTGATGCACTATACACATAATCAGGGATGAAATGTAAACACTATAACCGTAATCTGATCCAATCAGGGTTCACGAATAATATAAAAAATCAGGGGACAATAGCTCACATTGTCAAATTAATAATACCGTACCATTTAGTCTGATAGCATCAGCCCTGAATACGGTGCACGAACTAGCAGCCAAGGAAGGTCTCTTATTGTGCTGGTGGTGGATGCTGGGCCGACAAGTCGCTTACCTACACACCACACAATTGAAAGGGATAGAGAATGATGGGGTTGAATAGATGGAGGGAAAACTGGCAGAAACAAAAATCGGATGGAATGAGAGGGAGGGTAGGAGGAAGGGAGAGCCAAGGTGAAGCCAAGAGAGGTGAAGGAGAAGGGACTTAAGCACATGGTATTACTGCCCTGCTGCTATAATCCTTAACCCATTTTTCCCCTTTCTTCCTCCTCCCCAACCTCCCTTACCACCACATTCCCCCCAACCCCCCTTCCTCATTTTCAAGTGTTGCTGACTCTGGAGAAAGGGGTTGGCAGGGAAACATTTATGGTGCGGGCCTGCATCTAGGGGGGCAGCAGGCGCCACATGCTTGGGGTGCAGGAAGGAGGTGACAGAGAGGAAGAGCACAGCAACCAGTGCCACCTGTTTGTGGGAGAAGGGTGGGGCAGGTTACCCGACAAAAAGAACGAATGGGCATATGAGAGTGGAGGAAGGGAGGGCGAGACGGGAAGTGGTGAGAGCTCACATTGAGTTTTGATGCATTGGGTGGATGCCTGGGGATGAGAGAGAGAAGTGGGAAGAGGATGAGATGGAGAAGAGCACGTGGGATGCAGATGTAGGATGGCTGGACCAAGGGAGACCGAGAGGGAGGGAGGGAGGGAGGGAGGGAGGGAGGGAGGGTGGGAGGGCTACCAAACAGGAGTGAGCTACCAAACAGGAGTGAGCTACCAAACAGGAGTGCGCTACCAAACAGGAGTGTGCTTTGCGGCTACCAATAAACATGAATTCATTTGCACGATTCTGCTCCCCTGCTGTTTCCTGTGGTGGAGCAGATGTGATAGTGAGATGGGTTGGGAGTGGGAGGGGTCGGAGGGTGGGGGTGAGAAGGATTCTTTTTTACTATTATTATCAGGTGCTATAACATGCAATAAGGAGCACAGTTTGCAGGTATCAAAAGACGTAATACCATTTGCATGACTCTGCTATCCTGCTGTGCTGCTGGTGGGGCATGTGCTGAAAGCAGGAGAATGATGAGAAAGGAATGGGAGGGCAGGAGGGGGAAGGTGAGCGGGGGGAGAATGAGGGGTTGGGTTGGGGACAAAAGGGATTGAAGGGAGCAAGAAGAGGGGGGTTTAATAGGGGTTGTGGACAATTTAAGAATACGATTGATGGCTGGGAACTGCAGAATGAAGGCACGGGGCGGATAACAGAGATACGAGAACAGGCACGAGGGACCAGAAAAGGGCAAGCATGTAGTAGAGGAAATGGGGTGGCAAGTAAACATTTCGATACACAGCAAGAAGACATGGAGGCAGGAGATGAGACAAAGGGCACTACACGAGGATAGGGATTCACTTGCCATCATCGTTTGTGCAATCCCATACTCACCAGCAGTATTAGCAGTACCAGCAAGCAACGGCACCATTCACACCAGGGTCAGCAGCTAGCAGAATAAGCAGAATTGTCAGCCAACGGTTTTCTAGACCAGCCAGCACCGGCAGCAGCAGCAGGGGCTGCTGTCATGCTTGCTCGGGTTTCCATTCGTGCTGCTGCCTGTAAGCACCACTGACATGGCCGCACATGTGTAGGAGGTCTATCTCAAGGGGTTTCAGGGAAAGAGCAAAGTGCGAAGAAGCGTGGGGAGAACGCGAGAAAAGGGGGAGGACACTGGGGCCAGGTGCACAGAGAGACGCTAGGGGCGCATGTTCCTGTTGTGCATCTACGTTGGAAAATACGAGTACCGAGTATAATACGTTAGCGTATTATGCACTTGGTATATACGCGGTACGCCAAGGCTGGTGTACTGCTGATACGCAAAAATACGCTGGTGGGCAGATAAAACTTTTTTTCCCGGGCAGGTATAAAAAAACCTTTTTCAGGGGGGGGGGGGGGGGGGGGGGTTCAGGCCGACAACAACACATGTCAATTTTTTATTTCAGAAATATCCAGAAATATCGAAAGGCCAGCCTCAACAGGCTGCGTGTTGATCGCACTACTAGACGCGTGAGCAGATGCTACATTGCTCGTCGCGCTAGGAGGGGTGGAGTTCGATGCCATGGCGCGCTAAGGAACGGTAAACTGCTTGAGGAAAACGGGAGATCTGAGCTCGGGAATAAAACAGAGGAGGAGAGAGTCGAATGAAGGATAGGAAGGCATCAACGAGTAAATGCTCAGATGACGTGCTGGACATTTGAGAGGGGTGGTTGGATATGAGAGGTTTGGTGGGGTGATGTGTGGTTGGGGTGGTGGGAGGTGTGGATTCCGAAATTTGAATCTCAGACGTGGGTTGGGCGATGTGCTTGGTCGCGGTAACCAGTCGCGAAGCCCTAATAAATGTCGCAAATTTTTTTCAATTTCATTTTTTTTTTTCGCCGGGTTGCCCGGGCGTTTTTTCACGAATTCGAAGCGTATTAGCGTACCAAGCACATACGCAATCGTATATACGTGGTACGCCAGCCTACCCAGAGCGTATTTTCCAACATAGTTGTGCATGAGCCATGAGGGCCCCTTACACGTCTAAGAGGTTCATCTAGGGGGAGAGGGGGAGGAGTTGGGTGGGGTGTGCAGAGATAACTGCAGCAACGGGAGCTAGACTACGGGCTAGGCACGGGTGCTCGTGTGATCTCTGCGTTCCTTAGTCGTTTGCTTGTGTGTCCTCTGCTTGCACATTCACGGGGAGATTTTGCAAGAGTTTCACTAGCAAAGATTGACAACAATGGTAGCAAGAACATTGGCAACACAGACTACATCAGAGCTAGCTAGGCTGTTGGTCGACCTCCAGCGCAAAACGGTCGACCGCGCTCCAGCGCAGCAGAGCTCGCACCGCTCCAGCGTTGCAGAGTAGCGGTTCGCCAACGTTCCAAGTCCACGGTGTGCCAACGCTGCAGCAAGTCCGCTGCACAGCGTTGCACCCACAGAACAACGGTGCACCTGCTTCGCAGGTGCGTGCAGCTGGTTGGTGCGCACTTCCTTGTCACGCGCATAGCACAGACGCCTAGCAAACTCCAGCGACACCAGCCACGTCGACCTCGTGATACCACCCTCGAGGTCAGCCTCGCAAACTCCACCTCGGCGACACTCGCGCACGTCGCCTGTGTATCCCGGTCGACCGGGCAACCACGCCTGATCGACCAGCACAGTCCGTAGCCACCAATGCCCGGCGTCCAGACGCCCAGGACGCCGTCCGAACCCCCCAGGTCGGCGTCCAGACACCCAGGACGCCGTGCAGACCTCCAGAGCGGCATCCAGCCTCCAAGGACGCCGACCAGATGCCCAGGTCGGCGTTCGGGCCCCCAGGACGCCTAGGTCGGCGTCCCGGCCCTCAGGACGCCGTGCAGACGCCCAGGGAGGCGTCCCAGGCTCCTAGGACGCCGTGCAGACGCCTACGTCGGCGTCCAGCTTCCCAGGACGCCGTCCAGGCGTCCAAGACGGCGTCATCCTGCTCGGCGCCCTTCAGCCAGGCGCCCTCCAGCTCGACGCCCTTGCAGTGGCCCTCGTGCCCACTGCTGCAGGTCGGCTGCAACCCCCGCACATCCGGCCACGAGGTCGGCTCCACCCAAGCGAGGACGGGGCCAAACAACGCTCCTGTTGACAGGGTGGTAGAGGAGGTGGGGATGAAGGGAAAGGAAGAGGGGATGGAGGAATCAGTGTCACTGACAGAGGTGCATGGGGTCCAGCAGGAGAGGGGGGGGGGGGGGGGGGGGGGGAGCGGGAGAGGCAGAGGGAAGGCAAAATGAGAGGCGGGGGGAAAGCGGGATAGACATACAGACACAAGGGGCACATGATTTTGCCGACATGGTGAAGAGCGTGGGGGACATGGGAAAAAGAAATTGTCTCAGATACAGTCCAACTCACTTGCACCATATTTTAGGACTCGCACGAGAAACTGTCCAGTTGAGACACTGCCAATGGGCGAGTGAGGACAGCAAAGGGGAGAGAGTTGGGGAGAGGTGGGGGAAGAGGGGAGGAGAGAGGGGGGGGAAGAGGTGGGGAGGGGCAAAGAGGGGGAGGACGGAAAACATGTTGCTGATGCAGGGAGCGACGAAGGGGGCTCATGCTGGGGAATGTGCTCGACCTTCCCAAGCACTGCTCATAACTGCTTTTAAAAAGCAGGGGGAAGGGAGGCCACGAGGGGGAGACATCAACGGGGAATGGGGAGAAAAGATGGATAAGGCTCGACTTTGGAAAACTGGGAGGACGAAAGTGGACGATCATGATCATTAAACAGAGCCAAGTCAGACAAATAAATTGAGAGAAAATCCCGAGAAACAAGAGGGTGAAACGTGGGAGGCCATCCCTCCTTGTAAACCGCCTCAAATTGCCCTCTGCTAGGTGGCCTGGCTTTCGTGCATACATGCACTCCAGAGGGAATGTGTCGCCTCTGGCAACTGCAGGATGGGTGGGGGAAAGGAGAGAGGAGGAGAGGAGAGAGTCAATGCAAGAACACTGCAAAACTATCAGCATGGTGCACAAGCATAAACATTCAGCTCACAACCATTAGCATACTGCAGCTCTGCACATTCCCCCCTCCTCTGCTCTCTCTTCTTGTCTTCTCCCCCATTCACCACTTGTACTAACCAACATTCTGCAGTCAGTGCAGCGCAATCTGCATGACCGTCTGCCTCGACCAACTCTCCCAGCATCTCCTCCTTGCGTCTCACTCTGACTATCACTGCTCACGCAAACGATCCCCTCTTCCCACCCCGTCCCAAGCCACTTCCTACCTCCACCCCCAAGGTGACCCCACCTACAAATCAGCCTCTCTTCCTCTCCCTCGGCAAGAAACCTCTTCCCCAGTCCCTGCCCTCCTCTCCCTCCCCTCCGCCCCCCTGCCCTCCCAGGCTCAACCATCCCCCACGTCCCATGCCCCACCAAGCGCCCCCAGTCCCAAACCAAGGCAGGCCAAGCTGCTCCCTCGTCCTCCATGGTGCAGCTTGACCAACCTCTCCCTAGTTGCCTCCTCTTTCCTCCCCTTCTGCTCCCTTACCCCCACACCATCCCCCCTTCCCAAGTAACCCCAGGCCCCCCTACTCCTCCCAAACAGGCCAAGCCGCACGCCCTCCTGGGTGCAGCTTGGCCAGCCTCTCCCACTAGACCTGCTCTCATCTGCAGCTTGGCCAGCCTCTCCCCACTAGCCCTGCTCTCATCTGCAGCTTGGACAGCCTCTCCCTGCTAGCCCTGCTCTCATCTGCACCTTGGCCAGCCTCTCCCCACTAGCCCTGCTCTCATCTGCACCTTGGCTCGCCCACCTGCACCGCCCCCACCTTGTTGCCCACCTGCACCGCCCCCACCTTGTTGCCCACCTGCACCGCCTCCACCTTGTTGCCCACCTGCACCGCCCACACCTTGTTGCCCACCTGCACCGCCTCCACCTTGTTGCCCACCTGCACCGCCCCCACCTTGTTGCCCACCTGCACCGCCCCCACCTTGTTGCCCACCTGCACCGCCCCCACCTTTTTGCCCACCTGCACCGCCCCCACCTTGTTGCCCACCTGCACCGCCCCCACCTTGTTGCCCACCTGCACCGCCTCCACCTTGTTGCCCACCTGCACCGCCCTCACCTTGTTGTCCACCTGCACCGCCTCCACCTTGTTGCCCACCTGCACCGCCCCCACCTTGTTGTCCACCTGCACCGCCTCCACCTTGTTGCCCACCTGCACCGCCCCCACCTTGTTGCCCACCTGCACCGCCCCCACCTTGTTGCCCACCTGCACCGCCTCCACCTTGTTGCCCACCTGCACCGCCTCCACCTTGTTGCCCACCTGCACCGCCTCCACCTTGTTGCCCACCTGCACCGCCTCCACCTTGTTGCCCACCTGCACCGCCCCCACCTTGTTGCCCACCTGCGCCGCCTCCACCTTGTTGCCCACCTGCACCGCCTCCACCTTGTTGCCCACCTGCACCGCCTCTTCCACATTTCCCCGTCCGCTCCTTGCGCATCCACTAGTCTCGTGCCACATGGCAGCATGTGGAAGGCGCAGCGTTGAGCTGGTGGTGGGTGGTGGTACAGGGGGCGAGGCATGGAGACATGGGAGGATGAGAGGCGATGAGGATGGAAAAGTGCATGTGGTGACACTGAAGGTAAATACATCACAGCCCATTATTCACTGTCTGTCTTGCCACACTCCCATCTCCTGTCCCTGGCCCTTCCCCTTTCCTGCCTCCCCTCCCCTTTGTTTTTGTTCTCCCCCACCCCCCCCTCGTGAATGGCCAGTAACGGCCAACCAGCAGCAGCGCATCTGCCTCAGCAGTAACGACTAACTCCCCACGCCTTCCTACTTCTCAGACCCCCATCTACTTCCACCAATCAGAAAACCATAACCCCGCTCCTTTCTCTCAGCTCCCACATCTTCTTTCACTTCCACCCCCCCTCCACCCCTCCCCCCCCCCTCTTCTTCCCCCCCATCCCCACCCACCCAACCCCCTCTCTGCTCCTCACTCATCGTTCTCTACCTCCCTAATCTCTCTCGTCCCATTCCCCCATCAAGTCCTCTCCCATGCTCCTGTCCCCTGCCCCTCTCCCACGTCCCTCTCCCCCTTCGTCCATGCCGATCCCCACACCAACAACACAATCAAATGTCAACATATCTCAGCACTCCACTGCCACATCCCAAACAAAAGGTCCTGAAGGAATGGAATGAAGCCACCAACCAAGGATTGACAGGTGAGTGAGAGGCGCAGAATGGAGGGAAGGGTGGTGAGGAAGGTGCACGGAAAGGAGGGGTGGAACTTGGAAGGGTTAGAGGAAACGAGAAGAAGTGTAGGAGTAGGCAAGGGAATGAATCTTTACACGGATGGAGTGAAACAGAGAAGGGTGGGGGTGGCGAGGTGAAGGGAGTAGGGGGAGAAGGGGGCCGGAGAAAGGGCTTTCATAAATGAATATGAGCGCATGCATGGCACGTGGGCACAGTACCACAAGGGAGAATCGCAAAAGACGAGTCTATGCATGACGACGAAAATCAGAATGACGGGGAGGGGCGTGAGAAGGTATGAGAAGCTAAGGAGGCTTCTTTCCGCCATGCAGCACCCAGCCATGCAGCACCCAGCCATGCAGCACCCAGCCATGCTGCACCCAGCCATGCTGCACCCAGCCATGCAGCACCCAGCCATGCAGCACCCAGCCATGCTGCACCCAGCCATGCAGCACCCAGCCATGCTGCACCCAGCCATGCAGCACCCAGCCATGCAGCACCCAGCCATGCAGCACCCAGCCATGCTGCACCCAGCCATGCAGCACCCAGCCATGCTGCACCCAGCCATGCAGCACCCAGCCATGCAGCACCCAGCCATGCTGCACCCAGCCATGCAGCACCCAGCCATGCTGCACCCAGCCATGCTGCACCCAGCCATGCAGCACCCAGCCATGCTGCACCCAGCCATGCAGCACCCAGCCATGCAGCACCCAGCCATGCTGCACCCAGCCATGCTGCACCCAGCCATGCTGCACCCAGCCATGCAGCACCCAGCCATGCAGCACCCAGCCATGCTGCACCCAGCCATGCAGCACCCAGCCATGCTGCACCCAGCCATGCTGCACCCAGCCATGCAGCACCCAGCCATGCAGCACCCAGCCATGCAGCACCCAGCCATGCAGCACCCAGCCATGCAGCACCCAGCCATGCAGCACCCAGCCATGCTGCACCCAGCCATGCTGCACCCAGCCATGCAGCACCCAGCCATGCAGCACCCAGCCATGCTGCACCCAGCCATGCAGCACCCAGCCATGCTGCACCCAGCCATGCAGCACCCAGCCATCCAGCACCCAGCCATGCTGCATCCAGCCATGCTGCACCCAGCCATGCTGCACCCAGCCATGCAGCACCCAGCCATGCTGCACCCAGCCATGCAGCACCCAGCCATCCAGCACCCAGCCATGCAGCACCCAGCCATGCTGCACCCAGCCATGCTGCACCCAGCCATGCAGCACCCAGCCATGCAGCACCCAGCCATGCTGCACCCAGCCATGCAGCACCCAGCCATGCTGCACCCAGCCATGCAGCACCCAGCCATCCAGCACCCAGCCATGCTGCATCCAGCCATGCAGCACCCAGCCATGCTGCACCCAGCCATGCAGCACCCAGCCATGCAGTGTTAAAGTAGCAAATTGAACAAGTAACTTGATTAGAAGAGAAACCTAGCATACATAGTTGGAAGAGAGGCTTGGAAGAGAAGGGTGAAGGTGACCATAGGTTGGGTTGACCTCACTTGTAGAAGTGAGGCAACCCTAGGCCCACTTGGCTTGAGATGACCTCACTTGTGGGAAGTGAGGCACCCATAAGCCAAGTGGGTTGCATTTGGGGGCTCCACCACAATTGGGTGGATTGGCACCCCAAAGTGCAAGACTACACCCAAAGTTGGGTGTAGTCCCAACCCAACTGTACACCACAATTGGTGTACAGTCACATGTGTTGGCATGCTACACAACATATATTTTAACACAACCCCTTAGCATGCTAACACAGGAAGAGAACAACCCCTGAATCAAGGGGCGCCCGGGCGAGCGAGGCCAATGAGGCGGAGGAAAGCAGAGTGCGCAGGGCGAAGGAGGGCCTTAGTGAAGATGTCGGCCAAGTTGGCCTCGGTCGCAATCTTGCGAACGGCAATAAGGCCCTTCTGGACGAGCTCGCGAATGAAAAAGTAGCGGAGCTTGATGTGTTTGGAGCGGGCGTGATAGACGGGGTCCTGAGTGAGATGGATGGTGCTGGCATTGTCGCACCAGAGGGTGGGGCACGTTTGGGGGGCGCCAAGCTCTGCAAGAAGGAAACAAAGCCAGCAGGACTCCTGGGCGGCCATGGTGCCAGCGTAGAGCTCGGCCTCGCAGGTGGAGAGAGAGATGGCGGAGGAGCGGGTGGAGCGCCAGCTGATGAGGCCGCTGCCAAGGGTGAAGCTGTAGCCCTGGGAGGAGCGGCGGTCCGGCTGCGTGTCAGCCCAAGAGGAGTCACTGAAGCCCGAGAGAAGAGGAGGGGAAGGGCCACCAAGGGTGAGAGCAAGGTCCTTGGTCCCGCGAAGGTAGCGGAGGACCCGCTTGGCAGCCTTCCAGTGCTCCTCAGTATGACGACCGGTGCCGACGAAGCGGGCGAGCACGCTGATGGGGTAGGCGAGGTCGGGGCGGGTGCACATCATCGCGTACATCAGGGACCCAACGAGCTTGGCATAGGGGTGGGGGGAGGAGGTGGGGGAGGAGGGTGGTGCAAGTTGGTGGCCGAAAGGGAGGGGGGTGGAGACAGGCTTGGCCTGCGCCATGTCGAACTTCTCCAAGACTTGGCCGATGTAGTGGGACTGTGAGAGGGTGATGGTGCGAGCAGGGCGGTTGCGCGTGATGGCCATGCCCAAGTAGTGAGTGAGGGCGCCAAGGTCTTTGCACTTGAGACGCTGCTGCAGGGACAGCTTCATCTGCTCCATGTCGGCCCTGGTGTCAGAGAGCAGGATCATGTCGTCCACATACACCAGAATGAAGAATCGGCGGGGGGAGGAGCGGATGAAGAGGCTGGCGTCGGAGTGGGAAGCAGAGAAGCCGAGAGACCCTAAGGTGGCAGCCAGCTTCGCATGCCACTCACGCGGTGCCTGCTTCAAACCGTAGACAGGGCGGCGCAGCTGCCAGACAGTGTTCTCAGGGAAGGCTGCGTGGAACCCGGGGGGTTGCCGGAGGAAAATGCGCTCGTGCAAGTCACCCTGCAGGAACGCATTAGAGACGTCCATGGAATCGATCTCCATGTTGTCACGTGCGCCAATGTCGAGGGCGGCGCGAAGGGTGGGTGGTTTGGCGGTGGGGGCGTAGGTGAACCCGTAGTCCTCAGCCCAAGTCTGCGTGAACCCCTTGGCGCAGTAGCGGGCCTTGTACACCGGTTCCTCGCCCGGCAGCTACTTCACCCAAAAGACCCATTTCCCGTCCACGAGGTTGGCGCCGGCTGGGAGGGGGACATCGACAAAGGAGTTGTTGCGAATGAATGCCTCACACTCCAGGAGGATCGCTGCTATCCATTTATCCGTGTCAGGGCAGGTGATGGCTTCCTAGAAGGTGGAGGGAGTGAAGATGGTGGGGGTGATGGTGGCGCCAAGGACAGGAAAGCCCAGGAAGTCAAGGTAGAGGGAGGCAAGGAACGAAGTGTGCTCCCGAATGTTGAGGAACTCCTCATGGGAGTCCTCAAGGAGCTGAATGGAGGCAGGAGGAGGAGCCCCAAGGATTTTGTCCACCGAGCGGGTATGGATGTAAGGGAGGAGGAAGGGGGAGGAGCGGGAAGTAGCACGGCGCCGCTGCTGCTGCTGGTGCTGCTGAAGCTGCTGCCCTGTTGTTGTGGCTGCTGCGGACCGTGCTGCTGCTGTGTCTGCTGCTCCTGACTGTGCTGCTGCTGCTGCTTCTGTCCCGGTTGCTGCTGTTGCGGCTGCCCCGGCTGCTGCTGCTGCTGCTGCTGCCCCGGCTGCCGTTGCTGCTGCTGCTGTTGCCCCTGCTGCCGTTGCTGGTGTTGCTCCGGCTGCTGCTGCTGCTGCCGCGGCTGCTGCTGGTGCTGCTGCTGCCCCTGCTGGTGCTGATCCGGCTGCTGCTGCTGCTGCTGCCCCTGCTGTTGCTGATCCGGCTGCTGGAAAGGAGGAGAATGAGAGGAGGAGGGAGAGGGGGGAGGGGGTGCAGTGGAGTGAGCGGGGGAGGCGGGTGCGGCAGGGTTGTAGACGTCGGCAGAGGAGGAAGACGGGAGTGGAGCGGCGACAGGTGGGAGGAGAGGCGCTGGAGGGAGAAGAGGCGGGAGGACGGTGTCGGTCCAAGCGAGGGGGCGAGTGGGAGGAGGGAGGGGGTCAGGAGGAGGGGTGGAGTAGTAGGGAGTGGACTCGTCGAAGACGACGTCAATGCTGCGGATGAGGCGATTGGTGGGAGGGTGGAGGAATAGGTAGCCAGGGGAATCACGATTGTGCCCAAGGTAGACACACTCCAGAGCGCGAGGAGCGAGCTTGCCAGCAGCGCGGGAGCGGTCGGCCGGTGGAATGAGGACGAACGCCTTGCAGCCCCAAACACGAAGGCCTGCGGCGTCAGGCTTGGCCTTGGACCAGAATTCTGTGGGGGAGGAGGAGGGATGCTGAGGGTGGGAGCGGAGATTGAGGAGGGCGGCATGAATGAGAGCATAGCTCCAGAGGGAGGGAGGGGTGGAGGCGTGAGCAATGAGGCAGCGCGCAATCTTGGTGATCTCACGGATGCGACGCTCAGCGATGCCGTTTTGCTGAGGGGAGTGGGGAAGGGTGGAGGTCTGCTGAATGCCGTATGTTTTGCAATAAGTGGAGAGAGTATGATTGATGAACTCACCCCCACTGTCAGAGTGAAGGCGGCCTATGGGACGTTTGAAGTGGTTGCGGCACTGCTCAGCCCAGTTGATGACCACAGCCGGCACCTGGTCTTTCGTGTGAAGAAAGAAGAAGGTGGAGTACCGACTGTGGTCGTCGACGAGCACGAGCATGTACCTGTGCCCCTGACGAGAGCGGATGGGATAAGGGCCCCAGAGATCCATGTGAACAAGGTCAATGGGGGCGGGAGCGAAGGTGTGGTGACTGTGATGGGGGGACTGTTTGAGCTTGCCATGAATGCATGATGAGCATGGGGGAGCAGGGGAGGAGGGGAGGGGAGGTAAGGTGGGAGGAAGGCTGTTAAGGAGGCGAGAGGTGACGGTGGAGCGAAGTGCGGCGAAGTTGGGATGGCCGAGTCTGTGATGTAGGAGCACCGCAGGATGGGAGAGGGCAGTAGAGGAGGAGGGGGATGGGGTGGGGAAAAAGTTGGGGGGGGAGGAGGAGGCGGATGGAGTAGAGGAGGAGGATATCGGAGGGAGAGGGAGAAGGGGAGGGGGAGGGTGAGGGGGAAGAGGAAGGGGAGGGGGAGGGAGAAGGGGACCGGTGGAAGTACCAGCACGAGTGGTGACGTGACAAAAGGAGGGACGGGGTGTGCGGAGCGTGTAAAGGCGAGTGCGAGGGCAAAGGGGAATGCGCAGGAGGAAACGACCACAGGCGGTGTGATAGAGATCGCAGTAGGGAGCAAAGCCTGGGTATATGGCGGTAATGCCAACGCCTTGGAGTTCACGGTGGGAGAGGAGGTTATTGCGAAGGGTAGGGATGTGGAGACCGGTGACTGTACCGGATGGGAAGGCGGTGCAAGGAAGGGTGGAGAGGTGAGTGCAGGGGATGGAAAAGCTGGAGTCGGCACCATGAACCTGGGTGGGAAGTGGGAGGGGGGTGAGGGTGCCAGCGTCTTTTAGTGCGGTTTCGGTGGCCCCACTGTCAAGGACAAAGTCCATGGTGGGGGGGGAAGGAGAGGGAGGGAACACAGAGTACTGGAGAGTTGTTTCATGGATAGAAGAGGGAGAGAGCGGCGGGTGCTGCTGCTGTAAGTACTGTTGCTGCGGCGGCTGCTGCGGTGGGAGAGACTGTGGCGGTTGCGGCTGGAGAGATTGGGCTGCTGCTGCTGCTGGAAGCACCACCGATGCTGCTGCGGTTGCTGCGGCTGGAGAGATTGTGGTGGCTGCTGCTGCTGGAAGCACTGCTGCTGCTGCGGATGGAGAGAATTGTGGCTGGTGCTGCTGCTGGAAGCACTGCTGCTGCTGCGGCTGAAGAAACTGTGGCTGCCGTTGCTGCTGGAAGGACTGCTGCTGCTGCGGATGGAGAGAATTGTGGCTGGTGCTGCTGCTGGAAGCACTGCTGCTGCTGCGGCTGAAGAAACTGTGGCTGCCGTTGCTACTGGAAGGACTGCTGCTACTGCTGCGGCGGAAGGAACTGTGGGAGCTGCTGCTGCTGGAAGCACTACTGCTGCTGCGGCTGGGGAAACTGTGGCTGCTGCTGCTGCGGCGGGAGGAACTGTGGCAGCTGCACTGCTGGAAGGACTGCTGCTGCTGCTGGGGATGGAGAAACTGTGGCGGGTGAGGCTGGAGAGATTGCGGCTGCTGTCGGTGTAGGAAGAACTGCTGCTGCTGCGATTGCCGCGGCTGGAGGAGATGTGGGGGGTGTGGCTGGAGAAATTGTGGTTGCTGCCACTGCTGGAGGTGCTGCTGCTGCTGATGCTGGAGCTGCTGGAAACGCCGCAGATGGGGAGGGGGGGAGGAGGTGAGCAGGTGGAGATAAGGGGGGGGGGGAGGAGTGGAGGGTCGGAGTGTTGAGAAGGGAGGGGCGAGGAGTAACACTGCTCCAGTGAGGAGGGGGGATAGGGGCAGGGGGGGTAGCAGTCATGATCGATGACGGTGGGTGGACCCGCGGCGGCCAAGGGTGAAGTTGCTGCTGCTGAGGCTGCTGCACTTCCCCTGCTGCCGCTGCTGCTGCCGCTGGCAGGAGGAGGGAGGGGGGGGGTAAAGGAGGGAGACAGCGGTGGAGGGCAGAGGCGTTCAAGGTGCAGGGAGCGACGGTGACAAGGGCGCAGGCGGCTGTGCGAACGTGCGGCGGCGGGAAGGGGAGGCGGTGGCAAAGTCGGGGGCGGAGGCGGCAAGCAGGCCGCGACGACGAAGGGCGCAGGCGACAGCGGAAGGGCCGCGACGGCGATGTTGAGAGCGGCGGCAGCAAGCAGGTTGCGGCGGCGGAAAGGTGATGGCGGCGGGGAAATGGCTGCGGCGGCGAAACGAGGGACGGCGGCGACAGGCAGGCCGCGGCAACGAGGGGCGCAGGGGGAGGGGGAGGGGGGGGGGGGGGGGGGGAGAGGAGTAGGGAGAGGAGGAAGGGAGGGTGCAGTTGCGGCTGAATCTGCAGGCGGCGACGGGGCAGTCACGGCGGCAGGAAGTGCGGGCGGGGATGGCGCGGTCGCGGTGGAGGATGGGCAGGCGGCGCCGAAGCAGTGGCGGCGGCAGGGCGGCGGCGGCGCAGTTGCGTTAACGGGAACCACGGGGCGACGATGTTGCAGTTGCGGCGGGGGAAATTGCGGGCGGGTGGCGATGCAGAAGGGGCAGCGAAATGCGTGGGTGACGCAGAAGCAGGTGCGGCGGTGGGAGGGGAGGCGGAAATGCGAAATCGCGGCGGGGGGAGGGGGGGGGGGGGCGCGGGACGGTGACGACGAGCAGTCGCGGCGGCGGAATGCGCAGGCGGCGATGTTAGGTCGCGGCAGTGGGACGGGGAGGCGGCGACGTGACGTCGCGGTGGAGGGACAGGCAGGCGGCGACGAGGCGTCGCGGCGGCAGGATGCGCAGCTGGCGCTGAAGCAGGCGCGGCGGCGGGAACGCGATGACGAGACGTCGCGGCGGAGGGACGGGCAGGCGGCGACGAGGCGTCTCGGCAGCAGGATGCGCAGGCGGCGCCGTAGCAGGCGCGGCGGCGGGAACGCGGCGACGTGACGTCGCGGCGGAGGGACGGGCAGGCGGCGACGAGGCGTCGCGGCGGTAGGATACGCAGCCGGCGCTAAAGCAGGCGCGGCGGCGGGTACGCGACGACGAGACGTCGCGGCGGAGGGACGGGCAGGCGGCGATGAGGCGTTGCGGCGGCAGGATGCGCAGGCGGCGCCGTAGAAGGCGCGGCGGCAGGAACGCGGCGACGTGACGTCGCGGCGGAGGGACGGGCAGGCGGCGACGAGGCGTCGCGGCGGCGGGATGCGCAGGCGGCACCGAATCAGGCGCGGCGGCGACAGGGGGTCGCGGCGGGGGGGAGGAGGGGACAGCGGCGTTGCGCTCGCGGCGGTGGTATCCGCATGCGAGGAAGGCGTAATCGCGGCGGGAGGGGGGGGGGGGAACGGCGGCGACGGCGTAGGTCGCGGCGAGAGTATGCTAGTGATGGCTAGTTGAGCCACGTGTAGGAAAGCGTTTGTAGCTGTGGGGTGGGCCCATGGGAAAAAAAAAAACTGAAGGGAGGGAGAGGTAAGGCCTAGGAACAAGTAGCTCTATACCATGTTAAAGTAGCAAATTGAACAAGTAACTTGATTAGAAGAGAAACCTAGCATACGTAGTTGGAAGAGAGGCTTGGAAGAGAAGGGTGAAGGTGACCATAGGTTGGGTTGACCTCACTTGTAGAAGTGAGGCAACCCTAGGCCCACTTGGCTTGAGATGACCTCACTTGTGGGAAGTGAGGCACCCATAAGCCAAGTGGGTTGCATTTGGGGGCTCCACCACAATTGGGTGGATTGGCACCCCAAAGTGCAAGACTACACCCAAAGTTGGGTGTAGTCCCAACCCAACTATACACCACAATTGGTGTACAGTCACATGTGTTGGCATGCTACACAACATATATTTTAACATGCAGCACCCAGCCATGCTGCACCCAGCCATGCAGCACCGAGCCATGCTGCACCCAGCCATGCTGCACCCAGCCATGCAGCACCCAGCCATGCAGCACCCAGCCATGCAGCACCCAGCCATGCAGCACCCAGCCATGCAGCACCCAGCCATGCTGCACCCAGCCATGCAGCACCCAGCCATGCAGCATCCCAGCAGGACGCACCTGCTCGGCTGCCTGCTGGTGGCGAAGGCTAAGGCCGTCTGATCGGACAATGAATTGGCCGCCCGGACCCACTGCCTGCGCGTGCAGCGCCCAATTCCACAGCGCCCAATTCCCCAGCGCCCAGTTCCCCAGCGCCCAGTTCCCCAGTGCCCAGTTCCCCAGCGCCCAGTTCCCCAGCGCCCAGTTCCCCAGCGCCCTGTTCCCCAGCGCCCAGTTCCCCAGCGCCCAGTTCCCCAGCGCCCAGTTCCCCAGCGCCCAGCGCCCAGATCTCCAGCGAGTCGCCGCCTGTGAGAGGATGGCAGGTGGCACAAGGAGGTAGAGTGTGGGGGGAAGTGAGGAGGGGGGCTTGGGAGGTGGATTGGGGGAGAAGAAAGGTGAAAAAGGGGAGAAGGGGAGAGGGGGGGGGGGGAGGGGGGAGATGGTGGGGGGGAAGAAAAGGGAAATTGGATGTTTTTAGATGCTTGGAAAGGGTACATAATAAGTGGGCGTTTTCATCGCTCACAAAGAAGCACAGAGGGAAGATATGGAGCAAAACCTGGTGAGGAGCCAAGAGGGAACATGGCTGTTTCCGATGCTCGCCGCGACGCCGCCTCTCTCAATACACGCGGCGCTACGACCTTCTTGGTGCTAGCGGATCAGCGAGCGACGTCCGACAAACGCTCGACTCGCCGTCGCCAAGAGGAAGCGGCTTCGGATTATGCTATATATGGCCATCACTATTTATGCTATTACTGAGTCAGCTCATACCGAATCTGCCGTTTCTTTCTATATTGTCTCTTCTCAACTGCGCATTCGTGCTTCTCGCGACGGTGCGGCGGCGTCGCACAGGGGGGGTTGCGCGATGGTGAGGGGGAACGAAGGATGGACAGCGGGGGGAGAGGTGAGAGTGATGTCCCTTTTTTGAAGCGACGGATCTTACATGACATTCTGACAATCCCATAGCAAGTAGTAGGGATTAAAATATGAGCACCGCACGTTAGTGCCATCTTGCCGTAACATCTAGTCAATTTGAATATTGCACGATGATACTCTGCTCTGTCACCTCGCGATAAGCTAGGTCGCGGGCTGAGCGGGTAGTTCGCTGTGTCGTCAGTCTAGGATACTAGTGCCGAAAGGGCGTGTAAGATCCCCGTGCACATGTTTTGGCTGAATTCTGTCGACCATTTGCTCGTCAAAACCTTCGCGAAGGTCGACATATTGGTCGTAACCAGGTCGACAAAATTTCGGCCAAATCAGTGTGGCCTCCAAATCTGACACGTTTTGTATCGGATTTGCTGGCCGTTTTGCGGGGGTGGAATTTTTCGGTTTGTTCTTTTTTACGGCTTGGTGCGACGTTTTCGCGCAAATGTATGCGATGTCGTGATTTCCCTGTAGCAGCATATGCGACGTCGTTGTTTACTGTAGCCAGCCGCTGATGACAACATGGCCAATTTAAAGTCAACCATGTGTCGGAAAAGAGTCGACTTGTTTTTCGGCCACCAAATAGGAAATTAGAAGGTCGAAATTAGTGAGTTTCGCAAGCCTATGAACGACTGTCGCGACATGGTTACTTTCGCTACGGCCACCTATTTTTTATGGCCGAATCGTTGTGCACGGGGATCTTACACGCCCTAAGTCGCATTTTCAAATATGTCAGTAGCTCTTCATGTTGAAAGTTAGAAGAGAGAAGAGGGTTGAACTAACAGGAATGAGGATACAAATAGCAAACCCTAGAAGGGTTGTACTCGCTATAGAGCATCCCACTACAGGCTAGAGCATAAGATAACATTCTGACACACCCCCATAGCCAAAGTGGGGTGTAATCAGCAGAGCAAGCAAAGCAGTACAAGCTCAGGGTGGATCACAATGTCACCACACATTCTGAGCACAAGTTCAAGAAGCAATAGTTTAGAGTTCACAATTATGAGCAAAGCTAGTGGTAGTCACAACGGGCAAGTGAGGAGGAGGAGAGAGAGTGAGGGGAGAGGAGATAGGAGGCGATGGCTGAAGCTGCAGACACACGGGCAACAGGAGGCAGACTGGCACAGCGGCTACCGGGCGAAGTCCCCGGAATACAGGAGTAACAGGCCCCGCGGCTAAAGTAGCGGCAGACGAGCAACGGACCCACGGGCGGCTGGCACAGCTGGCTACGACTGGGCTACCGGACGAAGTCCCCGGAATACAGGTGCTGCTGGCGACACGACGGCAACCTCCGTGCAACTTCCCCAAACAGTCCCACCCCCCAACACACACCCGCTGCTACACCCCTAGCTCCACTCCCACGCACCCCCCCTTAAACCCTAAACCCTAGTCTCCCACACATCCACCCCCCTCAGCGACAGCTGCAGCAGTGGGAGACGAAGGAGGAGGAGGAGCAAAGGGAGGAATGAGGAAGTGCCACCCCCATACTCGCCACCCCCTACTTGCCACCCCCAAACCCTAACACAGGCAGGGTGGGATGGCGGCGCTCGCCCCCCTCCCCCAGGGAGCGGCCCCCGAGGGAGCCGCGACGGGCGACGGGAAAAGGGGCCGGGGCGCAAGTAGGGCGGCGGGGCCGCGAAGTTGGGGCGGCGGGGCCGCGACAGAAGGGCGGCGGGGCCGCGAAGTGGGGCGGCGGGGCCGCGAACATAGGGTGGCGGGGCCACGAACATAGGGTGGCGGGGCCGCAAAATGGGGCAGCGGGGCCGCAAAGTAAGGCGGCGGGGCCGCGACGTGAGGCGGTGGGGCCGCGAAGTGGGGCGGCGGGGCCGCGACGGGTCCCCGTCGCCCGTCGCGGCGCCTCCAGAGGGCGACGCGGCGAACGACGGGGCAGAAGCCCGCCGCGCGCCTCGGGGCGCACAGCGGGCAGAGAACCGCCGCGCGCCTCGGGGCGCACGGCGGGCAGAAAACCGCCGCGCGCCTCGGGGCGCACGGCGGGCAGAAAACCGCCGCGCGCCTCGGGGCGCACGGCGGGAAGAAAAAGTTGCTGCGGAAGCGAGGAGGTGGTAACCCACCCACAGGATCGATCCAAGGGGATCGACCTGCTCTGATAGCATGTTGAAAGTTAGAAGAGAGAAGAGGGTTGAACTAGCAGGAATGAGGATACAAATAGCAAACCCTAGAAGGGTTGTACTCGCTATAGAGCACCCCACTATAGGCTAGAGCATAAGATAACATTCTGACACTTCATATGCTGAAAGCAATACACACGATGCCCGGTTGAGCCCCCCGACCTTGCCTTACCCTATGGGCTTATAAACGATTCCTGCGTTTCGCGGAGGTTTAGTCAATTCGTTTCGGGCAAAAAGGGCTTATAAAAAGAATTATAACTCACCGTTGACTTTTTGACGGCAGTCTCTTCAGTCAGACTTCAGTTTCTATGGTTCGTATTGGTTGACGTGCTTGTAACGTGGGTGCAATCTTGCGGCACAAAACCCACGGGTGCAAGGTTTCCATCAGGTGCAAGGCAATTTCGCATGCAGGGGGTGAGTATCATGTGTATTTATATATTTTCTGTACTAGTTGTTCCACTTCTGTTATTGCGATAGCCAGTGAAGAGGATGGCGTTCCTCGGCAAGGTCAGCCGCTGTCCTGATTCGTCGGGCTAGCAAGATTTTAGGTACAATGAAAATGCTAATGTCTCGTCGAAATGCTACAGCCGTATGTACCTGGCGATATCACTGGAAGCTCAGCACGCCCCGGGCGAGATTACTGGAAGCTCAGCACGCCCTGCTGGCATGCCACGCCACCATCGAAACCCCACCCTGGGATTCGGTACAGCGATGTTGGCTTGTAATAGCCACACAGAGAATTGCAAAGCAATCTGGGCAAGACTGGGACTCTGTACCCGTCTCACCCTCACCTCCCTGCCACCATCTTATCTGCTAGATCTCCTGGGCTTGCTTCCTCTCCTTACATTCCTCATTAGGTGACGTCGTCTACACTCTGTCTAGCAGTAGATTTTCGATTTCACCGCCTACATTTACTATTCACGCGTGCGTTTCTACTGGCAGTTTAAAATAACTGCCACTACCAGCCTGCTTGGGTTTGCTGGAAAGCTCGCCGCGCCACGATGGAAACGGACGGCGCGGGTCGCATAATTCGACTCGCCTCACTCATCCTTCTGGCGTGTGTCGTCGTGGTTTCTCCAGTCTGCTGCGTCCCGTTTGCCGCCTCCCAAGGTTTGTCCTGTAGTACGAACTTGGCGTCAGTCGGCCGCCTCTGTCGGATGGTGTTGTTTCTAAGAGTGGAGGAGGTGAGAGTGGAGGTGACAGTCGGCCGTCCCCTGTCCTCCAACCGTGTGGAAGCATCTGTTCGTTCTTGCCCACCTATCTGCTCTGCTGATTACATATGCAGGGTTCGAGAGAGGAGGAAAGGCCATACAACATCTGATCGAATCATCTCTTCTTCCCTTCCTTGCCTCCTCAGAAGTGGGTTGTTTCTCGCCCCTGATCTTTTCTTTCTCCTGCTCCATTGCCGCTCCTCTCCCCCCTGTCGCAAGCGCAGCTACTGCTGCCTGGAATTTCGGCACGCACTGAGCCGCGAATATGATGTATGGGTGGCTTGCCGCGATGGGCAGATGCAAGTTGCAACAATGGCAAGGGCCGCAGCTTATTTCACGGCAATGTTTACCAGGAGCACCAGTAGTGTTCCTAGTTGCATCACTTGCTCGAGTGCCAAACTGGAGCTGAGGAATTCTCATCCCCGGGGGGCTTAGGAGTGCCCGCTATTTTACCTCCTCCCCTGTTTTCACCTCCTATCATCGGTGGCACCAGCAGATGACCCAGTGACCACGGCATACCCATGCTCCCATGTGCATAATCCTATCTCTGTATCAGTTTCAATCTCCGAGTCACATTTTCTGGGTAGTACTTCACCATCGCATGTGTCCATTCCGCAGTCGTGCGGCACAGGCTGATGAGTGAGGGGGGAAGACAAGGGTGCGACACACTGGAGATGTGGATGGGTTCTTCATTCCTTCGTTCCCTGCCCCTCGCCCTCCTTCTATCCCTCTCTTGCCCTCCTCCTGCCCCCCTCTCCCCCGCCGTCTGCCGCCAGTGCAAGTCCTGCTGGACGTGCAGCAAGCATGGTGGGGCCAGACTTCCACTTTGGTGGACTGCAGCATCTCCGACGGTTATGAGTGCGATGCCCAAGGCATGGTGACCAACATGTGAGAGCATCAACTCTAGCTGCTCTTGCATCGCCATGTGCGCACCAACTCTTGCTGACCTGGACTCGGGGGCATCTGTTTTCTCTCTCGCTCCACCATTATGCATGCTCTGTATTTGCACTTCCTTGTAGCATTTTGGTGACTTAAGCCTTGCTGAACATGCATTCCCTGGATGCCTTTTTGTGTTTCTTCTTATGCATTGCACTCGATTGCTACTTGTATTAATCAACCCATGTTACCCCCCTCTCATACAAACCCACTATCTGCTTTGGTGAACCCTTTGAAAGCGTCCCTTCCCTACCGTTTTGAAGGTCATGTGAATGTTTCAAGTTCAAAATTATCGGAAGATTGGGGTTTTACAGAGGGAGAGGGCAAGCAGGTTAGCCACGGTTCTGGTAGTTCTTTCATGCCCAAGGCAGAGAACTATTTGGCATGCTGAGGGGCATGGCAACAATTGTAACTGCAGCAGGTTCGTGCGCGAATGGAGTTGTGATGGGTTTTGAAACAGCCACTAAGCTGTTTTGGCAGAGTAGTAGTAGTAGTAGTAGGAAGTGCTCTAAAGAGAATTTCAGAGAGTTAGAAGCAAGATAGCTCTACAAGAGATCATATGATGCTTACATTTCAGAGGTACATCATATTATACTAGGATACTAGCTATGGCGCCTCGAGCAGGTCGCTCAGGTCGCCATTCACCTTCCTACAGCTAGGAGCAGCAAGGCAAAGTATTTATTATTATGTACATAGCATCCTAGCCTTGTTGTCTAGTCCTAGAACCAATCAGCAAAGTCTGGGAAAACACTAATGTAATGGGCAGAGATTTCTCTGTCCTGTTGTCTTCCAGGTCGTCGTTGATCATGATGAGTACGGGCACTGCTGGAAGTAGTCGTAGCTGTAGGGTCTTGTGCTGTCAAGTAATCTGCTGCGCTGTAGGTAGTTCTCTGCCCCGTTGTGTCCAGCACTAGTGTGCTCTCTGTATTTTGTTCCCACGGTTGGAAACTCAGAAAGTCGGGCCGCACATTTCAATGTTGGAGTTCCAACATTGAATTCCCAAAATGCACTTAGGGTGTGTTCCGAATTCTGGTTCGGATCACAAGGAGCTGAGTTGGCGAAATCGAGGATGGCGAGATCGCCTTCGTCTTGTTACATTACTCCCCTCTCCAGCAAGCACCGTCCTCGGTGCTTGAGCAGATGCAAGGTAGCTCTGAAGGGCTCTCTGGGCATTCTGAAGGCTTATCTCGGGTATCCAGAGGTTGTGAGAGGAGTCTTTCCCACGCCACTTAACAAGGAAGTAAGTGCCGCGAGGAGAGGTTTCATGGGACAGAATTTTCTCAACTTCAGAGAGATCAGGGTTGGATGTGAACATAGGAGGCCGAGGAGGCAGAGGTAGGAGGGGGAAATGGGCTGGAGGAATGTGGTAGGGACATAGCAGCTGAACATGAAAAACAGGGTGTATGTTGATGTGTGGTGGAAGTTTCAAACGGTAGGTGAGAGGAGAGAGAACTTGGGTGATGGTAAAAGGGCCGATGAAACGAGGTGCAAACTTACGAGTGAGACCTTTCTGCAGCAAGGGAAGGTTAGTGGTGGAGAGAAGGACTTGGTCACCTACGTGGAACTGAATGTCACGACGGTGTTGATCGGCGTACCGGATCATTCGGTGTTGGGATTTGAGCAAGGAAGCGCGTGCTGCTGCGATGGTCTTTTCTCGAGTGGAGAGGAATTCGGCTGCTGGTTTGGTGTCACTGCTGCGTACGAGAGAAGCCGGTGTATGGGGCTGCTGCCCTGTAGCGAGGAAGAAAGGGGTTTGTCCCGTGGCGAGGTTCACCGTGTTGTTGTAGGAGAATTCGATTGATGGCAGGTGCTGGTCCCAATCATTTTGCCGTGCACTCACGCATGCACGCAGGGCATCTTCAAGGGTTCGATTCATCCTCTCGGTCTGCCCATCGGACTGAGGATGGTAGGCAGTGGAGAGACGAATCTTGGTGCCCAATCTGTTGAAAAGGGACTGCCAAAATCTGCCAACAAACCGAGAATCGCGGTCACTTATTAGTACGGAAGGAATGCCATGGAGACGTACCACCTCGTTGAAGAAGAGACCAGCGACGTTCTCAGCTGTAGCGGTGGTGGAGGTAGGGAGGAAGTGTGCCATCTTGCTGAGTTTGTCTACCACTGTGAGGATAGCGCTGTGATGGGAGGAGGTGCGAGGCAGATCTGTGATGAAGTCGAGTGTCACATGAGTCCATGGGAGTTGAGGGATTTCCAGAGGGTGTAGGAGGCCGTAGGGTGCAGCGTTGCGAGCTTTGTTGCACTGGCATGTGTGGCAGCTGCGTACGTAGGAGCGGACATCTCGAGAGAGCTTGGGCCAAAAGAAGTTGGAAGAGATGGCAGCAAACATTTTGTCCACTCCAAAGTGCCCATTCTGGTCATGATGCTCGCGTAGCAGTAGGTGACGAAGCTTGCGCTCTGCGGGGACGCAGATGACTTGGGAATCTGTCTTATACCAAAAGGGGGATTCGTAGAAGACCGATTTATCATCAGCAGCAGAGTAGAGATAGAAACGGTCTTGACGATACCCTTTGGTGAACTTCTTGATGAAACTTTCGTCCCATGTGACGCTTCCGATGGTGGTGAGCTGAGGTTGAGGAGGCCGGGTCAAGGAATCAGCAGGGTTGAGGCGGCCAGCGCGGTACTCGATTTTCAGCTCTGATACGTACTGTTCCAGGTACTCCATCCATCGGGCCTGCCTCGGGGTGAGATGGGGCTACGTCTTCAGGTATTGCAGGGTGCAGTGATCGGTAAGAACAGTGACGGGCTGCATGTGAACATAGCAGCGCCACTTCTTGATTGCATGGACGATGGCCAGCGCCTCGCGATCGTGAGTAGCATAGTTGCACTCGGCAGATTTGAGTTTCCGAGACTCGAAGGCGATAGGCTGAAGGCCATGCCCTTGATCCTGACAAAGAATTGCACCCGTTGCAACCTGAGACGCATCTGTCCATATCACGTAGGGAAGGGAGGGGTTGGGTAGGGCTAGAGTAGGAGAAGAGGTTAGTGCACACTTGAGAGCATCGAAGGCAGTTTGCTGGTCAGAGTCCCAATGGAATGGTTCAGTTTTGCGAAGAAGGTTGGATAGGGGAGAGGTGATGGCAGCAAAGTGTCGAATGAACTTGCTGTAGTAGTTGGCAAGACCAAGGAAGGCTTGCACTTCCTTGATAGAGGTTGGCTCCTTCCATTCCCTGATGGCGTTGACTTTGGAAGGGTCCATAGCAAGCTGGTTGTGTGAGATGATGTGGCCCAAGAAAGGAATCGAGGGCTTGGCAAACTCACACTTGCTCTGATTGACGAAGAGATGATGCTCACGAAGCCGTGTGAAGACTTGCCTTAGATGCTCGGCGTGTTCCTTCAAGGATTTGCTATAAATCAGAATGTCATCAATGAAGATGATGACAAACTGGTCCAAGAAATCCTGAAAGGCACTGTGCATCAAGGACATGAAGGTGGCAGGGTCGTTCGTTAGTCCGAAAGGAAGCACGAGAAACTCGTAATGCCCATACCGTGTTCGAAAGGCGGTTTTCTCGATGTCTTCGACAGCGACACGCACTTGATGGTAACCGCTTCGTAGGTCCAGCTTGCTGAAAATTGTGGCCTCACCAAGTTGATCAAAGAGTTCTTCCACTCGAGGTAGCGGGTAGCGATTCTTGACGGTGATTTTGTTTAGCGCACGGTAGTCAACGCACATGCGCATGCTGCCATCTTTCTTTTTTACTAAGAGAATCGGTGCTGCATAAGGAGAGGAACTGACACGGATGAAGCCATCTCAAGAAGCTCCTCCAACTGCTTCTGAACTTCTTTCAGCTCGGTAGCGCTCATCCGGTACGTAGCGCGAACGGTAGGTTCAGCACCGGGTTGTAAGATGATGCGGTGATCGATGGCACGCTTCGGAGGGAGTGAAGAGGGAAGATCAGCAGGGAAGATGTCTTTGAACTCATTGACAACCCGTTGAATTTCAGAAGGGATTTCAGCAGCCTTGGGAGGGGAAGGGAGAATAGGGGTTTCTGAAATTTGATTCAAAAAACAGAGGAGGAATTGAGAGCTTGGGTCTTTGAGGGATTTTTTTAGTTGCCGTTTTGAGAGGAGGTTGCAACAAGTGGGGGTAGAGGAGGAGGAGGAGGAGAAGGTAGGTAAGGTGATGTCTCTTCCAGAGTGGGAGATGGTGACGGTTCCAAGGGTCCAATCAATCTTGGGATTTTTTAGGGAAAGCCAGTCACGTCCAAGAATCACTTCATGGTCTCCAAGAGATGCCTGCTGAAATCGAATCTTGTCTTTGTAGGGTCCAATGGTGCATGAAACAGGAAATGGTACTCGTCCACATGAGATCGAGGTTCCGTTTGCCATCAACACTGTTTGAGGTAGGGAATCAGTTTGAGTTGGGAGGGAAAGCTTGGAGAGTACAGAGGAGGAGATGAAGCTAGAGGAAGCACCACTGTCAAGTAGGGCTTTCACTTTCTGGCCGCGAATCAGCATAGAAAGGAGAAGGGGTTCAGAGGGGTTACGACTTTCAAGAGAAGAGATAGTGGGGCAGGTATAGTCACCAGAAAGTTGCCCCGAGTTTACTGGCGACTTGAGTTTCCCGGTGTTGGAATTATCGGGGGCAGATTGGTGCGTTGGCGGCAGACCTTCCAGTTGTGTCCTTTCTTGCCGCACTTGTAGCACACGACGACAGGCCTCGGGTTCCTCTTCCTCTTCTCCATCAGGTCCAGGTCCATAGGTGCAGGTTCTTGCAGATTTGAGTCCGTTGGAGTAGAGGGCTGGTAGGAGGAAGCAAACGGGCGGAACGGGCTACGAGGAAAGCGAAGCTTGTTGTATGCGTAATGGACAGCATCATACCGTTCAGCCACGCGTATCATTTTCTCGAGCGTAGAGCAGTCCCTCAGCTCGACCTCCATGCGCACGTTCGTTTTCAGCCCGCGCTTGAAGCGATCCATCCGTTCAGCATCAGAAAGGTCCGGGATCTCTTGAGCGATGTCACGGAAGCGAGAAGCGTATTCTTGAACAGATTTGAGCTGCTTCAGAGTAGCCAAGGAGTCTCGTGCTCGGATGTTCGGGTTCACATGTTGAAAGGTAGCAGTGAAGACTTCCTTGAATTGATCCCATGACTGGATGGTCTCATGCACGGATTGCCACCAGGTTATAGCAGATCCACGAAGAAGAGTGCCAGTGAAAGCAGTCCACTCGGCAGGAACTATGTGACTTAGGAGCAGGTATTGCTCAACAAGAAAGAGCCAACGGCTCACGACAGGTTGGTTTCTCCCGGGAAAGAAAAAATCAGGAAGAGCGGGTCTAGCGCGCTGATTTCCATCTGGCGGTGCAGCAGGGCTCGTGGTTGCTGCCGCCACTCCAGCTGCAGCTACACTAGCTTGCATCTCAGCTTGCAAGCTCTCTCCAACTTCGGCAACAAGCTGGGCTCGGTATGTCTCCAAGTAACTGGCCCATTCATCACGAGAAGGTACCTTACTAGTCATCATGACGCTGTTCTTAAGAAAAGGAAGATCGGAGATAGCTCGGATACCAAATGAAACAGCCACTAAGCTGTTTTGGCAGAGTAGTAGTAGTAGGAAGTGCTCTTAGGGGAATTTCAGAGAGTTAGTAGCAAGATAGCTCTACAAGAGATCATATGATGACTTACATTTCAGAGGTACATCCTATTATACTAGGATACTAGCTATGGCGCCTCGAGCAGGTCGCTCAGGTCGCCATTCACCTTCCTACAGCTAGGAACAGCAAGGCAAAGTATTTATTATTATGTACATAGCATCCTAGCCTTGTTGTCTAGTCCTAGAACCAATCAGCAAAGTCTGGGAAAACACTAATGTAATGGGCAGAGATTTCTCTGTCTTGTTGTCTTCCAGGTCGTCGTTGATCATGATGAGTACGGGCACTGCTGGAAGTAGTCGTAGCTGTAGGGTCTTGTGCTGTCAAGTAATCTGCTGCGCTGTAGGTAGTTCTCTGCCCCGTTGTGTCCAGCACTAGTGTGCTCTCTGTACTTTGTTCCCACGGTTGGAAACTCAGAAAGTCGGGTCGCACATTTCAATGTTGGAGTTCTAACATTGAATTCCCGAAATGCACTTAGGGTGTATTCCGAATTCTGGTTCGGATCACAAGGAGCTGAGTTGGCAAAATAGAGGAAGGCGAGATCGCCTTCGTCTTGTTACAGGTTTGAAGTGAGAAGTAGAGAATATTGGTGAGTGGAAGGAGGGGGGCGGCGGTGGTGTAATTGAGAGGTTCGGAAAAATTTGCAGTGAATGTGCTAGGGTCCTGCTGGAGTAGACATGAGCATAGTGCCAATTCGAGTCGAGTCGAGTCGGACTCCACTTGAGTCGAGTCAGGCACGAGTCGAGTCTCATTCGTCTCAAGTTTCCCGACACGCGAGTTGTGCCCGACTCGAGTTTTTTTCTCTCGAGTCGTGTTGACAAAGTGGACATCATGGCGTTTTGAGGTTACGGCCTAGGTGGCCGGATTAGGGCTGCCAGTTTTTTTTTAAAGTAATATAACGTTTTCCCTCACTGACGCACAGGGATTTGAGCATGGGGGTTGGGAGCTGTAGGTTCAGTGTGAGAGTGGGTGGGGAGAGTTTTTGTATTGGAAGTTGGGGTTGACGAAACAAATAGAAAACGCGAGACTGTGGGACAACGACCATGTTCCCCAAATTACTTGGATCCGTGAATCTGTTTTCGTGAATACAACCCAGACTAGCTAGGGAATATTGGATTTCAGAGATGAGATTTCTTAGGGATTCTAAGCGTGTGTCACTTTAGCGTCATTGGTTAGCCTTGCTGGTTAATGAAACCACAACTTCTAAATCCCCAAGAGATTCTGACCCTGTCGAGGGGGAATATCTGGGCACTTCGACTGCAAGTCGAGTCGCTCGTGTCGAGTCGAGTCAGCCCCGACGCGGCCCATCACATGTCAAACCGAGTCGGGCGATGCATTGACAGAAGGGCCGAGCCGACTCGACTCGACTCGACTGTTTGTCAAGTCAAGCCAGGCGAATCGAGTAAAACATCCACTCGCTGCTCTTGTCTATGCTAGAGGGGTTGCTATGTGCTTGAGGTACCCATGTGGAACTCCGCGTGGAAACGAAATTCACTCTGTTGGTGCCATTTATTTACAAGCCAGTGCTCTCCCTCCGAATCTCATGACAGAAGCAAAACATTCATTTGAAAACATAGAAACGTTGACATGCATAAGCAAAACCAAGCATTGATGTTATCGTTTAACACATCTTATCATCCCCCACTCTTCCCCTGTTATAGTCACAGTAGGCTCCAATGTGCCTAAAACGAAAGATAGAGTGCACAGTCGGATTTCTGCACAGCGGCTTCAAACGTTCATAGCGATCTGCTCACAACTTCAAATGACTTCATTCAACTTGGATCTGGAGCGCCTTAACGTCGCCTACAATAGGCAATTTAAATCGCACGCTTTCATTAAGAACTGACGACACAGTGTTGGTTTGAACGAACGGCACTATGGCAGCAACATAGTCTTAGAACACAAGATAGGAAGAGTTAGGAAGAGTTACGAGTTGGGAATGACTCCCAGCTCCTACAAACCCCAAGAGCCGAGGTACAGTGATGTGGAACAGTGCCACACTGTCCCCAACCACGAAGGGTCTCGAAACTACCCTTCACTAGGGCCTACACCAAGTGAAATGTTACACTACACAAAGTAATGTAACTATCTTCAATATCTTGAGGTGTACCCTTTTGGCGAGCTTCGAAATCACTTGAGGCTTGACACCAAGGCTCGGGCTCTTCATCACAAACTCATCCTTGAGTTCTTGATGGGTCTGCTGCACACACCTGCGACACACAGAACGTTCGACACAGGACAAAATAGAAACCGCGGACGACAAAAATAAAAACCGCGCGCGAGACACAAACGACCGCGTAACACGCGTCTAGCGATAACTCGCTATTGACTCGACACACACACTCGACATCATGACTCAACATTCACACACAATTATAAGCATGAAATATATATTATCCCATGCCCTCATACCATTCCATACACACACACATGCACGCACACGGACAACAAGCCGAGTGCAAACCGTAGGGTTGCACCAACAAACTCCCCCTCGGATTGTTGGCCTTAGGATATGTTGCTCTCTCAGTTCAGAGCCATTCCAGCCAGCTTGCAACACTTCCAATGCTTCTGCTCCACCAGCCTCTTAGTCATCATGTCAGCCGGCTGCCCCGTGGTCTTCACGTACCGCAACTCAACTTCACCCGCGGTCACCTTGCTCCTCGTCCAATGCCACTTCACCCTCATGTGCTTTGTGAGTCCATGAAACACAGGGTTCTTAGCAAGAGCAATGGCACCCTGGCTGTCACAGTAGAGTGGGGTAGGTCCTTGCTGCTCCTCCCCCAATTCAGCCAACAAACGCCGCTGCCACACAATCTCCCGTACGGCACGGAAGAGTGCCATGTACTCGGACTCCACCGAGCTCAAAGCTTGGTCAACCTGCTTCTTGCTCTCCCAAGCAGTTGGACCTCCACCAACACAGCATATGAAGCCTCCCACACTTGTCATGTCCTCTGGTTCCGATGCATATGACGCATCCGAGTAGGCGGTGAGGAACAAACGCCCGGGTTCAACACCATCCGCGCCCTTTTGGCGCCTTTGTGCAGCCGCCGAGTATTGCAGCCCAGCGGTCGGTGTTTGGCCAAGATACTTGGCCACCCTCATTCCAGCTGCTACCTGCTCCTCATTAGGGCATTGCACAACCCTAGCCAGCTACCCGGTAGCAAACGCGACGTCCGATCGGGTGTTTACCGCCGCATACATGAGGCTGCCCACCAACGAGTGAAAACGGTGCCTCTCCTCTTCACAAACGCTCTCCTCCTCTGGTCCCTTCACACACTTGAACCCAGAGGGAAAGGGAGTAGCCACATGACCTTCACTCTGGCCGAAGTTGGCAGCCAACGCCTCCAGGTACTTCCGTTGGTGCACTCGCATGCTCCGCTTCTCCACGTCTCGTTCGATGTGGAGCCCAAGGTAGAAGTTCACGTCACCAAGGGACTTGCACTTGAACTTGTCATGCAGCTTCAGCATCACCTCCTTCACAAGGTCAGAGGAGGGTGAGAATATAAGAATGTCATCCACATAAACCACCATGAAGCTCCTCTGCTCCCCCTCGCCAAGCATGAACAAGGAGTGATCGACCGTTGAGGGAGTGAAGCTTATCCCCTCCAACACTTCGCGCAGCTTCATGTACCATTGCCTAGGGGCCTGCTTCAGCCCATAGAGGGCCTTCTTCAGCTTCCACACTCTGCCACTACCATCATCAAACCCCTCTGGCTGCGCCATAAAAATCTCCTCCTCAAGGATGCCGTTAAGGAATGCCGTTACGATGTCCATTTGTTTTACTACCCATCCTTTGATGGCGGCTCCCGCGAATAGGGTTCGCAGCGTCGTCGGCTTCACCACAGGGGCAAACAGCTCCTTGAAGTCCACCTTCTCCTTCTGCTGGTACCCCTTGGCTACAAGCCTAGACTTGTAGCGCTCGATCTTGCCGTCGGCATCCGACTTGATTTTGAAGAGCCACTTGGACGTTATCGCCGTACGCCCCTCCGGTAGCTCCACCAATTCAAACGTGTCATTCTCTCTGATGCTCTTCAGCTCACTCTCCATGGCCTTCTTCCACTCCTCAGCATCACTACTCTCCAAAGCCTCCTTGAGAGTTGCTGGTTCTCCCGGCATCTCCATCGGAGAGAAGAACGCGAAGGCACACTCCTCGTAGTCACTCTCCTCGTCGTCTCCGACCATCATTGCCGCTCCGGCCAGGGCTGTCTTGCCCTGCTTTCCCAGCGCATCATAGGTCAGCCTATTAGGGGGTTGAACTCTCCTCTTGCCCCTTCCTTCCTCCTCAGCTGCAGGGACTTGAAGGCCTTGGCGTTGCTGCGGTGTGGTTCGAATCCGTGGAGCACTCGTAGTACGGGAAGGGAGTGACGGTGCACGCTCGCTCACTTGCTGCACCTCCTCCTATTCTTCCTCTGCATCATTGGCCTCCTCTCCCCCATTCACAAGGGAGGATTGCCTTGTGGTTGTGCTGCCGCTGCTCAGCTCCAAAGGCAGCTCCACATGCTCCAAACCGGAACTCTTCACCTCCCCAAACCGCACGCCTATCTTCGCCTCATTCTCCGCCTTCCAATCTTTGTACATGAAGTTCTCCATGAACTTGCAGTCCCTGCTCACCAAGAACTTCTTGGTGAATGGGTCCCAAAGAAGCCATCCCTTTCTGTTTTGAGCCATGCCCAAGTGCACGGCCCACACCGCCTTGGCACCAAGCTTGTTGTGCCGAAGATGCTTAGGCACGAGCGCCATGCACATGCACCCGAACACCCGAAGCATATCCACCTTTGGCTTCCTTCCTAGCCACTCCACATAGGGCACCCATTTGTCTGCTCCCACATGAGTCAAGGCTCGGTTCTTGGCCACACACGCGCTCCGCACCGCATCAGGCCAGAAATAGTCGGGTAGCCCGGCTTCAATGAGCAACCCGCGTGCCGCCTCCGTGATTGTGCGGTTCGCTCGCTCGGCGATGCCGTTCATTGCAGGGGAGTATGGCATGGTGAGGGAGTGCCGAATACCATTCTTCTTAAGCCACAACCCAAACTCCTTGCTCAGGAACTCTCCCCCTCGATCGGTGCGGATTGACTTGACTAGACGGTCTTGTTGCCGCTCCACCATCGGGAACCAATCCGCCTTCAACGTTTCAGCCACGTCGCTCTTCTTGGCCAGCACGTACACCCAAGTCATACGGGTGTAGACGTCCACAATAGTGAGGAAGTACTCAGCTCCAGCAGCTCCAAGCTTCAGGGGGCCCACCACGTCCATCACCACCTCATCAAGTGGTGCCTTAGCCGTTGCCTCCGAACGAGAGAATGGGAAACGGGTGAACTTGGCTTGCATGCACGTCGGGCAGCCAAGTACCTCATCGGGCTCCCCCTTCACACGTATGCCAGCAACCATCTCATTCTTTACTAGCTGCTGCAAGATGGGCAGGGCCACATGCCCCATGCGCCAATGCAAGGTGAGCAAATCACACTCCCCCGTAGCCGAAGTTGGATTGGAGAATGCCGCGCTCGCAATAGCGCCCCACATACTCTCTCCGTAGTCCTCCTCCGCTGCTGCCTCGGGGTTCTCCTCACCCTTTTGCTGCTCCTTGGCTGCTGCACCTCTCTCCATAGGTTCACCAAGCTTGCTGGTCCCTCCAAGATTGCACTTCTTGGACTCCTTCTCCTTAGCGCGACCGTCCGCGCAATCGCCGCTACCAACCGCTCCATCTTTGGCGCTGACGCTTGCTGCCACTTGCCTCTCCTTAGGTATTGGGACCACAGGGATCTGCCATATCTCTTTGTAGACATCTCTGTCCTCACGAAGGTCCCAAAGAATCCGATCGCCAAGCCTTGCGGTGTAGGTCTTGGCTCCCTTTGAGTTCGTGTCCATGCCGGCCTTTGCCAACCGCCGAACGGAAATCAGGTTGGCAGCAAGGCTGGGCACCCAAAGCACATTCTTGAGGCCCACCATCTTCCCATCAGCACCCTTAAACATGGCCTTGCCCATGCCTTTCACCTCCGCTCGCTGCCCCAAAGCTGATGTGACATGCTTCACCGGTGACGGTTCGAGTTCGGTGAGCAAGTCCGGGCGAGGTGTCATGCTATAGGTAGCACCACTATCGATCACCCAATAGTCCAGAGGGTGTAGAGTCACCTTCCCCACAGCTGCTGGCTCCTCAAAGCCTTCATCCTTCTCTGGACCAGTCGGTACTTGCGTCGACACGAAGTAGAATAGACCCGGGTACCGATCGTTGCTCGGGTCCTTGTCGTTGTCTCCGCTCTTCATGTTTGCAGCTCCGCCACCGCGACCGCCACGGCCTCCACGGCCTCTTCCTCTCCCTCCTCCTGCTCCTCTACCCTCTTGGCCTTGAGCAGGGGTCCAACCATCAAGGAGTTTGTAGCAGTCGCGCCACATGTGTCCGCTCTTGTGGCAATAGTGACACTCGCCGTTGAATCGGCCGCGACCGCGTCCGTAGCTCTTGTCGTCGCTGCCGTAACCGCCACTCCCGCGGCCTCCGCCAAAGTTGCTGCCACCAAACCTTCCTCCCCCTCGTCCTCTAGCTCTTCCTCGACCATATCCACGGCCGATGCTCGCTGCCCCAGCGCCATCCGCACTCACCAACTCACGGCGGCGGAAATCCTCTTGAAGGATAGCTTGTTTCACGTCTTCAAGCGAGAGGCGGGGCAAGTCGCGATTAAGGTTGATGATGAGCGAGGACCATGACTCAGGGAGTAGGGCCAGCAACTTGGTCTTCTTTTGGAGCTCACTATAGTTCAAATCAGCTCCCTCAAGCCGCGTCAACAAGTCGAAGAATTTCTGCACCCCTTCTTCAACCGCTTCATCCTCTTCAATTCGTAGTGTCGCCATTTGCCGTTCCAACACCACAGCTACCGCCGCTGTTGCAGGAGCGTGTACACCCTTGAGAGCAGCCCATGCCTTTGGTCCCTTCTCTGGTTCACGCTGGAAAGGCTTGATGTGACGGATTTGGCTGGTCCCCAACGCTTGCCCAAGTAGGAGGTAGCCTTGTGCACTCTTCCGCACCCACGGGCTCTTCTCCGGGTCGTTCTCGGGACGCTTCTCTGTTCCTTCCATTACCTCCAGCAGGTCATAGTGGTCAAATATGTTCTCCATTCTGAAGGACCACTCAGCAAAGTTGTCACCATTGAACTTGTCAAGGCCAAACACTCTAGGCTCATCCCTAGATGGGCCAACACTTGATTGCATAGGCGCCAAGGCTGAATCACGGGGTTGGCCTTGAGCTTGGGCTTCTCCTCTGCCACCAGCACCTCTGCCACCCCTTTCCTCAGGTCCAGCCATTGTCGAAACTGCTCCAAGGGGCTCTGATACCACTTGTTATAATCACAGTAGGCTCCAATGTGCCTAAAACGAAAGATAGAGTGCATAGTCGGATTTCTGCACAGCGGCTTCAAACGTTCATAGCGATCTGCTCACAACTTCAAATGACTTCATTCAACTTGGATCTGGAGCGCCTTAACGTCGCCTACAATAGTCAATTTAAATCGCACGCTTTCATTAAGAACTGACGACAAAGCGTTGGTTTGAACGAACGGCACTATGGCAGCAACATAGTCTTAGAACACAAGATAGGAAGAGTTAGGAAGAGTTACGAGTTGGGAATGACTCCCAGCTCCTACAAACCCCAAGAGCCAAGGTACAGTGATGTGGAACAGTGCCACACTATCCCCAACCACGAAGGGTCTCGAAACTACCCTTCAGTAGGGCCTACACCAAGTGAAATGTTACACTACACAAAGTAATGTAACTATCTTCAATATCTTGAGGTGTACCCTTTTGGCGAGCTTCAAAATCACTTGAGGCTTGACACCAAGGCTCGGGCTCTTCATCACAAACTCATCCTTGAGTTCTTGATAGGTCTGCTGCACACACCTGCGACACACAGAACGTTCGACACAGGACAAAATAGAAACCGCGGACGACAAAAATAAAAACCGCGCGCGAGACACAAACGACCGCGTAACACGCGTCTAGCGATAACTCGCTATTGACTCGACACACACACTCGACATCATGACTCAACATTCACACACAATTATAAGCATGAAATATATATTATCCCATGCCCTCATACCATTCCATACACACACACATGCACGCACACGGACAACAAGCCGAGTGCAAACCGTAGGGTTGCACCAACATCCCCGTCTCCCTCAATTTCGCTTGCGCGGCTCACACTGGACGGAGTTCAATACAGCAAAACACCTCCTCTCAGATTGCTATCATCTCCATGCACATAGGCGCAGGAAGAGAAGACATGGACCACAAGGGCCTCTCCTTCTAAATATGATGTTCCAAACCATCTAAGCTCACAAATCTCTCGGCCTCTTCTGTAATTAATCACGTTTCCTTTCAAAATTAATAATGTTTCCCACACATTCCACCCAATACTCACCAGGAATTTCATTTACCATGGTCTAACCAGATCCATTACAGATTCCATCAGTGGCTTGGACAAGCTGACTTGTCTGTGAGAAACAGTAGGAACAATGACCTACATTTGTTCACCCACATTTCTAATCCACTCTAGCCTTTAGCCATCATCAATCTGCACGCTGTATGCTTCACTGCGGCTTTGGTGTATACACATGTTGGAATGCTGGGGTAGCATACATAACATCGCCTCTTGTGCCATCTCTTGTTCGCCATTCTTGTGATCAAGGTTCAAAATTACGACCGAATTATTGAAAATTTACCATATAATACGGAATCGTATAAAACGACTGTAAAATATAGTTTGGAAAAATTCAGTGATTGCTAGGAGGAAAACTACACTTTTTAAAAGTCTATCAATAATACGGCGTAATTTTGGATATTTGGCCGTAAAAAACGACCGTATTATACAGACCGTGAGTAAATGAACGAGAATGAAAATGACTAAGGGAAAGTTGGGTACAAGTACAAACCCTAGAAAGCTGTACCCCATATGTGCTACCCCACTACAGCCTACAGTAGCTATGCCATATAAATCTGACACACCCCCATAGGCAAAGTGGGGGAGAACAAAGGGTCACAAGACCAGTCAAGCAAAGCAAAGCAAGCTCAGGGTGGATCACAAAGTCACCACACATTCCGAGCACAAGTTCAAGGCCACAAGGCCTGTTCACATGCAGGATTACATATATATATAAAGCTAGACAAGCAAGAGCAGGTGTGTGTATATATATGTAACAGTACAAACAAGGTCAAGGGGTGAGCAAGTGAGGCAAGGTAGGCACAAGACCCAGCTGAGTACAGAAGCGCTGATGATCACAAGGCGCAAGTGCCTTGGTGAAGATATCAGCAGTGTTGGCCTCAGAGGCCACGTACGCAAGCCGCAACTGACCATGCTGCTGTAGCTCACGAGCAAGGAAGTAGCGGAGAGCAATGTGCTTCGTTCTGTGCTCCAGTCTGTGCTCTCGACACAAGGCCAGCATGGCCTTGTTGTCTACGTACAGCACTAGAGGAGAACGAGGCGGCTCTCCGAGATCGGTCAGCAGGTAGGCGAGCCAGCGAAGCTCCTGAGCAGCCATGGCCCCCGCATAGATCTCAGCCTCGCAACTGGAGCCGAGAACAGAAGACGAACGGGTAGCCCGCCACGAAACAGAGCCGGAACCAAGGCTAAAGGTGTAACCCTATGACGACCGCTGCGTAGCCTGGTCGTCAGCCCAAGAAGCGTCTGCGTGCCCAGTGAAGACAACTGGACTCTGCCCTCCAAGCACAAGCCCCATGCCCGACGTTCTGCACAAGTAGCGCAACACCCTCTTCGCTGCAGCCATGTGCTCCGGTCTGTGTCTCCCAGGAGCAACATAGCGTGCGAGAATGCTAAGAGGGTATGCAAGGTCAGGTCGTGTGCAGGTCATCAGTTACATGAGGCAGCCAACAAGCTCTGGGTACGGGCCACTCGACTCTACGGACTCATCCGAAGGCAGAGCTGAGAGCGAGTGGCGAGTAGGTAGAGGAGTGGCCTGAGGCGAGGAGTACGTGAAGCCGAAGCGCTGAAGGACCTGCTGCACCATGTGTGACTGAGTCAGGGTACATCACAAAAAAACCTTGGTTTTTAAAGGGGGTTCGGAGGGGGGTACAGTTCAGGTGTTTTGGTTGGCGAAGTTCTGAAACAAAAGCGCGACCAATCACGGAATGAATTTGGACCGCGTTTATTTGTCCGAGTCTAAATTGAATCCGCGACTCCGGTACATTGTTGTTTATTTGGATCGTGCCAAATTTGGGATCCATTTGTAATTGGTTTTGTTTGTTTTGACTTATGTAAAATGTGAGTGCTGGATAACTTAACAGGCCATTTTATTTCAATATAAATGCATCACATATGATACTTATTAAGGAGATAGGTACTGTCCAGATGGAATGCCTTCACCACATGGACGTGACGGAGCAGCGCTTCCATCGGAATCACAGAGTATGCGTACATTCCTGTTGTCCACTTGAGGCAAAGGCATCCGGTTGCAGCATCCTCTCCGCTTGCGTTCCAATATCTAACGTAGGCTAGCTCCTCCCTCACTCCACGTATTTTTGTATGGAACAACAGGAGCAACCTTGCATACCACTCCTCTCTCCGACCATGCCTTACACCCTCCACTGCAACATCCGAGTACCACGGCCTCTCGAAATAGTCAGGGGTCGCTCGAACGAAGTAAGAAACTCTTGAGAAGCTGGCATCATCTGCCGCTGGGATGGCCAACGATGCATGGGCCTGCATAACAATTGCAGTGTGTAATCTGTTTAGGGTTTGGGGCAAGAAAAAAATGATTGTATGATCCACGAAGTACTTACTCTGATCTTGGGGACGCATCCAGCATAACGTACTAGCGCATCCTTGAGGGCAGCTTGTGCAACTGGGTGTTGCATGGCCCACTTCCTTGCAAACCAGTTGGTGGAGGTGGGTTCTTCTGGTAACTCCACAGGGAGAAAGTAAGACTCTTTGATAAGAGTCCTTGTGCCTGTCTCAATGGCCTGCCAACGAACAGTGGCGAGTTTATTACATTATGCATGCATATCTTTGCAATTCAATCACTAGACAGGTTTACCTGCCGCATGGCAGTGTCCCGGCCAAGGGGATCGTCCACCGGCACAACGTCCGGGATGCGCCTAGCATGGAACTTCATAATCTGCCCATCTACATTGCGCTTGTTGGACCGCCGGTAGATCCTCTTTACCAACGGGCCATGCAAGTGCTCGAACATGTTGGTGCTGAATTCTGTGACGTGTCCCGCACGGCGAATGGAGTCGATGTAGTGCGACATGAGATGGGTTTTCACAAGGCACCAAGAGGATGGCTGCTTTGGAAAAGCAGCCTGCAACTGCTCAACCAGCCTGATGGGAGTGGGAGTTGACAGCATGCAAGGACATCAGAGTCTACTACAGCATACTGCAGCCTACTTTATTTGATATACTATCATGGTTTATCAGCAACAACCTCAGAAGATATGTTACTACAACAGCTTAGGTGCCGTGGCCAGGCATTCATGCAATCCCCAGGGTTGTACATGCATGTCAATTGTACCGGGAGGTCTTCTTCTTGAGATCCCGCAGGGACCGCTCGGTGTGCCCTGTTGGCTGGCAACACAAGAGGTACCAGCCAAGATAGGCACGAACAGCATCCATCTGGGGCTGGCGAAGCAGGCCAGCAAATACGAACACCATGACCTGCAAATTTCAGGGTTAAGGACGGCAGGTGGGCATGAGTAGTTGGGACATGCGTGTGTCGATTAACAAACAGGTTAGGGGGCGGAATTGATGAGAGCGGGAGAATGGGTACTAGGATGCAGCAGGGGGGGTGTTGTAGCCTGGAATCAGCATCCTGTTTCAGCATGGTGCATGCTGTCGCTCACGAGGATCACATGCACCATGGCTTGCTCACCTGCATGACGGCCCTGTGCTCATAGGCCGCGACACATGCTCCACTCTGGAAGTAGGCGCTCTCTGGCAGGCGCAGGTGGTTCAGGCGCGTGCGGTCGCGAATGAGGGACAGGCGCCTGCGCATACATCCGAGTTCAAGGCCGGCACAAATGCATGGGCATGTAAGTAGGAGGAGAGTGCGTATTGGAGTGTTCTTGACACGAAAGTAATCCCCCAAGGCACTGACCTGTCCATCTGCTTGACGCGCCGCTTCTTCATCCTGCGCACGACAGCCACAATGTGGCTCATCATGCCCAGGTCCGCCTGGTGCATGATGTCAGGCATGATAACGAGGTAGGGATTGCCCCACACGGTCCCTGGGACATCCCATTTCCAGAGCACACACTGGCGGAGGGGGTGTGGTGGGGAATGGTAGAGAAAGGTATATGAGAGACTCGGCCAACATGTGGGGCAGTGCAATGGCAGTGCACATCTCCCCCAGGGCTTCTCAACACGGAGTGCTTAGACAGGAAAGTAGCGCGGTGGACAGGTCGCTCACCTCAACCGGGTAGGTCGAGTAGGTCTTGCATGGGTCGGCCTGGCTTGATGTCAATCCAGCCGCCTCATTCACGATCCATTGCTGCTGTTCAGGCGTGCGCGGCGTGTTCCGTGCCTTGACAGCAACTAAATGCTCCTGGTGTAGCACGGGGGGTGGGATGGGATGAACTGGTAAGGGTGAAAAAATTAGGAGGTCCGTCATGTGACAGTCAGATGACGATGGCGATGAAGGCGTTCACATGGCATGTTTGCTCACCTTTGCAGCATAGCAGATGCTGCACGGCATCCGCGATCCATGCGAGAGTGTGCAACTAATCTTGCCGCTCTCGGGGTAGTCGCACACCCAGGCGTACAGCAGTGGCCGCACTGTTTGCCAATCACCGAAAGGGTCCCTGAGACGGAAGCCGCTGCAAGGAACGGGTAGAGTGGTAACGTCAACAGCCATGACGACTCTGTGCATCAGCGAGGAGGGGCAAAGGGTAATGCAACATACAAAAGCGCTGCGCACACTATGCTGTGCACACGGTGACGACATAGCATGACGCAAATCGAGTACGGACCTGTCCATGCCATCCAGAAGCGGCTGCAGCACGGTGAGGACGCATCGCTGGAAGAGCATCACCTTTTCAACAGCAGACATTGCCGAAGGGGGGATAGGAAGGAGAGCAAGTAGCGTGTGCCCGGCTTTCCCCCATCGCTTGGCCTGGGAGATGTTGGCAAGCGTCATCATGAGCGGCCACGCCTTCTTCCGGCCGTTGTTGCTCATGTGCGTCACATCCGAATATAGGATGATACCCCCCACGACTTCGGACCATCCGAAGTGTTCCTGCATGCACGACAAAGACGGAAAACCCCCACGGTCAAACACAACCAAGGTAATGTGTCGCCTGGCGGAGTAAGCATGGTACATAACACTCCCCACTAACATGACGCACTGAAGATGCTCCCTACACATCAGCGCGTCAACGGAGGACGGCGCACGCGTGTGGTTTTGGGTGGCAGCGGGGTATTTACATACCTGAGCATCGTTCCACCACGTTCCAGTTTCTGGCGTGGTATAGCGACGCTCGCCTGTGCCATGGTCCTCATCGACACGAGCCTTGAGCTTGAAGCCGGGCGCGTTGTTGGTGTGCCCAAACAGTTCAGCAAAAGCCTGGAGTACGGCATCAAGAGCGGGGGAGAACCAAACAGGGGTTTAGTGGCGGGAGCGGGGAAGGGTCGGATCGCACACATGGACCAAATGGAGGCGGAATCTGCATTTCGCAGCCACGCATCCACGGCCGGCTTACCTGCGCAGAGTTCTGGAAGAGGAGGAGTTGTGGAGGATGACCCTCAATCTCGAAGGTCGCCACTGACCATCCGCAATTGAGCCCTACCAAGCGCTCCATCTCGAACCTCTCCAGATCCTTGCAGTTCCGGATCTCTGAGATCACAAGAGGCGCAAGGCCGGGCTCCACCACGAGCTAAAGCAGGCCATTGATGTCGATCTCCGCCATGCCCATTCCGCCATTTACACGCCTCACGAAGTGCAGCAGCTTCAACGCAATCGGATTGAGGGGCGTCGCATTGCTCTCCCCGGAGATGATTGTCGGCGGGGCCGCGTGACTCACTCTAGGGCGGCACCCCGGATCCGCACTCGTGTCATCTGAAGGTGTTCCGGGTGGCGGTTGATGCTCAGATTCAGAAGCCCCCACGTTCCCAGCCGAGGGTGTTGCGTCATCTTCAGCTTCATGCACGCGAGGAGGACCATTCACAGCGTCGGTGTTGAACGCATTTGACGCGGTAGGTGAAGCGGGAGCAGCGGGAGCGTCCGACAGAATCTCTTGCACGAATAGCAGTGTGTGTAGTCCGGCGGATGGTGCAGATTGCGAGGGCCTTGCCAGGGCGGAAAGGCCTTGGCAAGGGGTCCGCCGTGACTTGTGACCGCCATAAACTTGGGCGTTGGGGAACCATCTATTGCAAAACTCGCAGACGACGCCAGGTAAGGAGCCCATGCGGTACGGATCTGTCTAAGTGTTGAGGAATGGCCTGTGAAGCAACGAGCGTCGTGGGAAGCTTGAGAAGGCATTAAGTACTCCGTGCAAGAAGGCTGGTAATGCAACACGGTCATCGCCAAACCGCGCACTGTTCAAGGCGGCTTGTATCACTGCACGACTGGCACTTGAGTGGGCAGCTTATGTTTGGACGTGCCTAACGATGTGCGCGCCGCGCGGTCGTGACAAGGCACATGGAGCAGCGGAGAATGCGCTTGATTCTAAGACGGTAGGTCTTGTGTGTGCGTTGCCAGCTCGGTGAGAAGGACGTGCATGTGGATTCACGCACTCTTGGTGCGTGAGAGTCGAGTGGGATGAGGAAGAGCGGGAAGAGATCCGTTTGGATCTGTAGTTCAGTTGCGAATTGTTATACGGGGGAGATCGCGCTCACGTTAGTGAGCTCACAGTGGTGAGCTCGACAACGGACAAAATACAGCGCAGGATATTACATTGTACAATTGCATTTAATCTATACACTAAACTCGTTGATGATAACTACTACACGGTCACATGAAAATGCCTGCTCGAGATCCACCCCTAGTTGACAACGTGACATTCTAAAAACCATACAAGATCTCTAGTGTGGTCTGGCAACATACGGGAAGTACACAAGAACTTCGTGCCCTCACGATAACGCATCGCCGATTGTGCGTTGTGGCTCTACTTCATACCCCTTTGAGGCACCTACTTGAATGTCCGTGCAAGGTTAGATGACAATCCAACACCGTACCACAACGGATTCGCCTGGTCGCGCAAGCCTTGTATGGATGCGAACGCAGCACCGTCGCCAAACTAAACAGCGATGTCGATTGCGCATCAACGCTCGTGCGTTGGGCCTGTGCTTCATCCCACACCCTCAATGCACCTGGCGGAGGGCCCATGCAAGAATGGAGCCCCATCCAACACCATTCCACAACGGATTCGCCTGGTCGCGCAAGCCTTGTATGGATGCGAACGCAGCAACGTCGCCAAACTAAACAGCGATGTCGATTGCGCATCAACGCTCGTGCGTTGGGCCTGTGCTTCATCCCACACTCTCAATGCACCTGGCGGAGGGGCCATGCAAGAATGGAGCCCCATCCAACACCATTCCACAACGGATTCGCCTGGTCGCGCAAGCATTGTATGGATGCGAACGCAGCAACGTCGCCAAACTAAACAGCGATGTCGATTGCGCATCAACGCTCGTGCGTTGGGCCTGTGCTTCATCCCACACCCTCAATGCACCTGGCGGAGGGCCCATGCAAGAATGGAGCCCCATCCGACACCATTCCACAACGGATTCGCCTGGTCGCGCAAGCATTGTATGGATGCGAACGCAGCAACGTCGCCAAACTAAACAGCGATGTCGATTGCGCATCAACGCTCGTGCGTTGGGCCTGTGCTTCATCCCACACCCTCAATTCACCATGTCGAGGGCCCACGCAAGAATGGAGCCCAAGCCAACACCACACTACATCTCCATTCCAGTTGGCACTAGTACACGTCGTGCTTGAACAACTTCCAACGACCAGTATCCGTCGCCCATTCTAAATGTGTGCTCAGTATAGCATTCCATAGTCCACGAGTTGGAAGCACAAAGAGTGCGCCCTAAGCCCCATGCACTCACTAAACTTCACACCATATGACACCATAAACGGCTATTCACTTCAAATTGTCTTAGTTGTATTTTGCAAGTGTATTCAGCTACTATGTTAAAATTTGATAATTGCACTAGGCACTGTATTTTGCAGGATGTGATGATTGGTGGTGTCGAAACGGTACTAGATTCCGTGGAGATTGATGCGTTGGCGCTGATTGGCCGACGCATCTCAAACGACCCTCCCCACTACCGCACGAGCCAAGCTGGACATTCGCCGCGGAAGCAGCGACTGTGATCAAGCGTGTAGTGCGTTTCTGATCGGGAGGCAAATCGTAGACCGTCCGATGGTGCGTGTTCTGCTTACAGTCCTCTCGATAGACTCGCAAACCACCCCAACTACCGTCGTGCCCCACTCACCAGCTTCCGTCACCCTCATACCCACTACCTTGACGCCGCTCGCTGCTGAACACAGGAGTTTCCAAATCGCCAGTTAGACGGAGTAGCGACGAAGGAAAGGGCTGACGCCATGTGCTTAGTAGCTACTAATTCAGGTGTAATTGTACCTTCCGATTTAGGGTGAAAAAGTATTGGCTTCACCGGGACGGGGTCAAATAGCAACAAACCTTTCCGGTTTTTTTTTTTTTAACTCAGCTACCCAATCCCGCAAATTAAAACTTGCATTCGTACCACCCTCATGACACCTGCTACTCGGCAAACAGAAAAGCAGAAGGAGGAGGCGAAATGACGCACGACACGAAGGATGTCGCATCAGACCGACCAAGAGGGTGGGGCCAGATCTAGGGCTACTAAAAAGGCCGCCGCGCAAACCAATCAAACGAAACGTGCGGTGGGGAAAAAGGCTGAGGTGGGAAAGCAGAAGCCCGGGAAGAAGGCGGAGGACAAGGGGAAGCAACCAACGGCACGCAAGCGTGTTTCGGCCGTCAGGAGCGATGCGGATGTTGCCACTGCTGCCCTCGAGCCCGGTCCTTCTGACGACGGCACCATCGGCGGGAACGAAGACCCTGGGCGTGGCGGCGTGAGTGTTGCCGTCTGGTCGGGGGACAGAGAGGGCTTTGCGACTGGAGGAAAGCACGGCGACTCTCCCCGCCAAGATCAGGCCACAACTTCGACGTCCGTGGCAGAGGCAAAGCAGCAGCATCTGACGCTGCCCCACCCGCCCGTGGTCGAAATATCTGCTGCAGTGATAGATAAGGAGAAGGATGCTGCGCACGATTGCACGGAGGGGCCGAAACACGACATTGCCGACGTAGGTGGATCTCCTCCCTCTGGGGGACGCGGGAGGCGTAGGCAGAGGAAGAGCGATGGTGAGGAGGAGAATGACACCCCCGTGGTTGAGGACATGCCCATACGCGCGAAGAGGAGGCAGACGACAGCCAGCGGTGACGACGCCGGTGGTGCTGAAGTTGGGACAATGGGAGGCACCACGGCACCAAGTGGCTTGGCGACAGATCATGCAATGCGGCATAAGGTGGGATCCGGTCCGAGGAAACCATCTAGCGGACGGAGGGGGAAGCAATCTTCGGGGGGGAATAGGCCGAAGCGCGGCAAAGAAGGCCCTGGTGAAGCGGATGTTGAGGACGAGGGGGATGGGGAGGAGGAGGCCGAGGAGGATGCGGAGGAGGAGGACGAGGATGCAGGGGAGGGAGAAAAGGACAAGGATGAGCAGGAGGGCGACGATGATGAGGAGGAGGAGGAGGAGGAGGAGGATGAGGATGAGGACGATGAGGAGGACGATGAGGGGGACGACGAGGATGAGGAGCAGGAGGAGGAGGAGGAGGATGAGGAGGAGGAGGAGGAGGAGGAGGAGGAGGAGGAGGAGGAGCAGGAGGAGGAGGAGGAGGAAGAGGAGGAGGAGGATGATGAGGAGGAGGATGAGGAGGAGGAGGACGACGAGGAGGAAGAGGAGGTGGAGGAAGGGGCGGATGAGGAGGAGGAGGAGGAGGAGGAGGAGCCGGCAGGGAAAGGACGGGGCGCACGAGGCGGACGGGGGAGTGGCACAGGGAAGGTGGGGGGGCGGTCTGGACAATCCCGGAAACGCGGGGCGGGTGACGCAATGCGTGCCGGACCAGCGGGCAAATCGAAGGCGCGTAAGGTGAAGGTTGAACTTGACCGGGGTGGAAGGAAGCAAGTGAGACAGGGAGCTAAAGGCGATGGAGACGGAAAGAGACCGCGCGCGAAAGGGGTACCTGTGGGTTCGGCAAAGAAAGAACCTGCCCGTAAACAAGGCAGCACCCGCCAAAGCACACCGCGGAAACGGGGCAACGATAAGGAGCAGGCAGCAAAACCGAAGGGACAGCAACGTGGTAAGCAACGTGTCACAAACGACTGGCATAGCTGCCGCGGTTTGTGCTGAACAGACCCTAACAACACCGTGTTCCACCCGTCTTTTCCCGCCGCAGGGAAGGAGAAGGTTGACGAATCGGCTAAACCGGGTAAGGCGTGACTATACACTACAGTTCCGTGCTACACCCATGTTAGAATCATGCGGTTGCTCGTCATGTTTGCACGTGTCCAAATGCACCTTACAGACACCAGCTCCGTGCTCATCCTCCGTGTGACTCTCAGCCCCCCGTGTTACAGGCATTGGGCCACCGGTAACCGTGCAACGGATGCAGCTAGCGAAAGGGGCCGGAAGAGCGAGTGTGGCACCGCTATCCACAGGAGGACCAAGGTTCTTCACGCCATACTCCGGCCCGAGCAAAGTCGCTGCGACTGCACCCGGCGCGGCAACAGGCGAGGAATCCGAATCCCCTCCACCAGCCCCCGTCACGCACTCCCCACTCGCCTCTCCCTCATACCCATTTCGGCCACTACACGCTTCTCCAGCCCGGGGCAGGGCAGTCTCCCCCCTCGCCGGTCCATCGCGTGTGCATCAACCAAGCACCTTTGCCAATCCCTTTCCCGAGCTTCCCTTTTCCCGCCAGCGTGATAGTGTGAGGGCACACGGTGCTGCTACAGAAGACGTTGATCCCCTTGGCCAGAGAGGGGTTTCTACACACCCTTTTCCGGATGTCATGGATGCGCTGGCTGAAGGTGCAGAGCACGGGCAGTTTGTTACACGAGACGAGTTCCAGCAGCTACGGTCTGAGATGTACGCCATGTTTGCTCAGCTCGGCCTGCGTCGGGGAGCAACTGCCAGCTATGCTGGGGGGGCCGCAGTGGTGCCGATGGGTGGTACCCCGCCGCCGATGAGTGCCGTGGACAAGGCACGTGTGCTTGTGCTGCAGGAGACCAACCCATTCCCGGTATGTGGCGGGTTGGGGTTGACGTGGCAACCAGGGCAGGGTTGGGAATGACCTGGCGGTTGGAAAGGGTGCGCGGGAGCGGTGCAGGGCGACACGTGACTCCACACGTGGGCGGGGGCTGACGTGGCTCTTTCGGATCTCTGTGTGCGACGTGGCAAGTGGGTTGGGTTGGTGGGTTTAGACGGCGGACGCAAGAGGGTGTGACGTGGCGGGATGTGTGGCTTGGTGCTGACGTGGCACCTTGGAAGGGCACACGGGAGCGGCGCTCAACGAGGCGCCGCGTGTCAGGTGGGTGGGGTGTGACGTGGCATGGGGTGGGCGGGTGTGACGTGGCACGTGGGGCTGGCTGCTACCTGGCGTGGCGGATGCAGGAGGGTGTGCCGTGGCGGGATGTGTGGCTTGGTGCTGACGTGGCGGCTTGGAAGGGTACACGGGAGCGGCGCGTGACGATGCTACACGTGTGCGGTGGGTGGCTTGGTGACGTGGCATGGGGTGGGCGGGTATGACGTGGCACGTGGAGCTAGCTGATCCCTGACGTGGCGGACGCAAGGGCATGTGACGTGGCGGGATGTGTGGCTTGGTGCTGACGTGGCGGCTTGGAAGGGCACAAGGGAGCGGCGCTCAACGAGGCGACGCGTGTCAGGTGGGTGGGGGGTGACGTGGCATGGGGTGGGCGGGTGTGACGTGTCACGTGGGGCTGGCTGCTCCCTAACGTGGCAGATGCAGGAGGGTGTGCAGTGGCGGGATGTGTGGCTTGGTGCTGACGTGGCGGCTTGGAAGGGTACACGGGAGCGGCGCGTGACGACGCTACACGTGTGCGGTGGGTGGCTTGGTGACGTGGCATGGGGTGGGCGGGTATGACGTGGCACGTGGGGCTGGCTGATCCCTGACGTGGCGGACGCAAGGGCATGTGACGTGGCGGGATGTGTGGCTTGGTGCTGACGTGGCGGCTTGGAAGGGCACAAGGGAGCGGCGCTCAACGAGGCGACGCGTGTCAGGTGAGTGGGGGGTGACGTGGCATGGGGTGGGCGGGTGTGACGTGTCACGTGGGGCTGGCTGCTCCCTGACGTGGCGGATGCAGGAGGGTGTGCCGTGGCGGGATGTGTGGCTTGGTGCTGACGTGGCGGCTTGGTAGGGTACACGGGAGCGGCGCGTGACGACGCTACACGTGTCAGGTGGGTGGGGGGTGACGTGGCATGGGGAGGGTGGGTGTGACGTGTCACGTGGGGCTGGCTCATCCCTGACGTGGCAGACGCAAGGGCGTGTGACGTGGCGGGATGTGTGGCTTGGTGCTGACGTGGCGGCTTGGAAGGGTACACGGGAGCGGCGCGTGACGACGCTACACGTGTCAGGTGGGTGGGGGTGACGTGGCATGGGGAGGGTGGGTGTGACGTGTCACGTGGGGAGGGTCGTTGGTGGATTTGGCGGATGCAGGAGGGTGGGTGGGGGGTGACGTGGCATGGGGTCGAGCCTGTACACACTGACCACTGCGTCTCCTCCAGTTGCTGAGTCTGGTAGGGTAGCTGCGTCGGGTCAGGTGTTTGCTGCAGCGTCCAGGTCTGGTCCTGAGTCTGCCCCCTGTTCGTGTCGTCTCCTGTCTCATGAGACTCTCCTCTGGCACCACCGCCTTGGTCACCCCTCTCTGCTTCGGCTCAGAGGCATGGCCTCCCGTCTTCTTGTTTCTGGTCTCCCCCGGTCCCTCTCTCCCCTTCCTCAGGGCCCTGGCCCTACCTGTGTCCCCTGTGTCGAGGGGCGCCAGCGGGCTGCCCCTCACTCCTCCCAGTTTCCTCCGACAGAGGCCCCGTTGCAGACGCTTCACATGGACGTGTGGGGCCCAGCCCGCGTCCGTGGACAGGGTCACGAGCGCTACTTCCTGCTGGTGGTTGACGACTACTCGCGTTACACCGCAGTCTTCCCCTTGCGCAGCAAGGGTGATGTCACTGAGGTGCTGATCGACTGGATCCGCGCAGATTGTCTCCAGCTCAGGCAGAGCTTTGGCTCGGACTTTCCTGTTCTGCGTCTCCACTCGGACAGAGGCGGAGAGTTTTCTTCTGGCCTTTTGAGAGCCTACTGTCGCGCACGAGGAATCCGTCAGACCTTCACGCTTCCGGACTCCCGTGTACCCTACCGACCCGCGGTCAGTGTGTACAGGCTTGACCCGGCAGCAGCTGCAGTCACACAACTGAGGACTAAGGAGACTGCAGTCACAAACTTAGAGCAAGGAGACTGCAGTCACAAATTTAGAGCTCGTGGATCTAAAATGACGAGAAGGTGAACCCAAGTTGCTCGTAAGAACGACTGGGAGATGACGAGCAGGTGGGGGTAGCTGGGTGCAAGCACGTCAACTCTGCAAAAAAAATAGGCGACAAAACCTGCCACTGGAGTACCAGCGAGGCAATCGCCAGCGTGGAGTAGAAGATGCTGATTCGGCCCCTTAGTGCCTCAGCAGAGGGAAAGGGGAGGTTTTCGCGACTGATTGGTCATCCCAATCAGCAGCGTTGTCACAAGCCTGAGCAACGATTGGTCAAGGAAGCTTCTTGGGCGTACAGTGACGCTCAGCTCATCAATCGCTGGCTGCTGCCAGCTCGACAATGGCCGCGTTCGATTGCACTGCAATGTTTTGTACAGCCACACCACAGTTTGTCCGAGTCGGCCCTAGGGTTTCCGAACCTAGGGTCACTACATGCCATAGTCAAGTTGTTGCGTGCACAATCTTGATTGACCATTGTTCAGATTTGACAGCTGTGGAAATAAACAAATCCCTCACACTCAGAACCGTGTACACCTCATGTAAAACAATGTGCTACAGAGATGTGCATTAAATGCACTACAGAACAAAAAGGGGTCCTAGTACCGGCGGCAATCTCTACCAAAAGTACAAAACATTTTCCGTTTTTTTGTTGAAATTTCGACTCCAAAAGTACCCTGGGCACAAAACGGATCCCTACAAAAACAATTCAGTAGCTCAACAGGAAAATTGAACCCTATTGGGTTTAGGGTAATCTTGTTTTTATATTTTCGCAAATACCCCACCAAAGTGCAGCGGCCTCGCTGTCGTTTGAGCACCAAGCGTGAAACAGAATTCTTCAAAGTCCATTTTGCCCCTGGATCACTGTTCTTGACCAGCTGGCAGCAGTGTTTGGACTGCGGTCCGCAGTGAAAATTCCCACACCAGATTCGTAGGTGCACCGAACGTACTTCAGGTTATGGTTTGGATCTGCCTAACCTCTCGTAGGGTTTAAAGCCCATGTGTGCTGCTGCCGAGCCTTAACCGAGCCAAGGAATACTGTGATATGGCTGTGGTTACCCCTGGACTGTGAAGCTATCGAACAGCGCCAATATCTGAAATGTTACAGCATGACAGTTTCTAAAGCCCCTGTACACAATAATCATATCAGCGACACGGCTACTTTAAACAACTTTTGCATTTAATGTCCCATTTCCGAAGTCAACAAACAGAACAATCAAAATTCACAAATGGTCACAAATACAGGCGATATCGGATCATGGCCGACAAAAAGCGTACGCATGGTGAGGTTTATCACTATATTGTCCATGTTGTCTTCAAATACATGACAGCCTGTGTTAATTCAACAATAATCCAATGAGTTGATATTCTTTTATATAAATATATATACATATTGAGCTTTTATATCGAAGATGTATGTTCTGGCTACCTTGTCATAATGTTTTTGTTCTCTAGCCTGCAGTGGGTTACTCTATAGTGAGTACAAACCCTTAGGGTTTCCTATATGTATCCTGTTGCTTTCTAGTGAACCCTCTCCTTTGCTTATTCTCTCTTGCGTAGCTAGGGCTTAACTAGCTATGGCTCCTGCTTATGCTTACTATTCTCACATACCTATCCTTGAATAGATTTGGTCCGTTTTGCGCACCGACGCTTTTCTACCTCATTAAATCAGTTGCGAATGATCTCAAACACGGACAGCCTCACCTAGATACATAGTAGAGGCTTTTGGTGCAAAGAAATAGGAGTCTAAACAAGTGACGGGGCTCAAAAATGCTGATAGTATGTTGGCTGCCTATCCTTGAACAGATTTGGTCCGTTCTGCGCACCGACGCTTGTCTACCTATCCAAATAAGATGCGAATGGTCTCAAACCCGGAGAGCCTCACCTAACCCTATATTATAGGATATTGGTGCAAAGAAACGGGAGTCAAAACAAGTGACGGGGCTCTAAACTGCTGATAGTATGTTGGCTGCCTATCCTTGAACAGATTTGGTCCGTTCTGCGCACCGACGCTTGTCTACCTATCCAAATCAATTGCGAATGGTCTCAAACCCGGAGAGCCTCACCTACATACATATTAGAGGCAATTGGTTCAAAGAGACGGGAGTCAAAACAAGTGACGGGGCTCTAAACTGCTGATAGTATGTTGGCTGCCTATCCTTGAACAGATTTGGTCCGTTCTGCGCACCGACGCTTGTCTACCTATCCAAATCAATTGCGAATGGTCTCAAACCCGGAGAGCCTCACCTACATACATAGTAGAGGCAATTGGTGCAAAGAGACGGGAGTGAAAACAAGTGACGGGGCTCTAAATTGCTGATAGTATGTTGGCTGCCTATCCTTGAAAAGATTTGGTCTATTCTGCGCAACGTCGCTTGTCTACCTATCCAAATCAGTTACGAATGGTCTCAAATCCGGAGAGCCTCACCTACATACATAGTAGAGGCTATTGGTGCAAAGAAACGGGAGTCAAAACCAGTGGCGGGGCTCTAAACTGCTGATAGTATGTTGGCTGCCTATCCTTGAACAGATTTGGTCCGTTCTGCGCACCGACCCTTGTTTACCTATCCAAATCAATTGCGAATGGTCTCAAACCCGGAGAGCCTCACCTAAATACATAGTAGAGGCTATTGGTGCAAAGAAACGGGAGTCAAAACAAGTGACGGAGCTCTAAACTGCTGATAGTATGTTGCCCGCCTATCCTTGAACAGATTTGGTCCGTTCTGCGCACCGACGCTTGTCTACCTATCCAAATCAGTTGCGAATAATCTCAAACCTGGACAACTTCTCCATGATACATATTAATGGCAATTGGTACAAAGAAACGGGAGTTAAAATAAGTGACGGTGCTCTAAACTGCTGATAGTGTGTTGGCTGCTTATCAATGACACTGTGCAAGGATAGGCATGTACGCAACATGTCACCGTTTCAACGTTTCGTTATGTTTTTCTTTGTTATGTCTTCGTTCATTCATGTAATACATCATTAGTAATTGCCATAGGGACTGGAACGAACTCGTTTGCATAACTACGCTGCACGCGACTCTTCTCGCATTTCTGCCCTTTCGTCTTCGTTCTCTTTTGTAATTGCTTCATTCACTTTCGTCAGGAGTGAACAGCAGTTTTCCAATTTTTTTATTCGTAACAAGTATCGTTGTACAGCAATGTATTTGCTATACCTGTAAATAGGCATCTATTACATTACGCACATTTGTAATGCTTTAGAGCACAACTATTGCTTTTAAAGGTATATGTTTTACAATCTAAGTCTGTACAGATAATGTGCTATTATTACATTTTTCAGTTCGCCAGCACAACAGTTTTGTTCGAGGCCCAGAGCCAATGGGACACGGGTGCCCAATTCCGGGCCTCGACCTAGGTGTCCCGAGGCTCAAATATGAGTTCGGCCCCGCCAAACGAGTTCTTCGACGAATCGTGTGGTTTCCGAAGCTGCAAAAATGTCTGCCCAAGCAGCTTTGAGAGTCCCGAAGCAGCAATCCCTGATTTCGTTTCGACGCGACGCGTCGAAAGTATCTTTCCCCACTCAGTTGAACAAGTTACTTCAGACATACCCCACGAAACCATACTTTCTGAGGGGCCCCATTTTTGGGATGAAAGTCGGCCGCCCCCTATCAGCAAGTTGGCGTTGCCGGCCGCCCTCTGTTGGCAGGATGTTTGTCCCTAAGAGTGGAGGGGGTGAGTTTCATCCGCGCCCTGTCCACATGTTAAACAATTTCGTCACACCTCCACCTGCTGATGTCTGGTGCAGGGGCTTGAGATGGGGGGGACACCATCATGCGAAGTTGATGAGCTGATCAGTTCATCTCTTCTTCCCTCCCGGCAGGTTTTTTTTTTCGTCTCCCCTAAAATTTGTCTCTCCTGCTTCGTTGCGGCCCCTCTCCTCCCTGGTTGCGGCCCCTCTCCTCCCTGGTTGTGCACCCACACATCATACAACCCCTGCTGTCTGGAATTCCGGCAGGCAAAAGGGGGTGGGTGGGGTTGTATGATGTGTGGGTGGCTTGGTGCCTTGGGTGGATGCAGCAACAGCAAGGGCCGCCGGAGTTTAACCATGAGTAGTACCAGTAGTCCTAGTTTAGTAAATCACGTGCTCGAGTGTTTGGAGCAAGGACTGCTATCGCCGGCTATTCACACGATATCTATCACCGGCTATTTGACCTTCTATCCTGTTAACACCTCTTATCATCAGTGGAACCATCTTCCTCTGCGGATGAATCTGTGACCACTGCATGCAAGCCCATGCTCCCATGTGCATAATCCCATCGCTGTAGCAGTTTCAATCCCCGAGTCACATTTTCTGGGTACTTCACCATCGCATGTGTCCATTCCGCAGTCGTGCAGCACAGGCTGATGAGTGAGGGGGGAAGAGAAGGGTGCGACACACTGGAGATGTGGATGGGTTCTTCATTCCTCCGTTCCCTGCCCCACGCCCTCCTTTTTCCTTCTCTTGCCCTCCCCCAACCCCCTCTCCCCGCCATCTGCCGTCAGTACAAGTCATGTTGAAATTGCAGCAGGCATGGGGGCGGAATTTTTCGGAGTGGGGGCCTGGTGGGGACTGCACCTGGTACAACACCGCAGAGTGCGATTCTCAGGGCATGGTGACCAGCATGTGAGCGCACAAACTCTTGTTTCGAGACGTCTCAAAACACTTCTGTTTACACATGGTGACCAGCATATGAGCGCACCAACTCTTGCTCACCTTGACTTCATCACAAAAATGCGTGTGTCTGAAAATCATCTGACATTCCGACGGCCGATCGTACGTTTGACGATCATTTGAAAAACCTACGGGGAAAGTCTAAAAAACGTTTGTCTTCGGCGAGATGTTTTCCAGGCACATTCTGAATGTTTGCTCCTAACTGTTTCTTGCCTGTGCGCAGCATTAGGGTTCCGGGGCTAACAGATAGTCGAGCAAGTCTCTTCGTGTGGGAGCAGATTGCGGGAAATTTGTTCTCTCCTAGAATTCCTCGTTTAGACTTTTGTGTATTTGTTACATTTGCATGTTTCCAAAAATGATGTAATTCCCTACGTAACTAGTGTTTCCAAGAGTCTTGTTTAACAAGTTGAGGGAAATTTCACATCTATAAGATTCTAACAAGACCTAAAAAATCTGTAGTCGGGGGTCAATTTGATGTTCACCAAAGTCAAAACGCGTTAAAGTTTTCTACGTTTGCTAGTCCTCACCAAACGAACCTATTAAGAAGGCTCACTTCATCGTCCTCACACGAGGGAACGATGTGCACGAGACTGAGAATGCAGTCGACATCAATCACTGCAAAATTATCCTCGCCCTCTGTGGGTAGAAGGCGCTTGCATCCTGTTGACGGGCATAGTCGCTTGTCCTCGGTGTAATACTCCACGTATGCTCCGCGCCTCAGCTCACCATCTCTGCTGTAGTGAAACAGGACAAGACAACGGCCGTACCAGGGGGATCCCTTCCCTGCAGGGTTGAGTGCAACAGAGGAGAAGTTCTTCTCGCCCGGGCTAGCCTTGACAAACTGCCCTCTTGACGTCCACTCCATCTTGTCGTGGGGCGGAATCGCAAGAGCCGTGTGCACCTGAAACCACGAGCATGAACCAAGAAAATGGGTTTTGGGTGCGAAGGAGGCGATGGAGAGCACACCGAAAGGGGGGAATTGGCTAAGGGCTGGAGGGGGTGGAAAAGCATTTTGGAGAGGGGAAAGCGGGGCTGGCGTGGGTGGAAAGCATGCAGGAGAGGGGGAAGCTGGGCTGGCGTGGGTGGAAAGCATGCAGGAGAGGGGGAAGCGGGGCTGGCGTGGGTGGAAAGCATGCAGGAGAGGGGGAAGCGGGGCTGGAATGGGTGGAAAGCATGCAGGAGAGGGGGAAGCGGGGCTGGCGTCGGTGGAAAGCATGCAGGAGAGGGGGAAGCGGGGCTGGCGTGGGAAGAAAGCAGGCAAGAGAGGGGGAAGCGGGCCTGGCGTGGGTGGAAAGCATGCAGGAGAGGGGGAAGCGGGGCTGGCGTGGGTGGAAAGCAGCATGAGAGTGGGAAGCGGGGCTGTAGTGGGTGGAAAGCATGCAGGAGAGGGGGAAGCGGGGCTGGCGTGGGTGGAAAGCATGCATGAGAGGGGGAAGCGGGGCTGGAGTGGGTGGAAAGCATGCAGGAGAGGGGGAAGCGGGGCTGGCGTTGGTGGAAAGCATGCATGAGAGGGGGAAGCGGGGCTGGAGTGGGTGGAAAGCATGCATGAGAGGGGGAAGCGGGGCTGGAGTGGGTGGAAAGCATGCAGGAGAGGGGGAAGCGGGGCTGGAGTGGGTGGAAAGCATTTTGGAGAGGGGGAAGCGGGGCTGGCGTGGGTGGAAAGCATGCAGGAGAGGGGAAAGCGGGGCTGCCGTGGGTGGAAAGCATGCAGGAGAGGGGGAAGCGGGCCTGCCATGACCAGGAATGCACCTGCAAGACTTGCGTGTTGATGCCTGCCCGTTTGAGGCGCACAACCATCGCACTCATGGCGGGCTCGCCAACAGTCAAGACGTAGCTCCGAAACACTGAGTCGGTGATGTCCCCCACGACCATCTTCTTGTGGGTCTTCGTAAGCACCCTCCGGCCCTTCAGGCATGCCTGTCACCGTGGAGAGGAGAGGGATGGTATAGGGAGGGGGAGGGTTGAATGGTGAGTGCTTCTGGAGGGAGGAGGAGGGGCAGGGGATAGCGGATGGAGGCGGGGTTTTAGGCGAAGGAGCGGGCCAGGGAGAGGGGGAATGGGTGTGGGGGAAAGGGTCAGAGGTTGTGGGGACGAAGAAGGGGATGGGGGGGTAGGAATCGATTACTTCGGTTAGCGTTGGTCCTAAATGTGATTGCCAACTCATGCAGAGAGCAGGGAACCAGACATTGGGGCAAAGAGAATGGCTTACAGAACATTACACAGAGCAGGGCAGACACAGAAGGGAACAAAGCAGAGAACCAGTGAAGGGAACAGCGCAGGGCACAGAGGAGGGCAGACACAGAATGGAACAAAGTAGAGAACAAGTGAAGGGAACAGCGCAGGGCATCGAGGACGGCAGACACAGAATGGAACAAAGCAGAGAACCAGTGAAGGGAACAGCGCAGGGCACAGAAGAGGGCAGACACAGAATGGAACAAAGCAGAGAACCAGTGAAGGGAACAGCGCAGGGCATCGAGGAGGGCAGACACAGAATGGAACAAAGCAGAGAACCAGTGAAGGTAACAGCGCAGGGCACAGAGGAGGGCAGACACAGAATGGAACAAAGCAGAGAACCAGTGAAGGGAACAGCGCAGGGCATCGAGGAGGGCAGACACAGAATGGAACAAAGCAGAGAACCAGTGAAGGGAACAGCGCAGGGCACAGAGGAGGGCAGACACAGAATGGAACAAAGCAGAGAACCAGTGAAGGGAACAGCGCAGGGCATCGAGGAGGGCAGACACAGAATGGAACAAAGCAGAGAACCAGTGAAGGTAACAGCGCAGGGCACAGAGGAGGGCAGACACAGAATGGAACAAAGCAGAGAACCAGTGAAGGGAACAGCGCAGGGCATCGAGGAGGGCAGACACAGAATGGAACAAAGCAGAGAACCAGTGAAGGGAACAGCGCAGGGCACAGAGGAGGGCAGACACAGAATGGAACAAAGCAGAGAACCAGTGAAGGGAACAGCGCAGGGCATCGAGGAGGGCAGACACAGAATGGAACAAAGCAGAGAACCAGTGAAGGTAACAGCGCAGGGCACAGAGGAGGGCAGACATAGAATGGAACAAAGCAGGGAACCAGTGAAGGTAACAGCGCAGGGCACAGAGGAGGGCAGACACAGAATGGAACAAAGCAGAGAACCAGTGAAGGTAACAGCGCAGGGCACAGAGGAGGGCAGACATAGAATGGAACAAAGCAGAGAACCAGTGAAGGTAACAGCGCAGGGCACAGAGGAGGGCAGACACAGAATGGAACAAAGCAGAGAACCAGTGAAGGGAACAGCGCAGGGCATCGAGGAGGGCAGACACAGAATGGAACAAAGCAGAGAACCAGTGAAGGTAACAGCGCAGGGCACAGAGGAGGGCAGACATAGAATGGAACAAAGCAGAGAACCAGTGAAGGTAACAGCGCAGGGCACAGAGGAGGGCAGACACAGAATGGAACAAAGCAGAGAACCAGTGAAGGTAACAGCGCAGGGCACAGAGGAGGGCAGACATAGAATGGAACAAAGCAGAGAACCAGTGAAGGTAACTGCGCAGGGCACAGAGGAGGGCAGACACAGAATGGAACAAAGCAGAGAACCAGTGAAGGGAACAGCGCAGGGCGTCGAGAAGGGCAGACACAGAATGGAACAAATCAGAGAACCAGTGAAGGTAACAGCGCAGGGCACAGAGGAGGGCAGAAATAGAATGGAACAAAGCAGAGAACCAGTGAAGGTAACAGCGCAGGGCACAGAGGAGGGCAGACACAGAATGGAACAAAGCAGAGAACCAGTGAAGGTAACAGCGCAGGGCACAGAGGAGGGCAGACATAGAATGGAACAAAGCAGAGAACCAGTGAAGGTAACAGCGCAGGGCACAGAGGAGGGCAGACACAGAATGGAACAAAGCAGAGAACCAGTGAAGGTAACAGCGCAGGGCACAGAGGAGGGCAGACACAGAATGGAACAAAGCAGAGAACCAGTGAAGGGAACAGCGCAGGGCATCGAGGAGGGCAGACACAGAATGGAACAAAGCAGAGAACCAGTGAAGGGAACAGCGCAGGGCACAGAGGAGGGCAGACACAGAATGGAACAAAGCAGAGAACCAGTGAAGGGAACAGCGCAGGGCATCGAGGAGGGCAGACACAGAATGGAACAAAGCAGAGAACCAGTGAAGGTAACAGCGCAGGGCACAGAGGAGGGCAGACACAGAATGGAACAAAGCAGAGAACCAGTGAAGGGAACAGCGCAGGGCATCGAGGAGGGCAGACACAGAATGGAACAAAGCAGAGAACCAGTGAAGGGAACAGCGCAGGGCACAGAGGAGGGCAGACACAGAATGGAACAAAGCAGAGAACCAGTGAAGGGAACAGCGCAGGGCATCGAGGAGGGCAGACACAGAATGGAACAAAGCAGAGAACCAGTGAAGGTAACAGCGCAGGGCACAGAGGAGGGCAGACATAGAATGGAACAAAGCAGAGAACCAGTGAAGGTAACAGCGCAGGGCACAGAGGAGGGCAGACACAGAATGGAACAAAGCAGAGAACCAGTGAAGGTAACAGCGCAGGGCACAGAGGAGGGCAGACATAGAATGGAACAAAGCAGAGAACCAGTGAAGGTAACAGCGCAGGGCACAGAGGAGGGCAGACACAGAATGGAACAAAGCAGAGAACCAGTGAAGGGAACAGCGCAGGGCATCGAGGAGGGCAGACACAGAATGGAACAAAGCAGAGAACCAGTGAAGGTAACAGCGCAGGGCACAGAGGAGGGCAGACATAGAATGGAACAAAGCAGAGAACCAGTGAAGGTAACAGCGCAGGGCACAGAGGAGGGCAGACACAGAATGGAACAAAGCAGAGAACCAGTGAAGGTAACAGCGCAGGGCACAGAGGAGGGTAGACATAGAATGGAACAAAGCAGAGAACCAGTGAAGGTAACAGCGCAGGGCACAGAGGAGGGCAGACACAGAATGGAACAAAGCAGAGAACCAGTGAAGGGAACAGCGCAGGGCGTCGAGGAGGGCAGACACAGAATGGAACAAATCAGAGAACCAGTGAAGGTAACAGCGCAGGGCACAGAGGAGGGCAGACACAGAATGGAACAAAGCAGAGAACCAGTGAAGGTAACAGCGCAGGGCACAGAGGAGGGCAGACACATAATGGAACAAAGCAGAGAACCAGTGAAGGTAACAGCGCAGGGCACAGAGGAGGGCAGACATAGAATGGAACAAAGCAGAGAACCAGTGAAGGTAACTGCGCAGGGCACAGAGGAGGGCAGACACAGAATGGAACAAAGCAGAGAACCAGTGAAGGTAACAGCGCAGGGCACAGAGGAGGGCAGACACAGAATGGAACAAAGCAGAGAACCAGTGAAGGGAACAGCGCAGGGCACAGAAGAGGGCAGACACAGAATGGAACAAAGCAGAGAACCAGTGAAGGGAACAGCGCAGGGCATCGAGGAGGGCAGACACAGAATGGAACAAAGCAGAGAACCAGTGAAGGTAACAGTGCAGGGCACAGAGGAGGGCAGACACAGAATGGAACAAAGCAGAGAACCAGTGAAGGGAACAGCGCAGGGCATCGAGGAGGGCAGACACAGAATGGAACAAAGCAGAGAACCAGTGAAGGGAACAGCGCAGGGCACAGAGGAGGGCAGACACAGAATGGAACAAAGCAGAGAACCAGTGAAGGGAACAGCGCAGGGCATCGAGGAGGGCAGACACAGAATGGAACAAAGCAGAGAACCAGTGAAGGTAACAGCGCAGGGCACAGAGGAGGGCAGACACAGAATGGAACAAAGCAGAGAACCAGTGAAGGGAACAGCGCAGGGCATCGAGGAGGGCAGACACAGAATGGAACAAAGCAGAGAACCAGTGAAGGGAACAGCGCAGGGCACAGAGGAGGGCAGACACAGAATGGAACAAAGCAGAGAACCAGTGAAGGGAACAGCGCAGGGCATCGAGGAGGGCAGACACAGAATGGAACAAAGCAGAGAACCAGTGAAGGTAACAGCGCAGGGCACAGAGGAGGGCAGACATAGAATGGAACAAAGCAGAGAACCAGTGAAGGTAACAGCGCAGGGCACAGAGGAGGGCAGACACAGAATGGAACAAAGCAGAGAACCAGTGAAGGTAACAGCGCAGGGCACAGAGGAGGGCAGACATAGAATGGAACAAAGCAGAGAACCAGTGAAGGTAACAGCGCAGGGCACAGAGGAGGGCAGACACAGAATGGAACAAAGCAGAGAACCAGTGAAGGGAACAGCGCAGGGCATCGAGGAGGGCAGACACAGAATGGAACAAAGCAGAGAACCAGTGAAGGTAACAGCGCAGGGCACAGAGGAGGGCAGACATAGAATGGAACAAAGCAGAGAACCAGTGAAGGTAACAGCGCAGGGCACAGAGGAGGGCAGACACAGAATGGAACAAAGCAGAGAACTAGTGAAGGTAACAGCGCAGGGCACAGAGGAGGGCAGACATAGAATGGAACAAAGCAGAGAACCAGTGAAGGTAACAGCGCAGGGCACAGAGGAGGGCAGACACAGAATGGAACAAAGCAGAGAACCAGTGAAGGGAACAGCGCAGGGCGTCGAGGAGGGCAGACACAGAATGGAACAAATCAGAGAACCAGTGAAGGTAACAGCGCAGGGCACAGAGGAGGGCAGAAATAGAATGGAACAAAGCAGAGAACCAGTGAAGGTAACAGCGCAGGGCACAGAGGAGGGCAGACACAGAATGGAACAAAGCAGAGAACCAGTGAAGGTAACAGCGCAGGGCACAGAGGAGGGCAGACATAGAATGGAACAAAGCAGAGAACCAGTGAAGGTAACAGCGCAGGGCACAGAGGAGGGCAGACACAGAATGGAACAAAGCAGAGAACCAGTGAAGGTAACAGCGCAGGGCACAGAGGAGGGCAGACACAGAATGGAACAAAGCAGAGAACCAGTGAAGGGAACAGCGCAGGGCACAGAGGAGGGCAGACACAGAATGGAACATGGCATGGAAACAGTGCAGGGAACAGAGCTGGGAAACAGAACAGGGCGTTGAGTAGGGGCGACACATCATGGAACATAGCAGGGTGACAGAGCAGAACACAAAGAAGGGGAAATGACCATTGGGAACAGAGCAGTGGGAGAGAGCATGAGAACCGAGCATGGAAACAGAGCAGGGGGAGAGAGCATGAGAACCGAGCAGGGAAACAGAGAAGGCGAGAGAGCATGAGAAACAAGCAGGGAAGCAGAGCACGGGGAGAGAGAAAGAGAATTGAGCAGTGAAGCAGAGCAGGGGGGGAGAGCATGAGAACCGTGCAGGGAAACATAGCAGGGGGGGAGAGCATGAGAACCGTGCAGGGAAACATAGCAGGGGGGGATAGCATGAGAACCGAGCAGTGGAAACAGAGCAGGGGGAGAGAGCATGAGAAACTAGCAGCGAAACAGAGCAGGGGAGAGAGCAAGAGAATTGGGAAACCACAAAACAGAGCAGGGGCAGGGAGCAACAGAAGGGAGCAGGGAAACAGAGCAGAGGGAAAGAGCAAGAGAACCGAGCAAGGAAACAGAGCAGGGGGAGAGAGCATGAGAACCGAGCAAGGAAACAGAGCAGGGGGAGAGAGCATGAGAACCGAGCAAGGAAACAGAGCTGGGGGAGAGAGCATGAGCAGATTTGTAAAGCTCACCTCTTTCATCGAGGTCTCGTACGTGCTGTCCCCGCCGGCCTCCCGCGCTAGTTGTCTAACTACCGCATGCTCCAGGTGTTTCCGGACAATTCGATCTTCAACATTCTTCCAGTTGGTGCCACGTGAAGGACGCTTCACAGTGGTCTTGTGGGAGTGCTCGTAGCAGTTCGACGAGTACTCGGCAGGGATCCCCCGAAGACGTATGGTTGATGGGAGGTGAACGAGGAGATGAATCTTAACAAGTTTCCACTTTGACTTCTGCTTTGGGAAAGCGACACGAAGAGCCTTCACCATCCTGGGAATAAAATTTAGATACAGGGCATGCAGTTAAGGGGGGGGAAAGCAGGCCGGGAAGGGAGAAACGGGATGCGGGAGGGGGAGTGAGGAAGCAGTCGCGAAAAGAGAAACACGGAAGGAGGGATCAGGAAGGTGGGTTATGGAATGACAGCGATGCAGTTCAGAGGGAGAAGATGTGTCATGCAAAACCTTGATGGAAGGAGTGCAGCCAAAGGTCATGGAGTACTCGTACTATGGAGCCTGGGAGATTTTTGCACGGAATGGAGAAACAGGTGAGTATGAAGGTGAAGCTGGTATGGAGCTGAGCAACAAGCTCGGTATTGTACAAATGGGATGTAATGTGCATTGTGACTGGATGAAGAGAAGGGAAAGAGGAGGACATGGTGCGTTGGGAGAAATATGGTAAGGCTGGCAACAAATGAACAGAGAAGGCAAGCCTATGAAAGAGGGTGGGTGGAGCATGTAAGGTACGGTTGAGACAAGGAAACTGTGTGCATGTGGCATTGAATGGCTTGGGAAACCACCAAAAAGACGGAGTAATTACTTGATGGTGGCGTCTTTCATCCGTTTCAGAGAGTCATCGGTATGGTACTCAGCGCGGATGAACTCCTTGTACCACTCGACCATAAGCACAATGGCTGTGCGAATATCTTCTCGTCCTGGGAGATCGATGATGAGGGGCAGGACCTGCATCATTGCCCGATGCTCTGAAGCTGAAAAGCAGGCAGTGGATGTGAAGTAGGCCCACGCCGAAGGAAGACGGAGCACGGAAGCTGGTGTGACCTCCTTCAAGATCTTGTATCGCCTAGACGTGAGAAACAGTTCAGCAGGGCGCGGAAAGCAAGCACGGAGGGGAGTAGCATGAAGCAGGGAGGGGGAAGCAAGCACGGAGGGGAGTAGCATGAAGCAAGGAGGGGGAAGCAAGCACGGAGGGGAGTAGCATGAAGCAGGGAGGGGGAAGCAAGCACGGAGGGGAGTAGCATGAAGCAGGGAGGGGGAAGCAAGCACGGAGGGGAGTAGCATGAAGCAAGGAGGGGGAAGCAAGCACGGAGGGGAGTAGCATGAAGCAGGGAGGGGGAAGCAAGCACGGAGGGGAGTAGCATGAAGCAGGGAGGGGGAAGCAAGCACGGAGGGGAGTAGCATGAAGCAGGGAGGGGGAAGCAAGCACGGAGGGGAGTAGCATGAAGCAGGGAGGGGGAAGCAAGCACGGAGGGGAGTAGCATGAAGCAGGGAGGGGGAAGCAAGCACGGAGGGGAGTAGCATGAAGCAGGGAGGGGGAAGCAAGCACGGAGGGGAGTAGCATGAAGCAGGAAGGGGGAAGCAAGCACGGAGGGGAGTAGCATGAAGCAGGGAGGGGGAAGCAAGCACGGAGGGGAGTAGCATGAAGCAGGGAGGGGGAAGCAAGCACGGAGGGGAGTAGCATGAAGCAGGGAGGGGGAAGCAAGCACGGAGGGGAGTAGCATGAAGCAGGGAGGGGGAAGCAAGCACGGAGGGGAGTAGCATGAAGCAGGGAGGGGGAAGCAAGCACGGAGGGGAGTAGCATGAAGCAAGGAGGGGGAAGCAAGCACGGAGGGGAGTAGCATGAAGCAGGGAGGGGGAAGCAAGCACGGAGGGGAGTAGCATGAAGCAGGGAGGGGGAAGCAAGCACGGAGGGGAGTAGCATGAAGCAGGGAGGGGGAAGCAAGCACGGAGGGGAGTAGCATGAAGCAGGGAGGGGGAAGCAAGCACGGAGGGGAGTAGCATGAAGCAGGGAGGGGGAAGCAAGCACGGAGGGGAGTAGCATGAAGCAGGGAGGGGGAAGCAAGCACGGAGGGGAGTAGCATGAAGCAGGAAGGGGGAAGAAAGCACGGAGGGGAGTAGCATGAAGCAGGGAGGGGGAAGCAAGCACGGAGGGGAGTAGCATGAAGCAGGGAGGGGGAAGCAAGCACGGAGGGGAGTAGCATGAAGCAGGGAGGGGGAAGCAAGCACGGAGGGGAGTAGCATGAAGCAGGGAGGGGGAAGCAAGCACGAAGGGGAGTAGCATGAAGCAGGGAGGGGGAAGCAAGCACGGAGGGGAGTAGCATGAAGCAGGGAGGGGGAAGCAAGCACTCCAGAAGAATCTTCCGTTCCTGTGGAGTCAGCTTCTTCACAAGGCACTTCATGGCATGCAGCCATATGCCGTGCTCCCAGATGTGCATGATGTCCAGGGGGACAGCGAGGTACGTGTTGCCCCAGAGAGTTTTTGCAAATTCCCAGTCCCACAAAAGGCTCTGCATTGGGGGTCAAGGACACAGAGTCACTATGACGGGTCAGGGTAATAAATACGAACAGCAAGCCGCAGATTGGATTAGGTTTTCAAGCATATTAGCCACCACAGTACATGGTGGATATGGAGGGAAACCAGGTGTGAACCGCTACGAAGCACGCAGAACAAGCGCACCTTCACGAAGTGTGTAGAGGACTTCTTCTTCACCGCCTTTAGCTTCTTTTTGGTTTTCGCGGCGTCCATCTCCTTGTAAGCATCCTTCTGACCCTTGACAAATCTGAGGACAATGGCGTCTTCCTGGTTCTTTTGGGTTGTCGCGGATTCCTTCTGACCCTTGTCATTTCCAAGGACAGTGGTGTCATCCTGTTCATCCTGGCGCTTCTTATCAGGAGGCTGTTGAGTCAACTCAAATTTCATCTCATCCAATCGCTCCTTTTCCACCAAGCACAACGAGCACGGATGCCCAGAGTTGCATGCCATCGTACAAGTGATCTTAGAGGACTCCGGGTGATCCGCCACCCATGAGTAAAGGAGCGTGAATGCCCTATACTGCACACCGGCACTGTCTTCCACCATCACACCGCCTCTGCACAGCCGCTAGTATGTGTGGGAAAACAGGGAGAGGGACGGGGAGGGCGAGAATGGGAGAACATGTTAGATATGTCATAAATGGTGTGAGCATGGGATGCTGTAACCAAGCAGACGAAGGACGGTTAGGAGGAGGGGGACAGCGAGCAGGGAGGGTGTAAACGGCAGGAGATGGTGGAACGGGAGGTACCGGAACGGTATTAGGTGAAGCGGATGGTAGCTGGCAGGAGAGTAATGACAGAATCCGCCTTGGTGGCACGCATTCAAAACAACAACAGAGGAGAAGGGCGGTCAAAAAGGGAGTGGAGTGTGTATGAAACAGGGAACGGAAAAAAGTGGTGGTGTGGATACTGGAGAGTACAAGGGATGCGCGCCCTTGGGCGACATTAGCAGTGTCTCACCCTGAAAGATGTGAAGCCGCCTTCAAATCTCGAATCATGATCTCTGCAGCGTCCTGGAACACTCGAACCTTTTCTTCTGGAGAGAGGTCAGCTGGGATATTCGGCAGGAACCCGAGAAGCTCAGTGCCTCCTTCCAGCCACCTAGCCCATTCTAGAATATTCCCAAAGGACAACAGAAATAGGTGGGCAGATTGGCGGCCGTTGTACGATAGATTGGTCTGGTCCGAGAAGAGAATGAGCGCTATAACTATGCCAAACTTCCGCACCCTCTCCTGCCAGAGTGATGATAAAGGGAAGGATAGATGTATTGGATCCTAGGTTTCGATGCTCGTGTCCAAAGCGACATGAGATGACGTGGAACTTACCCATGCCTCGAGCATCCAATCCGTGTTTGCAGGGGTACTGTAGCGGCGAACCCCATCAACTTTCCACTCTTGAGGCATGATGCTGAATCCCTTGACAGCCGACATCTTCTTGAACATGGCCTGAAGGAGCTGATGGTGATAATCATGGAAACAATGATCGAAAACAGAGGCGTAAGATTGATGGTTCCCTTTAGACTCTTGGTCTAGTCGTCATCACTGTACACATTCCACTGTGACGACCGTGACACCGCATGACGGATACACTCACAGTTATCGCGTTTCGGCGCTTGAAGGTGAGAAACCCAACTTCGTGATCCACTTCGATCTCCTCGACGATCCATTCGTGCTCCGCTCCAAGGTCAAAGCTGCTCTCGTACTTCTCCAGGTCCCTGTAGCTGTTCCAATCGTCCAGCTGCTTTGGATCCAATTTCGGATGTCTAACTAACTGTATCGTGTCGTTAATCGCCCCGTTGGTAAGTCCGTGAGATCGTGCCAAAATGCATATTTCCGCCTTAACATCGAGAATTTCCTCTGTAGGAGCTTCTTCCACCACGAGTGTGGTGCTACACGTATGAACCGCATCAGGAATTCGCTCTGCCGGCTGGGGCTGCTGCTCTACTGCGTTCGGAAGTGCTGCTAAGGGAATTGAATGCGCTGGTGCGGGAAAGGTGGATGTTGATAACGGGACAGAGGTATACTGCTTCTCAACGTCACGACACAGCTTCTTTCGTTCAGCAGCCTCTTGAGCCTTGCGTCTTTGGGCCCGCTTACAGCCGCCATGGTTAGCTTGATGGCTAGCTACTGTTTGATAGCAGTACACGCGCTTATTACAGAACTCGCAAGCCGGACCCTCCATCGAGCAGATCTGTCCGTAGGACGGAAATGGTGTTTGGCACACCAGCTTGAGACGTGAATGGTAACACTGCACCGTGGTGAGTTAGCGCCCATCGTATGGTCGATAGTTTACTGAAAGGCGAGGGAATGATTTGGCGCGCACACGAATTCGCGATCTGAGTCTGAGCATATGGTGGCCGTGACTCTGATTGGCGAATGGTCATCGAGTGTTAGACGTTGGTTCGCAATTGGTTAGGGTTTGTGATGTACTGCTCGAAGTGTTAGGTCACACTGTTTATTGGTGCGCGACAACCGCGCAGGTAGGCGAATGGGCCTTGCGACTCTCATACTCAGCATCTCCCGGCGTAACTGGTTTCGCGAACTGCTTTCTTGTCGCAGCAAGCTGACGAGGTTTTGTACCCAACAGGAAACAAGTTGGCGAGGGTAGTTTCGGCTTGCGACATGGACCTGACATCATTTTCGCGTACACGCCAATTGTGTCAGAATAATACAAGCCGCAAAAATGTCATTGGAGCAGAGAATCCTGTCAGACCGCCCAACACTGTTCACAAATTCCACCAGATATCAAGAGCACGCTATTCGCTGACGACGTATGGGAGCAGGGAGCACAAAGTTGACCAACGAAGGGCAAGGGCATGTGGGTCCTCCTTCCGGAACTACAGTACAGTACCTGCTTCGTCTCTTCGTTGAGCTGGCTGGGCAACAAAATTCCGACCCTTACCTTAGGCAAGATCCTCATCAAGCCGAGTTTGCTATCTCAAGGTATGGAGGAGAAGGGCATACCCAAGTTAGGTCGATGTCATTTCCAGCACATGAGCATGCCATCCCCGTTTGGGGGATCTCTTGAAATCAAGCCCTCAGATTACCGCACGCTGGGAAACGAGCAGTGGATCAGTGGCAAGGTTATCGAGTGGCTCTCATCGTGAGTAGCTCAATTTTGAACACAGGGCAATCTGAAGTGTTAATCCTTGTTTATAGTTTCTCACGAGCTGCACCGACATTGCATATTTTTTATGTCGATCATGCAGAATGTTACATTATGAGTACGGACTCGACAATGCGTCGTGGCTTTGCACATCGCCTTATTTCTGGACCCTCGTAGCACGCCCGGAGACGAAGAGGATCACTAGGCAGGCCTATGGACTTGACATCTTGTCGTTTAAGCACGTTCTTGTTCCGATTAACAAGGAGTAAGTGGTCGGGTCTTTTTGGATATGTGTTGCACGTAAACATGTGCTGCAAACTAACGACTTTGGACGTCTCGATTGCATTGCAGCGCGCACTGGAGCCTCGCTGTCATCGAAATTAAGGCCGCGCCGGAATCCGTTATCCCAATCAAGTGTGTACTGTGGCATGCGGACTCATATGCAACTCACGTCGACATTGATGGGCCATTAAGAAAGTGAGATATGTGCTGCATATGAAACGCCCTTGTTGGGAACCGATGTTAACAAGCAGTACGTCTCAATGCGCAGGTGTTTGATGAGTCAGGTCATGCAGCGCTACGCGTGGGTCACGGAGACCGAAGCAGAGGCCTGGGCAGCTGCGATTCAGTTAAACGCCATAGCGGTATGTGAATTAACGGATTAAGGGAGGAGTGGTGTGGGACAGGCCGCGCATGAACAAGCATGGGATGCGCTGATGAGTAGGGGAGGGGGTGTTGTGTGCTGCGCATGGACAGACACGGGATGCGCGGATGAGTAGGGGAGGGTGAGTTTTGTGATGCGCATGGAGAAGGCATGGGATGCGCGGATGAGTATGGGAGGATGAGTTTTGTGATGCGCATGGAGAAGGCATGGGATGCGCGGATGAATAGGGGAGGGTGAGTTTTGTGATGCGCATGGAGAAGGCATGGGATGTGCGGTCGAGTAGGGGAGGGTGAGTTTTGTGATGCGCATGGAGAAGGCATGGGATGCGCGGATGAGTATGGGAGGATGAGTTTTGTGATGCGCATGGAGAAGGCATGGGATGCGCGGATGAGTAGGGGAGGGTGAGTTTTGTGATGCGCATGGAGAAGGCATGGGATGTGCGGTCGAGTAGGGGAGGGTGAGTTTTGTGATGCGCATGGAGAAGGCATGGGATGCGCGGATGAGTATGGGAGGGTGAGTTTTGTGATGCGCATGGAGAAGGCATGGGATGTGCGGACGAGTAGGGGAGGGTGAGTTTTGTGATGCGCATGGAGAAGGCATGGGATGTGCGGACGAGTAGGGGAGGGTGAGTTTTGTGATGCGCATGGAGAAGGCATGGGATGTGCGGACGAGTAGGGGAGGGTGGGTTTTGTGATGAAGATAGAGAGGCATGGGATGCGCGTATGGGATACTCCTCTCCTCCCAACCCTGCTGCTACTCCTCTCCTCCCTTCCCTGCTCCTACTCCTCTACGCCCTTCCCTGCTCCTACTCCTCTCCGCCCTTCCCTGCTCCTACTCCGGAGAAAGTTAAATGCTCCTCCCTTCCCCCCTCCTACTCCTCTCCGCCCTTCCCTGCTCCTACTCCTCTCCTCCCCTTCCAGGCTGCTACTCCTCTCCTCCCCTTCCATGCTGCTACTCCTCTCCTCCCTTCCTTGCTGCTACTCCTCTCATCCCTTCCCTACTGCTGCTCATCTCCTCCCTTCCCTGCTGCTACTCCTCTCCTCCCTTCCCTGCTGCTACTCCTCTCCTCCCTTCCCTGCTGCTACTCCTCTCCCCCCTTCCCTGCTGCTACTCCTCTCCTCCCTTCCTTGCTGCTACACCTCTCTTCCCTTCCTTGCTGCTACACCTCTCCTCCCTTCCTTGATGATACTCCTCTCCTCCCTCCCTGCTGCTACTCATCTCCTCCCTTCCCTGCTGTTGCTCCTCTCCTCCCTTCCCTGCTGCTGCTCCTCTCCTCCCTTCCCTACTGCTGCTCCTCTCCTCCCTTCCCTGCTGCTGCTCCTCTCCTTCCTTCCCCCCTCCTACTCCTCACCTCTCTTCCCCCATCCTACTCCTCTCCTCCCTTCCCTGCTGCTACTCCTCTCCTCCCTTCCCTGCTCCTACTCCTCTCCTCCCCTTCCCTTCTGCTACTCCCCTCCGCCCTTCCCTGATGCTACTCCTCTCCTCCCTTCCCTGCTGCTACCCCTCTCCTCCCTTCCCTGCTCCTACTCCTCTACGCCCTTCCCTGCTCCTACTCCTCTACGCCCTTCCCTGCTCCTACTCCTCTCCGCCCTTCCCTGCACCTACTCCTCTCTGCCCTTCCCTGCTCCTACTCCTCTCCGCCCTTCCCTGCTCCTACTCCTCTCCGCCCTTCCCTGCTCCTACTCCGGAGTGTGAGTTGTGTGATGCGCATGGAGAAGGCATGGGATGCGCGGATGAGCAGGGAAGGTGGGGGGGGCGGGTAGGGGGGGGGGGAAGGGGCTGGAGCGCTGAAAGCTGCTCATGGTAACGCCTTGTATGAATCACCTGATTTTTGTGCAATCTGCAGGTGCGCCAGCAGAACAACGAGAATGACTGCGGCGTTTTTGTGATGCGTGTCATTCATACGCTTGTCGAGACCAAGTTCGACTGTTTGAATGCGTGTGACCTGGTCGGGACACCAAGACAGTGGAGGCGCCAATATCGTCACGATTTGGCTAAGTGGTCCTGTGTCGTTGGACCATGCAAGTAGTTTGATCCAGGCTGATCGAAACCCCTAAGCCTGCTTGCTAGTAGTTAGTGACATGCATTAGCACCTGACGTTCTGCTGCGTTGTACTGCTCATCGTTTGATGCAAACTTGCCTGACAGTTTGATAACTGATTTACACCGGACAGTAAGCTATAAGAAATCCATTGCATACCCTATGGACTCGTAGAAACACGATTACAAGCGCGCCCGGGAAACACATAATCGTTCTATTGCAGCACCCTAGATAAGGTGGTATGCATCGGCCGATGAATGCAGCAATGAGGCCACTACGCCGGGGCTATATTCACCAGAGATGCAACATCTACATGGCATGCCAGTTGTTGGTGTGAAACTGACTGTGCTTGCTCTCAACAATTGCATAGTGCGTATTGATGGCTGTAGACTTGGACGTTGTTAAAGACAGAGTGTGATGGCACTCACGCCTAGTATTCACCCTATATCGCCAATGATGATTTTGGTTGAGGTATATGTTGTTTCCTAGACTGCTAGTTTATGCATGAAGGATTGCTGTTTCGAAACACCCTATTCTTAACTACTTTATAAGTTAGTTTATGTAAACAAGTATTCCATATTACCCTAATTCGTCATACTCAAATAACGTCAGCCCAGGAACATCCTCGCTACAAAGAGTGGTGCTACGAAATCGAAATTTCAACGCAACCACGAGGGGCACTCACGTACCGCGATGTTCGAAATCCACCACGGCTCGAAGCGCGCTAGTGCACGGACAACGCTCTTTCAAATTGCTGCTGTCACATTGGTGTTTTTTTTTTGTCCTTGTTATTTTGTAGTGCGGCAAAGGCCTGGTTCGGTTCCCGTACTCACGCTTGTAATTACTTACTCGAACGCCCCCGCGACTAGCCCTATTAGGCTGCTCAAAACTAGGATTTGAAATAATGGCTCATTGCCATCGCGTGCCCTGCAACTTCAAGGGCAGTTGAACTGTCGTGATCCACCACCACCACCCAGCGTGCTGCCATGTGGGAATTCGTTACAGGAACAAGGATCTGGAGCCGACGCTCGATCAAGAGGGGAGGCCACGATACCCTCCACGCCCGAAGCACCCAGTTTGTCTAGCTGGTAGCAGTTAGGTTCTCCTCACGATATCCCTCTACGGTATGTACGTCAAGCAACTGCTATCTGTTCGTCCATGTAGATGGTTCCTCTGGCACTCTATGCAAAGTGAGAAGCTGTTTGTGCTAGCCACGTAATAGTTGTCACGGTGCTGTTCTCATACTAGTAGACACGTCCTGCTTGGCGCGGCGGTGCTGTTCTCGTAGTAGGCACGTCCTCCTTTGGCGCGGCGGTGCAGGAACAGAATAGGCTCGTGGCGCGGTGGTGCTGGTCTCGTAGTAGGCTCGTACTGCTTGGCGCGGCGGTGCTGGTCTCGTTGTAGGTTCGTCATGGTTTGGCGCCGCGGTTCTGTTCTCGGACGGCGCGTCCAGAAATGACGCGTGTCGCGGCTGTTCTATCTTGCACGACTTTGGTCGGCGCGTTTCGTGGGCACGTAGTGCGATTGCGCGCTGCTGTTCTGGCAGGCATGTCCAGCTCGCGCGCTGCTGTTCCTTGAGTCTCTAAGGCCTATTTATAGAATCTCTGAGCACGTGGGTTTCATAGCTCAGTTCGGTAGCCGTTACTTGTGCTTGTTTAGCAGAATTGTTAGAGAGATGGCGGACATCATCGTTACCGATCAGGCCAATGCTAGTGCACTCCTCGGTAGCGCTGGAGCTCTACAACTCTCGGGCGACGCGAGAACCGACGCGGAACAGAAGCTGCACGACAAGATGACGCCTCATGATACCTCGCACCTAGTTGTGAGGTATCGTCGGAAGAACACGCTTCCTGCACGCGATGCCCAGTTGGAATCGGAAGGGGCATCTTCTTCGGATGGTGAGCAATCTGAGGAAGAGGCATACAATGGCAAGGTTGATCGCGGCGGTTCACGCGGGCGGAGGAACGGTCGAAAGCTGAAGCCGTTGGACCAGTTTAAACCTGCTACAGGGAGGAAAGGTACGGATCAAGCTTTTATATCGATTCTGCGTTTGTATGTCTTAAAGTTGCTCGTTATTAGCCTGGCTGTGTATGCACACAATCCAGAGAGGTGCGGCCCTCGTATTATCTGAGCATATCGTCTTGATGCGTGTTGTAGGTACACGCGCCGGTGCCAAGAGCAAGAAAAGGGGAAAACAAGACGCAGCGGGTGCAACAGGACATGGAGAAGATGCAGACGACGAGGAGCAACAGCCAGAGAAAGGGCATAAGCGTGAGGACGAGCGTGAGGGAGAGCGTGAGGGCAGGAGAGAGGGTGAGCGTGAGGGCAGGCGTGAGGGCAGGCGGGAGGGCAGGCGTGATGGCAGGCGGGAGGGAGAGCGTGAGGCTGAGCGAGAGGGAGAGCGAGAAGGTGAGCGAGAGGGAGAGCGAGAGGGAGAGCGAGAGGGAGAGCGTGAAAGAGAGCGTGTTGTGAAGCGTGAGGGAGAGCGTGATGTGCAGCATGAGGGAGAGCGTGATGTGCAGCACGAGGGAGAGCGTGAGGTGAAGCGTGAGGGAGAGCGTGATATGACGCGTGATGAGTCTTCTCCCTCTACTCCAGCAGGTGCCCGTGCGGATGATGCACAGAATGTTCGTGGTCATGGGGAGGGTGGGAGGGAGAGACGTGGCGCAGAGTTAGATGATCAGAGAGGGGTGTCAGGGAGAGTGAAGGCACGGGCCAGAAATGCTGGAAAGAAGGCCGTTGCAGAGGTGGAATCTTCAGATGAAGATGATAGCTCTGAGGAGGAATCAGGGAGTTCCTCCGGGAGCGAGGAGAAGTATGATGAGGAGGAGGACGAGAGTGATGACGCTGAATCTGAGTCCGGGAGTGATGACGACGGTAGGAGAGGGGGGAGGGCACGAGGAGCGCGCAACCACCGCTATAGTGGAAAGCGTGGTCATGCAACCGGTGGTAAGGCCGGTAATGGACGTAAACGGCAGAGACGTCGAGAGCGTGCTCAAGGAAAGCGCACAGAATCTGAGGGACCCAATCGGCATCGTAAGGAGCGTCCTGTTGTGAGACAGGACCTTCGCTTCTACGATGAGATGAGGACCTTGGGTCACTCGGAAGATGCTGGACCGTCGAATCGTCGGGAGACCGTTCGGATGAAACAGGCAGCAACCAACGATCCGTATGCTGCCCTTGCTTCTACCTCAGGATTGGGAAAGAGGGCGTCTCGATTTCAAGATCGGAGCGTGCGTGAGAACGCTGGCCAGCAGCATGACAACACGCTCAATCCAGCCGGTGGTGGTGACGATCTGGCCTGGGGTGGGGGGCTGGGGGCGAATGAGGGTGAGGCGGGTGGTGTTGGAGATTGGTTCAATGATGAAAGGAAAGTTGGACGCTCTGACCCAGCAACTCCCCTCCCGTTTGCATCGGCAGGAGGCAATTCCCCGCTCAACGCTAGCGGAGTGCCCATCATTCCTTCAAGCACCACTCCTAATGATTCCATGCAGCAACTCTTTCAGGCTTTGCAGGAAGCTAATAGGCAGATCGCAGAGCTGAAGGCCGGTCGGGGACCTTTGGTGGACCGGGGGGGAAACGGGACGCAACTCCCGCCGCTTACCTCGATCTCCAGCGAGCAACCTGAGCCGCCCGAAACGCCGGGCGCTGTGGCGGAGAGTGCTATTCAAGGCACTCCAATCACCAGGAGGCATGGGATGCCTAATGCAACAAATCTGAAGGTAAGTGCCACCCATCTCACTTACCCATTGGTGGACCCTACTCGCTGGCTTGTACATTATATCATTCTATTGTCCCCAACCGCGCATTACCATTCTTATTCTTTGTTTGTCTAGTCATTCCCACTCTCTGGAATCATTCCATGCAGTGACCTTTTCTCATTCACAATCCCCGTTTTACCCTTCATTCCCATTTTCTGGTTTGCCCTTTGTTTTCATTCTCTGGTTTAACCCTCCTCATCCTCTGGTGGTACACCTCATTCTCATGCTATGGTTCACCCCTCATTCTAAGACAAATGGTTCCCACCATTTTCTTTCTCTGGTTCCAATCCGTGCATTTGCTCATTCTCGTGCAGTCCCTGGTTTTACATGCTTTTTTGCGTATCCCATTCTTGTCCATGGTCATTATCATTCACATTATCTTGGTTTTCAATCCTATTGGCTGGCCCGTCCGTGGCAATGGCTCGTCCACTAGTTTTCTCTGGTTTTCCGTTTCAACCGGATAATTTTGCACCTCCTCTGTCATTGTGGTTTACCTTTACATTGTTGGTCCCTTTATGTCGTATTGAACAGCTCTACATGGAAGAAGCTCGGACGCGCATGTGTATGGAGGCTGAGGACCATCTCATCACGTTCTATCCAAGCTTTGAGAAGCGCATTCTTGTTTTGCACGAAGTTATTTCCGAGCACTACGTGGTTCCCTTGATCATACTCAAGGAGGCCATGGCAGATAAAACGCGCAGGGATGCATTCAAGCGCGTGTACACTCAGTGGAAGAACGAGCGTGGGTTTTACGTCAAACGCACCGTGCTCGAGGGTTTGGGGGTTCCCATGAGTGGCTTGCGGGCGGCGGAAATTCACATCGACACCGAGCTCAAGGAGGAACTCTGGGGGGAGTTTGGCCCGAGTGAGTAAACATAAGCTTGTCATTTTCCCCCACCTTCCCCCCCTCCCCCCTTTCTCACCATCTCAACCCTAGCACCCCTATCTTGCAACATCCCATATTCCGTACTTGTTGTCTTAAAAGGTACTTTACATCACCCCCTAACCCTTTTCCCATATCACACCCCAACCCTTGGACCACTTTTGTTCGAGCATGTTGCAGGTGCGGACGCCCTACTGAGCACATGGGGAAATGCCGAGGATAGTGATCTCCCGTTCGGCAACGAGATTTTCTTCAACGCGGCCATGGACGCATTTGGTGAATTTGCCGTGGGGAACGACATTTGCTTGAAGGCATATCACATTGCATGGACTATCTTGGTGCTGAGTGACTTGTTAGGGCCCTTTAGCGTGTTTCTCTAGACGGATCGTTTTTCCTTGTGTTTCCACCTGCCCCATGCCATCAACCCTAAACCTTATGCACTCGTGTTTCCAACTTCCCCTCTGTTACTCCTTGAAACCCAGGTTTCCACTCCTCTCGAGTTGTACCCTAAACCCTCTGGTTGCACTCTTCCACTCACGGACTTACATTGTTAATCCTTTTCTCCTTTCTCCTCACATCCATGCAGTACCCATCAGAACCCTAAACCCCTCATGTGTTTCCAAACATTCATTGGTTCCCCATTTCCTTCCAAAGCTGCGCCCACTCATGTCTCATGCTCACATTCTAGCACTGGCGTACTTTCCTGCATCTTGCGATTGCCCCGCATAACCATAAACCTCTCACACATCCTTATCAAGCTTGAATTTGTTCATGATTTCCATTCTTGACAACGCAGATCGACTACGGATTGTCGAAGATCAAGAAGTCGACGATGAACCTCACCAACTCCCACCGTAAGAACACGCGGTGGGTGACAAGCATCCGTAGGGCGGTGAAACGGGCGGTGACGGATCATTTCCGCCAGGTGAACCCTGTGTACCATCCACGGATGAAAGGGTTTAAGTGGGGGAACTTCGGCTTGTTCGTCCATGAGTCGGGGATCGAGGAGTATAGGCCTAGACCACAACCCCGCAACCCGACAAGGAGGGTGGCTTCAGGTCACGTCTAGAGGAGATGAATGGTGGAATTGCAACAGAGAATGGAGGAGAGGAGTAGCAGCAGGGAAGGGAGGAGAGGAGCAGCAGCAGGGAAGGGAGGAGAGGAGCAGCAGCAGGGAAGGGAGGAGAGGAGCAGCAGCAGGGAAGGGAGGAGAGGAGTAGCAGCAGGGAAGGGAGGAGAGGAGTAGCAGCAGGGAAGGGAGGAGAGGAGTAGCAGCAGGGAAGGGAGAGGAGTAGGATGGGGGAAGAGAGGTGAGGAGTAGGAGGGGGGAAGGAAGGAGAGGAGCAGCAGTAGGGAAAGGAGGAGAGGAGCAGCAGCAGGGAAGGGAGGAGAGGAGCAGCAGCAGGGAAGGGAGGAGAGGAGCAGCAGCAGGGAAGGGAGGAGAGGAGCAGCAGCAGCGAAGGGAGGAGAGGAGCAGCAGCAGGGAAGGGAGGAGAGGAGCAGCAGCAGGGAAGGGAGGAGAGGAGCAGCAGCAGGGAATGGAGGAGATGAGCAGCAGCAGGGAAGGGACGGGAGGAACAGCAGCAGGGAGGGGAGGAGAGGAGTAGCAGCAGGGAAGGGAGGAGAGGAGTAACAGCAGGGAAGGGAGGGGATGAGTAGCAGCAGGGAAGGGAGGAGTATCATCAATGAAGGGAGGAGAGGAGTAGCAGCAGTGAAGGGAGGAGAGGAGCAGCAGTAGGGAAGGGAGGAGAGGAGCGGCAGCAGAGAAGGGAGGGGAGGAGCAGCAGCAGGGAAGGGAGGAGAGAAACAGCAGCAGGGAAGGGAGGAGAGGAGTAGCATCAGGGAAGGGAGGAGGAGTAGCATCAGGGAAGGGAGGAGAGGAGTAGCATCAGGGAAGGGAGGAGAGGAGGAGCAGCAGGGAAGGGAGGAGAGGAGGAGCAGCAGGAAAGGGAGGAGAGGAGCAGCAGTAGGGAAGGGAGGAGAGGAGCAGCAGCAGAGAAGGGAGGAGAGGAGCAGCAGCAGGGAAGGGAGGAGAGGAGTAGCAGCAGGGAAGGGAGGAGAGGAGCAGCAGCAGGGAAGGGAGGAGGGGAGCAGCAGCAGGGAAGGGAGGAGAGGAGCAGCAGCGGGGAAGGGAGGAGAGGAGCAGCAGTAGGGAAGGGAGGAGAGGAACAGCAGCAGGGAGGGGAGGAGAGGAGCAGCAGCAGGGAAGGGAGGAGAGGAGCAGCCGCAGAGAAGGGAGGAGAGGAGCAGCAGCAGGGAAGGGAGGAGAGGAGCATCATCAAGGAAGGGAGGAGAGGTGTAGCAGCAAGGAAGGGAAGAGAGGTGTAGCAGCAAGGAAGGGAGGAGAGGAGTAGCAGCAGGGAAGGAAGGAGAGGAGTAGCAGCAGGGAAGGGAGGAGAGGAGTAGCAGCAGGGAAGGGAGGAGAGGAGTAGCAGCAGGGAAGGGAGGAGAGGAGTAGCAGCAGGGAAGGGAGGAGAGGAGTAGCAGCAGGGAAGGGATGAGAGGAGTAGCAGCAAGGAAGGGAGGAGAGGAGTAGCAGCATGGAAGGGGAGGAGAGGATGCAGCAGAGAGTAGCACAGCAGAGAGGATGCAGCAGAGAGTAGCACAGCAGGGAGGATGTAGCAGAGAGTAGCACAGCAGGGAGGATGTAGCAGAGAGTAGCACAGCAGGGAGGATGCAGCAGGGAGCAGCACAGTAGGGAGAATGTAGCATGGAGTAGCGCAGCAGGAAGCATGCGGCATAGTATGGACCTAGGGGTTGATAGTGGGGAGAAGTAGCGCAGGTGCCAGCTAGGTACCAGAGGATGAGTAGGCATCTACTATGTTGTAAGCATTTTTCAAGCTAATATTATGATTTACACGTACATTATTTCCCTCTTACGGTGAATTTATGGAAAGCCCTATACAAACTACCAATTGTGATTTTCAATCTCCAATTGTGGTTTCTTTAAATGTTGCATATTCCTATTCCTGTATTATTATGTGCATATAAAAGTGTGAAGCAAAACTTATCCAAGCACAAAAAAGAATCACATAATTTAACCAAATATGATCAAAACGAGTTATCCTAAACACAATGAGAAGTTCCTCACAACTGTTTTAAAACACTCCAACCATCTACAAAGCATCTGACACATCATCTTGGAAAAGTTCGATACTTTCTTCTAAAAAAGTACCGACCCCTACATCTTCAAATCATCTGCAAAAACACATGAGAAACACATCATGAGAGGTTTTCGGCCACTTGATTTTTGTGATGTTGGTGCCATTGTTCTCTAGCTATGTCCACCATTCTGCTTGCTCTGCATTTGCAATCCCTTTGTTGCATTCCGGCGAGTTAAGCCTTGCTGACCATGCATTCCATGAATGCCTTTGTGTGTTTCTTTCCATCACTTGCACTCCCTTGCTTCTTGGACAATTCATCCCTGCTCTCATGGCTATGCTGGAAGGGGTGCTGTGTGCTTGGAATTCTTATGTGAGATTTTGTGGAAACGAGATTCCCACTGCTGATGCCAATTTTTTTACAAGCCAATCCTCTCCCTCCCAAGTGTAATCACAGAAGCAAAACATCTTATATACGTAGAAACTGAACACTGACATTTACAAGCCAAGCTAGGTGTTATTGTTGGCGTCTAACCTTTCCCCGTCTCCCTCAATTTCGCTGGTGTGGCTCATACTGGAAGGAGTTCAATGCAGCAAAACACTAGCCCTAACGCTCCTCTCAGGTTGCTATCATCTCCATGGACATAGGCACAGGAGGAGAACACATGGACTGCAAGGGCCTCTCCTTCTCACTTAATCTCCAAAGCACCTGAATTCACCAATCTCTAAGTTTCTGTTGTTCTTGATCAAGTTCCCTCAAGATTTATAATTTTCCCCACCCGTTCCATTCCAATGCCCACCAGGAATCTATATGATCAAGCCTTAATGGGATCCATTCCAGATTTCATCAGTGCCTTGGACAAGCTGACTTCTCTGTGAGTAACATTAGATCTGGTATATGTGGGAGCATGCACAGATGAGTGTGGGCAAGATGGCGTGTGCACAGATGAGTATCAGCTCGGCATGCACAACGGCCTACATTTGTTCACCCACATTTCTAGTCCAATTGGACCTTTAGTCGTCGATCAGCATACCAGTCCACTTCGGCTTCAATGCTGCTTTGGTGTATACACATGTTGGAATGCTTGGGTAACATTCTACCATTGCCTCGTATGGTATCTCTCATTCTTCATTCTTGTGATGTCTGCTCTGCTGTTTACAAAAATGTGTTACAATGTCAAACTTGAAGGAACACACTGGGAACAAGTGGGCATTACATCTTCCACTTCCAAAATTATTTTTTGGAGTGTGTGTAAGCTGTCATAAGTACATGCTCAAATCTCATGGCTTTTTCAAACTTCATTTTCACTCCTCTCTCGCACTTTCTCTATCTCTGTTTTCCTGGATGGAACTCTTTGAATGTATGTACCATCAGGTCTTTATCGCATAATGTCACCGAATATGCACTTCGTGCATATGCGATAACAGTTGGTGCGCGGGTGTAGATGCAAGTGTAGGTTCAGGTGTAGTCTTTGTATGATTACAATTTGTGGGTGAGTTGCTTGGGAGTATGGGGGGTTGAGGCGAAGTTGTTGGGAAGGGTTAGAGCAAACATCGAGGGGTGGGAATCTAACGAACCAATCTGAAGCAACTGGGCCTGGCTCGAGGCGCACATCGAGAAGTGTGCGACTGAGCCAGGTTCAGGTAAATTCAGTACCAAACACCCTCTCGTTGCTTTTCTCCTGTTATTCTCTCATATTAGTGGAAAGCTGTTACCTCAGATCTAGCATCCGGTGGCACTCCACTATGGGAGGACCTACGGGGTGAGGGAGGAAACTCTTTCATGGTGGTGGCTGAGGCTGATCAACCACGTAAGGAGAAGGAAGGCAAGGGAGTGACAAGAGGAAGAGCAGGTTGCAAGGATGAGGTGGTTCTCCGACAATAACAGATTGATTGGGTCTATTCCATCGACCATTGGCAATATGAGCAGCCTTGTAATTCTGTCAGTATCAAGAAAACCTTATTAGAAGTTCACACCTGACTTGGATGGCTTTGATTCACTCCTTCACCTACAGCTTAGAGCTGGTTTGATTTGGGAATGAGCAAGGAGATGAGCTCTAGCTGTGTCCAACCAAAGGTTTTATGTAGGCTTGAGCAAAGTGCCCGACCGTGTCGGGTCGGGTCAACCCGCCCCACCCGGATTTTACCAGACGCCGACCCAGTCGAGCCCGGTCGATCCGCGGACCGATTCCTGAAATCGGGCCAGTTCGGGTCTGGTTTTGACTTGATATTGACCCAGCCCGGAATTTGGTCATTGTATAGAAATCGGGTCAGGTACATGCCCGGTCGGGAATCTTTAGTACCGTTCGGGGCTAAAATAGCCGCCAAACTGGTTGGGGGGGGGGTTGGGTCTTATAGATCCAGCGTGGTGATGGCGGCGAATTGGTTGGGACTATTCAATCAATCCAACACCTTTGATGGGGAGGAGGAGGGAAGCGTGGCTGCTCCCAATCCGATATAGGTACCACTAGTTCCGTCATACCCAAATCAAATCTCCAATCAATCCATTGTCAAGCTGCCCCCATATTTGGTTGAACCTGAGCTATCTCTGAGATATATGTAATGAAAAGTAAAGACTCTTCGCCAAAGCTGCTTGTTTACAAACTTTCCTTCTCCAGATCAATCTGTTCAAATGCAGATATATATTATTCTGGAATGAACTGTGCTGTGCACTGTGCATGCATAGCTGTTTCAGCTTATTTTTGTACCCTGCTGTGCATTTCTACCACCAATAACATTGTGCACTGTGTATCCTTCTCAGTACGTGTTTGCATCCCTCTAACAACATCTTTGCTTTCAATTCCTTATGTGGCCGTTTTATTGCAGCATTGTGTTACAAGTTTCGCAGCTTGTTTGTGTTATGTTCACAGTCTAGATAGCTGGTATCACAATCACATTTAGCATGTCATGTTTCCTTCAGTCTTTTCCCTTCTGTGATATCACTCGCCCTCCTTCTACCAGTCAGTTCATTCATTTCATTTTTTTATATCAGTTTCATGGCACCCTTAACATATGCTTGTTGGCAATGGTTTGACCAAATCCGTCACTGTATTCACCACATATGCAACCCCCATCATGCATCCAGAACGTTTAGTAAGGTTTTCTCGTTGTATTAAGTACTCATTTCCACCCATAATGCCCCTTGCATGTGGGTGCTATCAGAGATCTTTGCAACAACAATCTGAGTGGGTCTATTCCATCCACCATCGGCAACATGAATAGCCTAAATGAATTGTGAGTATTCTCACTGACCAAGAAACAGAGCCAAAATGACCTCGCACATAAGGGTGGCTATGATGGTGACACTAAATCAGCTGGGTAATATATGGCAAGAAAAAAAAAATAACCCCCATCGGAAGGCATGCCATCCGAGGGAGCCTCAACCCTAAAATTTTAGGGTTGAGGCTCCCTCGGATGGCATGCTGTCCGAATGGGTTTTAGTTATTCTACCCGCGGGCAGAATGCTGACTCACTCGGTAGCGTCGTTTAGCGAAACGGTAGCGCTACCGAGCGCTACCGACGCTACCGAGTGAGATGTATTTTCTAGGTTTTGTGCACCAAGAGTCACAGCTAGCGTCAAGAATTCAGCCATACGTAGATGATATCCCACTTTTCTAGATTTTATTCTTGGACGAGGACATTGCTCTAGTATCTAAGGCTTCCTACAAGGGATAGTGTCTTCTTCTCATTGTGCCCTGAAGTTCACCGAACCGATCCATTTTCTACAATTTGGGTATCTAGCACATTGTTTTCAGCACATGTATTTACCTGGTTATCCACTTTGGCCACGAGCCATCATCAATCTACACACTATGCTCTTCATCGCTGCTGCTTTGGTGTATATATGTTTTCCGTACTAAACAACATTTCAAAACAGCGTTGCTTATGGTTTCTCTTGTTGTCCATCCTTGTGATATCTGCTGGCTACAAAATTGTGTCACAAATTCAGTGTTGAAGTATAAATATCATGTCTGTGCTCACTCTTGGATAGCATCCACATCCCAACGTGACTCCGTTTCACTTTGCCAGCCACCCATTGGGATACAGCGATAGGGCAGGCTGGTGGCTATAGCAAAACATGGATGGCACCTACTTACTCTACCTTTTTCTCCCTTGGATGTAACCCATCATTTGTATGTACCATCAGGTCTCTACAAAACAACAGCTTGACTGGGTCTACTATTCCATCCACTCTTGGGAACATCAGCAGCCTCGATGAACTGTCAGTATCAAGAGAAATCGTTTGAGCTTCATCTTCTGTCTTGAATGGCTCTGATTCATTCCTTCAACTACAGCTTCAGCTGGTTTCTAATTCGAGTATGAAAATGCACGCTAATCAAGGAGAGAAGAGGCCAGCCCGCTAGGGTCATCAAGACCCATAGCAGTAAAGGGCCGCTTGCAAACCAGGTCCATGGGGGTTCCATCCATCACAGGGGCTTCCCACAAAACCGTGCCAAGTTGAGACCTCTCCACGTAATCTGCGACAATGAACATTCTGCTTGCTATATCCGCATGGTTATGGCTTCAAACACGCGTGCGTCAGGCCATGACAGGGCAGACACAGTAGACGACCTCCTTGCAGGAAGTTAGCTGAGGTCCGAAGGCAAGAGGGTTGGACCAAGACAAGAGGGTTTCATTCGAGAAGCAATGAGCCGGTGGGCTGGCGAGCCTAGGAGGATTCATGAGCAAGGCACGCTAGGCATGAACAAGGAGATCCATCACCTCCCGTCAAGGGCAATGGGTGAATCTCACACCAAGCCTATCGAAGTTCCATCACATGGTGACAGGTAGGGGCTGACTACTGGTATGTGCGAATTTGAGATCCCCTCACCAAATCCCCGACAATAAGCATCTTGCCTGCCAGATCCTTGGGGACATGGCTTAGCATGCCTGTATTGGGCCGTGACATGGCAGCCACAGTACATGGCCACCTTGTAGTTGAATACTACACAGCTGTAGTCTGATGCTCGAATTGCAACTAGATATGTACAAAAGGTTGGCCTTGTCCTGCCCTATACTCCTCTTCAACACACCCAAGCTGGCCCTTGCCTGACCGTATGCTTATGTCTCATCCCCGCACAATCATGGTCCGAATGTGGTTTGTCAAACCGTGCTTGTGCTTCCATTGGTAGGAAATATGGGAGAAATGCATCGGTTTTCAGTTTTAGCGAGAGCAAGAGCTGAACCTCGGGCACTAATGTTTATGCTGCCTCCACGGCAAAACATGACTACGGGGGCGGGACCAGGAGGGTACGGACTGAATATTGTTCTAACCTTGATAGCCGTGGCCCAGTCAGCATTTGCCACCATCAGAAGTGTCCTCTGGGAGGCATGAGTACTCTTCATGAATTCAGAGTAGGCACGAGGCTTGTTTCAAGATGCGACGAGTCAGTGGGCTGGCGAGCCATTCCAAAATCTCACTGGGCTTGTGGCCCGTCCATTCCATGCAAGTTGGTCAAACCGAGACCAGCAGGTATGGCTTATCATACCACCATCTGCCCGACCACACATGGTCGTGGTATTTTGCTGCTGAAATCGGGTGAATTCGGGTGGTATAGCTTTTCACCAGGTACTCGGGCTGTGGCGCTTCCATGCTTCTCAGGCAGGTAGGTAGGGGATGACAACAAACACCGTCAAGGCGGTGATGAGTAAACACGAGGACCAGCAGCAGAAAGCAGCCCTCAGCAATCTTGGGTAACCTCAGCTCGGCACTGGAGGCATATTCGCGTGGTGAGAGGAAGAGGGTGGTTGCTTGCGACGATAATGCACCAACCGAGGACGGAGGAACTGCAGCGGAAGGAGGTCTTCCTGAATCCAGTATGATGCAACAGCAGTAGGAGCCCTGCGGAGCACCTTATAGGAACCTCAACAGCAACCTCCGTCCCCCGAACCATGTATGGGTTCTTCAAAAGCATGCGACAGCTCAAGAGGTAGCCGCATGACCTCGTCTGCTCCAACATGTATGCGTTCTGCTGCAGCTTGAGTGTGCTCATCCATCTGCAATCACTGCCGAAGGCAGGGATGGCGGTTTATCCCACAAACAATCTGTGCCTGTAATATAAGTGCCAAACTAAGTGACAACGCAATACCAATAGGTCGAGAATAGTAACCTTTCAAATCACGCGTGCGCGCATGCAATGGGCATGCGCAAAGCGGCAGCGCCGTATCGCGCGCTGATTTGTCGCGAAAGAGCGCTGCAGCGTATGTGCGCTGGCACGATGCAGTGATGGGCGTGCGGTGCTGTGAAGCAGCGTGTGCAGCAGCACAGTGTTGCAAGCACAGCTGCGAGAAATGACGGCCCTTTTGGGTCTGGGGTCGACCCGATCCGGCCGAGTTGGCAGGATCAGCTATTATGCATACCCAACCTGGCCTGAAGTCAAATCAGTTTGGCCATGTGCTTTGTAGCAATGGTTTGTCAGTTTCTGTTAATAGTGGTTCTGTTTTATCCAGGATTTCCTTCCACCCATAGCACTCTTGTCATGTCCCATAATCAGGTCTCTCCAGTACAACGCTTTGAGTGGGACTATTCCATCCACCCTCGGCAACCTCCGTTATTTGTGAGTAGCACCAAGGGATCAAGAAAGAGAGCCAAGATGTCCTCGCACAGTTCCATGCATTAAGGGCCCCACGATGGTGACGCTGAATCAGCTTGTTTTGAGAATGAGCATGCATGAGCACGACCATGAGCTGGCATTGGACTGAGCCAGGCTGCTGAACCAGCCTGGGGGGCGGCTTGTGATGAGTTGGCTTCCAAAGACAGGCTGAGATCGCCCACTAATCTGGACGAAGCTGGCAATTTGCTAGTTAGATTTGTGTGGATGTGCAATTTGTTTCATTCATTTCATGTTTTTTGTATGAATGTCATGGCACCCTTCCCATGTGCTCGGTTGCATTTGCTTCACCGTATACGTTTCTATCATATATGCGGCCCTAATTATGTGCCCATGAATAAAGATTTTGTTTTGCTGTATTATTTCCACCCAAAACACCCTTCGCATGATTTACCATCAGGTACCTTCAGTACAATGCGCTGACTGGGCCTATCCCATCCACCATTGGCAGCATGAGCAACCTCGAATACTTGTGAGTATCACCAAGGGAACAACAAAATAGAGACAATGTGACCTCGCACAGGTTCATACATAAGAGGGCCCTGGTTGGCGGTTTATTTAGTGTCTGGACTTGACTCGACTCGACACAACTCTCAACTCGACTTTGACTTGTAATGACTCGTCTTGACTTGGCTGGTGAGGATATGTGAACCATGTTGTACCTATCCCCACAAGAGAGACCCCAAATCTTCCACTGACTACCAAGGAATTTTTATTCTCTTGTTGAGACCAAGTTGTTAACGCCAGACAATCATCCCAACCTTTCGCGAGTGGTAGGAGGTAAATATAATACCAAGGCTCGAACTTGGAACTCCTTGGCTCAACCTTCTTCAGCCCGACAACTGTCTTCAGACTGGACTCAGTCACGTTGGGTGAACAAAAATCTCCACCACAACTCCACCACCCATGTTCACCTGAATTAGCCTCATAAGATATGCGGCCCCTGCCTCAATCCATGTATTTTTCTCCATCACCCTCTTTGATTGTCCTACCTTCAACCAATTCTGTGTTCATTCCTTTGTGTTTTCATCTTTGTACATGTGAAACCTCTTCCATGTATACACCAATACAAATGTCGTTAGGAATGCTTTCACTGTGTGTATTCTGTCTATTCTCTACCCAATTCCATCCGTTGCAGTGATGTCAGCGCAAACAACCTCACTGGCCAACTCCCTCCAACAATGGGCAATTTCACTCATCTTCTAGACTTGTAAGGCAGTTTAGTGTGTTCTAGTGTTGCAATGTCTACCATAGCAACCTTGAAGTGTTTCACAAATAGGGGGTATACAAGGTACCAAGGTATTATGGTGGTATACCGTAGCTCAACTGACGTTTTATTGCAGCCCCGGGTTGGAATTAACTTGTACTAGCCCGGCCCAAACCTCCAACAAAATACGAATTTATGATTTATCAGTATTTTCAGCCTGTAATGAATCTTGGCATTGTAGAGTATGTGCTACCATACATCCCCAACAGCAACCTCAGTTTCATAATTTGAGAACGCTCCATGTGCTCATGCAGGAAAATATATGGGACTGCAATCACATGCCCTCCTAGCTACAGCAGCTGCGTGGTCCCACAGATCCCTTCAAGTGCTTTCTGCAGGCAGCAGTCTCGTGCCTTCTGCCCCACATGTGACAAGCCACGACCAGGTGAGACGCTCCTTATGCAGGTGGCTACCATTCTACTTGCTCTCATTGTACTGAGTGGAGATAAACTGATTTCCACCTACTTAACAAGGTTTCCAGTGTCAGGCATGCACAGCCTAGCTGCTCCAAATATGCACAGTGTACTATTGCGCTTCTGCTATGCCTCCTCTTCGTGGCTTTTATTGAAGCATACCCGTTTCAACCTTTCAATACCTTCCTTCACTTCCCCTCTCTGATCCCTCATCCCCTTTTCACCAGGCCCTCCGTCAGTTCCATGTCTGATTTCCTTTTCCCTTCCCTATCTCCGTCATCCTACCCCATACGTATGCCCTCCCCCTATCACCAGCGCCACCACCATCCCCATCGCCAGCGCCAGCACCCTCCCCATCGCCACTGCCAGCACCCTCTCCACCTCCTCCCACTTCAACTCCTAGTGCACCCTCTCCCTCCAGCAAAGGGCGGTTAATCCAATGGAGCCATGGCTGGCATTGCTGCTGCTGGCGCTGTGGCTGTCCTCGTGCTGCTGCTGCTGCTGATGAGCTGGCTGCTGCCAGCGATGCCGCACCAAAGGGGCAGCATGAGGAGCGGATGCTGGCACTGATGGCGATGGCAATGTGGAGTGGGCTAAATCTCGTTGTGATACTTACCATGGTGTTATCCTATTATTTTGCCTAAGCTTCAATTAACACACCCTATTTGTGAGAATCTGGGGTTAGGTTGGACACTGGCTGGGGCCAGGCTGGTCCGGTTTCAGACCAGTCCCAGTACCAACAACATAAACTGGTTGTGTAACTTTCGTGTGAGATTCTGGGAACCAACACGATTACATAGGGTGTGTGAACTGGGTAGTACTGTAACGAGTACATGCACCCTAAGCATGGCGTATCGCACAATCAGAGTTACACGAAAGATGAGTCTGGCAGCATTGGCGGGAAAGTTACTTTCCAGTGCCACTTAGAAAAACTCGCGTCGGAACTGATGTATCACAAGTTGGGGTCGCTGCTTTTTGGCAAAAAGCACTGCAAACCCCATTTTTGGCACTCCAAACCCCATTTTCGGCACTCCAAACCCCATTTTTGCCACTCCAAACCCCATTTTTGGCACTCCAAACCCCATTTTCGGCTAGGGATGAGCAAGTGGCGAACACGAACGTGTTCGTGTTCGCCCCTACACGAACACCTTCGTTTGCCGAACCGAACAGTGTTCGGTTCGGCGAACACTTTGAGCAAAAAATGGTGTTCGCCGTTCGCCTGTGAAGGCGTGTTCGGGCGAACCTCGAACTCTGTTCGTGTTCGTCGCGGGCAAATTGCAGCAGCGGCCCGAACACGAACGTGTTCGGGCGAACATCGAACACTGTTCGGCGAACATTTTAAGCCAAAAAAAAATACCTGTTCGGTTCGCCTCGAACGTGTTCGAGGCGAACCGAACAGGTGTTCGTTTTTTTGCTCAACCCTATTTTCGGCACTCCAAACCCCATTTTTGGCACTCCAAACCCCATTTTTGGCACTCCAAACCCCATGTTCCACAATACCGTTGTCATTGTGGTCAGTGAGCCTCCATGAACCCTTGCTGGACCTCACCCTACTACCGTCATCAAGACTCTAAAGGACATGAAATTTAGCAGGGCAACGAAGAAAACAGAGGAGAGTTGCTACTGGTGAGGGTGAGAAGGCATTGATCGACAAGTTTTCTCAACAGCGACCATCCTTGGGACGCAGCAACTGGAGCAACAACGGCGTTCTGTGCCATCTGTTGCCTTCTTCATGCAGCGAGCTTCCAGGAACTCAAGCTGAGTGGGATTTTTTATCGCTTGTGCAGCTGTGTGCAACTAATAGCAGCAGTGATCTATCACCGAGGGCCAACCCGCTGGCGAAATCCACCAGGAAGACGGCTGGCCACTTCAGCCAGCGCTGGAAGGTGATGCTCCAACGCTCCCAGGCAAACGCTTTGCACACCAAATCTTGGGCCGGGATTAAGGCGGCACACTTCCAGATGCAGGCGGAACCATGGCCGCTGCACGTGGGGAACATCTTGCACACCATACGTTGGACAGGTAGCGGGTTGCTAAGGGATAACAGGGTTACAAATATTGCTGTGGTTGTTATCACCTAAAAACATGCATGGATTTTCTCCTCCACGGCGTCAATACAGAGGACTGTTTGAGAGAGAGAGACAGAGAGACAGGTTAAAGAACTTACTGCCACCACAAAATGGACACAACAAGACAGCCAAAGCAAATAATGGGCCTACACAGCTACTTATGAGACGATGGGCATCTTATTTGAAAAGAGTATGTACATGGTTATTAATATACCCTATAATGCTAATTCAAGCAATTTCTAAGGAACTTGTAAGTCGCTCGGGTCATACCTTCATCCTCTGCCCCCTAACCTGAACCTCGCTCTCCCAGTCACAGTCTGTTCTCATTCCGTCTCTCCTTCCCGTGCAATCTATCCCCTCCTCTCCCTCCCTTTGCTTCCACTTAGTTTTCCTTCTCTCTCTTCTCTCCCCTCTCTCACCCTATCTCACCCCAAGCCCTGGAGTCACATGAGCAACAACCTCTTAGCGTCCGTTCGTGCAGAGACCAGCAAATGATGGGCGTGTCAGTCCAACTACTTATGAGACAAGGGGCGTCATGTTAGAAAGCATGATGTACGCACAGGAGTATTACTAAACCCATGCTGTTTTAAGATTCATTCTAGCAATTTCCACAGGACTTGTAGAAATTCCTGTGGTTCAGAGATTTTGAAAAATATGGTACATTGGCACGAATCAGACAAAGCAAGTTCTAGACAGTAGAAGGCACACTGGGATGACTGCGATTGTGGGCTAACATCACCCGCTAGCACAAAATGGACATAATTTGAAGAAACAATCAACACAATTATCTAGCGTGGCACACATATGAATTTTGACCCAACGTTCTTGGCACAGGCATTGCCGTTGTAGAGAGAAAAGTCAGCAGCTGCTTGGCTCGGAGTGCGGCCATAGTAGCTGTAAGTACCGGAACAGGTCAGCGATGGCGACACGCTCTTGGACCGGCCCTTGTTGCATCTGCCAAGCTCAAACGGCCAATATTCCGCTTTCAGGCACACCTGGGAGTGCAGGAAAGGAAGAGGGGATCGGGCAGAGGGGGATATGCATGGAGGACAAGATAGTAGTTAGTTGGTAATAGTGCAACTAGGCCAGGTAGTAGAAGGGTGATACATTATGGGTGCAGAAACGCATAACATAAGTGAACAGTGTGGCGAAAAAACTCCACAGCCGTTCAATTATTCTCTCAATCTAACGTCTCTCCTGCCCAAACCTGTTCCTGATTCACTTCCACCCCTCACCTGCACGCCGGCGTTGCTGCCAACGGCTGAGGCAAACGAGGGGACGATGTTGGAGCAGAGAAGACCGGGATTGTTGCGGTAGAGCCCAGATAGACGGATCGTTCTGCAATCCTTGCCCCTGCAGCATTTTCTCACGCGTGTCGTCTGCTGTAAGAATGGTGTATTTCATACACTCAGGGACGCTGTAGGCATAGGTTTCATTGCGCTCCACACAGATAGAACGGCCGGCCATAATGGTTTGCACGCAGTCAAGGCCAGGGTTGAGATTCAGGAGATCAGTCACAGTGGTGCGAAGAGAGGTGGCATTGGAGAGGCACGTGTCGCCCTGGAGGATGAAGGGAGCATGGAAGCAAACACATCATAATTAGTGATGATGAAGGGTGATGCAAGAAGCGAGGAGTAGGAGGACTTGTTGCAACGAAAAAGCTTCATGGGACATCAAAAGGGCCTCCCGCACTCACACTGAGAGTGAAGAAGTAGGCAGTGCAGGGGATGGCAGGAGTATTGATGATCCGAAGCACTCTCCCTTTTGGCAAGGCTTTGGTGCACACGAGTGACTGCATAGCACAAACATAGGGGGCATCAAGAGGCACACAATCGAAGGACACTAAGAAGCACACACATGAGATTTGTGAGCCACTTGCAGCCTATCTCTCCCATAACCTTGTGCCCTTCCTGCAAGCCACTTAATTTGATGCCTGCGCCTCCCAATCCCTCCTGTGCTTGCCATGTGTACAATTGGAGCATAGAAGCATGTCAGTCAGCAAGCGAGTTGTTCCTATCTTGTCCTTCCCCCCATGCCCTTGTCATGCACGCCATGATTTTCCCCGATTCTCATTAGTCTCTCCTTACTGGATTCTGCGATGTGAACTGCGATAGGGTGAGGCCCAAGAGAGGGTAGATGTCAGAGCACCACCATTTGTCACCTTTGACAGCCATATTGACGGTGCTGGTGTTAGCTGGAAGACGGAGAGAGTGACGGAGGGAGAGCGGAGGAGTTTGGGCTAAAATTGCTGAACAAAACAGCATTGACGAAGCACAGATGAGGGTGAGGGAGTAGGGTGTGATTACGTACTCTATCGTGCACTCATCAAGCTATATTGCTTCTAGGGGCGCGTCAAAGGTCAACTGTTGACATTGAGCTAAACTAGCTAGATAGTGAGAGTATTGTTCACGAAAAGGTAGAAGGGGTATAGCCATTGGAGAAACAAGGAGACGGAGGAAGGTGGGGGTAAAGTGCAGCAGCACCTGGATCGCAGGTGGGGAAGTTGTCAAAGGTTGTGCTGGAGACGTAGTTGAGTGGACAGATGCATGAGTAGGAGCCCTTGCCATCATTGATGCATGTGCCCACAGCACAAGGGTTCTTGAAGTACGACCCACACACGTTTACTGACAAAGGCGGAGGAGAGAGATGGAGAGAGAGGTGGAAGGGGATGGAGGCAGGGTTTTTCTTTCAGTTCAGAATGCAGAAAAAGAAGTGGGATGTGCGTGAATGCTTCACCACGTCTTTCCTAAAACCACATCCCTTGATATTAGCTGGTCTTACGTTTATTTGGGCCCTGTTGGTTGTGAACATAAACATATGTCTTGCTCACAGAAAACAACACAAAACATATCTGGCTCGCGGACAATATATGTTATTTGAGGCATGTCTCACCATAGACACAGGTGTTTCCATAGCCATTTGCAGCCTCAATGAAGGGCTGCTTGGTCTGAGCGGGAAGAGTGCAGGTACAGGTGTTGTTGTTGGTCTTGGGGAAGGGCGTGCATGTGAAGCGACCGCATGGGTTCATGCTGGGCTGCAGGTCTCCATCGCCCTTGTAGCTCTTCAAGCCACGCGGGTCCCCTGGAACTGCATGCATGGCACAAGCGTGACAAAAATGTGGGACAGGTCCATCAGGGAATGTGCATATGCATCAAGGATTTACCGGTATGAAGATGAAAAGAAACAAAAAGAACAAATAGCACCATATTGCCACAGACATAGACCAGATAGCTATCTTTCTGTACATGTGGTAATTCAGATAGGTTGCTACTGACTATGTGAACAAGCCTCTGCCTTGACAAGGGGTCAGATGCCATGTGTGTGGGCAAGCTAATGACAATGGTGTAGATGCCTCACTCTTGACAATGGGGTAGATGCCAGGCAGCACGTTGATGCCACACATGCCATCCCCTCCCTGGATGTCCATGCGCATGTGGCCCCTGTCTCCCCACGCCTCGCCCCACGAGTTGCGGATGATCCAAAAAGGCGGTGCAATGCGGTTCTCGCTCCCATCGTTCCTCAACACGAGGTAGCCAATAACGAGTACAACATGATTAAGGTTTCCGGTATAGCAGCCAAGATCCTGATACTTAAAGGTCTGCAGACACAAGGGCAATGAAAAGGCTCAGTGCACATAATCTTCAATGTATAATGTGTATAAGCATCACAAATGTAACATGGTAGCCTAGCATACACCCACACAATTGGACGCATGCATGCACACACACACGCACCCACACACATACACAGACCCACACCAACACCCTCCCCCTCCCCACATACACGCACGCATGCAAGCACACACCAAGCATACCAAGCACTCTGGTGATGACCAGGAAACAATAAACACTCTCATTTCACACAGAACTTTCCATACCACAGAATAGAGATCTGACGTGATTCTTCTCAGGCAGCACTCACCCCATCATATTTGGTGAACGAAGCGACAGTAGCTTCAACGTGAACCACCACTGGCTGCCGCTGCACGGCCAGCATGAGCCCCACATACCCCTTGAAGGAAGTGCGCTCAAAGCCTTGGACAGGGTACTTGATTTTCTGTAATATTGTTTTTTTTTCAGGGTTGGGACATTGGGACAAGAGTCGAAGGTCGGACAATAGGGCAGAAGGAGAGAGTGTGTAAGGCTGTGACGAGAGTGTATCCAATTTTTGGATTTAGATGGGCGGTGTTTATGGCCATTATAGCAACCCAGGGTTTGGGAGTAATTCATGCACCCACTTTCACTCTTACCATGCATAGATGACAATCCCCTAATGACAAACTGGTAATATAGCTCTATAGATGTACATCAGCAGCTTTATCTGCTCACCAATGGAACTCTTTCTATGTACCTGGTATTATCATCACCATCATCATTGCTTGCATGGCATTAAAAAACATCACTGTCTCCCACAACCTTACTAATTCACGCACCTTCGTTCCGTCTCACAACCCCTCAGCTTCCATGGCATTTTATCGTTAAATCAGTATCAACACGAACCTGGTTTCATCATCAGCCCAATGGTATTATCAAAGAGTGACAATCGTCACCGACCAAGCATCATCATCATCTCTCTGGACACACCTCAATGCCTTCCACACCTCAATGCCTTCCACACCTCAATGCCTTCCACACCTCAATGCCTTCCACACCTCAATGCCTTCCACACCTCAATGCCTTCCACACCTCAATGCCTTCCACACCTCAATGCCTTCCACACCTCAATGCCTTCCACACCTTAATGCCTTTCATACCTTATCGCCTTCCACACCTTATCGCCTTCTATACCTTATCGCCTTTCATACCTTACTCCCTTCCACACCTTATCGTCTTTGATAACTTATTGCCTTCCAGGATATACTCCCTTCCATACCTTATTGCCTTCCAGAACATACTCCCTTCCATACCTTATTGCCTTCCATGGTAATTGCCCCCTTAGGCAGCGCCGTTAGCTTCTCAAAGGCTTTAGTTGGAGAGCCTCCAGCAGTGCAGTTGGCTGCCTGGGTGGTGAGATTCATGGCTGTGAAGAGCGAGTCCATTGAGATCACTGGGGCCTCTAGACTCATTGCGATGCCGTATGCTGCCTCTATGCTTGACACAACTGCGAATGCCCAGCATGCGTCTGAAGGAGAGGTGGAAAGAGTACACAAGGACCCCTTTTAGTGGGTACAAAGCTGGTGAACAAGAAAAGGCACGAAGGAGAGCTGCAAGAACAGCAGTAAGATTTGGGGTTTAAAAAGAGCACTTGAGAAAAAGAGTCAGAATTGGTGAACAAGAAACAAACGTTGAAATGTTATCATGCTGCACTCCTCACGACAGCACGCCTACCTCAAATATAGTTGCCCCCCCTCCCCCCCCCCCCCCCCCCCCCACCCCCCTGCCCGCTTTGCCCTCACTGCAATCTTTCTGGTCCTTGACGGGCCAGCCCAGGAAGGGCACGGAGTCCCAGGAGTGGAGGTCCCTGAAGACCCACGAGTCCTTCTGCCCGGCCGACACTCGGTAGTCTGCACTCACATAGCGTGGGAAGGGGCTCGCCCGTGCAGGCACGAATGTATTGAGCGATACCTCTAAACCGTAAGCTGTAGTGGGAGAATAGGGATGAGCAGTTGGGGGGGGTGAGGGCAGTGGAATTGGGACGGCAGTGTGGGTAGAAAAGGTGAAGGGGGAGAGGAAATGAAGTGGCTGATGGGAAATGTTCAGAGCAGTAAGGATGTGCAGTCAAACGAAATCACGCGACTGGTGGCATGCCAGCTCAAGAAGCACAATCAAAGATGCATATTGGCGACTGGTACAATGATGTGTTCGGGTGCAAATCAACTGTGTGTCAACAAAAGGCGTGCAATGACTTGCCTGGAGTGATGTTGACTGGACCCCGCGCAGGAGGAGCCTCTGTCAAAAGGGAAGCAGTGAATTCAGAAAAGAAGGGAAGGCAGAAGTGAAGGGTTTGAGTATATAAAAACCGCATTGGTAGTGCATGAATATGCCAGCCGAGGCATCCATGGCGACAGTGCATAGGTTAAGCCCATGGAGGGCACGTTCAATGCAGTCAACAGAGCTGTCAACGTCCCACCTCTGCAGGGCAGAGCTGAGGTTACGCTACACCCACGCGATCTCTCTTCACAGTAAAAGGAGAGCGGAGGATGGTATGAATCACCTGTGCGCAGGGCTGAGCTGAGGATGGTTTGAATCATGAACGGCTTCACTGTGGTGGACGCCATGAAGCCAAAGTAGAACGCCCGCGGCTGCTCTGGCAAGCCCTCACCCTGCAGTGGTCCCGGCTTCAGCACAGCACAAAGCGACAGCCGCCTGTCTAGCTGCGGCTTTGCTGGCTTCACTGCTGTTGTTGCAAGGAACACCCGGATGGTGCCAGGGTCTCCAGGCACATAGTCCACCCATGCCGTGTACGGCTTCTTGTTGGCCAGTGGGAATGGGGACTTCACAGCCGCGATTGATTTCTCCTGGCCATTGATATTCAGCCCCACATGCTGGTTTTTCATGTCGCCATGTGGCTTGTTTTGGAGCACGTCAAACTCAATCGCCATGCTTCGCTCGTCCATCCCACCAAACCCCACATCGACACTGCTCCCGACAGTCTTGGTTGCGGACACAACAAAGGCAAAGCCGTTTGAAGCAGCCTTGGCTTTGGGCGAGAGGGCGAAGGTGAAGTTGACACTGAAGGCCAGCTCAAACCCACAGCCTGGGTCCTCTCGCCCGTTCTCGTACACAAAGAGGGGCACCGGATCAGAAGTGAACATTCCCTTGGTCTCCAATTTTGTTCCTGTAGTCAGCACTGTTGATGGTTGGAGAATGGCCTTATCAAGTGGAGAGGCAAGGACCGATTCTGTTAATATGTAGAAAGGGATGGAAACGAAACAAGAAGAGAGGGTGAAATGGCAATGTTAGGGGGTGTGGGAAGTTGATTGAAGATTGGGAAGTGAAGTGGAATTGAAAATGGATGCTTTGCTGACTGCAGGCAACGAGATTATGAAGGGAGATTCCCTGTTTGAGAGCATATAGACGTGCCTTATCTCCACTCACCCATGAATGCAGTTACCTTCTGCAAGACAGTAGGTCCTTCGAAATGTGTAGAACCCCGTTTCACACACGCACGTAGGCACCAAGTTAGGTCCGTCGGGATAGCACAACACCCCATGGCCGCTGCAACCCCCAGAGGCAGAACCCATTGAGATGCCGCAAAACGCCCGGCATGCTGACGAAGTGCGTTGCACCGGCTCTGTTTCTCCCGAAGCCAGTTTGAAGCAGTTGAAATCGAGCAAGTCTGACGACTGTGCAGGCAGAGTGCCCGAGAGGTAGTTGTATGAAAGCACAGCCAGCACGTTAGCTGGCTTCACAAGGCCGCCTGTGAGATAGTTGTCAGAGAGGTCGCTGTAGGGGTGGAGCAAGGGTGGGAGGACAGGGTGGAAGGACAGTGGCAGAGAGCACGTTAGTCATTTCAGAGCACCTGAAGGAGAGGTTGAGACAGACACCATGTGTGGTTGTTGCTAGATACGAGAAATCGAAGATGCTGTGTAGGTTGCAGGTCAGGGATGAAGTGATGAATAGCGTTAGCCATTCTTCAGAGCAAGCTAGACGATTGTTGAGTAAGAAGCATTTGTTTAGAGAGTCAGTTCTGATCAGACAAGTTTGCATATGAGTGCGTGCAGCCGCATGTATGTGAACAAGCAAGCATGTCTTACTATGTCTTGATATTTGTGAGCAGCGTGACTGCGTCTGGTATGCGTCCAAAAAGATTGTTGTTGGCCAGCGATCTGCAGGCCATCATGGTGGAGGCATGGTGAAAGCATGGTGGTTAAGGCATGGTGAAGGCATGGTGGAGGCATGGTGGAGGCATGGTGGAGGCATGGTGGAGGCATGGTGGAGGCATGGTGGAGGCATTGTGGATGAATGGCATTTGACAAACACGTGGGTGTGTACACATGGAAGAGGAGAGGTGGGGAGAGGACAGGGAAGAGAGATGGAAGGGGAAGAGTGGTGGAGAAAAGAGCAGATGAGATGAGGGCAGATAGGAGGAGAAGAAAGAAGAGGAGACGATAGGAAATGATATAGCACTGTTTCAAAGGAGATCAGACAGGAAAGTGGAGTGAAATCGCGTGACAAGTGCAAATTTTCTCCATTACTCTTCGTAAATTTTTGAAAGTGCTTGTGCCCACGGTGGCAGGATTCCGTGACAACAAATGCTGGTAGATTGCAAACAGTATCCATTTCTCTATTGCAGTGTTCCTTTGTGCCTGCTACAGAAGATATGGCCTAAGTACTATTCATAAGCTCTAGTATGTATACGCTAGGCACGCATGATTAAGAACCAAGATGGGGACCCACCGGTTGAACGGAGCACAGGGTCGCACCAAATAACTCCTTGTACAGGTCGGACCAGCTGGGGACCCACCAGGTTATTTGTAACCACACTCGGCACACGAGAGGTATCTCGGTACAGGTCACACCATTTTAGTTCGCACCTATGCGTAGTCCCCAAGCACCCAGAAAATATCAAACAGCCTTCTTGTTATACCAGCCTTCCAGCTGTAGAATGGGGTCCCTTGTAGATTCCTGTTGGCACACAATACCACTGTGCCTGCCCTCCATTATCTGTCTGCCCTCTTTTCCTCTTGCTCCCAGATTACCTGGATGGATGCCAGCACAGGGCTGCTGACCCTGGCCATCGGGGGGCACGGTACGGGGTGCCTCTTTCAACTGCAGCAACCCCATCAACCACTCACATGGTTTGGCTCGAGGAGCAGCGTCAGATCGGTTAGGTTCAACATGGCTCGGTCAAACTGGTTCAGAGAGCAAACTGGCTGAACTGGTTTTAGCCAAAATAGTGCAGGTTAGATTTGTAGATCAGGAGGCCATAGAATTCCCCTTGTTCCGGTTTGAGAGCTGAACTGTACCGCCTCGAACCGAAATGAGACTGGTTCTGTTCTGTTTCTTATGCCTAGTACAAGGCTCAGCTCATGTTTGTGCTGGTTTGTCACTATGCGTTTCAAATATCCTTAGAATACACACCTACCAATCACCACTCACAAATTTCTAATGTTAGGGAGGCTGCCAATCGCAGACGGAATTGATTCAGTGAGCTGGTTGCTGTCAAGCCACCTGCACATACAGAATGACAGCAATGGTGAATGACAGCAAACCGTGAATGACAGCAACCGTGAATAACAGCAACCGTGAATAACAACAACCGTAAATAACAGCAACCGTGAATAACAGCAACCGTGAATAACATCAACCATGAATAACAGCGACCGTGAGTAACAGCCACCGTGAATAACGGCAACCGAGAATAACAGCAACCGTGAATAACAGCAACCGTGAATGACAGCAACCGTGAATGACAGCAACCGTGAATAACAGCAACCGTGAATGACAGCAATGTTCCGATGGTACATCATCCAATGATGTGCCCATGGTTGAACGCTGACATGAATGCGTCCTCATGGAGTATTGACAGAGGCTGGCTGGTTCCTGTATTTCTTAACTACCCACCATCATCAAAGCATCTGTGCAACAATGCTATACTTCCTTCCTCCTTCTAATCACCCCCAGCCAGTGTCATTCTGGGTGCATGGGGCTTCTGGACGCATGAGTATTCAACTCACAGCTCCTGGAGATCTGTGAGTGCAGAGAAGCTCTCTGGGATGGGCCCTGTCAGCTGGTTCAGCTTCATATCCCTGCCACAGAGAGAGCAGACAAATGGGACAAACAGGGATAATATGTAGGATATAGTATGAGGGAGAACAACCTAAGGATATAGTCTACATGAGGATGTTTTATAAATCGAGAGGGTTGATTCAGGATTGGTTGCGTAGGTGTATCAGGGCGAGACAGGAACAAACTGGGTACTGGTAGTCAGGACTAGAAAGCTTATTGCTCGTTCTAGAAGGGCTTACAGGTAGGTGAGCCAGGTTAAGGAACTGAATTGCGATGGGATGGAGTCTGACAGCTCATTACTGGCCAAGTTCCTACAGGCAGCAGGGGCACAGGGGAGAGGGTGGTAACCAATATGAGAATGGGGTAGATGTGCAGCGAACCCTAATCCAAATGTTTGTTGATAACCCGAGTTTGCTTGACCCAACGCGTGTGCACTTGGGCACGGGCTGACTTCACTGTAAACATCCGGTTTGCACTGCATTTCCAGCACTAGTTTTGAGACTTTTGTTGCAGAAGCCTCAGTCAATCATAATCAGAATGAGGTCTTAAAGTTTCTGGAGAATCCCAGAAATCAGAATATCCTGAAAAAATCTCACATAGAAAATGTACACTGTGTATTTCATGGATGCCTTTATGGCTCTTACAATCTCTCAGCTCTAAGACAGCCATGGTATGGTATGGTAGGACACCATCCAAGTGCATATGTTAGGCGTTACAAAGATGATGAGCCGCAAAAAGGTTTGGGGAAGAGAGGCATGCAAAAGGTGTGTGCTGGGCCTTACAAAGTCATCAGAGTTCATCAGTTTCAATTGAGATAGATTTACCCTACACACACCAGGACTCACATATTTTCCAGGTCTGTAAGGGTGCTGATAGAGGAAGGGATTGAGCCGGAAAGCTTGTTGTTGCTTAAATCCCTGTGTTGTTGATGAAACATGCACGGGAAAGTGACAAAAGACGGATGAGACAAAGGAAGTACATTGGTTTCTAGTGTCATAACCATTGCGCCTGCAAATAGAAAGACTGAAGGGGGTGGGAAAAGTGACGCAGCTGCCATGACTTTCAGTTAAACAGGCAGACGGGGAAGAAAACATGGAAAGGGAGGGAGGAATAAGGGAGGACTGTGTATGATGAACAGAGAGCCGATGTCAGAACTTTAGCTGGGATTTGTGAATAAATCCAGCAGAACATAGACGTTTTATTGTTCTTTTGTAGTTACATACATTTATCATATCAACTGGCTGCTTAGAAGTAATATATTTCTGGAGAAATGCCAGTGAGAATAAGCATTATAACCAATGAGCTACATGGTATGCTTTGAGAAAGAAATATGGATGTGAGTGAAAGACATGGATATTGGTGATAATGGGTGGTAGTATAAGCTTCGACAACAAAAGCAAAACAAAAACGGTGGTGGTACTGGAATGCAAGAAAATTGTATGAAGCACAAGAACATGAAAACACTTAATTAAACACTTGATGGAGAGCAATGAGTAGACTCAATGTGCGGAGTAAGCGTGGCTGCATATCTTATAAAGAGATAAAGAAGAAGGAATCGGGGACGAAGGGAAGGATGTAGGGATGAGAAAGGGCAGAGAAGGGCCTAAGACAGGGATCTTGAGAAGTCTGAAGCAGAAAAAAAGAAAAACAAAAGACCTGGATGGAATAACAGACCGGTGCTGAACAGCAACTCAACATAGGGAACGTATAAACAGGAAACGATGAACAATAAGGGTGTACGATCAGAAACAATACCATGGCGATAGAGAATCATAGTAGAAACAAAAGGAGTTAGATGCACCTACCTCTCACATTCAAGCTACACCCTCACATCCAATCACGTTTGTCAGACTAAATATGTGTCCAATCTCACAAGGTAATCAGACAATCTAGTTTGCTGATGCTAGCAAGGATGCTGCCGTCCAACTGGTTGGAAGAAAGATCTCTGAAACGAGATCAAACGTGCAAGGATTAGCACACAATGGAAACTGTTGATGGAAACCGGGAAAGCCATGATCAAAATGAGCAATGGAAGCAGATAAAGAAAGGTGGAAACAGAGTGAAGAATGCGAATGGAATGGGAAAATGAAGTCAGAAAGCTTAATTACACAAAATAACTCGGACGGAAGTAAATGAGGGGACAAAGTAATTCAACTAGAATCTTCATTTCGAATGCTCCTTCATTGTTTGCCATGTACAAAAGTGGAAGAAGCTGCAGGCCACAGCTATACAGCAGCATTCCACAATAGGGGTGCACGAACAGAATTTGTAGCCAGGACAACAGAGGATAGAGGTGGGAACACAACGAGTTCAGATACACGTATCTCTCACATTCCAGCCATTATTAGCAAATTAAAGCTGTTCCCACAACACATCACTCTTGCCAATCTCTCCGACCAATCTCACAAGATTCTCAGACTCTTTAGTTCACTGATGCTAGCAGAGATGCTGCCGTCAAACTGGTTGGAAGAAAGATATCAGGTACAGAAGGAAGCATGCAGGGTAGAACACAGAATAAAAGGTGCTGATGGCAAACGGGATAGCTAGGATGGGGAATCAAGCAATGGAAATAGCAACACAGAGGCGGAAACAGAGTTAACAAGACTATAAAACACAGAACGTAAGCTGAAAGGATGTGAAGGATGCAAAGTGATTCAACCATAATATCATTCTGAATGCTCCTATAACCTTTGCCATGTACACAGGTGGATGAAGCTGCTGCAATCCACAGCTGGCAGCGCGCCACACTATCGGTGCACGAACAGAGCCATGACAACAGAGGACGAAAATAGGAACATGAGGCTTTCACATGCACATATCTCTCATACTCTGATCGCGCTTGTCAATCTAAAGTTGTGCTCACAACGCATCAATCTTGCCATGCTCTCCGTCCAGTCTCACGAGGTTCTCATATCTGTTATGCTGCTGATGCTAGCAGGTATGCTGCCGGAAAATTGGTTGGAAGAAAGATACCTGGAACAAGATGAAACGTCCAATGGATAGCAGAGATTGGCAAACGGGAGAGCTCGATGTGAATTTGAGCCCAGCTGGGAGCGTTCAACTGCGATGAGGCGAGGTCATGAGAAATGGCAGCGATGAGGTTTCTTCTTTAAGAAAATGCTCAAATACTAGGGTGAGTAACACGGCGGACGAACTCAAGATATATTCGCCACTCGACTCAAGTCAAAACGATGCACGTACTACTTACCTCTTTGTACACTCCAAACAACTATGGAGCAACCCACTTGCTCCTTCATTGGAGAGGTAGAGGTTTCTGAAATCTAGGTATCCAGCAGCCATCCTACATCACATCAGCTCTTTGAAAACGCTATTAAGAACGCTATCAGCCAACTGTGGAGCAACCCAATTCTGAAGGTTTCATGTCATAACTTTATTTTTTGCCAATCAGAGATACTGGTGGTGGCGGTCACATGTGTGAGTAGGAGACGGAAGATTAGTGGAAGAGAAGGGTGGGATAAGAAGGCCAGAAAAATTGCACATGGGGCCAAGGGAGGAACGGAGTGAAAGAGAAAAGATAGTTGCAAATAGTATTGATCTTACAAGTCTTCTATATAAGGAAATGATCCAAGAGCTTCAATGGAGCCATTTAGCTGATTACCCGCAAGAATCCTGCATAGGTGAATACAAGAGAGCCACAAGCAATGGATGAAGAGAAGCAACATAAATGGCATGGCAATACGGCTTCCTAGCCAGGCTGGTCTGGTGAGGCCGATCGAGACCCGGCTGCATCAATGCTGCCTAGGGCAGTAAGATGACTGTGCACCCAAACCAGAACAACACGTGAGGGAGCCAACTTGGGTCGATATCGTCCTGGTGTGGCAGGCCAATCTGGCTACGAGGCTCGGGCCATGGGCCATGGCATTCAACAGCATTCGCGCGGGTTCATTGTCACAGCCGTACGATGCTCAGGCCAAGGCCGCACGAGATCACCCCTCTGCCCTCCCTAGGGGCTCGTGGCTCCAATGCTCACCTCGCAGGCACAGTAACGCAGTCTTAGCCAAGAAATGCAGTCTTACAGTTCCCGGAAGAATAGGATAGATAATGCAGCAGGAAACGAGCCAGTGATGCGGTTGTGACTGACATCACTGCGATTGTGAAAGAAGGAAAAGAGGGATAGAAGCTTCAAGGAAATGAAACGGTAATGAAACATTGGTAAGAGGAGCAACCACTCCCCATCAGAGGTACAGAAAAAATAACATCCTGCAGAAACCGTGTTACAGAAGTTGTTCATAGAAGTTGCATTGGTTCAAGAAGGATGAACAGGGATAGAAGAAGTGAGGTGAAGTGACTTTTTCACATACTCCAAGGTGTGGCATCTACAAAGACAAAGTGAGAGAATAGAGGGGAAGAGATGAAAAAAGAACCAGTGGAAAGCGAGCTGAACTGACAAGAAGAGTATACTTGAAAAGAGATAAATGGAAAAAAAAATAGGGAACAATGGAGGGAGGAAAATCGAATGCAAGTTCCCTGGCGGCCAGAAATGGATGAGAAAGGTGATGAGTGGACAACAAAGAAGAGGTCAACGAAACAATAGATCCAAAGAGTTGTCCTTTTAAAAACACTTAATATGAGTGGGTAGAATCTTAATGTGCTCAGAAAATGAGAAGCAGACCATTGCAGATAATGGAAGAGGTGAGGAGAGGGGGTAATGGCAAGGATGTGAAAACACGAGGAAGTGTAAGACAGCGAAGTGAGATGAGGAGGAGAAGGAGGAGGAAAAATGGGCCTTCTCTTACAGACAGTTCAGTCTCCCAAGGGCACTGAGATCAGCAGGAAAGCTGCCTGTGAGCAGGTTGGATGAGACGTAACTGTGATTTGTTATTGAAGAATGCAATGGAGAGAAAGAGACACTGGAGCTGATCATTACAAGAAGAGCTGGAAAAGGGAAGCCCTTCAGGATTTTGTATGTCAGGAGCAGAAATATTACTCCAATTAGGTTTGTAAAATTTCATCCTGACATGCCTCTACCTGATTAACTTCACAAAAATGGATACAAAAGCAATGCTAGCTTTTCAAAAACAGAGTTGTGAGGTGATATTAGATTCTGGCAACAGACTAGCAGGGGACAGCGTGGTAAAGAGGAAGGAAAGTGTTATGGGAACCCAAGAACTTACAGGAAACGTAAAGTTGTAAACAAGTTGAGGTTTCCGGGGATTGAGCTTGTGAGCTAATTTCTACTAAGTGATCTGAGATGATAAGCACGAGAGGTGAATGGGGGATCGAGGAAATGACAGTTGAGACGGGCATGAGAAATGTGCACTGACAATGGTATGGAATGCTGTATATTGTAACAATGTTTGCAGATAAAATCGAAGGTCGATAGATGACAGAGCTGTTACAACGTGTGCCATCCAGACTTAGAATGGAGGAGTGTAATATTGGGCTGCTTCTAAGGCTACAGCCACTTCTCCAACCCTGTGACAATATCTGCAGGCATTCCAACTCGCCTCAAGTCAGATATCTTTAAGCCCCTGTACCTTTTGCCAAACAAGCATGGCTCTGAGTGGATTTTGGTGTGATGGCATAATCAATAACGAATGTTAAGATTATAACACCATGGTTAACTCACTAGAATAAAGGAATGTGACAGTAGGAAAACAGAGAGGGACACTTAAATGGCTGGATTTTTACAGATGAGTTACGGATGAGAAGTGTCAACCAGATAAGCTGGTGGACGAGAAGAGCAAAGATAAGGGATACTGGATCTTACAGTTCCTCCAGACGAGCATATGGTCTAACTGGAGCGGGAATTGAACCACTAAACTGATTCCCATCAAGGTATCTGTGACAGAAGCACGAGACAAGCAAGAGAATAAGAAACAAGTAAACGCACACAAGCTGACAATAATATGTATAGCGAACAAAGATATTATATATCTACAAACGTGTTAAAAAAATGTATAGAGGATGTATTCTGAACCAACACATACTTACATAGTACATCCAATCTGATAAATTTCACATACTATAGTTTGATCCTAAGAGCTCAGCACAACGTGGTGACATTGCATAGAGATGAGAAGTGTACCACACGGAACTTCTTTTCCGAAAAGTGCTTACATCTGAATCTTTACTGGTTAGGGTTAAACCATTCAGTTCAGTTTGGTTCAAGATTCTTAGATGAGCCGCATCGGACTGAATGTACCGTGCTGGTTTCTTGTCAGCACACTGAGTTGCTGCAGCTCAATCTCAGGCTCCATAACCGTTCCGGTCGGGGGGGGGGGGGGATTTCAAACCAAGGTCGGACCCAGTTTGGTTCAATTTGACCCAGACTGATTCGTTCCGTTTGGTGACACAATAGATAGGTGAGCAGGAAACATTGCAGGATTGATTGGCTTACATAAATAACAAGCTTGGGTGTGAAAAGGTTTCGACATGGATGGTGCCAGAGAGCATATTGTTGTCAAGATACCTGAGTTGTTCAACACGGATAAAAGACAGAAATGCAAACAAGGGATGTATGAGTAAATAATACATGGAACAGGGGGATGAAGGGTGTATTAAGTAATGTGGTAACCGAACTTCAAGAGAATGTTCTCTGGTTTTTGGGATAGAATACTGAGGAAGGGGGGGCGATGCAAGCCTTTCTGACATGCATAAGCAAATGCTTCTGATACATGCATGCAACAGAAACTAATTCGTTAACAGCCATCCATCGAGTGTCAACGGGAGTTGTTTTTTGCCCCGTCCTCGCTTGGGCGGAGCCGACTTCGTAGTCGGGTGTGCGGGAGGCGCAGCTGACCTGCAGTAGTGGGCGAGCTGGTCGACGGGGCTGGTCGACCTGCATGGGGGCCACTGCAAGGACGCTGACTTTGGAAAGGCACCGACTTCGGGAGGTCTGCGTGGGAGGTCGACCTATGGAGGGCGTCGACTTGGTGACGCCGACTTGGGGCAGCCGACTTGGGTGGTCGGCTGACAGGTGTGCTGGTCGGCCTGGAGTTGGCCGACGAGGTGTGTGGTCGACTTGGCGTGGTCGACCAGGGGTGGTCATCGACCTGGGTGGTTGACGGGCACAAGGAGGAGCTGGTCGACGTGGTGGTTGCCCGGTCGACCGGGTTACCCGGAAGACGGGGTTTTTGCGGAGGCACGTGACGGTTGCCCAGGTGTTTGTGGCGAGGCCGACCTCGGTGAAGTATTCCGAGGTCGACGTGGCTTATCAGGTCTAGTCGTCAGCACGAGAACGATCTGGTTTGTGCGCTGTATAGGTGATAAGGCACAGCACACCAATCATCTACGAGCACCTGCGAAACGGGTGCGCTGCTGTCCTGCGGGTGCAACGCTGTGCAGCTGACTTGCTGCACCGCTGGCACGCCGTCGACTTGCATGATTGGCGAGCCACAATTTTGACCAATTCGTGCTGGAACGCGGTCGACCATGCTGCGCTGGCAGTCGTCCTGCTTGCTTGTTAGCTCTGATGTAGTCAGTCTTGCCAACTTTGTTGCAATTATTTTGAACCATTGTTGTCATATCTCTCAGTGAAACTTTTGCAAATTCTCCCCGTGAACTAGCAAGTAGTGAGCATACAAAAAAAGGACTAAGGAACGAATGGAGAGATCACTCCTACTCCGTGCCTAGCCCTTAGTCTAGCCTCCCGTTGATTGAGTTATCTCCGGATTGAGCCCATGAGTCGGTACGTCTATGGGTAGGGTGAGCAGACAAAAATGTAGAAGGGACGATAATCATTGAATTGGAGAGATTGAAAGTGGGAAAACAATGAGCAGGAGGAGGAAATATTGGGAGGAAGGGATTCTAAACCAAGCGAATGCCTTACAGGCCGTAAAGAGTTGTAAGACTGCTGAATGTTGGAGGTATTGAACCCGTGAGCTTGTTATCAGACAGAACGCTGGGAAGTTTCGATCACAACATCCGATAAAAAGAAAGAAAATATTAACTCTCTCAACTGAACAAGTTGATGTAACATCTAAATCTTCATGAAATTCACGTCACGTGAATGCAAAATATCAAGTGTCAAGGCAAAGTAACTAGAACGGGCGTTTCACTTTTTCTATGATGAGCCATTTGCACAATGAAGAGCAAGCATAATAAGGTAAGGCGGGAACAAGGAAAGGGGATGGACATCACCAAAAATAGTCATGGTTTTAAGGGAACAAGACAAGGGGGAATGCAGAAGGGAAACAAGAGATGGGGGGAGACACGTAGGGAGTACCATAAGTACCAAGATTGTACAAAATGAACAATACAAGGGGGAGCACAATACGAGGGAAGACAAGGTAACAGGTCAAGGGAAAAATGTGAAGAAAACAAGGAAAAAGAGGAGGGAGGACAAGGAATCACGGGCATTGACAAGCGGTCATGAATAGATAAGCGAGGCGAAGACCGGTACGTCACCATCACAAGGGAACAGGATTCGATGAAGCAGGGCAGAGGTAATCGAAGGGGGGTCTTAAATTTGGGAAACGAATGGGGGTGGGGGGATGAATAGGGAAGGGGGGGAGGTGGGAAGGGGGGGGGGGGGGAAGAAATCACCAGAGACTGAGAGGGAGAGGACAGAAAGATAAAGGACCCAAAGGGAGTCACTGAATAAGACGACAGGTGACAAAAAGGGGGTTCAGACGATGGGTATATGTAGTCAAGCATGCATTCATCTTACATGTAAGTCAGGCCTCTAAGAAGGCCAATAGTATCGGGTATTGAGCCGCTGAACTGATTCCCAAACCAATATCTGTTATGATGATATGCGATGCATTCAGTGTATGTGTACAACCAGATAAGGGTCAGCAATGAGGGGAGAACCAATGAGCAAAGACGAGACAGAGGGGGGACGAAAAACACATGGATACAAATGAGAGGTGAGGACAGAAGAATACAAAGATGGAAGAAGGAGAGTCGATATCAAGGTTAAAGACAAAAACATAAGAGCACAGGAGAAGAGAGGTGGGCCATTCGTTCGAAAAAAACATGGAGGCATGAGGGCAAGGGGTGGGAGGGCAAAGCAGCAAGAGGAAGGGATCAAGTGACGTTACTGGTAGAGAAGCGGGAAGAGAAGGGGCTCAAGATGGGCCGAGCTGGGCCTCCCAAAGCATAATATGCAGCATGTAGCTTTTTAACCATGCCACAGTTAAGCCACAACCAGCCCAACTTGGGCCTGACCCACTCTGTCCTACTTGATGGCCCACCCCCATCAGGTAGCCGAGCTGGGCACCCAAACCATAATATGGTGCATGTAGCCGTTAAGCCATGCCAAAGTTAAGCCACAACCAGCCCAACTTGGGCCTGACCCACTCTGTCCTTCTAATTGATGGGCCGAGCTGGGCACCCAAACCATAATATGGTGCATGTAGCCGTTAAGCCATGCCAGAGTTAAGCCACAGCCAGCCCAACTTGGGCCTGACCCACTCTGTCCTTCTGATTGATGGCCCACCCCCAGCAGGTAGTGGGTCAGCCTGGCTTGTCTCTTGCCCATGCTTATTTTCAAGAAAAAACCCCAGGAGATTTAGTATAAGAGCACATGTGTCTTTGAGTGGACTTACATTAAATTCAATTTTGTAAGGGAGCCAATTGTGGAGGGAATAGTCCCAGTGAGATTATTCCTGTTAAAAGATCTGTGATGAAGAACACACACACAAAAATTCAGACAATGTTGAAGATCTAAACGACACTTCAATAGCCACAAGCATAATGGCAGCACTGGCTTTTCATATGCAGTGACTTCCCTGGCTTTTCAGAACTTTGAGGTTCACAGAAGAGGCAATGAGAGAAGATAGGTCTGAAGTAACTAGTTCTCTGCTTTTGCTGACCATCAGAGTGTTTGCAGCTAGTAATCTTGCTGCTTGCCTATAAGAACGGCCACAATCACCACAGCTCAGTCATCAGACATAAAAGCAACTTCAATTTTTTCTTTTGGAAAGCCATTTTCTAAAACAATACCAGGGAGGCTTCCTACATAATTTGCCATGCATCAAGCTACCACGGAATGAATGAATTGGACAGGAGAATGATTGGAGGCAGCAGGAACGGGCAAGCATTAAGCAGGAGAGAAGCTGAATAGGAAGGAAAGGAGTCACAGGACAGCAGAGGCCTTACAGATATTCCAGATTTATAAGAGAGCCAAGTGCTTCAGGGAGTGATCCAGTCAATTGATTGTTCTGTAAATCTCTGTCACAACCACCATAAAATGTGATAAATCAGGGTGAGTTTGCATAGAGGGACATCAGATAAGGAAAGCCACGTTATTTGGTAGGGAAACGCATCTGAATATGTGAATGTTGCTCATAGGAAGGTAATTTTTCCATGAGCACTGAACGGCGTCAAAGGAGATTGAAGAGTGGTATGAGGGGACTTGCAGGATCCGAGCGAGAGGAGTAATGGATGTGGAATTGTACTAGGAAGAGGAAGGCTTACATAGAAACTAGGTCAGTCAAAAGGACAATTCCTTCAGGAATGGAGCCTCTGAGTTGGTTGGCAGGTAGTCGTCTGTGGTTATGAGTGGTGTGCGTGTGGCACATGCCGGCGAGACAGAAATGAGGATGGAATATGGAAGGAATAGTGTGCATTGGAAAGGGAAAGGGGAGAAGTGACAGATTATACAATGGTGATATACATTTTGACTAGGAGGAAAAATGCGAACGAAAACAATGGTGATGAGAGAAAGGAGGGTGGTGGAGAGGGGAGAACAGCAAGGACAAAGAAAACAAACAACAGAGTGCAGAGAGTCACTGTACAATGGTAGTGAGCTAGACTGCGAGGGGGGGGGGGCAGGCACGAACTACTAAGAGTGATCGTAGCTTTGCTTGCAGTCACGGGAGAAGTTGGCAAGAGTTTCACTAGCAAAGTTAGAATTATTAAATTATTGAACAAGGAGTCACAACAATGACTACATCAGGCACCTAGCAACTCTGCAGCTAGCCTGGTCGACCGCCAGTACAGCTTGGTCGACCGCCTACCAGCGTTGCATAGAGGATTGGATTTGCGCCAGCACTGCAGAAGAGCGACCTCCCAACACTGCAGATCGACGACGTGCCAACGCTGCAGCAAAGCGGGTGTCCAACGTTGCTTGGTAGAAGACAGCAGTGCGCACGCTCGCAGGTGCGCACAAAGGATTGGCCCGACTTGCATCGTTGTGCCTCCGTCGACTGTTGTCAGTGCCTGACGAGCCACATCAACTTTGGGATACCAGCATGAAGTCGCCTTCGCCATCGCGACCTCGACGACGTTCGCGTGTCTCCGCATAACTCATCGAGCAGGTTACCCGGTCGACCTGGACACCACCAGGTGCTCTGGTCGACCACCAAGTGCCTCTGGTCGACCATCCGGTCTCTCTGGTCGACCACCAGGTCTCCCTGGTCAACCACAGCTCCCGTCGAGCTACCCCCTGGTCGACGGACCCCTTTCATTGACTAGAACTGTCAGTTGTTGTCGCCGAGCTCCCCTCGCCGACCGTTGCTAACTCGTCAGGTCGACGGACTGCTCCGTCAACCTCCCTGTCGAGCTGCTCCTTCTGGTCGACGGCCCACCCATCGCCCAGCCCAATCAGCTGCAGCTGTCGAGCTCCCTGGTCGACGAAGCCCGTCGGGCAGCTCTCCCACTGTGAACAGTCAGTTGCTTCTTCCGTACATCCGACCAAGTCGTCGGCGTTGCCCAAGAGAGGACGGGGCCAACACTCCATTCCCATTAACACTCCCCTGTCGCGCTCACGCTTAGGCCTTCAGCCCATACGGCAGTACTCCACGGAGAAAACTCGTCCTTGGTGTGCACCCCACACACAGCACACCGTCACCGCACCAGTTGTGCAAAAGGGCACGGCGCCTACTGCTGCACCTCATCGTTGCCGTCGCCGACATTGGCCAGACGAACTTGGCCGATGGCAACAGAGCACTGGTTGAAAGCCGAAAAATGCAGCGCCTTCGTCAGGAAGTCATCCGGCTGCTTGGTGGTCGGGATGTACTTCAGCACAAACTTCCCGCGCCTCACCATGTGCTGCAGCTAGGCGTAGCGTCACTCCATATGCTTGAGGTTGCCTATTAACCCCAAGCCCTCAGCGACCGTGATTGCCGACTTGTTGTCCACGCGGAGGATGGTCGGCTTCCCAGCGTAGAGCAGCTTGAACTCTTCAAGGAGGAAGTGAAGTCAACGCCCCTCCTCGCCGCCGTCCGTGGCCGCGACGTACTCCGACTCGGTCGAGGAGAGCGTCGCGCACTTGATGCGCTGGCTCAACTAGGAGACATTGGCCCTTCCAAAGACGAACACATAGCCGCCCGTGCTCGTCCGATTCTGCTTGTCGCCCGCGTCGTCGGCGTTCATGGCCGATCAGCTCCAGCGACTCTGGTCCACTGCCAAACTCCAGGGCGGTGCCGCGAGTGTCTGCAAGGTAGGCGAGGCAGCAATTGACCTCGCCGCAATGTTGGTCGCTCCTCACTGTGAGGCCGCTCCCCAGCTTGCTACAAGCGAAGGCGATGTCCGGCCTCGTCGTCGTCGCTGCGAACTGCAGCAACCAACCTTCTGCCTGTACTCCTCCTCTTCTCGCTCCTGGGCCTCCTCATCGTCGAACGTCAGCTCAGCGTAAGCATCGACTGAGACCGGCGTCTTCGGGACTCGACCGCCCTGCTCCTCGTCGATGAAGCACCTGCGCACCTTGTCGTTGTAGCCCTGCTGGTCCAGCCACAGCTTCCTTGCCGGCCTGACGCGCACGATCTCCAGCCCAAGGTACTTCACCACCGGCGAGATCTCGCGCAGCTCGAAGGCGGCCTCCAGCAACTTCTTCAGCTCCTCAAGCATCACGGTGCTGCTTTTGGCAGCAAGCAGGTCGTCGACGTAAACCAGCACCCGCTGTGAACGGTCGACTGCTTCTGCCGTACATCCGACCAAGTCGTCGGCGTCTTAGTTGCAGAAGACGCGTCCTGCGTCTTGGACGCATGCGTCCAGACGCAGGACGCAGAACCTGGACCCCAAAGACGCACCAAAAGACGCAAGCCCGGGCAGGGCAAAAAAAACCTTTGGGCAGGCAAAAAAACTTTGTATAGGGCGTGGGAAGAGGGGGGGGAGGACCTTCCACACTTTCAAGGCAATTTTTTCCCCAACAACATTTTTTTTGCGGTGGAAGATGAAGGGTTGCTTGAGGAAGCCATAACGGAACGGAGTTAAGCTACTAAGCCTAAACTTCTAGGGTTTACGAAAGAGAATTGGGTGGGTGGGTGGAATGAGAAAGTTCAAATAGACTTGGTTGGATTGCTAAAAGGGCTTGGTGGTGGGCCACAAAGGTTGGGTTTTCTAGATGTGGAGTGGTGGAGAGGTTTGACATTTTCAATTTTGATTTAAGGGTTATGAAATGTTGGGGGGGATGTTTTACAATGGCGATTTGGGCAAGGGGGGGTCGAAATTTCACGATTTTGACAGTCGCGTCGAAATCACGAGTGTAAATTTTGTAATCAGGAGAAAATAAATAAAAAATAGGGCTGCCCAAAAAAAAATCGAGCTACGTCCTGCGTCCTAGCGTCTAGACGCTGCGTCTAGACGCAGGACGCAGCGTCTGTTGCGTCTTCTGCAACTAAGGTCAGCGTTGCCCAAACGAGGGCAGGCCAACACTCCATTCTCATTAACACAGAGAACAGTAAAAAACGGAAGGAATCCGGAGATAGTTGACCATAGAATAGAAAGAGGAGCAAGAAGGGAAGACGCGGATGTAACAACCCATTCCTATTTTGAGAGAAAAGAGTCTTACAGCAACATCTACTATCATCACACCCCTCTCTTGAATGCTTGCAATATCTTTGCATAAGTGCCTAGACTAGTATGTGAGGTTCAATACGACCGTTTCTTTCCACACTGAGCAAAACCATATTACTGGAATGGTTGTCAAGAGAGGCAGATTGGCTGGAGAGTAAAGTAGGATTAAGTACGGGTCTGGCCAACAAGGTGACTGTGACTGTAACAGAAAACGAATGATAGTTGCTCATATATGAGACGCATGTGCATATCAAACGCATCTCTAGCTAGATCGTTGCACGGAACACATAGTATTTCTTAGTCCTTTTTTTGGTCGGAGCTCACAAGTATCGCAGCTGTTTTAGTGCCGAGATGCTAGATGGGATGCTGCCTCCGATCGTATTGTACCAAATATCGCTGCAAAACATTTGGAGTATAATCACATGCACAAACAACAAAGAACATGCAGAAACATGAGGTAAGAATCATGATGTGATCGAATGCAACAAGTGTTCTAGATGATTCAATAGTTACTGTAACATCATGCTCATCATAGTACTACAGCCAAGGCCCATCACATAAGGAAAGAGATAGTGAGATGAAAACGAGTGTGTTTTTCTCTAAGATGTACATATCGAAACTGTTACATCGCTTCCACAGGACAAGATCGTAGGTTTCCGTCTGGTACCTGCTCTCTATGTTTGCACTGCATTCATCCCCTGCGTGGACGCAGACAGACCCTCGATAAATCTTACAGATTCGTTATCATCCCGTTGCCGTCGTAGGTGATGCCAAAAGTGGTGCTGCAGTCGGGATTGGCGTCATTCCAACCAGCAAAGGTCTTCCCCCACGCCGAGTCCTGCACGACCAAAGATGCAGGTCGTGGATCTTGAACGTGCGCAGCCTTTAGTCTAGACTATGAAGACTATTTAGAGTCTTAGTAGTATGCATAGTAACCTCTGGCTTCAACTGTGTGAAGGAATTTGATGGAAAACGCCAAGGCAGAAAGTTGAAGTAATTTCTTTGAAGAAGGCATACAAAAACAGAAAACACAAAGCAAGTTATAAGCAAAATGATTTCTGATTTCGCCCTCGCGCAGCGCCTAATTTCGAGCTGAGTTGTACTCGGCTCAATTTCCAAATCCAACCATGCACCGAACGCGCCTCGAGTTCGAAATTCAGACTTCCTTGGACGCGCCTTTGACCCGGCGTGACTTCTCTTCACGTCACTTGAAAGCACGACATTTCAGCCATGTTCTTCTCCATTTCAGCACGCTTCCTCTCCTTCTCTTCGTTTCCCACTGCAGGTCGCGCTGCTACCGTGTTTCTCCTTCCACCGTCCCAACATAGGTAGTCTCTCTTCTTCTTAGGTCCTCGCTTCCCCATAGTCTCAGCTCGTCAAAGTAGGTTTTTCTTAGGTCGATGTAGGTCACTCCAGGTTGTGCTAGGTCGTGGTTAGCTAACCACCGTCAACAATCTCCCCTGTGGTTTGCTAACCAGCTTACGCACGTTTCACCTTGAACCAGCTCTATGCCTGCTCCACACTCCCCTGCAATTCAGCCAAGGTACGTATCCCAACATCTCTCTTGCAACGCTCAAAATTAGCCCTTGGTAACACCTTAGTCAGAAAATCTGCTGCTTGTGCCTCCGTACGTACGAATTCAAACTTGAACTCCTTGCTACTCACCTTTGAACGCACCCAATGATACTACACATCCATATGCTTGGTCCTCCCGTGCCAATTGTCGTTGTGAGCCAAGTCAATGGCAGATTTGCTATCCGTGCGTATCACCGTCGGCCCTTCCACCTTGATTTCCATCTCCTTGAGTAGCCTTCTCAGCCAAACCCCTTCTTGGCACGCGAAAAACAGAGCCATGTACTCCGCTTCTGCACTAGAGAGCGCTATGTCAGCCAACCTTTTCGCTTGCCACATGATTGCTATCCCGCCGAGCAAAAATACGTAACCATATGCTCCCTTCCTTGTTTTCTTATCGGATGCATGTGAAGCATCCGCATACCCCACTTACTCCAGGGTTTCCTCACCTCCTTCAAATGACAGCCCCTCATCTTCATGTTGCAGTAGGTAGTCGATAGTCCTCCTCATCTCTCTCCATTTTCTCTCCCCTTGCTGCTGCACTTGTTGCCCAAGATAGCTAGCTGCGTATGCCATGTCGACGCGCGTGCATGAGACCGGATACATGATAGACCCCACCATGGACTGATATACTTGCAGAGCTCTCTCTTTGCAGCCCCATTGGTTGACATCCTCCTCCCTTTCACTGTCGCTTTCAGCTACCCCACTCAATGGTGTCGAAACTGCCTTCGTGTAGCCATTGCCAAACCTCTGCTGCACCCTGCTGCAATATTTCTGCTGGTATAGGAACATCTTCCTCTCCTCCTTATGTCGCTCCAGGTTCATGCCGAGAAAGAGTGTGGTCCTCGGAATCTGCTTCACTTGAAAAACTTCCGCAAGATGAGCACACACCTTCTCTACCTCCTCCTCTAACGCCCCTGCCACCAAGATGTCGTCCACGTATAGCACCAAGAACACCTTCTCTTTCCCTTCTCCCTTCCAGTAGAATGCAATATCACACTCGCTTTTCTGAAATCCCCCTTGCAGTAGCCGCTCATCCATCGCCATATACCACTCCCTAGGACTCTGTTTCAGCCCATATAATGCCTTGTTGAGCTTGCATTTTCTGCCCGAGCCGTCGTCATGCCCTGGTGGTTGCTCGAGGTAGATGTCCTCCTTCAACACCCCATACAAAAACGCGTTTTTAATATCCAGCTGCACCATGAAGTATTTTCTTGCTACTACCACCTTGAGAAAAACCCGCGCCGTTGCCAACTTGCTCACTGGAGCGTAGATCTCATTTTGTTGGTAGTCTTTCCCCTCCACTTGAGTGTAGCCCTTGGCTACAAGCCTTGCTTTGAACCTTTCCAGCTGCCCCATATCACCGGTCTTGATTTTAAAAATCCACTTCACTCCCACGGCTTTCCTCCCTTCCGGCATAGGTACTAGCTCCCATGTGCCCCTTTCAGCCAATGTGTTCAACTCCTCCTCAATTGCCGCTTTCCACTGCTCCCTTTCTGGACCCTCTAGTGCCTCCTCGATGCTCACTGGATCTTTGGGCAGGTTGTGTGTCACTTTTCCTTCATTGGAGACTAGGTCAGTAGCTGTGGCAGAGAGTAGGAGGTGGGTGTGGATGTCCTTCCAGCACGTCATCAGCAGTTGCGCATACCGAGGGTTTGGTTTCTTCAACCTCTTTCCTTTCCCCAACTCCTCTGCAGGTGATTCAGCCTCATCCTCACTGGAATCCGCCAGTGCTTTCCCTTCTCCATTCTTCACTTCCCTTCCAATCACGATGGCGCCCTCCTCAAGTAATTCCTCTATCTCCCTCATCTTGACATTGCTGTCATCACTGTTTAGAAGCTTCCATGGATCACTATCTCCTTCAGCTGCTGATTCTTCATCTCCTTCTTCTCCAACCACCTCTTCATTGCCACCCTCGGCTACTTCATTGCTTGGCTGCTCCCCTGCTATCTCCACTCCATTGGTTTCATCCGCTTCACTGGTTGGTGCCTTCTCCCACACCCAATCAACTGAATCTGCCCGTTCCACATCTTCGAGTTCCTCATCTCCTTCATACCCAACTCCCTCACTCTCCTTTTCCTCCAAAAGATCCTCCACCTTGTCCGGTGCAGTTGCTGTCCCTGCTGCTGCAATCTCTTTCTCTACTCCCTTCCACTGCAGGTAGTTCACCTCCTCGTAGAAGACAACATCCCGGGTGATCATGACTTTTCCTGAAATTACATCCTTGATCACCCACCCCTTGCTCACTGGGCAGGTACCGAGGTTAATCCCCCAATGAGCCTTGGGCAGCAACTTATTATCCAAACCGGCTGGCTCTCTGTATTGCACCATACTCCCCCACACCCGGGCAAACCCCAGATTCGGCTTCCTGCCATAGAAGGCCTCGTGGGGAGTCATATCTGCCCGAAGTCCCTTGGTAGGTAGGCAGTTCTTGGACCAGCACGCCATTGCCAATGCATCACCCCAGAACTTCAGCGGCAGCCCACTATCTGCCAACATGCTCCTCACACTATCCAGTAGAGAACGGTTCACCCGCTCCGCTATGCTATTATGCTGTGGAGTGTAGGGTACAGTCAGCTGCCGTCGGATGCCCTTACTCTGTAAAAACTTGTTGAACAGGTCCCCTGTAAACTCCCCACCATTATCTGTCCTCAAAACTTTCAACACCTTCCCACTTTGCCGCTCCGCTTCCGCCATCCAAGTCACAAAGCTAGGAAACACTTCTGCCTTATCTTTCAGCTCCGTCACCCAGGTGTGCCTTGTTCCCAAATCAGTGAAGGTAACGAAGTAGCGGCTGCCGTGACGTGACGCCACCCTCATAGGCCCACACACATCGGCGGCTACAATGTCCAAGGTGCCATAAGGCTCATGTACCTGGTGGTGGGGGTGAGGGGACTTTGTGATTTTACCTTCAACACACTTGCTGCATTTTCCCTTGTTTCCAGCCCCCTCCTTCAGTGCCACACCTTTTACCATGCCCTTTTTTACCAACTCGACCCTTTCCATGCTTGCATGCCCCATGCGCCTGTGCAAGGTCTCCAATTCCACCTTCTCCATCCCAACCACCATGGTTGAAGCTTCCTGCTGCAGCTCCTTCACTGGTAAGCCACCAAGCCGAGCCTTCAACTCCTCCCTAGCTAGGTCCCCTTCGAGTGATGGCAGGTAGGTGGCATTCTCATCCTCCAGCCCCTTCTTTCTCAGCTTCATTTCATACAACCCCTGATTTCTGTTCCCTTCTGCAACCACCTTCCAATCCTCATTGAAAACCCACAGCTTCCCCTTGTCGCTGAAGGTTTTGCACCCCGTGCTGTCAAGTTGCGTTTGGCTGATCAGATTCAGTGACAGCTTCTCCACTAAAAGCACATTCTCCAGTTTGAGCTCCCCGTACTCTCCCTGGAGCAGCAACTCTCCTTCCCCCTTCACACTCAGTTTCCCTTCATCGCCCAATAGAACGTAGGGTACACTAGACTCCCTCAATCCGGTAAGCCACTCACGATGATTGGTCATATGTTGCGTGCAGCCACTATCCATGAACCACGCAGCTTCACCAAACCCCTTTGCCATCAAACACACTCCCGATGCCCTTGCCACGTTTGCCTTGTGAGCTCCCCCCAAAATTACGTCCGCCTCACTGTTTTCAGCTTCCACTGCATTTGCTTTTGCTGCTGGTGGTTGATTCTGCTGCTGGTTTGCCCCTCGGTAGTTCCTGCTGTTCAGGTTCGAGTAGCAGTTGGCTGCCCTATGCCCAATTTTCTGGCAATAGTGACATGCCCCTGAAAATCCGCCTCTCTGCATCTTGTTATCGCCTCGAACCTCCCCCTCTCTCTGCTGCCCTCCATTTTGCAGGCCCCTTTGCTGCGGACCGCTCCACTTTCCCTTTAAATTTCTGCTCCTCGGGTTGTCATAGCAGTCTATCTGCTTATGACCCTTCTTCCCACACTGAAAACACACCCCGAAACCTCCGTATCCTTTCCCTGTCGCTGCTGCGTTTACCATAGCATGAGTGACTGGTCCCATTCCGCTCAAGCTAATCTCCTTCCTGAGCCGATCAGCTTTCACCCGCTCCAGGGCTTGGAGCGTCTCCAACAGCTTGGTCATATTCGCGGGTGGGTTGCAGGTTAGGAGCCCTATCTCTGCTTCCCACTCCTTGGGCAGCCCAGTAATGATGTACCCCATCATTTCTCCTTCAGTTTCAGCTGCCCCCATCGCCTTGAGGTCGTCATTGTACCCCTTTGCTCGATTCATATAGTCAATGACCCTCTCCCCCGGCTCCATACTCAATAGAAGGAGTTTCTTCCGAATGGCTGCTTTGTTTGTATCCGTAAGCAGCTTCCATGTACTCCCAGGCTCGTTCGGCAGAGTTCTCCTCTCCCGCAAATTGATCCAGCCCCACTGCAATGCTGTCAGAAACCGAATGGCACAATTGAAAAAAGGCTTGCTTACTCCTTTTTTTGAATGACGCATTTTCTTCTGGTTTTTCTTTTGCAGATGGTGGGACGCCCCCTCCCGTCTCCTTGTTGGGATGATAGTACGGCCAGAGATCGACTTCCTCCGCTCTACGAATGAACTTGAGTCGCCACGTGCTATAATTTTCTCCATGGAACCGTTGGGCCTCGCTAAGCCCAATCGTTGGTTTCGCCGTCAATTTAGCTTGTGCTAGCGCTGTTAGGATGGCCTGTAGTTCTGAGCCTCAAATTCTCACAGAGGAGCCCGAACTTGCCTCAGTATGATCTCCCGTCATACTTAATAGATTCCGCCTATCCTTAAAACGCTATAACACGCCTTAAACCAGCTCTGATACCAGCTCTTGAACGTGCGCAGCCTTTATTCTAGACTATGAAGACTATTTAGAGTCTTAGTAGTATGCATAGTAACCTCTGGCTTCAACTGTGTGAAGGAATTTGATGGAAAACGTCAAGGCAGAAAGTTGAAGTAATTTCATTGAAGAAGGCATACAAAAACAGAAAACACAAAGCAAGTTATAAGCAAAAGGATTTCTGATTTTGCCCTCGCGCCGCGCCTAATTTCGAGCTGAGTTGTACTCGGCTCAATTTCCAAATCCAACCATGCACCGAACGCGCCTCGAGTTCAAAATTCAGACTTCCTTGGACGCGCCTTTGACCCGGCGTGACTTCTCTTCACGTCACTTGAAAGCACGACATTTCAGCCATGTTCTTCTCCATTTCAGCACGCTTCCTCTCCTTCTCTTCGTTTCCCACTGCAGGTCGCGCTGCTACCGTGTTTCTCCTTCCACCGTCCCAACATAGGTAGTCTCTCTTCTCCTTAGGTCCTCGCTTCCCCATAGTCTCAGCTCGTCAAAGTAGGTTTTTCTTAGGTCGATGTAGGTCACTCCAGGTTGTGCTAGGTCGTGGTTAGCTAACCACCGTCAACAGTGGAATGTGGGAAGATTATGACAGTAGTGTTAGTAATGCAATCACATCTCGTTTTTGTGTCAAGCGCTTACTCAACCGAATAGCTTAGTTGTTTAACTCTAACAGACCCTAGTAGTAGGATTCTGAATCCCGCGAGAGTGACTACTATCTTGTCACTTATTCTTGTTACACCCGCCCGCGCCGGCGTGTCATACGGATAAATAATTGATCCTCCGGAATGTAGTTCTGCAGTTGGTAATAACGGGTACTACCACCTCTGGCGGCCGCCTGCCTAAGCGCCTCTCACCTTGCGTTGGGTGAAGGGGCTCAGTGTCCACCATCGCGAGTGGTGCGGCGACAAAGGCAGCAATCCAACATGCAAGCACCAACGAGCCGCGCTCCATGGCAGTAACTCGCACCATCGCCACGTGGCCACTCTTCTTAGACGGGAGATGGAACTTCACCGATGTCGGGTGTGCGTAGGCGTGATCTACGAAGTCGTTTTGCTTGGGGCGAAGGAACAATTCGCCAAGTTTGGTCACTGCGGCCGGTTGAGCTTGAAGCTGAGGATTTGTTCGGCTATAGCTTGTGAACGACTTTACTACAATGCTACTACTTCACACCGCAGAAAATGATCGCACTCGACCTTGGTGCTGTGGAGTGAGTGGGGCCAAGGTACAGAAGCTGGAAACTTCACTGCTAACTCATCGTCATTCAGTTATTGTGGGAAGAGTGAAAACATTCCTGTCAAACAAATTCGGGCTTCCCTGCATTTGGGAATCGGGTGTGTCTGTTGAATAAACCCTTTTTCTAGTTCATGTTCCAGCCCTTTTTCTCCTCCTGTTTTTACGGCGTGTTGCGGCCCGATTGCCTTGATCCACCTCGACCTCTCATTTCAGGGAAGTGTATCAGGCCCACCCAACCTAGCGTGTTGCTGACCTGGTAACTCTACAGTTCAATATGGTGTAGTCGATGGCTGCTTGCCAGCCACACCACGCAGTGGATGACGTACGTGTACAATAGTAGATCAAATTGGCAGCCGACTCAAACATGTGCGACTCAATGTGGTTATGAACTGTATCGTCAGTGCTATAGATTGCCAATGAGTGACCAGTTGTACATGGACGCGCAGCCGTCTCCCAACTCTGCACTAGGACTGTACCTGCGGCGATCCACTTTTGCCAAAGGGAAATTATATGCCCACATGTTTTGCTCAAATAACGGTGGAGTGGGTGAATGCATGGCTCTTTTTTCGTTTGAAGGTACTCCTTCCCTGTTAAAGTGAATGACGTGCTATTCTGGGCCAAGCCAGTGCTCAACAAGGCGGTTGAGTCTGGGTTGACACGTGCATATAATGGCACTGGGGAAAGTACTTGGCCCACTCTTTCTTGCTCGGTGTGCATTCTGCACAATGGAACCCTACCCCGTGGACACTGCTTACCACTGATAACATAATTTAGACAGTTCAACAAGGCTTGTTGCCTTTTTTGGGTGAAATTTTGTTGACATATCAATTCGCAAATATTTCATGGAAACGCCATGGACTATTTGCGATATTTTTTGCTAGCCAATTTTCATGCTAAAAATGTTCCATTATTGTTGAACAACACAAGACAGTCCTCGCCCTCATAACAAGAAAATACCGAAGTGGAGAAGTCACATCCCTGTCGCAGCAGCAAAACCAAACAACAATACCCTAAAATGTTCTGAATCATACTCTTTGTTGCCAGTTTTGCCAGAGATGCTCCAAAGCATACCCATACGTGCAGAGAACGCTGGAACAAACACCATAACTGAATGCCCTATATATTTGAATGCTACATCGTTTGAGCTTTGGGTGCAATTTTCGTGGCTGTCGATCCATCAAAATGCCCTACTGAACAGTTAAGTTACGAAGTTTTACAAAAATGTTGGGGGATGTGACTCAGTCAGCTCTTCACTAATGGCGCGATCTTCCTCCTTCCATTGCGATAACATCCTGAAGTGGCCCATGTAGTTAGCTAGTTCACTTCCAAAAGATGAGGTCCCGGGATCAAATCCCCCCTGTGGCGTTTACAGCCAGTCCTCACTAAAAGGGACTATACAGGTGCTCATTTGGTAGTGGATAGAACAACCTTGTTACCCAGCAAGGCGTGTAAACATATGGGGAGGCGGGTTACGACGACAGCCGGGGTAGTATCAAATGGGTTTCCCCTAAAACCTTTACCTATCCTTCCATTGCAATAACTCTTTATGGGATAGCACTCATCAAAGATGGTTTGACTTCAACTCGCGCCCAAGATGGAAGGGCTCGATGGGACCAGCTTTGTAGAATCTAACAAAATCTTGCAACTTTTTCTTCGGGTTATTGAGGGTGCCCCCAATCGTTCATTCTGGCATGATAGGGCTATTACACATCAACTAACATGAAACACATGGATGCAAGACATTGGCCACCGACCGAATTTCTGTAGGGGGAGAGGGAGGTTGGTGAGTGCGCTAGGGTCCTAACGCGTAATTGAAGTTAGCCTCGAGCTGGTCCGTTACGATCCGGCCCAATGGCAACCAGCCAACCGTATACGGAACCTATAAACCCTAAAACCACATACCGTGTATGCTTAGTGTCGAGGAGAAAAGGCCCCGCCCTCGCTTGGGCGAAGTCGAAAGTCAGCTCCTCGTAGGCGTCCACGGAAACAGGCGTCTTCGGAAACACGTTTTTACTAACAGTAAAAACGTAAACAACTCTGAACGTTGGAAACCTGAGAAGCTGCCAACTCAGGGGAAAGACACATATGCTTGTTGTTTCACCTGGCGTTGCTGACTCGGAAAGGTCGAGCGTTCGTCGAGGAACGTTTCTCCAGGGTTCATTGTGCTTGCTATTTGGGATCTCTTTCCTTCTACCATAATCTTGTTCTATCAATTTTTCCTTAGTGAAACTCTGCTTGAATTCTACTAAGTCATTCAAACACTCTGTCCAGAATCACTGCCAAAACTCTGACCGTCTGTCACACGCAATTCAGCTCTCCCTTAGAATAGAATTCTCCGCAGATAGGACTAGCCCATAGTACAGCAACAAACCTCCACGTTCGAACTAAAGGACGTGGTGCAGCTGGGGAGTATTTATACCCGTTTCTTCGCTGTAACAAACCGCATAAACCCACAGAACAGTTGGACATAGCCGTCGTCGTGACACTAACCGTCTCTATCAAGACATGGCCCAGACTGCCTCTGATTGCCTCGATCAGAGGCGATCAACAACTTCCCGGAAGCCCCAAGGCCAATTTCAGGTTACCAGGGGCAATAAACTGATCGCAATCAATTGATCGCCCCAACTCGATCAACCGCCTCAAACACCCAATCAATCACAATCACACACAATCAGTCACGATCACTTGATTGCATGGGATTGGGAATCTTGACGACGCCCGCGATGAAGTTACAGTGTTAATTTAAGCTCGTCAAGCCGTCGTGCATGCATATGTAATTTGCGATATTACATGGAAACAAATATTTTCTACTGTTGGCAATTGACACTGGAATGGCCCAAAAATGGTCTTCCCAAGGGCTACAGGTGTCGTCCTGGGAGGGTATGGGTGCGCTGACCCACCTAGTAAAAACATGCCCTTTTAGCCAAATTGGTTAGCGAACTGGACAACTACGTCTTCGTTCTCGCCAAAAATGGGACGAAAGTGTCATGAAAAGTGAAAAAGGAACGAACTACTGTGCACTCCTTAGCACAGCAATCGAAGCACGCATTACCAAGGCTGAAGTCGAAAAGGCAGAAGTGACACGAAGGGTCGCCCAGTTACTAAAGCATCTGGACCGTTGGGCAGACAGCATCACGCAGCAATAGTGGCGAGGATTTTGCCCGAACAGTTTCGTAACCACCTGGAGTCGCACGGTTAAGTTTCGCTGTAATAAGGTAATGTACCCCCTCTAAGGGGTTTAGGTAAATCAGTAGTGTGCGAACCTTCTTGAGGTGATCCTGGCTACGATCAACTTCTGATCGTAACATGGTATGAGAGCGACTCGGAAATCTGCCACCTCCAAAACTTTCGACAAACAAAAAGTGGCTCACGGCACACGCTCGCGTGTGAAAATCCCCAGAGGATCTGGAGGTCAGACAAATCTGGCGGCTGAAGCGCAGACCAACCTGGCTGCAACAAGCGAGGAAACGACGACGATTCCTTCCATCGTCCTTGCACAATTGCTTCAGCGACTCACAAGCCTGGAGCAAGGACTCCAAACATTGCGGAATGGCGACGCGGGAACATCTTCCCAACCCTCTCAACTGGCCTCAAATGGCTAGAATTCCGCCCCGCACACCTTCTCCCTCGACACAAATGGCTCAACGCCCAAGACTCTGTCAGAACTATATTGTAGGCTGTAGTGGGGCACTCCTTATGGGGTACAGTAGTGTTAGGGTTTCCTACATGTACTCCTGATGCTGCTCAATGAACTCATTCCTCGTTCTTATTCTCACAGACTCCTCGTCTCAGCGAAGAGTCAATTCTCTTTGCGCAATCAGGGTTCTTGAGCATATCAAAAATAAAGACAAGTGTGTGCTTTGACGGCAGAGACTTCTATACTTGGAGCTTCGAGCTGGAGCTGCTGTTGCAAAACGCGCAGATTTTTCACTATTTCGACAAAAGCTACACGGGACCTATAGAAGACACCAACGACGCCAGGGCAAAATACTACAATGAGTCCCTGATGGCGTACGACGTCTTAATGCGCAACATGTCGCCAGCGGAACAGCGGAACATTAGATCGTACAAGACCACGGCTGCTCCTGCCCTCGACGCTTCGCGCCACCTAAACGGAGTCTACCAACCAAAGGACTCAGTTTCTTCAAGTCGCCTGCTCCAGCAGCTACTGGATACAAAAATGGCTACTGAGGAGAAGGTCAACAGCTACATCAATCGATGTCGGAGCCTCCGCGATCAAATCGCGAAATTGGGAAGCAACATTTCCGAAGAAATCTTCGTGAATATCGTGCTTCAGGGGCTCGGCCCAGAGTGGCGGCCCTACAAGGTGCTTCTCCGACAGTAGGGGGTCATCTCGAAGGCCGCCCTTTGTGCCGCCCTTCTCGTCGAACAACGGGATATGGACCAGCAGCGACCAGCGCCGCGATGAGACAGGGAACGCCTCGCCTTCTACGCCGACAACACTGAAGAGCGACGGCCGCGGCGCCTCTACTGCAAAATCTGCAGAAACTTTGGGCACTTGGCAGATCGATGCAAATCCCGATCTCGCCCTCGCTAGACCAACCCGAGGACACTTGGTCCGGCCTTCAAGACACACGAAATGACACGCGTCCCGCCCATGGGTATCAACCCCCATCGCGCAACCTGAACCCAATGATTCAGTACCAGCAGTAGCAGCCGTCACAGACTGCACCCGTCCGCAATGTCATGGGGAACATGACAATGACAAGCGGATCGCGTTGTCCGCGCGCGCGCTTACCGTCACCTGAGCCGGCGCCTGACCCAATCGGAGCGTTCTCAAACAACAATCCGTTCAGCACGCGTCACGACTTCAGCAACGACGGCAAGCAGGACTGGAACCTCCCAGTCTCGCTGCTTGAAAGCCCCCCACACGTACCTGATATGCGGCCGGCACCGGTTGATTGGATCGCGCGCGAACAATTCCTCAAAGTCGACACACCGCACATTGTTACCACGTGACTGGCGCTGCTCGCGCATAACGACAGCAGGCGCTACAACACGTGGTACCTGGATAGCTACTGTGGGCAGCACATGGTGGGCTCCAAGTGTTACATATCCAACAACGTTGCCACCCCCGCCGTCACGTAGGTCACTGTGGCGAACAACAGGCGCTTGCACGCAAGATATCGTTGTGCTCAAAGCACACGGGAGCAGGTTGCACATCACGCTGAACAACGTGCTGATCGTTCAGAATCTACGCTTCAATCTCCTCTCGTCGGCGCAGCTCATGGATTGCGGAGTTGACCTCAGCACCGACCCCGACACCCGCGACATCCTGCTCTACTTCACGATGCCGAAAAAGACGCATAAGCATATCGGACGAGCCCACACCGAGAACGGAGTCTACGTTCTCGACTTTGACATTCCCGACTGCAGCGGTGACTCACAGGAACTGATTGATCTCGTCCCCCTGCGCTTCGAACACATCCATCGCCGCGATTGAAAGCATCCTGATGGGCGCCCATGAGTGCCGCATCACCCACATCCGCGCGAGCTCGCGCTTCACGACCCTGACGCAGACGGCGTCTGCAGAGACTACCACACGCCGACATCCTCGACGAGCGCGATTGCCGGTCGTGGTCTCGCCACCATCGCCAAAGCAGAATGTGAAGCACCACCTGAAGAAGGAATGTCCAACCTAGAGCTGGAAATCGCGACACGCGTCGTCTTCGGGACGCTGGAGCACCCGCTCCCTGGACCCGCTCCTCAGCACCTTCAAGGCATGTTCCGCGGGGTTGGTATCGGCACCTTCGATGCGCACGGCACACCGCGGCCTTATACCAAGGAAAAGGCGGCAGAGCTATATTCTCACCGGCGTGACTCGAAGAAGAAACTTACGGTGGCACAACAAGAGGAACTGGCGCGACGCGAAGCGGAGGAGCTTTGTCAGAAAAGCCTCGCGGAGTCGTGCGGCATACTCGCCTGGGAGAATGAAGAGGAGAGCGCCTCCAATGAAGGGGGGTGGGGGAGCACCGGCGGATGGGGAACAAGCGACACTGGAGGATGGGGCGCAGCAACTGGCGGTAACACCAGCGGCTGGGGCGCCGCAACTGGCGACAACACCGGCGGCTGGGGCGCTATCTCTGGCGGCAAAACAGGCGGCTGGGGCACTTCCGGTGAAAGATGGGGAGCTTCCCGCGAGGATCAAAGGGGGGAAGAAGAAGAAGAAGCAGAAGACACAGCAGAACCTGCGATTGTTCCTCTTGGTCGCCCACCGCGCCGCTCTGCACCTGCTTTACCTCCACCTGACATCCAGTCGGAGCGCAACCCCTGGGACACCATTGATTGGGGCAATGAACCATCTACTCCGCGGTGCACTGTCTACGGTCCTGCCCTCGAGTCGCCCGAACCAGCATTAGTCCTTGGGACAATCCCTGGGACCACAATCCCCTAATCTATCATCCGCAATAGAGAATTCCTTGCGCTGATGCTAACCACGGCGAATGACGACGAAGAAGCAGCACCGCCTGCCCCAGTACCTGATGAAGACTCCGAAGCAGTACGCTGAAGATGGCATCAGCGCCTCGGCCACCCCTCGCGCGTCACACTAGAGAACTGCATCAAAGCCGGCGTATTCGCGCCTGGTGCACTCCTGCGCCCTGACGGCTCCAAAGTGAGAGGGGGAATGCATCCGCGCATCTGCACCATCCGCGCTAAGCCACCAGCCCTTCCCCCTGCTTGAGCCTGGAACCAACCGCTGCGCCAAACTGGAGAAAGTCTACAGCAACTTCCTCAATGTGGGACACTGCGGAATCGAAGACGAGCTGTACACGCTCACCTTCGTCGACGCTGGAACGCGCTACGTGTGGGTCGTGAACGTGGAGGCACGCAGCAGAGCCTACGAGGTGTTCCGCCTATGGCTGGCACACGCGCAGCGGCCGTATGGGGAGAAGTTAAAGATCTGGCAATCTGACGGCGCAGCGGAGTTTAGGAGCAAGGAGCTGCAGGATTACCTGGCGCAGAAGGGGATCGAGCATCACATTTCTCTCCCCTATGCGCATCAGCAGCAGGGTGTAGCTGAGCGTACCAATCGCACGCTCATGACGAAGGTGCGTGCACTGATGAAGCAGTCAAACCTTCCGCCGATCTACTGGAAGTACGCGATGCACTACGCCGTGCGGGTGCACAATCCACTATCAACGACCCCTATCACCGACAACCTCTCCCCTCACTTGAGGTGGGCGGGGACCAAGGGCGACACCTCCATGCTCCGCGTATGGGGGTGCATGGTGCAGTATCGTCCACCAACATCAACCATCGGCAAATTCAAAAGCCGCGCGCGCTGGGGGATCCACCTCGGGATCAGCCACGAACACAAGGCGTGGCTCATCCTGGACCTCTTGAGCCAGAACATTAAGAACGCGCGTGACGTCATCTTCTACGAGCGGCTCTTCCTTCAGCAGTTCCGCAAAGACGAGCAGATGAAAACGAACTGAGTTTATGCCAATGACGGGCACAGCTACGCCACGCTGGAAGACGAAGCTGCTGCGGCCATTCTGGAGCAAGACCCCAGAGGTGAATTTTCTCGAGGTGATCATCGCGACGAAGACGATGACGATGACTCGTCCGAAAGAGCAGCGGGCGCAGCAGGAGGCGCAACAGGAGAAGGCGGAAGCGGCGGAGGCACAGCACCACCAGCCCCATCTGAGCCGGAGAGTGACGACGACGACGTGCAGGAGGTCGTCGCGCAGCATCACCACAACAGCACCGTCACTGGAATGCAGCTTCTCGGACTTCACACCGCTACCTCAACGGCGCCGCGCATCATCGAGCCGAAGAACCCACGCCAAGCTCTCATAGGGCCATACAGCAAGGAATCGCGCAAGGCGATAGACACGGAGATCAAAGCACTGGAGTCACGCGATGCCTGTGTGCTCGTCTATCAAGCAGCGGTCAAAGGGAGGAGGATTCTCTCCGGAAAATGGGTCTTCCGTGTGAAAACCGCATCTGATGGCACGATCGAACAATTCAAGGCATGCTGGGTCGTGCGTAGCTACGATCAGAGGCACGGGATTGATTTCGACCAAACATTCGCGCCGGTGAGCCGTCACACCTCAGTCAGAATACTCCTTGCCATCGCCGCAGCACGACACCTTCCACTCTGACAAATCGACATGAAGAACGCGTTCCCGTACGCGTTAGTAGATGCAGTGATCTACGTGGAGCAGCCGCACACATATGGCGAAGGGGATTCGCACGTTTGTCAGCTGTGGAAATCCCTTTACAGGATCAAACTGGCGCCGAGGCTCTGGCAGCAGTATCTGCACAACATACTGCTTGAAATCGGGTTCAAGCAGTTGCCTCACGACCCTAAGATGTATCGCCGCGATTTCCGCGGCGAATACATTCTGCTCACGGTCTACGTTGACGATCTCCTCTACACAGGGTCAAGCAACGAGTTGCTCGAGCAGTTCGAGAAAAAACTTACGGGGCGCGTTGACATCACCTGCAACCACAACGTGAAGCAGTTCCTCGGCCTCAACATCACTTACTCGCCAGACGCCATCCACCTCTCGGCAGCCAAGTACGCAGAAGAGCTTGGCAAGCGCTTCAACATCGCACCTGCACTGCTTTCCACCCCTTACCGCACTCCAGGACCCAACCACAAGCCTGACAACAAAGCCCTGTCCCCTGCTAGGCTTTAGACTTACCAGCAGCAGTTGGAATGTCTGCTCTTCGCCTTAGTCACCTGTAGGCCAGACCTCTCGTACATCGCGAGTCAGCTGGCCCAGTACTTCCGCAAACCAACGGCTGAAAATCTCTCAGATCTCTAGTGGGTGCTTCAATTCTTCATTTCCATGCCCAATATTGGGCTCTGATACTCCACCATCCCAACCGCATCCTTCAACCTCACTGGCTACGTGGATGCTGATCATGCTGCCGATCCCGACAATCGACGGTCCAGGACAGGATTCCTCTTCCGCCTCAAGCTAAGCGGCCCCATCTCCTGGAATTCGCAGAAGCAGGAGCTGGTTGCCCTGTCATCGGCAGAAGCAGAGTTCATCGCAGCAACAGCAGCCGTTCGCGAAGGCCTCTACCTTTAGGAGCTGTTGCAGGAGGCGAAAATTCCAACCTCGCCAAACTTTTGCCTGCACTGTGACAACTAGAGCGCAATCAGAATCGCGAACAAACCTGGATTCGTCAACCGCACCAGGCACATCGTGCTGCAATACTTCTTCGTCAAGGACGAAGTTAACAAGGGCAAGGTGGACCTAACCTACTGCCCGACGGGTGACATGGCAGCTGAATTCCTTACGAAGAAACTGCCGCGTCAGCAGTACCAGCATTGCTCCAAGCTCAGCGGAGTAGGCTAGTGAGTCAAGATCTGCTATGGCCAGGAGTGAAGGGGGGTGTTACGAAAAGTGAAAAAGGAACGAACTACTGTGCACTCCTTACCGCAGCAATCGAAGCACGCAGTACCGAGGCTGAAGTCGAAAAGGCAGAAGTGACATAAAGGGTCGCCCGGTTACGAAAGCATCTGGACCGTTGGGTAGACAGCATCAGGCAGCAGCAGTTGCGAGGATTCTGCCCAAACAGTTTCGTAACCACCTGGAGTCACACGGTTGTTTTTCGCTGTAATGAGGGAATGTACCCCTTAGAGTACATAGCTAGCTATGTCGTTTCGTATTCCCCTATATTCTTACTTATTGTGCTGTATTTGCATGTTTTTATTATCTCAAGCATTTTACATTCACTCTGCTATTGAGGTCAAGGGCCCACCACCACTAAATCAGTAGTGTGCAAACCTTCCTGAGGTGATCCTGGCTACGATCAACTTCAGTAAGTAAAAGGAATTGCTTGCGCGCTTGTGGGGCAAACGCCTGGGATTTTCGAGAAATGTCATCACTGATCGGGCGGCGCGAGCAATGCAATCACAAGCAACCCGATCAGATCCGTGTCAGAATCCCAACCACTAGACCATTGGGATAAAAGGGCTTGTTAAGTAGCGGGTCAGTGCGCCCATAACCCCCCAGGCCAACATGCCTGTAACCCTTCCCTAGGATCAATCGGGGATCACCAGTGGACCTCTGACACCCCCCCGCACTGGGATGCCCGAAGTGCACACACTGGGATTCGAACCCGAGACCTTCACTCTGATACCATGTCAGAATCCCAACCACGAGACCATTGGGATAAAAGGGCTTGTTAAGTAGCGGGTCAGTGCGCCCATAACCCCCCAGGCCAACATGCCTGTAACCCTTCCCTAGGATCAATCAGGGATCACCAGTGGACCTCTGACAATCCGCCCCGATCAGATCAGCGCCGATCAGAGGCGGTCTGGGCCACATCTGTCAGAACATTATAGCTTATACATTTGTGTAGGCTGTAGTGGGGTAGCCCATAAGGGGTACAACCCAATTAGGGTTAGTACTTGTACCCAACTCTTTCATAGTTCAATCATTCCTCGTTTTCATTCTCACATGGTTTCAGAGCAGGTTCCCTAGTGGAACACTCTATAGGGCCCACCTCAAATTTTTTTTTCCTGCCCGGAGCGTGCCTCGCTCCTGCCCGAGTCGCGCCGCCCTTAGCGGCCCCTCTCACGGCCCCTTGAGCCGCCCTCACGGACCCGCGCGCGCCGCCTTTGCGGCCTCTTGCGCCACCCGTCGACCCCGTGCGCCGCCCTTTCGGCCCCGCGCTCCTCCCCTCCGGCCCCGCGCACCTCTCGTCGGCCCCGCGTGCCGCACCTGCCGCCCTGGGCGGCTCTTGTCGGCCCCGCGCGCTGCCCGTGCGGCCCCTTGCGCCGCTCCTAAGCGGCCTCGACGCCGCCCTTGCGGCCCCTTGCGCCACTCCTCGGCCCCTCCCGCCGCCTTAGCGGCCCCGACGCCGCCCTTAGCGGCCCCTTGCGCCGCTCCTAAGCGGCCCCGACGCCGCCTCTGCGGCCCCTTGCGCCGCTCCTCAACGGCCCCCCACGCCGCCCTCAACGGCCCCATGCGCCGCTCCTAAGCGGCCCCGACGCCGCCTCTGCGGCCCCTTGCGCCGCTCCTCAACGGCCCCCCACGCCGCCCTCAGCGGCCCCATGCGCCGCTCCTAAGCGGGCCCGACGCCGCCTCTGAGGCCCCTTGCGCCGCTCCTAAGCAGCCCCGACACCGCCTCCTACGCGGCCTCGACGCCGCCTCTACCGAGCCGCCCAGCAGCCGAGCCGCCTAGCCGCCGTGCCACCTGACAGCCGAGCCGCCGAGCAGCCGAGCCACCGAGCCGCCCAGCCGCCGAGCCGTCCGACAGCCGAGCCGCCCAGCAGCCGAGCCGCCGAGCCGCCCAGCAGCCGAGCTGCTCAGCAGCCGAGCCGCCCAGCAGCCGAGCCGCCGAGCCGCCCAGCAACCGAGCCGCCCAGCAGCCGAGCCGCCGAGCCGCCCAGCAGCCGAGCCGCTACCATTCCTGCCGACGTGCCCCGGCCCCGCTTACTCGTACTGGTGAGCCCCCTCCTTGCTAGACCTCTGCAGTCATGGCTACCCCCAGTGTCCTTACCTTTGACACTGAGGGTCGTGCTATTGACTTTGAGGTCTGGATCGATGACCTCCAGCTGTTCCTCCAGTGCGATAGGGCAGACGTCCTCTCTTTGTTCGACCTCACCTCTGGTGCCTCCCCTGCCCCGCCTGCTACTGCTGACAGCACTGTTCACTCACAGTGGGCGACTCGCGATGCTGCTAACCGTCTTGCTGTGCGCCGCCACTTACCGACCACTGAGCGTGCGCACTTTAGCCAGTACAAGAGTGCTCAGACCTTGTACGACGCTGTAGTTGCACGCTACTCTTCCCCTGCCACTGCTGCACTTAGCCGCCTCATGCTACCGTACCTCTTCCCTGACCTTGCTGCCTTTCCCACACTCGCTGACCTCATAACGCACCTACGCACTAGTGACACTCGCTACCGCGCTGCGCTTCCTGCTGAAATCTGCGCCAAGAACCCCCCCCCCCAACGTACATCACCCTCTACTACATAGTCACCCGGCTCCCTGACTCTCTCCGCGTAGTCAGGGACCACTTCCTCTCAGTTTGCCCCACCACTCTCACCGTTGACCTCCTCGAGAAGGCCCTCCTAGCAGCAGAGAAGAGCATAGTCGCTGTAGGAGCCTCTCGTGGTGACCCTCGCACCCCCGTCTTTGAGGGGTGTTCTCCCTCCCCCCTCTTGCCCTCTGTTGCCTCTGCTGCTGCCGCCGACCTCGTTGGCTTCGAGTCGGTCGGCGCTGCGTCTGCCCCGAGCGGGAGACGCCGCACCAGCAAGGGCAAGGGGGGCAAGGGCGCTGGAGGGGCTGGAGGGGGCGGTGGAGGTGGTGGTGGAGGCAGTGGAGGGAGTGGGGGTGGTGGTGGGAGTGGTGCCGGGGGTGGCGGCGGCGGCGGCAGCAGTGGAGGCGGCGGAGGCGGTGGTGGTGGCGGAGGGAGCGGAGGCGGCGGAGGGAGCGGAGGCGGCGGAGGTGGCGGAGGAGGCGGAGGAGGCGGAGGCGGCGGTGGCGGCGGCGGTGGTGGAGCGGGTCGCGACTCTGCGCAGAGGAGTGGCTCAGGTGGTGGTCCGCGCCAGCAGCAGTGGAGTGGTGTGACCCTGTCCCCTCAGCAGCTTAGTGAGTGGTACACTGCGCGTTAGCGCGGTGGGGGTTTTGGTCCCTGCACTTACGTCCTCCGTACCGGCGACCGAGCTGGTGAGCAGTGCGGAGGCCCGCACTCCACCCAGCGCTGCTTCGGTCGCCTGACAGACGCGTGGCGTCGCCAGTTCCCTGAGGCAACAGAGATCCCTCGCCGGGGAGATCTGTCTAGGGCGGGGGCTGCCGTCTTTGATCTTGACTATGATGCTATTCTTGCTGCCATGTATTCTGTGACTACTAGTGTTGAGGGTGATTGTTACCTGTGTGTACCGCCTGACCCGGGAATTGAGGCCACTGCTCTAGGTACTAGTGAGGCTGCTGCTCGAGGTGCTAGTGCGTCTGCTGCCCCAGGTGCCAGTGCGTTTGCTGCCCCAGGTGCTGGTGAGTCTGCTCTCTCAGGTACTACGTCGGCTCAGGCCTTCCACACCTTCACCTTTGACTCGGGTGCGTCCCGCTCCTTCTTTCGAGACCGCACCACTCTTACGCCGCTCAGTCGGCCGGTTGCAGTCTCCCTGGCAGACCCCTCTGGGGGTCCTGTCCTTGCTAGCTTCTCCACTGTCTTACTGTGCCCGGCAGCCCCCTCTGGCACCCTGTCAGGTCTCTACCTCCCCTCGTTCTCTACGAACTTGGTGAGTGGAGCGGACCTACAGGATAGGGGGGTTGACCAGTTCACTCCTGCGAGTAAGCGGTTGACCCACTGCACGGACGCTCGGACGGGCCGACACTTGGCCACGTTTATCCGTCAGCCAGGGTCGAGCCTGTACACACTGACCACTGAGTCTCCTCCTGTCACTGCGTCTGGTCAGGTGGCTGCGTCGAGTCAGGTGTTTGCTGCGGCGTCCAGGTCTGGTCCTGAGTCTGCTCCCTGCTCGTGTAGTCTCCTGTCCTACCGGACTCTCCTTTGGCACCACCGCCTTGGTCACCTCTCCCTGTCTCGTCTCCGAGGCATGGCCTCCCGTGTCCTTGTCTCTGGTCTCCCCCGGTCTCTTCCTCCCCTACCTCCGAGGCCTGGCCCTACCTGCGTCCCCTGCGTTGAGGGGCGGCAGCGCGCCGCCCCTCACTCCTCCGAGTTTCCTCCGACAGAGGCTCCACTGCAGACTCTCCACATGGACGTGTGGGGCCTAGCCCGCGTCAGTGGGCAGGGACGCGAGCGGTACTTCCTGCTGGTGGTTGACGACTACTCGCGTTACACCACAGTCTTCCCCTTGCGCAGCAAGGGTGACGTCACTGAGTTGTTGATCGACTGGATCCGCGCAGCTCGTCTCCAGCTCAGAGAGAGTTTCGGCTCGGACTTTCCCGTTCTACGTCTGCACTCGGACAGAGGCGGGGAGTTTTCCTCAGCCCGTCTGGGAGCCTTTTGTCGTGCACAGGGCATCCGCCATACCTTCACGCTTCCGGCCTCTCCACAGCAAAATGGGATTGCTGAGCGCCGCATTGGCATGGTCATGGACGTCGCTCGTACGTCCATGATGCATGCGGCTGCCCCCCATTTTCTGTGGCCGTTTGCGGTTCAGTACGCCGCGCATCAGCTCAACCTTCAGCCCCGGTCTCCTGCCTGAGGCCTCCCCCGCCTTGCGGTGGACCGAGAAGGTTGGCGATGCGTCTGCGTTTCGGGTCTGGGGATCCCGGGCGCTTGTCCGCGACTTGTCTGCGGACAAGCTGTCCCCCTATGCTCTTCCCTGCGTCTTCCTTGGCTTCCCCCCTGACGCGCCTGGGTGGCAGTTTTACCACCCCACCTCGCGCCGTGTTTTGTCCTCCAAGAACGTCACCTTTGTTGAGTCGGTGCCTTACTACCGTCTCTTCCCCTACCGCACTGCGCCTCTCCCCCCGTCGCCGCTCTTCCTTGCACCAGGTCCCCCCCCGGTAGACCCCCTAGCCCCTCAGGGTCCTGCCCCGACAGGTGTTTCCCAGGTAGACGCGGTCGAGCCTGTCGAGGTAGCTGTTGACTCTGGTGCTTCTAGAGGTGCTGAGCGTGCGGGTGCCGGGTCTGGGGGTGCTGAGACTGGGGGTGCTGAGACTGGGGGTGCTGAGACTGGGGGTGCTGAGTCTGGGGGTGCTGAGCCTGGGGGCGCTAAGTCTGGGGGTGCTGAGTCAGAGGGTGCGGAGCCTGGGGGTGTGGAGCCTGGGGGCGCTGGGTCTACTCGTGGGGCCGCCAGCTGTGCTGCTGGAGCTGGAGGTACTACTGTTACTACTGGTCCTGGAGGTGCTCGTACATGCGGTACTGGAGCTGCTGGGCCTGGGGGTGCTGCTGGAGCTGCTGGAGTTGGTCCTGCTAGTGGCACTGCTGGCGCTGCCGGCGGTACTGGAGCTGCCGGTCCTGCTGCTACTGGACCTACTGGAGCTGCTGGAGCTGGAGCTGCTGGAGCTGGAGCTGCTGGGGGTGTAGGCGCTGGCGTTTCTGCAGGCGCTGGTGCGTCTGAGGGTGCTGGAGTTGGCGCTGTTGGAGCTGGACGTGCTGCTGGCGCTAGTGCTGCCGCTGGTGGTTCTGGTGTCGTCCCTGCTGTTTCTGGAGGCGCTGCGCGGCCACGGCCGTACTTCGTTCCGCTCCTTGAGCAGGTTCTTGGTCTCCCGCCCTCTACTGGTCCTGCTCCTCCCTTAGAGTGTCCACAGCCTGTCCAGTCGCAGTCACAGTTACAGCCCGCCTCCCCCCTACCTGCTCCTTCTCCCTACACTAGTCCCACTGGAGGTCTTGCTGAGCGTCGTGAGCCTGTGTCTCGTCCTGCGTCGCCTGTTCGTGCTGCTCGCACTAGTGGTCGTACTTCGCGTCCGCGTCCTCCTGCGGTCCCTGGCACACACGAGATGGCACTGCGTCCTTCCACTGCTCCTCTGTGTGTCCCGTTGCCGTCTCCTCCTGAGTCCTCTCTTCCTACTCCTGCGGACCCTGAGTCTGACTCCCTTCGTGCTGCCAGTCCTACTGTCACACGTCTCCTGGCTACTGTTGTCACTAACCCTTCTTTTGAGTCCACTGCTGCGTCTGCCTTAGTGACTGAGCTAGTCGACTTTGCTGCTCGCTGTCGTCTAGACTACGCTGCTAGTCTCGTTGCTGAGTCTGAGTCTGTCTGTCCTCCGTCTGTCGGGGGTAAGTTTGCTCTTAGCACGGACGTCCTAGAGGACAGGTAGGAGGAGTTCCAGTGTTTTGCTGCTGCTTTGCCTCACCTCGTGTCCACGCTGATTGCCCCTGAGGGAGACCCGGATGCACCAGACATCCCGACTCCTCGATCGTACGCTGAGGCAATCGAGGGTCCCTACTCCTCTCAGTGGCAGTCAGCCATGGACGCAGAGATGGCTTCCTGGAAGTCCACAGGCACCTACGTCGACGAGGTTCCCCCACCTGGGGCGAACATCGTCAGTGGCATGTGGATTTTCAGGGTGAAGCGGCCGCCGGGTTCTCCACCTGTCTTCAAGGCACGTTACGTGGCTCGAGGCTTCAGTCAGCGGCAGGGAGTTGACTACTTTCAGACCTTCTCTCCCACCCCAAAGATGACCACTCTTCGGGTGCTGCTGCGCATAGCCGCTCAGCGCGACTACGAGCTTCACTCTCTTGACTTCAGCACTGCTTTCCTGCAGGGCAGCCTGCACGAGGAGATCTGGCTACGCCGCCCACCTGGCTTCACTGGGCCGTTTCCTCTGGTACCCAGTGGAGCCTCCGGCGGCCAGTCTACGGTCCCCGCCAGGCGCCCCGTGAGTGGCACGAAGCACTGAGGACTACACTTGTGGCTCTTGGGTTTGCTCCTTCTACAGCCGACCCGTCGCTGTTTCTGCGCACCGACACCTCTTTGCCGCCGTTCTGCATCCTCGTGTACATCGACGACTTGGTCTTTGCCACTGCTGACACTGCTGGACTCGCCCACGTGAAGTCCGAGCTACAGAAGAGACACACGTGCACAGACCTGGGTGAACTGCGCAGCTACCTTGGCTTGCAGATCACCCAGGACAGAGCACAGCGCACCATTACCCTGACTTAGTCACACATGGTGCAGCAGATCCTTCAGCGCTTCGGCTTCACGTACTCCTCGCCTCAGGCCACTCCTCTGTCTACTCGCCACTCGCTCTCAGCTCTGCCTTCGGATGAGTCCGTAGAGCCAAGTCGCCCGTACCCAGAGCTTGTTGGCTGCCTCATGTACCTGATGACCTGCACACGACCTGACCTTGCATACCCTCTTAGCATCTTGGCACGCTATGTTGCTCCTGGGAGACACCGACCAGAGCACATGGCTGCAGCGAAGAGGGTGTTGCGCTATGTGTGCAGTACGTCGGGCATGGGGCTAGTGCTTGGAGGGCGACGTCCAGTGGTCCTCACATGTCACGCAGACGCTTCTTGGGCTGACGACCAGGCTCTGTAGTGGTCGTCACAGGGTTACACCTTCAGCCTTGGCTCCGGCTCTGTTTCGTGGCGGTCTACCCGCTCGTCTTCTGTTCTCAGCTCCAGCTGTGAGGCTGAGATCTACGCAGGGGCCATGGCTGCACAAGAGCTACGCTGGCTCACCTACCTGCTGACTGACCTAGGAGAGCCGCCTCGTTCTCCTCCAGTTCTGTACGTAGACAACAAGGACATGCTGGCCTTGTGTCGGGAGCACAGACTGGAGCACAGAACGAAGCACATTGCTCTCCGCTACTTCCTGGCTCGTGAGCTGCAGCAGCGTGGTCAGCTCCGCCTCACCTACGTGGCCTCTGAGGCCAACACTGCTGATATCTTCACCAAGGCCCTTCCGCCTTGTGATCATCAGTGCTTCTGTACTTTGCTAGGTCTTGTGCCTACTTGGCCTCACTTGCTCACTTCTTGATCTTCTTTGTACTGTACTCTTTCTGTACCTGCACTTGCTTGTTTACCTTTATATATATGACCTTGCATGTGAACTGGCCTTGTGGCCTTACTCTTGTGCTCGGACTGTGTGGTGACTTTGTGATCCACCCTGAGCTTGCTTTGCTTTGCTTGACTGGTCTTGTGACCACTTGTTCTCCCCCACTTTGCCTATGGGGGTGTGTCAGAACATTATAGCTTATACATTTGTGTAGGCTGTAGTGGGGTTGCCCATAAGGGGTACAACCCAATTAGGGTTAGTACTTGTACCCAACTCTTTCATAGTTCAATCATTCCTCGTTTTCATTCTCACAACATCCTCACGTATGAACAAACAATTCGTGTTTTCATTATTAACTGATAGGTAGAGATATGTTGTAAATTGATAAGCTCTTCAGCCTTCTCAAATATCTTATTGTCGATGTCTAGAGGTGAACATCACAATGATTTTCGAAAACATTGTGTGATGCATCTTATGAGTTATTGATATACGTAAGAGGTAACAACGTTTGGCATTGTACTTATACTACAAGTTACTATTTTATAGCCAAACATCATAAAAATAACTTATTAGCTTTAACTGGGTGTAAGGAATTTTCTCAACATTCCTTAGCACGCCCTGCAACATCGCGTACAGCAGCAGCTGCTGTTCGCCCGTTACTGCTAACGAGGCTTCGCTGACTTTGCGCGCACTATTTTACCAAACCTCGCACTACTTGCCCGGCCGTGTTGGCCTACACTTCGGGACTAGCCCGAGCCTCGATGCCAGTATAGCACTAGCTAGCTCGCACGCATCGCGTTACCATTTGCATGTTTCGCGTATAGATGTTCGCTCATGCCTTCGCTCACATCTTGTACTCGTTTGACACTTAGTGCAATCCTCGCTACCTCGATTCATTGAACCCGTAACACTTGGTATCAGAGCCTCTTTCTTTCCAGACCGCGCATCTCCGCACCCCGGGAAATCTGTTGTGTGATGCAACCATATGCATTCACGTATGTCTGCCTCCCATCATGTGTTTGTGCGTTGCATGTGTGGTGTGAGCGTGTGCAAGAATTTGTGTTTGATGTGGTTTGGTTTTTCAGAGTGAGTGTATGTTATTTGGCTTGAGCAGATATCTGAAGTGATTCCTCTACTCAAGAGCTTTCCGACGAACCAAGAATCGTCGCGATTGGAGCACAACCAAGAAAGTTACGAACATTGGAGTTCGTATGCTTATATATTTTGGTTGCAGCTACTTTGGGAAGTTGTGGCATTGACTCAATATGGGGTACAGACTTGTGGGGGTTGGGAAATTCGTCAACATCACTGTAGATGCTGCCAAGTGGTTGGGAGAAACCAAACCAGGTTGGCAAGTGTGGCCAAGTTGGGTTAAGGTGGATGGCATGGGTTGGGAAAGTGACAAAAGTGAAAGTGGGGTTGCCTATGGAGAGGGGAATTGTGTGGCATGGGGTTTCCTTGGTTGGGGACTGTCTTGGGACCTTCCCTCTCGTCCTCCTCATCCCATCCCACCTGGTTTATTGCTACTCTAACTCTCTTGTGTATTGATTGTGAACTTGTGTGAGAACTTTGTGATTGAGTTAAGATTCTATGGCAGCATACCCCCTAGTGCGCCGAAATTGATAACTCAAGAAATACTTCATCTTTTCGTATGATTCAACTTGGAAATTGTAGCCACGGACTAGCGCTACAACATAACTAAGTTTGGTGAAGTTTTAACAGTGCACCTTTCGTTGACGGCGTTTCTTGTGAAGTCGACGTTTCTGTCCAGAATTCTAAGCCAACGATTTTGAGAATTTTAGCCACCTAATCTTCGTAGACTCCATCCTTAGTCTCTAACAAGTGGTATCAGAGCTGATTAAGGACCTTGTGGGGAGTCTACTGAAGTGTGAAGACCCTCCTAGACCCACCATGGCCTGTGGGCGTGCCTAAGTGGAGTTCCGGAGGTTGGATGTGACTTCCGCTAAGGGGAAACTCTGCCGAAATTTCGTTGGCGCCGACACTTGTGAAAATATTGTGGGACTTCGGTGTGGACAGCAAAGGGGGAGCTGAAATTGTGATTGGGAGCAGAGAAGATGAGTCAAGGAAGTGGAGATGCAGTTGAGAAGAGGAGTGAACCTCCACCATCCAAGATTGAAGCTTTGGATGGGTCCAACTATGAGGAATGGAGCGGGCGGATGCAGAGCGCTTTCAAGCGCTACAAGCTGCTGAAAATTGCAATGGGAGAGGAGAAGATGCCGGGGGAAGGAGATGCCCGCGATCGGTGGATTGAGAAGAGCGCGGTGCTGTACGACCTCATCCTCCAATCGGTCAACAACGACATGTTCCAGCACATCAAGGATTTGGTGGAGTTGGATGATTCCGGACCGAAGGCATGGAAGCTGCTATGCGACGTGATTCAGCCCAACACGCTGCCGATGGTGATTGTGTTGGAGAAGGAGTTGGCTGCCCTCTCCATGAAACCGGGAGATGATGTGAAACCGGTCCTTGACAAGATCAAGGACACCTATGCGAGGATGGCAGCGGCGGGCAGCGAAGTGTCGCAGATGCAACAGTGCACCAAGATCATCTCGGTGCTCGACAACTCGTGGGACAACCTCATCCCCACCCTCAACGTTCCGCAGGACAAATGGACGCCTGAGTGGCTACAGCACCAGATCATGCAGGAGGACTTCCGCAGGCGTCACACTGGAGGTGGTGCTGCCAACAAAACTGCTGAGGGGTATGGAGCTGCAGGAGGCAGCAGAGGAAGAGGGGGAGGGAGAGGCCGAGGCCGTGGGAGAGGCTTTGGCGGAGGGAGAGGCCGAGGTGACTACAATGAGGGGCATGGGAGCTCTGGTGGCAAGGGGAGCACCCGAATGGAGGGTGCGTGCTGGTACTGCAAGAAGGCTGGACACCCGTGGTTCAAGTGTTTCAGCCGGCCTGAGGGATGGGCGCCCCCAGGCATGAAGCCGCCAAGTGGTGAACGTGCACGAGGTGGCGCTGTGCAAGGTTCAGGTGCACAAGGTGATGGTGCACAAGGTAAAGCCGACCCTGGGATGTTCCTCATGGTTGAGGATGTGCAAGGGAGTGGGGGTGATGTGGGTTCAGTAGGGAAGGTTATGATGCACCCCCTCACTCACTGGGTGATCGATTCAGGTTGCACGAGTCATATGACCCCACGGGCAGATTTGCTTGATGAGGTAAAACCTCCTGGGAAGATCAAGTTTGTGGCTGCCGCTTCAGGTGCTTTGCTCCCTGTGATTGGTGTTGGGAATGCCAAGGTGATGGGAGCCAATGGTGAGCTTGTGGGGCTTGGGAATGTGCTGCTGGTTGAAGGTTTGTCCGCTAACCTTCTTTCTGTGCGTCGGCTGCAGAAGAGCAAGGCTGAAGTTACCTTCGGCCCAACCAGCTGCCGTGCAAAGCTTGGGAAGTTGCTGCTGAGAACAGAAGACGAGCGAGTAGCCCGCAACGAAACAGAGCCGGAACCAAGACTGAAGGTGTAGCCCTGTGACGACCGCTGCGTAGCCTGGTCGTCAGCCCAAGAAGCGTCCGCGTGCCCAGTGAGGACCACAAGACTCCGCCCTCCAAGCACTAGCCCCATGCCCGACGTACTGCACAAGTAGCGCAACACCCTCTTCGCTGCAGCCATGTGCTCTGGTCGGTGTCTCCCAGGAGCAACATAGCGTGCGAGAATGCTAAGAGGGTATGCAAGGTCAGGTTGTGTGCAGGTCATCAGGTACATGAGACAGCCAACAAGCTCTGCATACGGGCCATTCGACTCTACGGACTCATCCGAAGGCAGAGCTGAGAGCGAGTGGCGAGTAGGCAGAGGAGTGGCCTGAGGCGAGGAGTACGTGAAGCCGAAGCGCTGAAGGACCTGCTGCACCATGTGTGACTGAGTCAGGGTAATGGTGCGGCGTGCTCTGTCCCGAGTGATCTGCAAGCCAAGGTAGCTGCGCAGTTCACCCAGGTCTGTGCACGTGTGTCTGTTCTGCAGCTCGGACTTCACGTAGGCGAGTCCAGCAGTGTCAGCTGTGGCAAAGACCAAGTCGTCGACGTACACGAGGATGTAGAACGGCGGCAGAGAGGTGTCGGTGCGCAGAAACAGCGACGGGTCGGCAGTAGAAGGAGCAAACCCAAGAGCCGCAAGCGTAGTCCTCAGTGTGTTGTGCCACTCACGTGGCGCTTGACGGAGACCATAGACTGGACGCCGGAGACTCCACTGGGTACCAGGAGGGAAAGACCCAGTGAAGCCAGGTGCGCGGCGCAGCCAGATCTCCTCGTGCAAGCTGCCCTGCAAGAAAGCTGTGCTGAAGTCAAGAGAGTGCAGCTCGTAGTCACGGTGAGCACCAACGTGCAGCAGTACCCGAAGAGTGGTCATCTTCCGGGTGGGAGAGAAGGTCTGAAAGTAGTCAACTCCCTGCCGCTGACTGAAGCCACGAGCCACGTAACGTGCCTTGAAGACAGGCGGAGAACCCGGCGGCCGCTTCACCCTGAAGATCCACATGCCACTGACGATGTTCGCCCCAGGAGGGGGGACAACATCAACGTAGGTGCCTGTAGACTTCCAGGCAGCCATCTCTGCATCCATAGCTGCCTGCCACTGAGAGGAGTAGGGACCCTCTATCGCCTCCGCGTAAGAGCGCGGAGTCGGGATGTCAAGTGCTTCCGGGTCTCCCTTAGGGGTAAGTAGTACGGACACGAGATGAGGTGAAGCAGCTGCCAAGCACTGGAACTCCTCCTGCCTGTCCTCAAGGATGTCCGTGCCAAGGGCACACTCATCCCCGACGGACGGACGACAGACAGACTTAGACTCAGCAACAAGACTAGCAGCGTCGTCTAGGCGACAGCGAGCAGCAAAGTCGAGGAGCTCAGCAACTAGGGCAGACGCAGTAGTGGACTCGAAAGAAGGGTCAGTGACGACAGTAGCCAGGAGACGCGTGACAGTAGGACTGGCAGCACGAAGAGAGTCCGACTCCGGGTCGGCAAAAGCAGGAAGAGAGGACTCAGGAGGACAAGGCAAAGGGGCACGCAGAGGAGCAGTGGACGGACGTAGAGACATCCTGTGCGTGCCAGGGACAGGAGGAGGACGCTGACGCGAACCACGACCACTAGCACGAGCAGCACGGACAGGCGACGCAGGGCGAGACGCAGGCTCACGACGCTCAGTAAGACCTCCGGTAGGACCAGTGTAGGGAGAAGGAGCAGGCAAAGGGGAGGTAGGCTGCAACTTTAACTGTGACGGGACTGGCTGTGGAAACTCTAAAGAAAGAGGAGGACCAGTAGAAGGCGGAAGACCAAGAACCTGCTGCAGGAGTGGAACGAAGTACGGTCGAGGCCGCGCGGCGACGCCAAACAAAGCAGGTAAAGCACTAGTACCCCCAGCAGGAGCACCCGCTCCAGCTGCACCTCCAGCAGCGCAAGAACCTCCAGCAGTACCAGGAGTACCCGCAGCAGGACCGCCAGCAGTAGTCTCAGCTCCAACACCCTCAGCAGCACCAGCTCCAGTCGAACCCGCAGGCCCAGCAGCTCCAGTACTCCCAGCACGAGCACCTCCGGGACCCGCGACAGCAGCACCCTCAGTAGCCGAAGAACCTCCAGCACCAGCAGCACGCCTCCAGCGCCGGGCAAACCACTCGCGCAGCTCCCCTGGAGAGAGCGGCTCTTGCAGAGACGAAGTACCCGGATAACCTCCAGGCGGAGCACCTCCAAGCTCAGCACCCCCAGGCTCAGCACCCCCAGGCTCAGCACCCCCAGGCTCAGCACCCCCAGGCGCAGCACCTCCAAGCTCAGCACCCCCAGGCTCAGCACCCCCAGGCTCAGCACCCCCAGGCGCAGCACCCCCAGGCTCAGCACGCCCAGGCTCAGCACTCCCAGTCTCAGCACCACCAGGCTCAGCACCCCCAGGCTCAGCACCCCCAGTGTCAGCACCCCCAGTGTCAGCACCCCCAGGCTCAGCACCCTCAGCAGCACCAGAGTCACCAGTTGTGAGAGTACGACGGCTTATGCCAGCTATGCTTGCTTGCCTCTACTTTATCATGCTATTTCTAGCATAGGATAATCATATGCATGCATGAATTGCTTGATTTCCTAGGCTAGGTGCTTTCCTATATTTTATTATAGTTATAGCACCGAGCTAGGTTGCGTGCACCGAATTCTGGCTTTTCGGTTGCCACCGAATTGCCTTCTACCGAATTCGGTAAGGATCTGTTCGGGACGCTTCGCGACCCGCGGAACCTTCGCGTAACACCTGGTTACGGGGCCTTGTGTCGAGCCTATATATAGCCTCGTGTTGTACCCAGGTGGACATTCAATTCAATTTGAATCATCTTTTCTGAGCTCGATCCCAGATCCTCACACTTGGTAATCAGAGCGGGTTTACACGCGAGGTCTTCAACCGCTTAGTTCCGGCCTTTAAAAACCGCGGGGGCGACGACGAAAGCGCCGATACGGGTATGTAAAACCAGTTCCGCGCAATTTTTCGAAGTCCCCCTCGATTCGGTTTTCGAACACCCCTCAGATTTACTGGTGGAAAGGTTGGAGTTTCGACCGTTCGATCGAGTTTTATCTCAACGGCCCAGAGAATTTCGCCCAAACAAGTTGGAATTTGGAGCGTCGGATCGATTTTCTCCTCAACGGCCAAGATCGGACGCGAATTTCGCCTAAGGGAGATTTACGCAACCTACAGAATTCGCGCTCGTCGATTCTACAGTCAATTTGACTCGCAGTAAGTCGACCAGCCCCTAGAATTCGATTATTTTCGTCGCGCATCTTCCTGTAAATCGCCAAATGGAGGGAAAAGGAGATATTTCAGTACAGAAAATCGCAGAGTTACGTGCTGAGCATAAGCAAATACGTGCAGCGCTCCCACGACTCGAAAAACTCCTTGCGAACCAGTCGGCAACCGCCACAGCAGCAGCGACAACAGTAGCAGCAGCAGGAGCGGCTACACCGACAATTCTACATGCGACAACGGCAGCAGCTACAGTTAACCTCGAAGCAGTGAAGCTGAGGCTACCGGAGGCGTTCGATCCTACAGTAAAAAGGAACGACGTTCGTCGATTTGTAGCTGAACTCGAAATTTACTTCGAAGCCGTTAGATGCACGACCCTGACAAAAGACGCAATGCGCATACGGCTCGCAGCAACACTGTTACGAGGCCCAGCTCTAGAGTGGATCAACAACAGAATAGTCCAAGGCGAGGGGACGTGGGCGCAGTTTCCGGCAGCACTGATCGAACAGTTCGACACGTTGAACAGTAGCTACTACGGAACACGACGCAACAAGCCAACTAGTGGCATGGGGCGATTGGCACCACCCACGACTGCCGACCCAATGGAGAACGACGAGGGCGATGTGGAGCAGCGGCTAGCAAATAATGAGACGTGCAAATTTTGCGGCGCTACAGGACATCGTATCTTGGCGTGTTGGAAAATGAAGAGAAGGTGTGCGGAGCTTAAGGACAAGAACAGTGCGGCACCCCCGAAGCAGAAAACGGACAACGTGGCAACTTCGGAGAGGGCGAAAAAAGGAGAATATGGTGGCGCGAATTTAAAACGTCACGACCAGCCGGCACCAAGGGAAATCGCCGAGACTAATGGAGGATCCGCGAAACAAGACCCTGCACCGACCGGGAAACTCCAGCCGTATACCCCGACAAGTAAGAAATTACTTCTCGTGGGTTTCAAGCCTTTATTATGGGAGAGTCAGAAATTAAACCGGTACCGGGTATTATGGGGACCCTACTCCACAGCGCTTATACGGGTCGAGCGTTCCGAGGAGTTAATATTCTCTCCCAGCAGCACTGTTTAAAGGCTCCCTGTTCCCCACAGATGAAGCCTACACAGCTGCAAAGGCTTAGTGGAAGGTTCCAGGCCCAAGAGAAGCCGAATCGGCCTCGGATAAATCCTTCTAACCTTTCTCAGTTGAAAACTGATACTGAAGCTGCATCTTTGAGCGCAGGACCTAGGGATAACATACTCGACGTACCCTACGATCCTATAAGCGATACCATCTACGGATACTCGGAGCAGCAGCAACCACTAGTACTCGAGGTGATCTGCAACGGGCGTCGCCTCCAGACCCTGGTGGACAGTGGTGCGTCCCACTCGGTGTGCGACCGCGGGACGTTGGAGAAAAATGGAGAATCCTAAGAAGAAACCCAGTTTACAGCAACAATGGTGGACGGTACGAAGCTTCCCATCCACGGAAAGTCAACACTGCAGCTGCAGATAGGGGCGTTGAGGTGGAAGCCGACGTTGCCGATCACGAACATCAAGGGACTAGATTTCATCTTGGGGCAAGATTTCCTTAAGCGGTTCAACCCCAAGATCGACTGGGTCAACCGGAAAACGTGCATCTACAACAACGGGAAACCAGTGGAGCTGCGAAGCTTGACAGATACAGGGAGCGTTCCTGAAACGACACTGGCACGGTTCGAGCGGACAGTGAACGAGAGTAACACGGGTTACTTAGCACTGGTTATAGCAGCAGCAGAGGAGGAGGACTTGTAGCAGTACAAGGATATAATGCCCGACGACCTACCCACAGGCGTATCTCCAGCACGCACCCACGAGCACGAGATCGTGGAGGAACCAGGTGCGAAACCCGTCTCACGTGCACCATACCGGCTGAGTCCAACTGAACTGACAGACAACTGATCCGCCCATCCACCTCTCCGTACGGTGCACCAGTTCTCTTCACTCCAAAGCCAGACGGTAGTTTACGGATGTGCATCGACTACCGCGCACTGAACAAACAGACAGCACTGACTACAGCGCCAGTACTCATCCTACCGGATCCAGATAGAGACTACGTGGTGGAAGCAGACGCTAGTGACCAAGCAGTCGGAGCAGTACTGATGCAGCATCACGAACGCAGTTTGCAGCCCATCGCCTACCTCAGTAAGAAGCTATTACAGTGGAAGAAGGACTTAGCTGTAAGGAAGGGTTCACGAAAGATTTGGGTACCGAATTACGCCCCGCTACGGCAGATCCTATTGGAAGAGTTTCACGACGTACCATACGCGGGACATTTCGGGAGCAACAAGACGTTAGCAGGGATAGCGAAGTATTACTACTGGCCCGGGATGGCAGCAGACGTGCAGCAGTTCGTCACCTCTTGCGACACGTGCCAGCGGATGAAGAGCAGCAAGCAGAAAAAAGCAGGGTTACTTCAGCCTCTACCCGTACCGGAGCAGCCATGGCAGGTCGTTAGCCTCGACTTCATCACAGGGCTTCCTTCGACCTCACGGGGACATGATTCCATCCTCGTGGTGATCGATAAGTTCTCCAAAATGGGTCACTTCATACCGACCAACGCCACAGCTATAGCTGAAGCAACTGCTCGCCTCTTCTTCGACCGCATCATCACCATCCACGGCATCCCCGCTACACTCATCTCAGACAGAGACCCCAAATTCACGAGTAAGTTCTGGAAGGAGCTCATGGGACTGTTGGGGACAAAGCTTACAATGTCTTCAGCATACCACCCCCAGACTGACGGACAGACAGAGCGACTCAATCAAGTGGTTGAACAGTTACTGCGCACAGCTTGCAAGGACGACGTCAGCCACTGGGACACACCGTTACCAACCCTAGAGTTTGCTTACAACAACGCATCACATGCGGCCACAGGGAAAACTCCTTTCCTCCCGTGTTACGGACGGGAACCACTCACACCACAGCAGCCAACTACACCGGCACACGTCCAAGCCGCACATGACTTCGTCACCACCATGCAGCAGCTATGGTAGAAGACTCAGCGACGTCTCACCACGATGCAGAACTCCCAGAAGCAGTATGCCGATCGTCAGCGACGTGATCACTCAGTAGCAGTCGGAGATCAGGTGCTTCTTGACACCCGCAACTTGAACCTATCTCACCTCCCATCCAAACTCCGGCCTCGCTTCTGTGGTCCTTTTCTCGTTGAGGCACAGGTGACACCAGTTACATTCCGCTTGCGCTTACCAGATACATGGAAGCTTCACAACGCTTTCCATGTCCAGCTACTGAAGCCCTACAAGGACCCCAACCAACAGTTCCAGGGACGGCAACTACCGCCACCACCACCTGTTCTCATACAGGATGAACCCGAGTACGAGATCGAGCGCGTTCTCTCTCATCGGCGCCGCGGTGGCAAGACTCTCGAGTTCCTGATACGCTGGAAGGGATACGACCCCACTGAGGACAGTTGGGTTGCAGAAGCTGATATGGGCAACGCACGCCGTGCTTTCAAGGACTATCTTGTCAAGCAGGGTGTATCTCACGCCACCCAGCTTTGAGGGGGGGACGTGTGAGAGTACGACGGCTTATGCCAGCTATGCTTGCTTGCCTCTACTTTATCATGCTATTTCTAGCATAGGATAATCATATGCATGCATGAATTGCTTGATTTCCTAGGCTAGGTGCTTTCCTATATTTTATTATAGTTATAGCACCGAGCTAGGTTGCGTGCACCGAATTCTGGCTTTTCGGTTGCCACCGAATTGCCTTCTACCGAATTCGGTAAGGATCTGTTCGGGACGCTTCGCGACCCGCGGAACCTTCGCGTAACACCTGGTTACGGGGCCTTGTGTCGAGCCTATATATAGCCTCATGTTGTACCCAGGTGGACATTCAATTCAATTTGAATCATCTTTTCTGAGCTCGATCCCAGATCCTCACACCAGTGACCTCGACAGGCTCGACTGCGTCTACCTGGGACACACCTGAAGGGGACGGACCCTGAGGGGGGAGGGGGTCTACCGGAGGGGGACCTGGTACAAGGAAGAGCGGCGGCGGGGGGAGGGACGGAGTGCGGTAGGGGGAGAGGCGGTAGTAGGGGACTGACTCGTCAAACGTGACGTCCTGGGAGGACAGAACACGGCGAGAGGTGGGGTGGTAGAACTGCCACCCAGGCGTGTCAGGGGGGAACCCCAGGAAGACGCAAGGAGCAGCACGAGGGGACAGCTTGTCTGCAGACAAGTCGCGGACAAACGCCCGAGATCCCAAGACCCGGAACACCGACGCATCGCCAACCTTCCCCGTCCACAGCAAGGCTGGGGAGGTCTCCGGCCTGGAGACCCTGGGGTGTAGGTTGAGCTGATGCGCCGCGTACCTCACCGCAAACGGCCACAGAAAATGGGGAGCAGCCGCATGCATCATAGACGTACGAGCGACGTCCATGACCATGCCAATGCGGCGCTCAGCAATCCCATTTTGCTGCGGGGAGTCCGGAAGCGTGAAGGTCTGACGGATTCCTCGTGCGCGACAGTAGGCTCTCAAAAGGCCAGAAGAAAACTCTCCGCCTCTGTCCGAGTGCAGACGCAGAACAGGAAAGTCCGAGCCAAAGTTCTGCCTGAGCTGGAGACAAGCTGCGCGGATCCAGTCGATCAGCACCTCAGTGACATCACCCTTGCTGCGCAAGGGGAAGACTGCGGTGTAACGCGAGTAGTCGTCAACCACCAGCAGGAAGTAGCGCTCGTGACCCTGTCCACGGACGCGGGCTGGGCCCCACACGTCCATGTGAAGCGTCTGCAACGGGGCCTCTGTCGGAGGAAACTGGGAGGAGTGAGGGGCAGCCCGCTGGCGCCCCTCGACACAGGGGACACAGGTAGGGCCAGGGCCCTGAGGAAGGGGAGGGAGGGACCGGGGGAGACCAGAAACAAGAAGACGGGAGGCCATGCCTCTGAGCCGAAGCAGAGAGGGGTGACCAAGGCGGTGGTGCCAGAGGAGAGTCTCATGAGACAGGAGACGACACGAACAGGGGGCAGACTCAGGACCAGACCTGGACGCTGCAGCAAACACCTGACCCGACGCAGCTACCCTACCAGACTCAGCAACTGGAGGAGACGCAGTGGTCAGTGTGTACAGGCTCGACCCCGGCTGACGGGTAAACGTAGCCAGGTGTCGGCCTGTGCTAGCCTCTGTGCAGTGCGTCACCCGCTGACGGGCAGGAGTGAACTGGTATACTCCCCCATCCTGTAGGTCAGCACCACTCACCAGGTTCGTAGAGAACAAGGGGAGGTAGAGACCAGACAGGGTGCCAGAGGGAGCCGCCGGACACGGGAGGACAGTGGAGAAGTGAGACAGGACAGGACCCCCAGAGGGGTCAGCCAGAGACACCGCAACCGGCCGACTAAGCGGCGTGAGTGTGGTGCGGTCCCGAAAGAAGGAGCGAGAAGCCCTAGAGTCAAGGGTGAAGGTGAGGGAGGCTGAAGCTGACGCAGTACCTGAGAGCGCAGACTCACCAGTACCTAAGGACGCAGAAGCACTAGCACCTAGAGCAGCAGCGTCGCAAGCACCTAGGGCAGCAGCCTCACCAGTACCTAGAGCAGCAATCTCAATGCCCGGATCGGGCGGGAAACACCGGTAACAGTCACCCTCATCACTATGAGACACAGCATACATGGCAGAAAGGATAGCATCAAAATCAAGATCATAGATGGCAACTCCCGCCCTAGACAGCTCGCCCCAGCGAGGGATCTCTGGGGCCTCCGTGAACTAGTGACGCCACGCGTCCGTCAGGCGGCCAAAGCAGCGCTGGGTGGGGTGCGTACCCCCACACTACTCACCCGCACGGTCGCCGGTGCGCAGGACGTAGGTGCACAGACTAAACAACCCACCCCGCTGCCGTGCAGTGTACCACTCACGGAGCTGCTGAGGGGACAGGGTCTCACGACCGCGCTGCTGCTGATGGCGCGGACCACCACCGGAGCCACTCCTCTGCGTAGACCCGCGACCAGCTCCACTGCCACCCCCCGCCGCCTCCGCCGCCTCCGCCGCCTCCGCCGCCTCCGCTACTGCCGCCGCCTCCGCCGTCTCCTCCACCGCCACCACCTCTGCCACCACCACCGAGGGCAGAAGGGGGGAGGGTGAACACCCCTCAAAGATGGGGGTGCGCGGGTCACCACGAGACGCCCCTACAGCGACTATGCTCTTCTCGGCCGCTAGGAGGTACTTCTCGAGGAGGTCAACAGTGAGGGTGGTGGGACAGACTGAGAGGAAGTGGTCCCTGACTACGCGAAGGGAGTCAGGGAGGCGAGTGACTATGTAGTAGAGAGTGATGTACATGGGGGGGGGTTCTTGGCGCAGAAGTCAGCAGGAAGCGCAGCGCGGTAGCGAGTGTCACTAGTGCGGAGGTGCGTAACGAGGTCAGCGACTGTGGGAAAGGCAGCAAGGTCAAGGAAGAGGTACGGTAGCATGAGGCGGCTCAGTGCAGCAGTGGAAGGGGAAGAGTAGCGCGCAACTACAGCGTCGTACAAGGTCTGAGCACTCTTGTACTGACTAAAGTGCGCGCGCTCAGTGGTAGGCAGGTGGTGACGCACAGCAAGACGTGCAGCAGCATCGCGAGTGGCCCACTGTGAGCGAACAGTGGCGTCGGCATCGGCAGCAGGGGCAGGGGAAGCACCAGAGGTGAGGTCAAAGAGGGAGAGACCGTCTGCCCTATCGCACTGTAGGAAAAGCTGCAGGTCATCTACCCAGACGTCAAAGTCAATGGCCCGACCCTCAGCGTCAAAAGTGAGAACACTGGGGGTAGCCATGACAGCAGTAGACTAGCAGCGCTAACTGTAGAGCAGGGGCAGTGCGGTGACAGAGGTGTTGCGCTCACCAGACTGGGCGGTTCGGGCAGCTTGGGCGGCTCGGCAGCAACTACGGCTCGGCGGCACCCGCGGCTCGGCTCCTCAGCGCTCAGGCGGCTCGGGCGGCTCGGGCGGCTCGGGCGGCTCGGGTGGCTCGGGCGGCTCGGGCGGCTTGGGCGGCTCGGGCGGCTTGGGCGGCTTAGCGGCGCGGGTGGCTCGGTTGCGTAGGCGTTCGGGCGGGGCCGTAGGTAGGGCGACGGGGCCGGGTCGAAGGTAGGGCGACGGGGCTGGTGCGCAGGTAGGGCGACGGGGCCGGGGCGCAGGTAGGGCGACGGGGCCGGGGCCGGGTCGTAGGTAGGGCGACGGGGCCGGGGCCGGGCCGTAGGTAGGGCGACGGGGCCGGGTCGAAGGTAGGGCGACGGGGCCGGGGCCGGGCCGTAGGTAGGGCGACGGGACCGGGGCCGGGTTGTAGGTAGGGCGACGGGGCCGGGGCCGGGCCGTAGGTAGGGCGACGGGGCCGGGTCGAAGGTAGGGCGACGGGGCCGGTACGCAAGTGGGGCGACGGGGCCGGGGCCGGGGCGCAGGTAGGGCGACAGGGCCGGGTTGAAGGTAGGGCGATGGGGCCGGGGCCGGGCCGTAGGTAGGGCGACGGGGCCGGGTCGAAGGTAGGGCGACGGGGCCGGGGCGCAGGTAGGGCGACGGGGCCGGGGCGCAGGTAGGGCGACGGGGCCGGGGCGCAGGTAGGGCGACGGGGTCGCTAGGGCGACGAATCAGGGGCCGCTAAGGCGGCGCGACTCAGTCAAGGAAGGGAGCGCGACTCGGGTTGAGTGCGCTCCGGGCAGGAAAAAAAATTCGGCTTGGTGGGCCCTAGGAACAGTTCCCACGAGGGAACCTGCTCGATACCATGAGAAGAAACGAGAATGAATGAACTATGAATGAACTGAGTACAAGTACTAACTCTAATTGGGTTGTACCCCTTATGGGCTACCCCACTATAGCCTACACAATAAGCACAAGCTATATGTTCTGACAAGCACATCGACGTCACCACCCTCACGCAAGAGCGCTTGAACGAACTGCTGCAGCAACTCTGAAGAAATTGCGGCGCTGACGGCAGAACGCTCGTCCCTGCAGAATGACATTGCAAGAGCACAGCAAGCACAATCTCAAGCACCTGGCACTCCGGTATAGCCCGCACCACAGGCATCGCAACATGGAAGTGTGGGGCAACCCGCGAGCGCGGCCAGTGATGGCGTCGTCCGCCACGACGGAGACGACGACCACGGCACGACACACCCCGAAGTGACGAATGCGGCCAGGAGTCAGCCTTGAGTCACGATTTCTGTGCCGGCCGGCGAATCAACACTGCCGTCGCCGATGCCGCTGAAGCCGCATCGTCCGCCATGCTTTGACCCGAGTCAATGGGGTGGTCCTACCGTTCAGGCGTGGCTGTTTACGATGAATGTCTTCTTCGACGCCAACTACGTATCGGAGGATACGGCGAAAATCCGTTACGTCGTGTCGTTGCTGCGAGGACCCGCCGAGGATTGGTGGCGTGTCATCGTCGTGAAGCCGGCGGACTACGTAACTCTACCGACACGAGAAGGACAAACCGGACCCTGTGCGCCGTCATATTTCGTGGAGGTGCTCCAATATCGCACGTGGGACGCGTGGTGCACAGGTCTGCGCGCTCGGTTTGAGCCAATTGCGGCTTCGATCGCGGCGGGACAGAAGCTCCGCACTTGGCGCCAACTCGGTTCCGTCCAGGACTACATGAGCGGGTTTCTGGCGCTATGCGAGCAAGTGGATTATATGCACGAGAGCGAACGCATCGACCGCTACATCAGCGGCCTGAAGCACGACATCGCTCAGGAAATCCAGCTTCGCGGCGTCACCGACTTTCAAGAAATTCTCGCTATGGTGGAGAAACTCGATTTCTTCCGCCGACCGAGACAGGGGTGTCAGAATGTTATGTTTGTCTAGCCTGCAGTGGGGTACTCAATAGTGAGTACAGCCCGACTTAGGGTTTCCAATATGTACTCAACTGCTTGCTAATGAACCCCCTTTTCTTCATACACGAGGATGTAGAACGGCGGCAGAGAGGTGTCGGTGCGCAGAAACAGCGACGGGTCGGCAGTAGAAGGAGCAAACCCAAGAGCCGCAAGCGTAGTCCTCAGTGTGTTGTGCCACTCACGTGGCGCCTGACGGAGACCATAGACTGGACGCCGGAGACTCCACTGGGTACCAGGAGGGAAAGACCCAGTGAAGCCAGGTGCGCGGCGCAGCCAGATCTCCTCGTGCAAGCTGCCCTGCAAGAAAGCTGTGCTGAAGTCAAGAGAGTGCAGCTCGTAGTCACGGTGAGCACCAACGTGCAGCAGTACCCGAAGAGTGGTCATCTTCCGGGTGGGAGAGAAGGTCTGAAAGTAGTCAACTCCCTGCCGCTGACTGAAGCCACGAGCCACGTAACGTGCCTTGAAGACAGGCGGAGAACCCGGCGGCCGCTTCACCCTGAAGATCCACATGCCACTGACGATGTTCGCCCCAGGAGGGGGGACAACATCAACGTAGGTGCCTGTAGACTTCCAGGCAGCCATCTCTGCATCCATAGCTGCCTGCCACTGAGAGGAGTAGGGACCCTCTATCGCCTCCGCGTAAGAGCGCGGAGTCGGGATGTCAAGTGCTTCCAGGTCTCCCTTAGGGGTAAGTAGTACGGACACGAGATGAGGTGAAGCAGCTGCCAAGCACTGGAACTCCTCCTGCCTGTCCTCAAGGATGTCCGTGCCAAGGGCACACTCATCCCCGACGGACGGACGACAGACAGACTTAGACTCAGCAACAAGACTAGCAGCGTCGTCTAGGCGACAGCGAGCAGCAAAGTCGAGGAGCTCAGCAACTAGGGCAGACGCAGTAGTGGACTCGAAAGAAGGGTCAGTGACGACAGTAGCCAGGAGACGCGTGACAGTAGGACTGGCAGCACGAAGAGAGTCCGACTCCGGGTCGGCAAAAGCAGGAAGAGAGGACTCAGGAGGACAAGGCAAAGGGGCACGCAGAGGAGCAGTGGACGGACGTAGAGACATCCTGTGCGTGCCAGGGACAGGAGGAGGACGCTGACGCGAACCACGACCACTAGCACGAGCAGCACGGACAGGCGACGCAGGGCGAGACGCAGGCTCACGACGCTCAGTAAGACCTCCGGTAGGACCAGTGTAGGGAGAAGGAGCAGGCAAAGGGGAGGTAGGCTGCAACTTTAACTGTGACGGGACTGGCTGTGGAAACTCTAAAGAAAGAGGAGGACCAGTAGAAGGCGGAAGACCAAGAACCTGCTGCAGGAGTGGAACGAAGTACGGTCGAGGCCGCGCGGCGACGCCAAACAAAGCAGGTAAAGCACTAGTACCCCCAGCAGGAGCACCCGCTCCAGCTGCACCTCCAGCAGCGCAAGAACCTCCAGCAGTACCAGGAGTACCCGCAGCAGGACCGCCAGCAGTAGTCTCAGCTCCAACACCCTCAGCAGCACCAGCTCCAGTCGAACCCGCAGGCCCAGCAGCTCCAGTACTCCCAGCACGAGCACCTCCGGGACCCGCGACAGCAGCACCCTCAGTAGCCGAAGAACCTCCAGCACCAGCAGCACGCCTCCAGCGCCGGGCAAACCACTCGCGCAGCTCCCCTGGAGAGAGCGGCTCTTGCAGAGACGAAGTACCCGGATAACCTCCAGGCGGAGCACCTCCAAGCTCAGCACCCCCAGGCTCAGCACCCCCAGGCTCAGCACCCCCAGGCTCAGCACCCCCAGGCGCAGCACCTCCAAGCTCAGCACCCCCAGGCTCAGCACCCCCAGGCTCAGCACCCCCAGGCGCAGCACCCCCAGGCTCAGCACGCCCAGGCTCAGCACTCCCAGTCTCAGCACCACCAGGCTCAGCACCCCCAGGCTCAGCACCCCCAGTGTCAGCACCCCCAGTGTCAGCACCCCCAGGCTCAGCACCCTCAGCAGCACCAGAGTCACCAGTTGTGAGAGTACGACGGCTTATGCCAGCTATGCTTGCTTGCCTCTACTTTATCATGCTATTTCTAGCATAGGATAATCATATGCATGCATGAATTGCTTGATTTCCTAGGCTAGGTGCTTTCCTATATTTTATTATAGTTATAGCACCGAGCTAGGTTGCGTGCACCGAATTCTGGCTTTTCGGTTGCCACCGAATTGCCTTCTACCGAATTCGGTAAGGATCTGTTCGGGACGCTTCGCGACCCGCGGAACCTTCGCGTAACACCTGGTTACGGGGCCTTGTGTCGAGCCTATATATAGCCTCGTGTTGTACCCAGGTGGACATTCAATTCAATTTGAATCATCTTTTCTGAGCTCGATCCCAGATCCTCACACTTGGTAATCAGAGCGGGTTTACACGCGAGGTCTTCAACCGCTTAGTTCCGGCCTTTAAAAACCGCGGGGGCGACGACGAAAGCGCCGATACGGGTATGTAAAACCAGTTCCGCGCAATTTTTCGAAGTCCCCCTCGATTCGGTTTTCGAACACCCCTCAGATTTACTGGTGGAAAGGTTGGAGTTTCGACCGTTCGATCGAGTTTTATCTCAACGGCCCAGAGAATTTCGCCCAAACAAGTTGGAATTTGGAGCGTCGGATCGATTTTCTCCTCAACGGCCAAGATCGGACGCGAATTTCGCCTAAGGGAGATTTACGCAACCTACAGAATTCGCGCTCGTCGATTCTACAGTCAATTTGACTCGCAGTAAGTCGACCAGCCCCTAGAATTCGATTATTTTCGTCGCGCATCTTCCTGTAAATCGCCAAATGGAGGGAAAAGGAGATATTTCAGTACAGAAAATCGCAGAGTTACGTGCTGAGCATAAGCAAATACGTGCAGCGCTCCCACGACTCGAAAAACTCCTTGCGAACCAGTCGGCAACCGCCACAGCAGCAGCGACAACAGTAGCAGCAGCAGGAGCGGCTACACCGACAATTCTACATGCGACAACGGCAGCAGCTACAGTTAACCTCGAAGCAGTGAAGCTGAGGCTACCGGAGGCGTTCGATCCTACAGTAAAAAGGAACGACGTTCGTCGATTTGTAGCTGAACTCGAAATTTACTTCGAAGCCGTTAGATGCACGACCCTGACAAAAGACGCAATGCGCATACGGCTCGCAGCAACACTGTTACGAGGCCCAGCTCTAGAGTGGATCAACAACAGAATAGTCCAAGGCGAGGGGACGTAGGCGCAGTTTCCGGCAGCACTGATCGAACAGTTCGACACGTTGAACAGTAGCTACTACGGAACACGACGCAACAAGCCAACTAGTGGCATGGGGCGATTGGCACCACCCACGACTGCCGACCCAATGGAGAACGACGAGGGCGATGTGGAGCAGCGGCTAGCAAATAATGAGACGTGCAAATTTTGCGGCGCTACAGGACATCGTATCTTGGCGTGTTGGAAAATGAAGAGAAGGTGTGCGGAGCTTAAGGACAAGAACAGTGCGGCACCCCCGAAGCAGAAAACGGACAACGTGGCAACTTCGGAGAGGGCGAAAAAAGGAGAATATGGTGGCGCGAATTTAAAACGTCACGACCAGCCGGCACCAAGGGAAATCGCCGAGACTAATGGAGGATCCGCGAAACAAGACCCTGCACCGACCGGGAAACTCCAGCCGTATACCCCGACAAGTAAGAAATTACTTCTCGTGGGTTTCAAGCCTTTATTATGGGAGAGTCAGAAATTAAACCGGTACCGGGTATTATGGGGACCCTACTCCACAGCGCTTATACGGGTCGAGCGTTCCGAGGAGTTAATATTCTCTCCCAGCAGCACTGTTTAAAGGCTCCCTGTTCCCCACAGATGAAGCCTACACAGCTGCAAAGGCTTAGTGGAAGGTTCCAGGCCCAAGAGAAGCCGAATCGGCCTCGGATAAATCCTTCTAACCTTTCTCAGTTGAAAACTGATACTGAAGCTGCATCTTTGAGCGCAGGACCTAGGGATAACATACTCGACGTACCCTACGATCCTATAAGCGATACCATCTACGGATACTCGGAGCAGCAGCAACCACTAGTACTCGAGGTGATCTGCAACGGGCGTCGCCTCCAGACCCTGGTGGACAGTGGTGCGTCCCACTCGGTGTGCGACCGCGGGACGTTGGAGAAAAATGGAGAATCCTAAGAAGAAACCCAGTTTACAGCAACAATGGTGGACGGTACGAAGCTTCCCATCCACGGAAAGTCAACACTGCAGCTGCAGATAGGGGCGTTGAGGTGGAAGCCGACGTTGCCGATCACGAACATCAAGGGACTAGATTTCATCTTGGGGCAAGATTTCCTTAAGCGGTTCAACCCCAAGATCGACTGGGTCAACCGGAAAACGTGCATCTACAACAACGGGAAACCAGTGGAGCTGCGAAGCTTGACAGATACAGGGAGCGTTCCTGAAACGACACTGGCACGGTTCGAGCGGACAGTGAACGAGAGTAACACGGGTTACTTAGCACTGGTTATAGCAGCAGCAGAGGAGGAGGACTTGTAGCAGTACAAGGATATAATGCCCGACGACCTACCCACAGGCGTATCTCCAGCACGCACCCACGAGCACGAGATCGTGGAGGAACCAGGTGCGAAACCCGTCTCACGTGCACCATACCGACTGAGTCCAACTGAACTGACAGACAACTGATCCGCCCATCCACCTCTCCGTACGGTGCACCAGTTCTCTTCACTCCAAAGCCAGACGGTAGTTTACGGATGTGCATCGACTACCGCGCACTGAACAAAGAGACAGCACTGACTACAGCGCCAGTACTCATCCTACCGGATCCAGATAGAGACTACGTGGTGGAAGCAGACGCTAGTGACCAAGCAGTCGGAGCAGTACTGATGCAGCATCACGAACGCAGTTTGCAGCCCATCGCCTACCTCAGTAAGAAGCTATTACAGTGGAAGAAGGACTTAGCTGTAAGGAAGGGTTCACGAAAGATTTGGGTACCGAATTACGCCCCGCTACGGCAGATCCTATTGGAAGAGTTTCACGACGTACCATACGCGGGACATTTCGGGAGCAACAAGACGTTAGCAGGGATAGCGAAGTATTACTACTGGCCCGGGATGGCAGCAGACGTGCAGCAGTTCGTCACCTCTTGCGACACGTGCCAGCGGATGAAGAGCAGCAAGCAGAAAAAAGCAGGGTTACTTCAGCCTCTACCCGTACCGGAGCAGCCATGGCAGGTCGTTAGCCTCGACTTCATCACAGGGCTTCCTTCGACCTCACGGGGACATGATTCCATCCTCGTGGTGATCGATAAGTTCTCCAAAATGGGTCACTTCATACCGACCAACGCCACAGCTACAGCTGAAGCAACTGCTCGCCTCTTCTTCGACCGCATCATCACCATCCACGGCATCCCCGCTACACTCATCTCAGACAGAGACCCCAAATTCACGAGTAAGTTCTGGAAGGAGCTCATGGGACTGTTGGGGACAAAGCTTACAATGTCTTCAGCATACCACCCCCAGACTGACGGACAGACAGAGCGACTCAATCAAGTGGTTGAACAGTTACTGCGCACAGCTTGCAAGGACGACGTCAGCCACTGGGACACACCGTTACCAACCCTAGAGTTTGCTTACAACAACGCATCACATGCGGCCACAGGGAAAACTCCTTTCCTCCCGTGTTACGGACGGGAACCACTCACACCACAGCAGCCAACTACACCGGCACACGTCCAAGCCGCACATGACTTCGTCACCACCATGCAGCAGCTATGGTAGAAGACTCAGCGACGTCTCACCACGATGCAGAACTCCCAGAAGCAGTATGCCGATCGTCAGCGACGTGATCACTCAGTAGCAGTCGGAGATCAGGTGCTTCTTGACACCCGCAACTTGAACCTATCTCACCTCCCATCCAAACTCCGGCCTCGCTTCTGTGGTCCTTTTCTCGTTGAGGCACAGGTGACACCAGTTACATTCCGCTTGCGCTTACCAGATACATGGAAGCTTCACAACGCTTTCCATGTCCAGCTATTGAAGCCCTACAAGGACCCCAACCAACAGTTCCAGGGACGGCAACTACCGCCACCACCACCTGTTCTCATACAGGATGAACCCGAGTACGAGATCGAGCGCGTTCTCTCTCATCGGCGCCGCGGTGGCAAGACTCTCGAGTTCCTGATACGCTGGAAGGGATACGACCCCACTGAGGACAGTTGGGTTGCAGAAGCTGATATGGGCAACGCACGCCGTGCTTTCAAGGACTATCTTGTCAAGCAGGGTGTATCTCACGCCACCCAGCTTTGAGGGGGGGACGTGTGAGAGTACGACGGCTTATGCCAGCTATGCTTGCTTGCCTCTACTTTATCATGCTATTTCTAGCATAGGATAATCATATGCATGCATGAATTGCTTGATTTCCTAGGCTAGGTGCTTTCCTATATTTTATTATAGTTATAGCACCGAGCTAGGTTGCGTGCACCGAATTCTGGCTTTTCGGTTGCCACCGAATTGCCTTCTACCGAATTCGGTAAGGATCTGTTCGGGACGCTTCGCGACCCGCGGAACCTTCGCGTAACACCTGGTTACGGGGCCTTGTGTCGAGCCTATATATAGCCTCATGTTGTACCCAGGTGGACATTCAATTCAATTTGAATCATCTTTTCTGAGCTCGATCCCAGATCCTCACACCAGTGACCTCGACAGGCTCGACTGCGTCTACCTGGGACACACCTGAAGGGGACGGACCCTGAGGGGGGAGGGGGTCTACCGGAGGGGGACCTGGTACAAGGAAGAGCGGCGGCGGGGGGAGGGACGGAGTGCGGTAGGGGGAGAGGCGGTAGTAGGGGACTGACTCGTCAAACGTGACGTCCTGGGAGGACAGAACACGGCGAGAGGTGGGGTGGTAGAACTGCCACCCAGGCGTGTCAGGGGGGAACCCCAGGAAGACGCAAGGAGCAGCACGAGGGGACAGCTTGTCTGCAGACAAGTCGCGGACAAACGCCCGAGATCCCAAGACCCGGAACACCGACGCATCGCCAACCTTCCCCGTCCACAGCAAGGCTGGGGAGGTCTCCGGCCTGGAGACCCTGGGGTGTAGGTTGAGCTGATGCGCCGCGTACCTCACCGCAAACGGCCACAGAAAATGGGGAGCAGCCGCATGCATCATAGACGTACGAGCGACGTCCATGACCATGCCAATGCGGCGCTCAGCAATCCCATTTTGCTGCGGGGAGTCCGGAAGCGTGAAGGTCTGACGGATTCCTCGTGCGCGACAGTAGGCTCTCAAAAGGCCAGAAGAAAACTCTCCGCCTCTGTCCGAGTGCAGACGCAGAACAGGAAAGTCCGAGCCAAAGTTCTGCCTGAGCTGGAGACAAGCTGCGCGGATCCAGTCGATCAGCACCTCAGTGACATCACCCTTGCTGCGCAAGGGGAAGACTGCGGTGTAACGCGAGTAGTCGTCAACCACCAGCAGGAAGTAGCGCTCGTGACCCTGTCCACGGACGCGGGCTGGGCCCCACACGTCCATGTGAAGCGTCTGCAACGGGGCCTCTGTCGGAGGAAACTGGGAGGAGTGAGGGGCAGCCCGCTGGCGCCCCTCGACACAGGGGACACAGGTAGGGCCAGGGCCCTGAGGAAGGGGAGGGAGGGACCGGGGGAGACCAGAAACAAGAAGACGGGAGGCCATGCCTCTGAGCCGAAGCAGAGAGGGGTGACCAAGGCGGTGGTGCCAGAGGAGAGTCTCATGAGACAGGAGACGACACGAACAGGGGGCAGACTCAGGACCAGACCTGGACGCTGCAGCAAACACCTGACCCGACGCAGCTACCCTACCAGACTCAGCAACTGGAGGAGACGCAGTGGTCAGTGTGTACAGGCTCGACCCCGGCTGACGGGTAAACGTAGCCAGGTGTCGGCCTGTGCTAGCCTCTGTGCAGTGCGTCACCCGCTGACGGGCAGGAGTGAACTGGTATACTCCCCCATCCTGTAGGTCAGCACCACTCACCAGGTTCGTAGAGAACAAGGGGAGGTAGAGACCAGACAGGGTGCCAGAGGGAGCCGCCGGACACGGGAGGACAGTGGAGAAGTGAGACAGGACAGGACCCCCAGAGGGGTCAGCCAGAGACACCGCAACCGGCCGACTAAGCGGCGTGAGTGTGGTGCGGTCCCGAAAGAAGGAGCGAGAAGCCCTAGAGTCAAGGGTGAAGGTGAGGGAGGCTGAAGCTGACGCAGTACCTGAGAGCGCAGACTCACCAGTACCTAAGGACGCAGAAGCACTAGCACCTAGAGCAGCAGCGTCGCAAGCACCTAGGGCAGCAGCCTCACCAGTACCTAGAGCAGCAATCTCAATGCCCGGATCGGGCGGGAAACACCGGTAACAGTCACCCTCATCACTATGAGACACAGCATACATGGCAGAAAGGATAGCATCAAAATCAAGATCATAGATGGCAACTCCCGCCCTAGACAGCTCGCCCCAGCGAGGGATCTCTGGGGCCTCCGTGAACTAGTGACGCCACGCGTCCGTCAGGCGGCCAAAGCAGCGCTGGGTGGGGTGCGTACCCCCACACTACTCACCCGCACGGTCGCCGGTGCGCAGGACGTAGGTGCACGGACTAAACAACCCACCCCGCTGCCGTGCAGTGTACCACTCACGGAGCTGCTGAGGGGACAGGGTCTCACGACCGCGCTGCTGCTGATGGCGCGGACCACCACCGGAGCCACTCCTCTGCGTAGACCCGCGACCAGCTCCACTGCCACCCCCGCCGCCTCCGCCGCCTCCGCCGCCTCCGCCGCCTCCGCTACTGCCGCCGCCTCCGCCGTCTCCTCCACCGCCACCACCTCTGCCACCACCACCGAGGGCAGAAGGGGGGAGGGTGAACACCCCTCAAAGATGGGGGTGCGCGGGTCACCACGAGACGCCCCTACAGCGACTATGCTCTTCTCGGCCGCTAGGAGGTACTTCTCGAGGAGGTCAACAGTGAGGGTGGTGGGACAGACTGAGAGGAAGTGGTCCCTGACTACGCGAAGGGAGTCAGGGAGGCGAGTGACTATGTAGTAGAGAGTGATGTACATGGGGGGGGGTTCTTGGCGCAGAAGTCAGCAGGAAGCGCAGCGCGGTAGCGAGTGTCACTAGTGCGGAGGTGCGTAACGAGGTCAGCGACTGTGGGAAAGGCAGCAAGGTCAAGGAAGAGGTACGGTAGCATGAGGCGGCTCAGTGCAGCAGTGGAAGGGGAAGAGTAGCGCGCAACTACAGCGTCGTACAAGGTCTGAGCACTCTTGTACTGACTAAAGTGCGCGCGCTCAGTGGTAGGCAGGTGGTGACGCACAGCAAGACGTGCAGCAGCATCGCGAGTGGCCCACTGTGAGCGAACAGTGGCGTCGGCATCGGCAGCAGGGGCAGGGGAAGCACCAGAGGTGAGGTCAAAGAGGGAGAGACCGTCTGCCCTATCGCACTGTAGGAAAAGCTGCAGGTCATCTACCCAGACGTCAAAGTCAATGGCCCGACCCTCAGCGTCAAAAGTGAGAACACTGGGGGTAGCCATGACAGCAGTAGACTAGCAGCGCTAACTGTAGAGCAGGGGCAGTGCGGTGACAGAGGTGTTGCGCTCACCAGACTGGGCGGTTCGGGCAGCTTGGGCGGCTCGGCAGCAACTGCGGCTCGGCGGCACCCGCGGCTCGGCTCCTCAGCGCTCAGGCGGCTCGGGCGGCTCGGGCGGCTCGGGCGGCTCGGGTGGCTCGGGCGGCTCGGGCGGCTTGGGCGGCTCGGGCGGCTTGGGCGGCTTAGCGGCGCGGGTGGCTCGGTTGCGTAGGCGTTCGGGCGGGGCCGTAGGTAGGGCGACGGGGCCGGGTCGAAGGTAGGGCGACGGGGCTGGTGCGCAGGTAGGGCGACGGGGCCGGGGCGCAGGTAGGGCGACGGGGCCGGGGCCGGGTCGTAGGTAGGGCGACGGGGCCGGGGCCGGGCCGTAGGTAGGGCGACGGGGCCGGGTCGAAGGTAGGGCGACGGGGCCGGGGCCGGGCCGTAGGTAGGGCGACGGGACCGGGGCCGGGTTGTAGGTAGGGCGACGGGGCCGGGGCCGGGCCGTAGGTAGGGCGACGGGGCCGGGTCGAAGGTAGGGCGACGGGGCCGGTACGCAAGTGGGGCGACGGGGCCGGGGCCGGGGCGCAGGTAGGGCGACAGGGCCGGGTCGAAGGTAGGGCGATGGGGCCGGGGCCGGGCCGTAGGTAGGGCGACGGGGCCGGGTCGAAGGTAGGGCGACGGGGCCGGGGCGCAGGTAGGGCGACGGGGCCGGGGCGCAGGTAGGGCGACGGGGCCGGGGCGCAGGTAGGGCGACGGGGTCGCTAGGGCGACGAATCAGGGGCCGCTAAGGCGGCGCGACTCAGTCAAGGAAGGGAGCGCGACTCGGGCTGAGTGCGCTCCGGGCAGGAAAAAAAATTCGGCTTGGTGGGCCCTAGGAACAGTTCCCACGAGGGAACCTGCTCGATACCATGAGAAGAAACGAGAATGAATGAACTATGAATGAACTGAGTACAAGTACTAACTCTAATTGGGTTGTACCCCTTATGGGCTACCCCACTATAGCCTACACAATAAGCACAAGCTATATGTTCTGACAAGCACATCGACGTCACCACCCTCACGCAAGAGCGCTTGAACGAACTGCTGCAGCAACTCTGAAGAAATTGCGGCGCTGACGGCAGAACGCTCGTCCCTGCAGAATGACATTGCAAGAGCACAGCAAGCACAATCTCAAGCACCTGGCACTCCGGTATAGCCCGCACCACAGGCATCGCAACATGGAAGTGTGGGGCAACCCGCGAGCGCGGCCAGTGATGGCGTCGTCCGCCACGACGGAGACGACGACCACGGCACGACACACCCCGAAGTGACGAATGCGGCCAGGAGTCAGCCTTGAGTCACGATTTCTGTGCCGGCCGGCGAATCAACACTGCCGTCGCCGATGCCGCTGAAGCCGCATCGTCCGCCATGCTTTGACCCGAGTCAATGGGGTGGTCCTACCGTTCAGGCGTGGCTGTTTACGATGAATGTCTTCTTCGACGCCAACTACGTATCGGAGGATACGGCGAAAATCCGTTACGTCGTGTCGTTGCTGCGAGGACCCGCCGAGGATTGGTGGCGTGTCATCGTCGTGAAGCCGGCGGACTACGTAACTCTACCGACACGAGAAGGACAAACCGGACCCTGTGCGCCGTCATATTTCGTGGAGGTGCTCCAATATCGCACGTGGGACGCGTGGTGCACAGGTCTGCGCGCTCGGTTTGAGCCAATTGCGGCTTCGATCGCGGCGGGACAGAAGCTCCGCACTTGGCGCCAACTCGGTTCCGTCCAGGACTACATGAGCGGGTTTCTGGCGCTATGCGAGCAAGTGGATTATATGCACGAGAGCGAACGCATCGACCGCTACATCAGCGGCCTGAAGCACGACATCGCTCAGGAAATCCAGCTTCGCGGCGTCACCGACTTTCAAGAAATTCTCGCTATGGTGGAGAAACTCGATTTCTTCCGCCGACCGAGACAAGGGTGTCAGAATGTTATGTTTGTCTAGCCTGCAGTGGGGTACTCAATAGTGAGTACAGCCCGACTTAGGGTTTCCAATATGTACTCAACTGCTTGCTAATGAACCCCCTTTTCTTCATTCTAAACTTTCACCTACTAAACTTCACATGCTATTAGAGCAGGTCGATCCCCTTGGGTCGATCCTGTGGGTGGGCTCACCACCTCACTGCTTCCGCTGCTACTGCTACTCTCTGTGTTGCACGTCCCGTGGCGTGCAACTGATTTTTCATCCCGCCGCGCGCTCGGAGCGTGCGGCGGTTTTCTGCCCGCCGTGCGCCCCGAGGCGCGCGGCGGTTTTCTGCCCGCCGTGCGCCCCGAGGCGCGCGGCGGGTTTCTGCCCCGTCACTCCGCGCGTCGCCCCTGGGAGGCGCTGCGACGGGCGACGGGGACCCGCGCGTCGCCCCCCGTCGCCCGTCGTGGCCTGCGCGTGGCCCGTACAGCCTGCGCGTGGCCCATACGGGCCGCGCGCGGGCCTGGCGCAGCCCGCCTCGGGCCACCCGCGCGCGGCTCGTACGGGCTGCGCCAGGCTCGTGGGCGCCCTGTTACCTCTTCCCCTGAACTGCCCGCTCTCCCCCGTGCTTCTGACGGCGCCCCACCCCTGCTGCTGCCCGTTCTCCTGGATTAGGGTTTGGGGTGGGGGGTATGGGGGTGCAGCTTCTGTGTGCCGTCCTCTGCTCCTCCTCCTCCTCCGTCTCCCAGTACTGCAGCTGCCTCTGAGGGGGGGTGGACCTGTTGGAGCCGTCGGAGTGGTACTAAGGGGTGTGCAGGGGGAGTGGAGCTAGCGGTGAAGCAGGGGGTGTGTGTCAGGTGGGGTGGGACTGTTTGGGGAGGTTGAACGGAGGTTGCCGTCATGTCGCCAGCAGCACCTGTAGTCCGGGGAGTTGCTCAGGTAGCCCAGTCGCAGCCAGGTGTGCCAGTCGCCCATGGGTCCGTTGCTCGTCTACCGCTAGTTTTAGCCGCGGAGCCAGTTACTCCAGTAGTCCAGAGCGTTGTTCCGGTAGCCGCTGTGCCAGTGTGACTCCTGTTGCCCGTGTGTCTGCAGCTTCAGCCGTCGCCTCCTATCTCCTCTCCTCTCACAGTCCCTCCTCCTCCTCACTTGCCCGCTGTGACTACCACTAGCTTTGCTCATAATTGTGAACTTTAAACTGTTGCTTCTTGTACTTGTGCTCAGAATGTGTGGTGACATTGTGATCCACCCTGAGCTTGTTCTGCTTTGCTTGCTGTGCTGATTACACCCCACTTTGGCTATGGGGGTGTGTCAGAATGTTATGTTTGTCTAGCCTGCAGTGGGGTACTCAATAGTGAGTACAGCCCGACTTAGGGTTTCCTATATGTACTCAACTGCTTGCTAGTGAACCCCCTCTTCTTCATTCTAAACTTTCACCTACTAAACTTCACAAGGGGTCCTACGAAAGCAGCAACTGGGGACATCGGTCTCGTGGGACGAACGAGGGCGCTACGATACGTGCCGTCGCCGCGAATGCCGCTGCCGCATCGTTCAAAGGGCGCTTCTTTGCGTGCAATCGGCCGGAAGACCGTAAGAGCGAATGCCTGGAAAACGCTAAGGGAAAGGGGGAAGCTGAGCAGCAGAAACAGACCAAGCAGCAGGGAAACGCTAGGAGTTAGTAGCAGACGGGCCCTCTACTGACAGGTCACGCCGCTCGCCCGACCCAACCGACCCTCACCGAGTGATTGTGCCGGTTCACGCAATCGACCACACTCGGACGAATAAGGAGGGGACTACGGTAGACAGCCCCATACTGCTTAGTGGGAAAATCGGGACGGACTTAGTAAAAATCTTCGTAGACGGGGGGGCTAGCCACAGCCTCATCAACATTGCCACAGCACGAAAACTGAAACTGCCACTGGAGAGATGCTTACCTGAGATCGACGCAAGACTGGTTGACAGCACGCCACTGGCGATACGGGAACGTGTAGACTGGGTTCGAATTCGATGCGGGGGTAACTTCACGTTTAGCCAGGAAATGCTCGCAACAACCCTTGACGGAACCAACATTTTACTCGGATGTGACTGGCTGCGACGACACAATCCGCGAATCGACTGGACGACGGGTGACTGCACCATGCGAGTGAACGGTAACAACATCGCCTTACCTCGCTGGGGCTCGCCTGACTCTTCGTCGGTGCGTGTCAACGCGATCACGATGAAACGCGCCGTAGTAGCGGGAGCTGACGTGTACGCGGTTGACATTCGGAAAGCCGAGGCAGCAGATAACGGGGGGGATTTGCAGAAACTGCTAGCCAACGTACCGGATGACCTGGCAGCACTCTTGAAGCAGTACGGTGAAATATTTCCGAACGAACTACCAACGGGACTGCCACCTCAGCGACCGCATGACCACAGGATCAAGTTAGAACCGGAGGCACATCCGACAGTACAGCGACAGTTCCGACTGACCCAACCCGAACTGGACGGACTGAGGAAGCAGCTCGATTACCTGCTCGAAAAAGAATTCATTCGCCCGAGTTCGTCACCCTTCGCAGCACCGATACTGTTCACACCGAAGAAGGACGGGGGTTTTTGCATATGCATAGACTACAGAACACTGAACAGAGTTACCATCAAATCCCGTTACCCCATCCCGCGAGCCGACGAACTGATCGACCAACTGCACACAGCCCTGGTTTTTTCCAAAATTGACCTTAGAGGGGGTTACCACCAGATTCGCGTCAACCCACCCGGCTGCCCCAAGACAGCCTTCCGAACACGCTACGGATCCTTCGAACACACAGTCATGCCCTTCGGACTTACCAACGCCCCCGCCACATTTCAAATGACAATGAACGAAGCCTTCCGCCCACTTTTGTATAAGTGCGTCATTGTGTACCTCGACGACATACTGATTTACAGCCCCGACAGAGCACACATCGAAGCCGTTTTTTAAATACTGAGTGAGAACCGCCTATTGACCAAAGCCTCTAAGTGTGAGTTTTTACAGGATTGACTGGAGTTTTTGGGACACATCATTTCAGCTGATGGAGTGGAAATAGACCCGAAGAAAATTGCGACGATTCAAGCATGGCACGCACCGACCAACTTGACCAAGTTGCAGAGTTTTCTGGGGCTTGTCAACTACGTGCGCCGGTTCGTCCCCGACATGGCGAAGCTGACTGCCCTGTTGACCGACCTGCTGAGGAAGGGGGTTGAGTATACGTGGGGGGAGAAAGAGCAAGCTACCTTCTCAGCCCTCAAAAATATTTTGTGCTCACCGCCCGTGCTTCACATCGCAGATCCGCACCGTCCGTTCGAGCTCGTCACCGATGCTAGCGACATCGCTGTAGGAGCAATATTATTGCAGAACTTTGGGAACCGCCTCCAGCTAATCGCGTACGAGTCCCGCAAGCTTCACCCGCCCGAACGCAACTATCCGATACACGACCACGAGATGCTGGCGATCGTGCACGCGTTCAAGGTGTGGCGATGTTACCTCACGGGAGCAGACGTGACAGTACGAACAGACCACCGATCACTACAGTACCTTCTCACCCAACCGAATCTCAACCCGCGACGGATCCGCTAGTTGGACTATCTGGAGTCCAACTTCCACTACACGGTCACGTACAAAAAAGGTGCATCCAACATCGCCGACGCACTCACACACCCCACCGCCCAACTCCATGCCATTCTACTCGCCCAAACCAACCCAGTGTTAACAAGCCAATTCACCCACGGATACAGTACCGACCCATTTTTTACGACTGGAAATTCATAGCAACTGGCAGAAGCAAAAGAAGTCTATTACGTAAAAACAGGAACAAACCGCATCTGGGTAACCGTTTACTCACTACTGAGGGAATTGTTACTGTAGGAAGCACATGACGGGATTACCTCGGGCCATTTTGGGGTAGAAAAAACGCGACAGCAACTACAGCGGTATTACTACTAGCCGGAGCTTTTGACCGACGTACAGCACCACGTGGGCTCGTGTCCTACGTGTCAGGTGATGAAGAGCTCGCGAAAAAGAAAGGCGGGTCAGTTGCAGCCGATTCCACTGAGAAGAAACGAGAATGAATGACTAAGGAATGAAAGTGATACAAGTATGCAACCTTAGAATTGTGTACCCCATATAGGCTATCCCACTACAGCCTACACAACATTATAATTTGACACACCCCCATAGGCAAAGTGGGGGAGAACAAGGGGTCACAAGACCAGTCAAGCAGAGAAAAGCAAGCTCAGGGTGGATCACAAAGTCACCACACATTCCGAGCACAAGTTCAAGGCCACAAGGCCAGTTCACATGCAGGAGTACATATATATATAGAAGGCTAGACAAGCAAGAGCAGGGGTATATATATGTAACAGTACAAACAAGGTCAAGAGGTGAGCAAGTGAGGCAAGACAGGCACAAGACCAAGCTGAGTGCAGAAGCGCTGATAATCACAAGGCGCAAGTGCCTTGGTGAAGATATCAGCAGTGTTGGCCTCAGAGGCCACGTAAGCAAGACGGAGCTGACCACGCTGCTGCAGCTCACGAGCAAGGAAGTAGCGAAGAGCAATGCGCTTCGTTCTGTGCTCCAGTCTCTGCTCTCGACACAAGGCCAGCATTGCCTTGTTGTCTACGTACAGCACTGGAGGAGAACGAGGCACCTCGCCAGGGTCAGTCAGCAGGTAGGTGAGCCAGCGAAGCTCCTGTGCAGCCATGGCCCCGGCGTAGATCTCAGCCTCACAACTGGAGCCGAGAACAGAAGACGAGCGGGTAGCCCGCCACGAGACAGAGCCGGACCCAAGGCTGAAGGTGTAACCCTGTGACGACCGCTGCGTAGCCTGGTCGTCCGCCCAAGAAGCGTCTGCGTGCCCAATGAGGACCACTGGACTCTGCCCTCCAAGCACAAGCCCCATGCCCGACGTACTGCACAAGTAGCGCAACACCCTCTTCGCTGGAGCCATGTGCTCCGGTCTGTGTCTCCCAGGAGCAACATAGCGTGCGAGAATGCTAAGAGGGTATGCAAGGTCAGGTCGAGTGCAGGTCATCAGGTACATGAGGCAGCCAACAAGCTCTGGGTACGGGCCACTCGACTCTACGGACTCATCTGAAGGCAGAGTTGAGAGCGAGTGGCGAGTAGGCAGAGGAGTGGCCTGAGGCGAGGAGTACGTGAAGCCGAAGCGCTGAAGGACCTGCTGCACCATGTGTGACTGAGTCAGGGTAATGGTGCGCTGTGCTCTGTCCCGGGTGATCTGCAAGCCAAGGTAGCTGCGCAGTTCACCCAGGTCTGTGCACGTGTGTCTCTTCTGCAGCTCGGACTTCACGTGGGCGAGTCCAGCAGTGTCAGCTGTGGCAAAGACCAAGTCGTCGACGTACACGAGGATGTAGAACGGCGGCAAAGAGGTGTCGGTGCGCAGATGTAGCGACGGGTCAGCAGTAGAGGGAGCAAACCCAAGAGCCGCACGCGTAGTCCTCAGTGTGTCGTGCCACTCATGCAGTGCCTGGCGGAGACCGTAGACTGGCCGCCGGAGGCTCCACTGGGTGCCAGGAGGAAAAGTCCCAGTGAAGCCAGGTGGGCGGCGCAGCCAGATCTCCTCGTGCAGGCTACCCTGCAAGAAAGCAATGCTGAAGTCAAGAGAGTGAAGCTCGTAGTCACGCTGAGCGGCTATGTGCAGCAGCACCCGAAGAGTGGTCATCTTCGGGGTGGGAGAGAAGGTCTGAAAGTAGTCAACTCCCTGCCGCTGACTGAAGCCACGAGCCACGTACCGCGCCTTGAAGACAGGCGGAGAACCCGGCGGCCGCTTCACCCTGAAAATCCACATGCCACTGACGATGTTCGCCCCATATGGGGGAACCTCGTCAACGTAGGTGCCTGTGGACTTCCACGAAGCCATCTCTGCGTCCATAGCTGCCTGCCACTGAGAGGAGTAGGGACCCTCTATCGTCTCCGCGTAAGAGCGCGGAGTCGGGATGTCAAGTGCATCCGGGTCTCCCTCAGGGGTAAGCAGTACGGACACGAGATGAGGTGAAGCAGCAGCCAGACACTGGAACTCCTCGTGCCTGTTCTCAAGGACGTCCGTGCCAAGGGCACACTCACCCCCGACGGACGGAGGACAGACAGACTCAGACTCACCGACAAGACTAGCAGCGTAGTCTAGACGACAGCGAGCGGCAAAGTCGACGAGCTCAGCAACTAGGGCAGACGCAGCAGTGGACTCAAAAGAAGGGTCAGTGACGACAGTAGCAAGGAGACGCGTGACAGTGACTGGCAGCACGAAGAGAGTCCGACTCAAGGTTGGCAAGAACAGGAAGAGAGGACTCAGGAGGAGAAGGCAACGGGGCACGCAGAGGAGCAGTGGACGGACGCAGAGACATCCGGTGCGTGCCAGGGACAGGAGGAGGACGCTGACGCGAACCGCGACCACTAGTGCGAGCAGCACGGACCGGTGACGCAGGGCGAGACGCAGGCTCACAACGCTCAGCAAGACCTCCTGTAGGACCAGTGTAGGGAGACGGAGCAGGCAGTGGAGAGGCCGGCTGTAACTGTAACTGCGACGGGACAGGCTGTGGACACTCTTAGTGAGGAGGAGGACCAGTAGAAGACGGGAGACCAAGAACCTGCTGAAGGAGCGGAACGAAGTACGGCCGAGGCCGCGCGGCGACTCCAGACACAGCAGGGACAGCACCAGCACCCCCAGTGGTAGCACTAGCACCAGTAGCAGCTCCATCTCCAGTACCTCCAACAGCACCAGTAGTACCCCCAGCAGGACGGCCTCCGGGACCGACAGCAGTAGCCTCCGCGCCAACACCCGCAGCAGCTCCAGCTCCAGAAGTACCCACAGGTCCAGCAGCTCCAGTACTCCCAGTACGAGCACCTCCGGGACCCGTGGCACCAGCTCCCTCAGCAGCAACAGAACCTCCAGTACCCGCAGCACCTCCAGCTCCAGCAGCTCGCCTCCAGCGCCGGGCAAACCACTCACGCAGCTCCTGTGGAGAGAGTGGTTCCCGGCAAGAAGAAGCACCCGGAGAACCGCCAGGCAAAGTACCAGCAGGCCTAGCTCCCTCAGGCTCCGCACCCCCAGGCTCAGCAACTCCAGGCGTAGCACCCCCGGGCTCAGCACCCCCAGGCTCAGCACTCCAAGGTGTAGCACCCCCAGGCTCAGCACCCCCAGACTCAGCACCCCCAAGCTCAGCACCCCCACGCGTAGCACCCACATGCTCAGCACCCCCAGAGTCAGCACCCCCAGGCTTAGCACCCTCAGCAGCACCAGAGTCACCAGCGACCTCGACAGGCTCAACAGCGTCTACCTGGGACACACTTGAAGGGGCAGGACCCTGAGGGGGGAGGGGGTCTACCGGGGGGGGACCTGGTATAAGGAAGAGCGGTGGCGGGGGGAGGGACGGAGTGCGGTAGGGGAAGAGACGGTAGTAGGGGACCGACTCGTCAAACGTGACGTCCTGGGAGGACATAACACAGCGAGAGGTGGAGTGGTAGAACTGCCACCCTGGCGCGTCAGAGGGGAAACCCAGGAAGACGCAAGGAGCAGCACGAGGGGACAGCTTGTCCGCAGACAAGTCGCGGACAAACGCCCGAGATCCCCAGACACGGAACGCAGACGCGTCGCCAACCTTCCCCGTCCACAGCAAAGCTGGGGAGGTCTCCGGCATGGAGACCCTGGGCTGAAGGTTGATCTGATGCGCCGCGTACCGAACTGCAAACGGCCACAGAAAATGGGGGGCACCCGCATGCATCACGGACGTACGGGCGACGTCCATGACCATGCCAATGCGGCGCTCAGCAATCCCATTTTGCTGTGGAGAGTCCGGAAGCGTGAAGGTTTGGCGGATGCCTCGTGCACGACAGTAGGCTCGCAAAAGGTTAGAGGAGAACTCTCCACCTCTGTCAGAGTGCAGACGCAGAACAGGAAAGTCCGAGCCGAAGCTCCGCCTGAGCTGGAGACGAGCTGCGCGGATCCAGTCGATCAACACCTCAGTGACATCACCCTTGCTGCGCAAGGGGAAGACTGTGGTGTAACGCGAGAAGTCGTCAACCACCAGCAAGAAGTAGCGCTCATGACCCTGTCTACGGACGCGGGCCGGGCCCCACACGTCCATGTGAAGCGTCTGCAGCGGGGCCTCTGTCGGAGGAAATTGGGAGGAGTGAGGGGCAGCCCGCTGCCGCCCCTCGACACAAGGGACGCAGGCAGGGGCAGGCCCCCGGAGGAAGGGGAGGGAGGGACCGGGGAAGACCAGAGACAAGGAGACGGGAGGCCATGCCTCAGAGACGAAGTAGGGAGGGGTGACCAAGGCGGTGGTGCCAGAGGAGAGTCTCGTGAGACAGGAGGCGACACGATCAGGGGGCAGACTCTGGACCAGACCTGGACGCTGCAGCTAACACCTGACCCGACGTAGCTACCTGACAAGACGCAGGGATTGGAGGAGACGCAGTGGTCAGTGTGTACAGGCTCGACCCCGGCCGACGTGTAAACGTGGCCAGGTGTCGGCCTGTCCGAGTGTCCGTGTAGTGGGTCACCCGCTGACTCGCAGGAGTGAACTGGTGAACCCCCGCATCCTGTAGGTCAGCACCACTCACCAAGTTCGTAGAGAACGAGGGGAGGTAAAGACCAGACAGGGTGCCAGAGGGGGCCGCCGGACACGGGAGGACAGTGGAGAAGTGAGCAAGGACAGGACCCCCAGAGGGGTCTGCCAGGGAGACTGCAACTGGCCGACCAAGCGGCGTGAGTGTGGTGCGGTCTCGAAAGAAGGAGCGAGAAGCCCCCGAGTCAAGTGTGAAGGTGTGGGAGGCCGAAGCCGACGCAGTACCTGAGAGCGCAGACTCACCAGTACCGGAGGAAGCAGACGCACTAGCACCTAGAGCAGCAGCCTCGCTAGCACCAAGAGCAGCAGCCTCACCAGTACCTAGAGTAGCAGTCGCAATGCCCGGGTCGGGCGGGAAACACCGGTAACAGTCACCCTCCTCACTAATAGACACAGTATACATAGCAGCAAGAATAGCATCAAAGTCAAGGTCAAAGATAGCTACCCCTGCCCTAGACAGCTCGCCCCAGCGAGGGATCTCAGTGGCCTCAGGGAACTGGTGACGCCAAGCATCCGTCAGGCGGCCAAAGCAGCGCTGGGTGGGGTGCGCACCCCCACACTGTTCACCCGCACGGTCGCCGGTGCGCAGTACGTAGGTGCACGGACCAGTACCCCCACCCCGCTGGCGTGCAACGTACCACTCACGGAGCTGCTGAGGGGACAGGGTCTCCCGACTGCGCTGCTGCTGCTGGCGCTGACCACCACCGGAGCCACTCCTCTGCGAAGAGCCACGACCTCCTCCTCCTCCTCCTCCGCCACCGCCTCCTCCACCTCCGCCGCCTCCACCACCTCCGCTCCCACTGCCACCGCCGCCGCCGCCTCCGCCTCCACTGCCGCCGCCGACACCTCCACCCCTGCCACCACTCCCACCACCACCCCCACCCCCTCCACTGCCTCCACCGCCGCCTCCATCGCCCCCGCTAGCTCCTCCAGCGCCCCTGCCCCCCTTGCCCTTGCCAGAGCGACGCTTCCCACTAGGGGTAGACGCCGCACCGACCGACTCCAGACCAACGAGGTCGGCCGCAGCAGCAGAGGCAACAAAGGGCAAAAGAGAGGAGGGGGAACACCCCTCAAAGATGGGGGTGCGCGGGTCACCACGAGAGGCCCCTACAACGACTATGCTCTTCTACGCTGCTAGGAGGGCCTTTTTGAGGAGGTCAACAGTGAGAGTGGTGGGACAGACTGAGAGAAAGTGGTCCCTGACTACGCGAAGGGAGTCAGGGAGGCGGGTGACTATGTAGTACAGAGTGATGTACATGGGGGGGGGGTTCTTGGCGCATAACACAGCAGGAAGCGCAGCGCGGTAGCGAGTGTCACTAGTGCGGAGGTGCGTAATGAGGTCAGCGACTGTGGGAAAGGCAGCAAGGTCACGAAAGAGGTACGGTAGCATGAGGTGGCTCAGTGCAGCAGTGGCAGGAGATGAGTAGCGTGCAACTACAGCGTCGTACAAGGTCTGAGCACTCTTGTACTGGCTAAAGTGCGCACGCTTAGAGGTAGGAAGGTGGCGACGCACAGCAAGACGTGCAGCAGCATCGCGCGTGGCCCACTGTGAGCGAAAAGTGGCGTCAGCATCAGCAGCAGGGGCAAGAGAGGCACCAGAGGTGAGGTCAAAGAGAGAGAGACCGTCCGCCCTATCGCACTGTAAGAAGAGCTGCAGGTCATCTTTCCAGACGTCAAAGTCAATGGCCCGACCCTCAGCGTCAAAAGCGAGGACACTAGGGGTAGCCATGACAGCAGTAGACTAGTAGCGCAAACAGTAGGGTAAGGGCAGTGCTGAGAAAGAGGCGCTAATCTTACCGGACAGGGCGGCTCGGGCAGCTCGGCGGTGCGGGCGGCTCGGCTGCTGGGCGGCTTGGCTGCTGGGCGGCTCGGCTGCTGGGCAGCTCGGCTGCTGGGCGGCTCGGCTGCTGGGCGGCTCGGCTGCTGTGCGGCTCGGTTTCTGGGCGGCTCGGCGGCTCGGTGGCTCTGCGGCTCGGCTGCTCGGCGGTTCGGCTGCAGAGCCGCGCGGCGGTCAACTGCTCGGCTGGGTATGGCGGCTGGGGCTGCTCGGGTGGCGGGCGGCGCTGCAGCAGGCGATGGGGCCGCAGGTAAGGGCGGCGGGGCCGCAGGTAAGGTGGCGGGGGCGCAGCAAAGGGCAGCGGGGCCGCAGGTAAGGTGACGGGGCCGCAGCGAAGGGCGGCGGGGCCGCAGGTAAGGCGGCGGGGCCGCAGGTAAGGTGGCGGGGCCGCCTGAGCGCGCCTGGCAGCAGGTTACTATGGATTTCGTCACAAGGTTACCTTCGAACCCTAGAGGTAACGACGCGGTTATGGTCGTCGTTGACAGGTTGACGAAGATGGCACACTTCGCTGCGTGCAAGAAATCGATCTCAGCCAAAGAAACCGCTCGCCTGTTCATCGCGGTCGTCGTTCGACTGCACGGGATACCAGCCGCAATAATCAGCGGCCGCGACACGAAGTTTACCAGCAATTTCTAGAAGAACCTCTGGGAGCACTTTGTGAAGAATGAGGAATGAATGAACTAGGAAAGGGTTGTGTACAAGTAGGAAAACCTAGAAATTTTGTACCCCATATAGTCTACCCCACTACAACCTACACAGACTATAGCATATAAGTTTGACACACCCCCATAGGCAAAGTGGGGGAGAACAAGAGGTCACAAGACCACTCAAGCAAAGCAAAGCAAGCTCAGGGTGGATCACAACGTCACCACACATTCCGAGCACAAGAGTAAGGCCAAAAGACCAGTTCACATGCAAGATCATATTTAAAGGTAAACAGGCAAGTGCAGGTATAGAAAGATCACAATACAAGCAAGGTCAAGAAGTGAGCAAGTGAGGCCAAGTAGGCGCAGGATCTAGCATCGTACAAAAGCGCTGATGATCACCAGGCGGAAGTGCCTTGGTAAAGATATCAGCAGTGTTGGCCTCAGAGGCCACGTAAGCAAGGCGCAGCTGTCCACGCTGCTGCAGCTCACAAGCAAGGAAGTAGCAAAGAGCAATGTGCTTCGTTCTGTGCTCCAGTCTGTGCTCCCGACACAAGGCTAGCATGGCCTTGTTGTCTACGTACAGAACTGGAGGAGAACAATGCGGCTCTCCTAGGTCAGTCAGCAGGTAGGTGAGCCAGCGTAGCTCCTGTGCAGCCATGGCCCCCGCGTAGATCTCAGCCTCACAGCTGGAGCCGAGAACAGAAGACGAGCGGGTAGACCGCCACGAAACAGAGCCGGAGCCAAGGCTGAAGGTGTAACCCTGTGACGACCGCTGCGTAACCTGGTCGTCATCCCAAGAAGCGTCTGCGTGACCTGTGAGGACCACTCGACGTCGCCCTCCAAGCACTAGCCCCATGCCCGACGTACTGCACAAGTAGCGCAACACCCTCTTCGCTGCAGCCATGTGCTCTGGTCGGTGTCTCCCAGGAGCAACATAGCGGGCCAAGATGCTAAGAGGGTATGCAAGGTCAGGTCGTGTGCAGGTCATCAGGTACATGAGGCAGCCAATAAGCTCTGGGTACGGGCCACTCGGCTCTACGGACTCATCCGAAGGCAGAGCTGAGAGCGAGTGGCAAGTACACAGAGGAGTGGCCTGAGGCGAGGAGTACGTGAAGTCGAAGCGCTGAAGGACCTGCTGCACCATGTGTGACTAAGTCAGGGTAATGGTGCGTTGTGCTCTGTCCCGGGTGATCTGCAAGCCAAGGTAGCTGCGCAGTTCACCCAGGTCTGTGCACGTGTGTTTCTTCTGCAGCTCGGACTTCACGTGGGCGAGTCCAGCAGTGTCAGCAGTGGCAAAGACCAAGTCGTCGACGTACACGAGGATGTAGAACGGCGGCAAAGAGGTGTCGGTGCGCAGAAACAGCGACGGGTCGGCTGTAGAAGGAGCAAACCCAAGAGCCGCAAGTGTAGTCCTCAGTGTGTCGTGCCACTCACGGGGCGCCTGGCGGAGACCGTAGACTGGCCGCCGGAGGCTCCACTGGGTACCAGGGGGAAACGACCCTGTAAAGCCAGGTGGGCGGGTCAGCCAGATCTCCTCGTGCAGACTGCCCTGCAGGAAAGCTGTGCTGAAGTCAAGAGAGTGAAGCTCGTAGTCGCGCTGAGCGGCTATGTGCAGCAGCACCCGAAGAGTGGTCATCTTCGGGGTGGGAGAGAAGGTCTGGAAGTAGTCAACTCCCTGCCGCTGACTCAAGCCTCGAGCCACGTAACGCGCCTTGAAGACAGGCGGAGAACCCGGCGGCCGCTTCACCCTAAAAATCCACATGCCACTGACGATGTTCGCCCCAGGTGGGGGAACCTCGTCGACGTAGGTGCCTGTGGACTTCCAGGAAGCCATCTCTGTGTCCATGGCTGACTGCCACTGTGAGGAGTAGGGACCCTCGATCGCCTCAGCGTACGATCGAGGAGTCGGGATGTCTGGTGCATTCGGGTCTCCCTCAGAGGCAATCAGCGTGGACACGAGATGAGGCAAAGCAGCAGCAAAACATTGGAACTCCTCCTGCCTGTCCTCAAGGACGTCCATGCTAAGAGCACACTCACCCCCGACGGACGGAGGACAGACAGACTCAGACTCAGCAACAAGACTAGCAGCGTAGTCTAGACGACAGCGAGCAGCAAAGTCGACAAGCTCAGCAACTAAGGCAGACGCAGCAGTGGACTCAAAGGAAGGGTTAGTGACAACAGTGGCCACGGGACGCGTGAAAGTAGGACTGGCAGCACGAAGAGAGTCAGACTCCGGGTCAGCAAGAACAGGAAGAGAGGACTCTGGAGGAGACGGCAACGGGACACGCAGAGGAGCAGTGGAAGGACGCAGTGCCATTTGGTGTGTGCCTGGGACCGCAGGAGGACGCGGACGCGGAGCACGACCACTAGTGCGAGCAGCACGAACAGGCGACGCAGGACGAGACGCAAGCTCACGACGCTCAGCAAGACCTCCAGTAGGACCAGTGTAGGGAGAAGGAGCAGGTAGGGGGGAGGCGGGCTGTAACTGTGACTGCGACTGTCAGAGGAAAACTCCCTGGCTCTGTTAGAGTGCAGACGCAGAACAGGAAAGTCCGAGCCGAAACTCTCTCTGAGCTGGAGACGAGCTGCGCGGATCCAGTCGATCAATACCTCAGTGACGTCACCCTTGCTGTGCAAGGGGAAGACTGTGGTGTAACGCGAGTAGTCGTCAACCACCAAGAGGAAGTAACGCTCGTGACCCTGGCCACGAACGCGGGCGGGGCCCCACACGTCCATGTGAAGAGTCTGCAGGGGAGCCTCTGCCGGAGGAAACTCGGAGGAGTGAGGGGCGGCGCGCTGCCGCCCCTCGACGTAGGGGACGCAGGTAGGGGCAGGCCCCGGAGGTAGGGGAGGGAGGGACCGTGGGAGACCACAGACAAGGACACATGAGGCCATGCCTCGGAGACGAGGCAGGGAGGGGTGACCAAGGCGGTGGTGCCAAAGGAGAGTCTGGTGGGACAGGAGACGACACGAGCAGGGCGCAGACTCAAGACCAGACCTGGATGCTGCAGCAAACACCTGACTCGACGCAGCTACCTGACCAGACTCAGCAACCGGAGGAGACTCAGTAGTCAGTGTGTACAGGCTCGACCCCGGCCGACGGGTAAACGTGGCCAAGTGTCGGCCCGTCCGAGCACACGTACAGTGGGTCACCCGCTGACTTGCAGGCGTGAACTGGTCAACCCCCCTATCCTGTAGATCAGCTCCACTCACCAAGTTCGTAGAGAACGAGGGGAGGTAGAGACCTGACAGGGTGCTAGAGGGGACTGCCGGACACGGTAAGACAGTGGAGAAGCTAGCAAGGACAGGACCCCCAGAAGGGTCCGCCAGGGAGACCGCAACCGGCCGACTAAGCGGCGTAAGCGTGGTGCGGTCTCGAAAGAAGGAGCGGGAAGCACCCGAGTCAAGGGTGAAGGTGTGTAAGGCCTGAGCCGACGTGGTACCTGAGAGAGCAGACTCACCAGCACCTGGGGCAGGAGACGCACTAGCACCTAGAAGAGCAGCCTCACCAGCACCTAGAGCAGCAGCCTCAATGCCCGTGTCAGGCGGAACGCACAGGTAACAGTCACCCTCATCACTAGTAGACACAGCATACATGGCAGCAAGAATAGCATCATAGTCAAGATCAAAGATAGCAACCCCCGCCCTAGACAGCTCTCCCCAGCGAGGGATCTCAGTGGCGTTTGGGAACTGATGACGCCAAGCGTCCGTCAGGCGGCTGAAGCAGCGCTGGGTGGAGTGCGTGCCCCCGCACTGCTCACCAGCGCGGTTGGCGGTACGGAGGACGTAGGTGCATGGACCAGTACCCCCACCCCGCTGACGCCCAGCGTACCACTCACGAAGCTGCTGAGGGGACAGGGTCTCACGACTGCGCTGGTGCTGCTGGCGCGGACCACCACCAGAGCCACTCCTCTGCGCAGAGCCGCGACCAGCTCCACCGCTGCCTCCGCCGCCGCCTCCGCCACCTCCGCCGCCTCCGCCACCTCCGCCGCCTCCACCACCTCCGCCGCCTCCGCTCCCTCCGCCACCGACGCCGCCTCCTCCGCCTCCACTGCTGCCACCGACACCTCCACCCCCGCCACCACTCCCACCACCACCCCCACCCCCTCCACTGCCTCCACCACCACCTCCACCGCCCCCGCCAGCCCCTCCAACGCCCTTGCCCCCCTTGCCCTTGCCGGTGCGGCGTCTCCCGCTAGGGGCAGACGCAGCGCCGACCGACTCGAAGCCAACGAGGTCGGCTGCAGCAGCAGAAGCAACAGAGGGCAAGAGGGGGGAGGAAGAACACCCCTCAAAGACGGGGGTGCGAGGGTCACCAGGAGAGGCTCCTACAGCGACTATGCTCTTCTCTGCTGCTAGGAGGCGCTCCTCGAGGAGGTCAATGGTGAGTGTGGTGGGGCAAACTGAGAGGAAGTGGTCCCTGACTAAGCGAAGGGAGTCAGGGAGCCGGATGACTATGTAGTAGAGGGTGATGTACATGGGGGGGGGGGGTTCTTGGCACAGAACTCAGCAGGAAGTGCAGCGCGGTAGCGAGTGTCGCTAGTGCGAAGGTGCGTAATGAGGTCAGCGACTGTGGGAAAGGCAGCAAGGTCAGGGAACAGGTACGGTAGCATGAGGCGGCTAAGCGCAGCAGTGGCAGGGGAAGAGTAGCGTGCAACTACAGCGTCGTACAAGGTCTTAGCACTCTTGTACTGGCTAAAGTGCGCACGCTTAGTGGTCGGTAAGTGGCGACGCATAGCAAGACGGGCAGCAGCATCGCGCGTGGCCCACTGTGAGCGAACAGTGCTGTCAGCAGTAGCAGGCGGGGCAGGAGAGGCACCAGAGGTGAGATCGAACAGGGAGAGTCCGTCTGCCCTATCGCACTGTAGGAACAGCTGGAGGTCTTTTACCGAGACCTCAAAGTCAACAGCACGACCCTCAGTATCAAAGGTAAGGACACTGGGGGTAGCCATGACTACAGTGGCCTAGTAGGGAGTGATCTCACCAGTCCAAGTAAGTAGGGCCGGGGCGCGCCGGTAGTTACAGTAGCGGCTCGACGGCAGGGCGGCTCGGCGGCTCGGCTGCTGGGCGGCACGGCGGCTCGGCGGCTCGGCGGTTGGGCGGCTCGGCGGCTCGGCTGTTGGGCGGCTCGGCTGCTGGGCGGCTCGGCTGCTGGGCGGCTCGGCGGCTCGGTTGCTGGGCGGCGCGGCGGCTCGGCTGCTGGGCGGCTCGGCGGCTCGGCTGTTGGGCGCCTCGGCTGCTGGGCGGCTGGCGGCGTGGTGGCTTGGCTGCTCAGCTGCTGGGCGGCTCAGCGGTGAAGGGGCCGGTAGAGGCGGCGACGGGGCCGGTAGAGACGGCGACGGGGCCGGTAGAGGCGGCAATGGGGCCGCGAAGAGCGGCGACGTGGCCGCTAGGGGCGGCGACGGGGCCGCTAGGGGCGGCGACGGGGCCGCTAAGGGCGGCGAGGTGGCCGCGAAGGGCGGCGACGAGGCCTCCAGGGGCGGCGACGGGGCCGCTAGGGGCGGCGATGGGGTCGTAGAGGGGCCAAGAGGGGCGGCGCCGAGGTCGCGAAGGGGCCGTAAGGGGCCTAGAGGGGGCGGCGACGGGGCCGCAAGGGGCGGCGACGGGGCCGCGAAGGGGCCGCGAGGGGCCGCAAGGGGCGGCGACGGGGCCTAGAGCGGCGGCGACGGCGCCGCGAAGGGGCCGCGAGGGGCCTAGAGGGGCGGCGACGGGGCCGCTAGGGGCGGCAACGGGGCCGCGAAGGGGTCGCGAGGGGCTTAGAGGGGTGGCGACGGGGCCTAGAGCGACGGCAACGGGGCCGTGAAGGGGCCGCGAGGGGCCTAGAGGGGCGGCGACGGGGCCGCAAAGGACGGCAACGAGGGGCCTCTAAGAGGGCGCGACGTGAGGGCGGCCTACGGGGCGCGCCTCGTGCAGGAAAAAAAAGATCGAGTTAGGTGGTGGGCCCTGAGAAGCGTTCCCACGAGGGAATCTGCTCTATACCATGTGAAGAATGAGGAATGAATGAACTAGGAAAGAGGTGGGTACAAGTAGGAAAACCTAGAAATGTTGTACCCCATATAGTCTACCCCACTACAGCCTACACAAACTATAGCATATAAGTTTGACACACTTCGGGACCAGGCTACATTTCAGCTCGTCGTACCACCCCGAGATCGACGGTCAAACGGAGCAGACGAATCAGACGATGGAGCAGTTGATTCGTGCCACGTGCGACGATCCGACAACTTGGGAGCAGCAGCTGCTACTGATTGAGTTCGCGCACAACAATGCCACGTCAGCAACGACGCAGCAGTCCCCCGTTCTACCTAAACTACGGGCAAAATCCCGCAGTGCCCATGACGCCGAGTCCGGACAACCCAACGCTACGCGCACAACGATTCGCCGAGATCCTGCAAGCTGCCCGCACCAGAGCCGCCGAAGCAATTAAAAAAGCAAATGTCATCGCTAAGCGCAACGCTGACCGCCACCGCCGCCCGGTCACGTATCAGTCAGGAGACTATGTATTGCTCGACGCACAGAACCTAGGACTGCCCGTCGTCCCGAAATCACGACCGCGTTACTGTGGGCCATTCCAAATCAACCAGATGATCACCCCAGTGACAGCACATTTACTGTTGCCGACAGACTGGTACATCAACCCTTCATTCCACGTCAGCCTGCTTCGCCCATACATCCCAACCACAAGCCAACTGCCTCGTCACCGCCCGCCATCCATGACTCGCCCTGCATCGGAGCCGACCATCGAGCCCAAAAAAATCCTGAGCCATCGAATTCGACACCCCACGGGAATCAAGAGGATTGAATTCCTCGTTCGCTGGAATGACCGCACACCAACTGAGGATAGCTGGGTGCCCGTAGCCAACATTGAAAATCACCCTGCCCTGCAAGAGTACCTAAGGAGCCGGGGTCTCCGCGATATACACGCACTCGCGTAGCGGAGGGGGCTTCTTAGGGGGGGGGGGGGGGGGGGGGGGGGGAGGGGTAGTATAAGGAATTTTCTCGTCATTCCTTAGCGCGCCCTGCAACATCGCGTACAGCAGCAGCCGTTGTTCGCCCGTTACTGCTAACGGGGCTTCACCGGCTTCGCGCGCAATGTTTCACCAAACCTCGCACTGCTGGCCCGGCCGTGTTGGCCTGCGCGTCGGGACTAGCCCGAACCTCGATGCCAGCATAGCACTAGCTAGCGCGCACGCACCGCGTTACCGTTTGCATGTTTCGCGTATAAATGTTCGCTCATGCCTTCGCTCACATTTTGTACTCGTTTGACACTTAGTGCAATCCTCGCTACCTAGATTCATTGCACCCGTAACACTGGGACTAATAGGGCCTCCACATAAGGGAATCAAACTTTGCAAGAAACCAAATTGTAACGTGAAAATTACGGAGTGTACCAACATTGTAGTTGTTAACCCTTGAACCGAGAGCCCACACCAACTCCTCAACCGACACCACGAAATCTGCTTTGGCACTTGGCGCCGAGTGACGAACCGATCCATGGTCGTCGTCACCAGCGGCTGTGTGGAGTGGAGAGGCGCATCGTACAGCGTACTTCGCACCTGTCGCCCGTGAGGCGATCATGAAAAAACCCCCGTGACCAGCGCTGTCAGAGGGCAGACGCGAGGAGGACACATCATCGCGATTCGCGAATGTGAACGAGACTGAGGTCGGGGCGCGTGCGACCTGGAAGTCTGACACATGAGAATCAACCACGATTTAACGCCTAAACATGTTCTAAACCCTTCTTTAACCATCTGACTACTAGTTTTATCCTTAGACCTCTCTGCCCCAGAAACACCGCGTCTTGAGCCAATTCGTCAGAACGGGCCTTTTGCAACACAAACCGCCTCCCCCGTATAGTATGTTCCCTCCCCCACTCTTCCTCTCCTTCCTCCCCCTTCCCTCCCCCCATCCCCTTTCACCCCACCCCTTCTACCTCAACCTGCTGGGGCTGGGAAGGTCTCTCCCCCTTCACCCCAAGCCAAGCACCCCGCAATGCCTCCGTGTTTCGCTTTCCGCCCTCGGAATGTTCCCGCGTGTGGTATTTTCCGCCGTCCGATTTTTTCTCATCCGACAACACCGAAGTTCGCGCTTGTCTGTGGCGGGGGAGGGTCAAGTTGAACCAGCTTGTAACAGGGAGCAGAGAGACATGTCACCAGAATAAGAGGCGACAAGACGAGACATTATTCAGTGAAACATTAAGCTCGATAGTGGAGCGTGCGCGACCGACCAGAAGCATGGACCTTCACCTCGTCAGAACTTTCTTGTCAGAATGTACAATACAGTCAAGCAAAGCCAGCATGGCCGTCAGTGACGCAGGTATATTGTAGTGATAGAATACGTGTTTTCTCTCTTACTAGACCAGTTCATCGCGTCGAGAGTTGTGATGTGACAAGGCAAAGCTAGCCAGCCGAGGAGAAGCGTGCCGTATTTCGTCACCGGATACTCGTACTCAGGGAAGGAAGCACCTCCAGCAAGCAGCGGCCCCTTGTCTCACCGTCACATTCTCTCAGCGTCTTAACGTCCCAGCTTCTCAGCGTCTCAGCGTCTCAGCGCTGAATCGACTCGATCCACGCAGAACCAGCGCGAGTTTCTTCTTCTCGCCTCCGCGTCTCACCGGCATACGCGTGTTGTTCCCCGAAACAGCCTTCTGCTTGGAAAAATAAAACTCAGATCGATTTAGGAGCTTTTCTGGCGCCGACTCGCGACCTTACCCTTCTATGCCTAAGCGCCGCCCGTCGCATTCTGCCACCACCACCCTTACTCGCTTCGCTACTAGCCGCACCGCTAAGAGTTAGTTTCTCAAAAGATTCGTTGCACATGCATGAGTCCCTTTGTAGCTCTAGATCTTCCTCTACGCAACCCCGCTCGTCAGAATGGCCCCGCGAGTACAAGACGCATTCTCGTCGTTAGAAGCCATGCCATCGTCGCCGAAGCGCGGAAGCGATAGGAATGTTGCACTGGCGGCGACGGCCGGCGACGGCCCCGGCGAGGCTGCGAAGAACGCTGCGAAGTTCGCCATGCCG